>JARWMV010000245.1:0-600000 GCA_030998015.1 Ceratorhiza oryzae-sativae
ATGCACATGCACATGTTACAAGCAGTGCCCATTGCCCAGTGGCCATTTCTGGTGTGTGTATGCCGTACGCAATGGATACACCACATGTGTGCATGATGATGATGATGATGATGATGAAATCTATTATTTGTATACCGCTAGCAGTCTCACAATGAGCCAAGGCGCGGTCCCGGCCTGATCACGAAGAAGAAGAACCGGGCAACACCCTGCACCGGGGTACAGGGAGAAAGAGTGTAGCGCGAAGAGGGAAGCGAGTCCGAGCGAGACGCCTAAGGCGAGTCACGTGGGGGGAGGGTAACATTATGGCAAGGAACAAAGCGGACGGCGTCCGAGGCACAGAGAGAGAGGGGAAAGAGAGGGAGAAAGTCTTGAGCCGAGGGCGGGAGCCCTTAGATTAACCGAAGGGGTTTTCTTGTTTGGTAAATGCGTTCGTGTGTTCGAGGAAAGTGATAAGTTTTTCAATGCCTTTCGGCGTGCCGAGTATATCGGGCAGGGAGAGCATGTCTCCTCGGTCTGTGATAAAAAGGTGGTGAAAGTCAGCGTAGTCTGGGCATTCTAGGAGTATATGCTGTCGGGTTTGTAGAGGTTCGCCGCAAGGGCAGAACGTGTTTTCATCTGGGACGAACCGTTCGTAATATTCTCCGATGAAGGCGTGGCCTGTGAGGGCTTGAGTGAGGCACGAGAATATGGGTCTTGGGGTGTTGAGGAGTGTTTTGCTTGGTTTGCACGAAGGTGGAATTCGGTCTGCTGGTGCGAAGAAACCGCTTGGTTCGCGTGCCGCCCAGGTTTCGAACCAGTCATTTGATGTTTTGGCCTTGGACTCTCGTTTGATGTTGGTAAGTGTTTTCCTTCCAGAAATGCTTCTTCTATGGGACGACGCCCGTTTAGCTAGTTTGTCAGCGAGGTCGTGGCCACGGATGTCTTCGTGGGCTGGGCAGTATTGGATCGAGATGTTGTGTTCGGGATTTTTGTCTATGAAGTTGAATGCTTGGTTGCGAATCGATAAGCGAGTTTTTTGACCTGATCTTGCGTGTCCTTCTAAGGCAACCTCGATGGCACCACATGTGTGCACACAGCTTACACAGAGGCCCTGTCACACTTGTGTATGTGGCACAAAAACCCCATATCTTGCATTTGTATAGGGCAATCACAGTGCCTGTCCTAGGAGGTGGTTCCTAGCATGTGTACGCCGTATGCAGATGCCATAACATATCTGTGTGTGGGTTATGCACATTGCCATTGAGCCAGAGGCTATGTCTTGCTTGTGTACACCATATGTCTGTTTATCACCATGCGTACATAGGAGACAGCCATAGCATACTGTGTTTCGATGACTTTATGTGCTGGGCACATATACAGGCTTTGGTCTCAGCATACATGGCAAGATGTTTGTCATGTGGCATCTGTGTATAGGGCACATGTGCAAGCTGTTGTCCTGTGTACGGCGTACACATTGTGTGACCTGCTTCCTACACACAAGTAGATTGAGCTGCAGTGCACACACCCCAAAAGCCAGTTGTGTCCTGGGCGACTGCGCCCAGGACACCTGGCTTTGGTGTGTGCACCAGCTCAATTTCCACCTGCATGTAGGGTGCTAGTCACACAATGTGTACGCTGTACACAGGACAACAGCTTGCACATGTGCCCTGTACACAGGTGCCATGTGTGCCCTAGTAAATGTCATAGCATACACTTCTCCAAGCAGCTGCAACTCAAGGCTTCCTATCAGCCGAACACCTGATAGGCAAACCATAGGCTCATAATGCCAATATCACAATTGTGTATGCCATACACATTCATTTTGGGACATTGGTGTGTATGGGCTTATGGACTGTACCATGTAGTTGTCAACAGTGCACTTTCTGATGGTATGACTGACTACTAACTGGACATGACAGTTCATGTAGGATACATCCTAGGAGAGGCTCTAGGTGGGGTCCCTGGTTGCCTAGGGCAGACCTGTAGGTGGTGCAGATTGACCCCTCCTAGCCTATCCTATTGTCCCCTCTAACCTAACCTAACGTACACTCTGGGAGAAATGGACGATTGTCTCTTATTGTTATTTGTTGAATTTTATTTTCATTTTACACATTGAACCAATTCACAAAACACAGCACGTGCCCTAGAGTAGACCGCTCAGCTAAATCACCTGGCCTACATATCCTGCAGGGCCTTGCCCAGGGTGGCCAGATTGCTGTTTTCTCTCTCATGTGGTGCTCTGTACCTTTGTTTCCTCTCAGCATTAGAATTGCTTGAATATGCCTTCTTAACAACTTAGCAAGGGTGGAACTCACATTTTTGGAATTCAGTTGTCATGGGGCACATATGGTGCACATGTGTGGCTTGACTGTACAGTACTGCTCATTTATATGTGTTGGTAGATTTTCATTTATCATGCCCTCACTTGCATATACACTTGTTTACCTGCATTTCTGGAGGACCAGCAGACATGTCACTACTGTGGGAAGCAGGGACACATTGTTGCAAACTGCCCATTGCTGCCCTTGTCTGAGAGCACCCAGTTGGTGGTGGCTGATGACTGAAAGGGCGGTAATAATATGGGTGTGGGACACACCAGCGTCTACCACTTGTGAGTGTAGGAACCCCCTTTGGCAATGTGTGGCTGGATGCCCATTGTCATTTTTTATCTTTAATTTTTTGCTGCATTGCTTTGGCGGGAGCTTATGATTGATTTTTTTGTTTTAGTTTTGTGCATGAGTCTTTTGCTTTTGGTCACAGCACCTTATATTTTTTGAGTGGGAAGTATATTGCAAATTGTGCTCTGCACATCCCGTGTGCATACTGGGAGTGCACTTTTGAAGGTAGCACTGGGGGTCGGCACGCTTCGTGTGCCATACCCCCAGGTCATGTGTTGTCATTGATGTAGAAAAACGGCACACATAATCGACCTCTCAATTGTTGATGACAGAAAACTTTGAAGCGCCTGAAGTTGCATAATACTTAATTGCACGTGTCTGTAAGAGAAATGGTAAGGGTGGAAACTGTTTATATTAGCTGTATCAAAATGTAGATAGCCTGAGTGTATGCAAATTCATGATATTAGAGTGTGCAACCAAAAACCGACCTTACCAAAGTCTGCCCAGTCACGTCATATAACATTATGAGAAGTTATATTTATGCCTACCAAATGCGTCATGAATGTTTCTCGAATTCATTTCTGCACGATTTTTGCTTGTTATTGTTTGGTTCAATGCATTGGTAATACGGTTTACTTCATCGTCATCGGCACTCTTGCGGTCTTCTACCCCAGTAGAAGCACACCGATTGCCCCAATCTACTACCTAGGCAACTACAATGCGTCCTAAATCAACTTTTATTCCCAAACGGGGCCAGAAGAACAAAACTCAATGCCAGAAAGCTGTCCTTCAGCGCGGAAGAGACAGCCAGCCAACAAGCGGCACAGAACATGTTAGTTATATGCCAGACTGATCAAACCTTGCTAACACGCCCCATGTATGTATGCTACTTAAATATGTCAGATTGGGAGTGCTATCTGTGATTTGCAGGCACAGGACTCGAAGCGCTTCAAAAAACTTCTAGCCTGAAGTAAGATTCTTGCCACTTGGTACTCGCATATATTTGCCCAGAAGCGCAATCTTGTGAAGGTTGCTGCACGATCAAAGAAGAAGGCAACATTATATGCTAAAAAAAACAAGAATACCCAAACAAAGCTCAATAATCTTACCCTTTTGTCAAACAAACAAACCATAGAGCACGCTGACAATATTTGTTGCTTGAAGAGCAAAGCTGAACGGTACAAGGAGTCCAAAGATAGCTGGAAGAAAAGAACTCGCACTGCTGAAGACTCTCGTCAGCATATGCTGGCTAAAAGGTCGAAAAACACCCAGCAAAAGCCGTGATTCAAAACCAAACTGTCTGGCGCTTACAGTGTTCAAATTCGGAGCCTATCGTGGAGGCTGGCAATGGCTGGGGTGTCTACGGTTCAGGTCCCAAAGGTCATCCGAATGTGTGCATTAGCCGTTGGGATAAATGTTGGGCTTATACCTTCACTGCGCTCTGTTGGCCGTTTTATTTTAGAAGGCGGTGTTGGTGCAAAAATCCAAGCTACAGAGATACTGTCAAAAGCACAAGGTTTGATTAAATCACAGGACTTAACTAATAGCTACTCATGCACATATATGTAGGTGTTACCACCAGCATGGACTCGACGTCGCAGCGCAATGTTAACTTCAGTAGTATGCACATAATGGCAAATACTGAGGGAACTCACCGGCAGCTACTTCTTGCGGTCCAGTCAACTCCAGACCATACAAGCGAGACACAGGTCACAACATTTAAAAATTCTGTTGAGGACTTATGCAACACTACTAGATGTGCCCCTAAAGGTCCTAGTTCTCAGAATACCGATATGATTGCCTCAGATGTTGCACGGAAACTATGCAGTGCTAATGGGGATCACGCAAAAGATCAGCTCAAAGTAGCTCATCTAGAACAAGAATGAAAAAAGAGTCTTGGATAGCGCATTTAGGCAACCTAGCGCTGCTGAACTTAGAAAGCGCTGAAGCTGAAAAGGTCTATCTAGATATACAGACTAGCTCTGAATTAGCTGCAGGTGGTGCGGACGTGTTTGCTACCTTGTCTAATGCCGATCAAGAAAATCTTCATGCTGCTGAGTACCAGAAGATTGTTACTCAGCTAGGAATCGGAGACTTTAATCAGAGTCTACCAGGTATCCAGCTTGATCGCTCTCAGGTGGTTCGGGGCGGATGCTGTGCCCATAAAGATATGAATGCAGCCAAAGGTGGCGCTTCCAGCATGCTCACATTTTGGAAAGAAACCCTGTCTCTCACCCCGCCCGCAGTTCTGTTTAACAAGGATAACGATGCTACGGTTGCGCTTTCAAAGATCTCAATTCATCAATCGCCTGCGGAGCAGCGAGCTATCGCAGTTTCAGAGGCTGGTGCAATAAAGCTTTGTAGTCTTGCAGGTGCCATTTTCAACCACAAAGACAACAAGAAAGGTCATCAAGATAGTCATGTAGATTTCTTTAGATTATATCATCATTGATTCCAACATTTTCCAGATACTAGCAATGTTCGGTATGGCTCCTATATTGATGCTGCAACTGAACTTTGCATGCTACGTCGTGCATACATTGATTTTATGGAACACTGTAAACAGAAGAAGTCGTCTGGAGTCTTGAACCATATGGAGAACAATGTGGTGAAGGGTCTTAATTGCCCTGCAACACTGGCTGAGCTTCTTGTTATTGCTCTACGGTCAAATTATTTCCAAGCCGTATATGTGGCTTGTTCGCACAGCAACTATTGCTGGAAAAGGCCTTGCCAATCTAGCTGATTTACACAACACAGTCCAACACCACCTCACCTCAATTATTGAAAATCCTGCCCTTGTTCTGAACGCAAAGGCACTTCCTGCTACGGCCACACTTGATGGTACTGAGTGGCACAATCCAGAAGTAATCCTTGCGCTCCGGCAGTATGAGGCAGAGCTGCCATATCTCAAGGACTTATTTGTTGCATTTTGTCGTGGTGCACTACAGACATGGGTTTGCTTTACAGAAGAGTTCTCGGCAGATGGGTCACTAGCTTCACTGAGCCCTGAGGAGCATGAACTAGCACTTATGCGGCCAACAAATGATGTCAGCAAAGGTGCACTAGGAACCTGGCGTGTCTGGACAAGACGATTTCCACGTCTGACATTACACAAGTATAATGCGTTGATGAATCGTACAAACAACACTGAAGACTACATGGAGACAACATTTACAGATGAGCAGTATGCGTGGGTTCGAGTGGAGGCATGACACATTGACTCCTCAAAGCTTGAAGAAGTGTGAAAAACAGGGTTGGTTATCACTGCAGTGCGGGAAGCAGAAAAAAACAAAGTCACACAAGAGAAAAGGCTAGATCGGCGAATCCAGAGGCAAGAGCATGTTGCTGGGATTCGACTTGAGCTTAATCAGGACAACATAATGAAGCTAAAGGGAGTCGAACTCAACGATCAAATCAAAGTATATCGACAGGTGCTCACCAACGAGAAAGGTTTCCCAAGTACCAGTAAGCTCAAAGTTGCCGAAAAGAGGGTTTTGGTCTCAGAGATGGCCTTGAAATATATTCAAACTCAATCTGTCGCTCCGATTTCTGCTTAATGCAAGGCTCGCTGCGCATGTATCACATGTCCAATTCTTGAACTTGTTGCTCAGTCTGTATGTTAAAATACTGGTTCACTGATCTCTATTACATCATGTGGTACACTTTTTCATTCATTCTAGCACTTATACATTGTTTGATAACATGGTCAATGTAGCACACAGGATGTGTGCCACCTTTCGTATGGATGTGCTTATGTAAACCGTGGGAGATGGCATGCGAAGTGTGCCGACTCCCAGTAGCACTGGTGGGACTTGGGCACAGCCACTATCATCAGGTTAGGGAAATTATATTGCAAATTGTGCTCTGCATGTCCGGTGTGCGTACTGGGTACACACTTGTGAAGGTAGCACCAGTGGGACTTGGGCACAGCCACTATCATCAGGTTAGGGAAATTATATTGCAAATTGTGCTCTGCGTGTCCGGTGTGCGTACTGGGTACGCACTTTTGAAGGTAGCACCAGTGGGACTTGGGCACAGCCACTATCATCAGGTTAGGGAAATTATATTGCAAATTGTGCTCTGCGTGTCTGGTATGCATACTGGGTACGCACTTGTGAAGGCAGCACCAGCGGGACTTGGGCACAGCCACTATCATCAGGTTAGGGAAATTATATTGCAAATTGTGCTCTGCATGTCCGGTGTGCGTACTGGGTACACACTTGTGAAGGTAGCACCAGTGGGACTTGGGCACAGCCACTATCATCAGGTTAGGGAAATTATATTGCAAATTGTGCTCTGTGTGTCCGGTGTGCGTACTGGGTACGCACTTGTGGCAGCACCAGCAGGACTTGGGCACAGCCACTATCATCAGGTTAGGGAAATTATATTGCAAATTGTGCTCTGCGTGTCTGGTATGCATACTGGGTACGCACTTGTGAAGGCAGCACCAGCGGGACTTGGGCACAGCCACTATCATCAGGTTAGGGAAATTATATTGCAAATTGTGCTCTGCATGTCCGGTGTGTGTACTGGGTACACACTTGTGAAGGCAGCACCAGTGGGACTTGGGCACAGCCACTATCATCAGGTTAGGGAAATTATATTGCAAATTGTGCTCTGCGTGTCCGGTGTGCGTACTGGGTACGCACTTTTGAAGGTAGCACCAGTGGGACTTGGGCACAGCCACTATCATCAGGTTAGGGAAATTATATTGCAAATTGTGCTCTGCATGTCCAGTATGCATACTGGGTACGCACTTGTGAAGGCAGCACCAGCAGGACTTGGGCACAGCCACTATCATCAGGTTAGGGAAATTATATTGCAAATTGTGCTCTGCGTGTCTGGTGTGTGTACTGGGTACGCACTTGTGAAGGCAGCACCAGTGGGACTTGGGCACAGCCACTATCATCAGGTTAGGGAAGTCATATTGCATATTGCTCCCTGCTTTCTTCCTGTATGTACCAGTACAGAGGTTTTGTTGTATTGTCCTTGGTCCTGAGTCATGATGAACTTGCTTATGTGTTCTTTGCCTTGGTTTCTCATCCTGGGTTCTCCCTACCTTGTTCCCCAGGTGGGAGTTCCCACATACTGGGGTGTTCCCTACCTGGTTTTGCTGTTCCCTACCTGGTTTCCTGTTCCCTACCTGGCCCTACTCTGTCTTAATAACAATCAAATCTCACAAATTAACTATCCATCCATCACAAGTACAGATATAAATGACGATTTTGCCATATTCAGATTCTCCTTGAAATTTGGAATTGAATGGTATATAACATGTTATATGTACTGTGCATTTCATATAACCAAGGAGCCCATATGCTTCAATGTTGTGGGAATTGATCATGTGATCTACCGTGCGCCGCACGGTAGATCACGTGACTCGACATCGACGAAACTGATTGAGCTGAAAATTTCTGGGTAGGTGCGCGGGTGCCAGGGCTACCATCTCACAAAATTTCAGCGCGATTGAATCACTGGTTATTGAGTTATTTCACATTTTTCAAGAATTTTCACCTTATTTCCTTCCTATAACCAGATTAAGTAATGGTTAAGGGAGGATTAGTCATCTTGGATGACTTGTCCTTTACTCTCTGGCTGACTAAGTGTCACGTGACTCAGGGTATATTACAAATCCCTGGTCACTTAGTCAGGCACTTCTTGGTCCTCAGGGTCTGAGCACCTGTTCTGGCGCTTTGAGAACCCTCAGGGTCCCCCAGGCAGGGTCTGGGTGGAGCTGAGTTGAGCCCTTGGCCGGTTGATCCTCAGATCACCGAGTCTGTGGGAGCCTTGGCTTCACATGGATCAGCTTGGTACGGACCTTGTTGGTTCTTGGCATTGGTCAGGTGTCTCCCCCTGATTGGCCAGTCGTGTGGAGGAGTGATCACATGGATGGTTACCATGCGGTCAGGATCAGTCAGCTGTTCTTCTCCTTTGTTCGGTTAAGTCTTCTTCCCTTGGCGTTTCTCACACCAGTGATGTGGCATGTTTGTCTGCCACAGCATAAAAAGACACAGTGGAAGGGCTCTGATGAGTATCTATGAAAGTCTCTCCCAGGTGATTACCTAGGAGTTCTTAGCCTTTCTTCCGCTCATTGCTGCTTGTGCTTGCTCCACTTGCACTCACAACTCCTCGCTCCACCTAACCTAACCTGTGTCTGAGGGCTGAAAAGATGGACCCCCCCATCCTTTGGAGTGTTATATAGGTGCACACAGCTCCAGATTGTGGCCCATGTCAACAATATGCCCAACCTTCTGCAGTCGATATCTTGTTGAGTAGACCAGTTTGGTGTGCTGGTATCTTTGAAAGAAGATATCTATGAGTTTTGTAAGTGGTGAGTTTCATATCATCAGGAAAAAGCCCCGGGGCAAATTTGACCTGGTGTGGCAAACTGGGTTGGTTACATCATGTAACTGCCCGGGCTGTGTAATCTCTACAAATTTGCCCTGTTTACCCATGGCAAATTGTGCAAACCGGGGTAAATAACAGTGTGTTTCACCTGGGGGAAGGCAAACTGGGAAAATGGGCAAATTGGATGTAATTTGCCCAAATTTGCCTGGGGCTTTTTTCCTGATGATGGTGTATACAGACGTGCTTACTACTTTGCACTCGTCTATAAGGTACGGATTATGCACTCGGGCAACCAGTACGACGTCAATTCCAGGCTTCGCCTCGTCTGAAACGGCAAATATGTCGATATTTCTCGCTTGCAGAGGCTCGCCCGGAAGTCCGGATGAACTCACGGGAGCTTCACGAGCGAGTTGCTTGGGATACTCTCGTCCGTTACGGTCGTTTTCGCATGACGGATATGGGCGATACCGTTCGCACGGCCGATCTTATTGCAGAAAACGAAATTGCTCAAGACAACTCGTATATTCGGGTAGGTATTGTTTATCAATATACATGAGGGATAACTGATAAACTCAATCTATCAGTACGAGTACTTGCCGGATAAGAACTATCGCAACAATCGTCCGGATGAAGCTATGCGCCGCATCTACTATGCTTGCGTGCTAGACGTGTTTTACGTCGAGTAGATTCGGAACCGAGCGTAAGCTATCTTTGTATCTGCCCGTATAATATAAAGCTCACCGATTCGTAGGGTCAATCAGCGAGAGCCTTACTTGCTGGCCCGTGTTCGGGATTGTACAACAAACGGACTGGATGCCGCCCAACCCCAGAATCCGCTTGTTACGTACGAGAGGCTCGATTCTGAAGAAATCATCAATCTCGGCGCCGTACAACATGCCGTAGGGAGAATCAAGATCAATAATCGCGGTACCTGGGCGATTATTGACCGGAGTCGAGGCGCGCGTACGGTATTCAATGGTGACGATGGAAATCCCGATCCAAATGTGAACTAACTTTGAATTTCTAATCATTCGTTCATCTATCATTATTGCTTTTTGTTCTTGCTTGTTCCCTCATCCTCCTCTCCCGATTCACTTAGCCAGCGATGTATAGAGTTACCCGTTCATTTCACCATCCTTCACGCATTGTATCGTTAGCATGCTGTATGCCCAGTTCGTTTTGCCTTGCACTTGTATTCCAGTACCATACAAACGTCTATCCTAGCTCGCTATTGTGTCCCTGGACTCGCGAGAAATCTAGTACTTTTGTGCGTCCATCGCCTCGGACTAAACCGAGTCCAGGATCCAATTAAGTCCCGAAACGCATCGATGGATCTACAGAAGTCCAGGGATATTGATATGTCCATGCAAATGGATTTAGATTTGTCCGGCGCCCGTTTGGGCCCAGACTCCCAATCTGTCAAAATGGCCTCCAATGGCCTCGCCTTTTCGATGGCAGTAGTACCGAAAGCCCTGTCAGGATTGTCAAGGAAGCCAACACGCCCCGCGCACTTACGTCAAGTCCCTAGACTTCCTACAGTGAAGGTTGCATGTTTCACTCGTGAGATCTATTAATGGATTTCTGGTACTCTTGAACAGTGTGGGCACGAGAACCTTACCCACAAGGCTCACGGGGCTCGTGAGGCTCATGGCGCTCATTGGTACTCATGAGCACGTGGGAATTGGGATATAGAAGCCAAACTGGTTTATGTCTGATTTAAATGTGATTCAGGTTTTAAACCTGATTAGGTTTCCATTCCGCATTATCCGTATGTACAACTGCATAGGAAGAAAACAGCCCACATGCAAAGCCACAACCGACCAAGAGCACGATTCAAACATAAGCGGCATGCTTCGGGATCAGGTTCAGGCATCAGCTGAGGACTGATGCGTTCGATCAACTTCTATATAATCAATTTGGTTTCACTAATCCTTCACTTAGTGGACTTGGCACCTAGGCCCTTCTGAACTCTGTTCTTCGCTACGATTCTACGCGTCCTTGAAAACTTACAGCCATGAGATGTAAAATGAAGACACTAGCGCTTAAATTGAGTTTACAGTACAAGTGGCTGCCTCACGAAAACCCCAGTAATTTTATCAGCTGCGACATAGCATCTGGCGAATTAATTATCCCATCATGATCCGATTCGACCATCGCATATTGCCGCCAGCCGAGTCCTATCTCCATTCCTTTCTTAGTGCACAACCCTAACGTTGCTTGCAAGTTGAGTATGATGTTGAGTTCGACATTGGACATCTTGATTTTGTTTGCTGGGCCCTTCAAGCGCAGTAGAATCTCGAAGTTTTCAGACAACGCGCTTACAAAACGTTCCAAATCACCATCGGGAAGCCCGGTTGGGACGGATAAATGATTACGAATGATTGAGGCCAGCCGAGATGTATTTTTGCGGTCAATGCCTTGTAACGCCTCGAGAAAATCGTCTGGTGAAACTATTGACACGTCCACCATGAGCACTTCCAGCATGTGCTCGAATAGGTCCATAGCAAAATCGGATTCTTGGACAGTGTTGCATGCGGCGGAGACAGTTGGGGCATCCAGGAGGACAACTTGGGAGAAGCCAGCTGGTAGCCTTGCTGCGGCTTCAGCCGCAATCATGCCTCCAAAGCTCCACCCCAACAAGTAGCGGGAGGCGTTATCAGGAAGGGTCACGGCAGCTACAGAAGCAGCATATGCAAGTGCCATGTTGTCGACAGTGTCCAGGCCACTCTCGGGTTCCCAAACAACCCCGTAGATTGCGAGATCATCGAGGCCTTCGCTTAATCGATTGACCAGAGGCGCCAAAGGAGCCAGGCCACCGCCGAGTGGATGGAAAACAAACAGGGCATTACGTGGGAGCGCAACCCGAGCTTGGTGAAGCAACACGATGTGGGGAGGAAGTTCGCATGCTGATGATTCGGCCCTGATAGATTCTACGCGAGCAGCGAGTGAACTTGCTGTGGGGCACATGATAATGGAGGTAAATGGAAGTGCGACATCGAGTTCACGCCGAATCATGCTTGTAGCCTTTGTCGCGATCAACGAATGGCCACCAGATGCAAAGAAGTCGTCGTGTGGGGAAAGAGATTTGTCGATAGAGAGTACGGTGGAGAAAATCCTCAAGATCGCCTCAACTGTTGTGCGATTAGCAATGTCCTTTGCAGTCCATTCCAAGTCGTCGCTCAGCTTGACCACAAATCGATGCGATGGCTCAGGGGCAACAAGACGCAGTTTATCGACCTTGTGAGAGCTGGTCAAAGGAATGGCCTCCATAGGTATCACAAAATCTGGTAACATCTGTTGACAAAGGAATTAGTGAAAAATCGCCTCTAAATACAACAATACTCACGTAGGCTGGTACGCGACGCGACAAATGATCATGAAGGGATCGGAGAGTCCCATGAGGAACTTCCGTACGTGACTTGTTGCTGAATGCGCGAGTCATGGGGATATGAGCCGTGTCAGCGAGCTGGGCCGTAAAGGCCATGTCCTCAATTGCGCTGAGTGGAATATCCCGACTGTAAACAAGTAGGTCAAAGGATTCCGGATGAGCAAGAGAGCAAATCGGAAGCCCGGATATAATATGCAAATCACGGATCTGTTGTAGGGCCCTTTCCGGTCGACAGAACACCAGGCAATCACGGTGGGAGCTAGCCAAGTGCAGAACTTCAGCCAGCGGAATCGCGCCGTCTAGGGGTAGGGTTGAAACCAGGTGCAAATCAGCAATCCTTCCGTTGGGCACATGTTGCAAAAGAATAGGGACAGAGTTCTTGGCCGCCCACGATATTGTTTCGAGGAAACTATCGGCTGTCCATTGAAACCGCTTGAGATCTCTTACGTAGGCCGATTCCGAGGCTGTTCCCGCAAGGCGTATGACTGCATCGAACCTATGAGAGTAGTCGTAGATAAGGCAATGCTCATTATTTATAAGGGCTAAACTCACCGAAACAAATTCATTTCTGTGTCCGCATAGCCGTCTCGAAGCAACGTAACCGCCGATGTAAACCGAGAATCATCTCGAGCCAAATGTGTAAAGTAATCTGGCGTGACTAGGAGTTCCTCCTCCAAGCGCATGCAATTTGATATTCCGTTCTCCAAATGATATAAAGATTGCGGTCGATTGGCTAATGAAACGGCGGTGGCAAACTGGCGCGACAACGAAAAGTTTCGGAGATCTCCAAGGAAAATATAGCCGTCGCGAGCAATATAATCAGATACCCGATTCATCAAATCCTGAAGGTAACGAAAAGATGGGAAGTACTGAGCGACCGAGTTGCATATTACCTGTAGCGATGTCCAAAGGTTCATTGTTGAAGTTCCGATTGAGATAAAACACCCACCAAGTCAAAGCGCTCGTTGCTCTCTATCACTTCCTCGAACAAGTGGGCTGGGGATACATGCACCTAAATGGGGTTGAGAAAACGCCCAGCACTCATCGTTCCCCGCTTACCTCAACATGGTGATGGTTTAGTTTCTTCGCATGTGCTTGGACCTGAGTCACAACAGCTTCCGAGAGATCAAGTCCGGTATACTTCGCGGAACGCGGGGCGACTCGAAATAGGATCATACCAGTTCCGGACCCTATTTCGAGCACACGCGGCTTGCGACCATTGTGGAAGCATTCTAGGCCCAAGATCCTCTCAACAGTCGTATTGATCCATTCAGACATGTCGTTCGCACTAATGTGCTTCCGATCAAAACTAGAGGTCCATCCTCGGTAGTCGAATCCAAGGTCAACTTGCTCTTCAAATGCTTTGATCTCCCCGTTCACTCCTTCGAACATCTAACCCGTATATTTAGGATCAGTTAAATCTAGGATAATGTTGAACCCACTCACTTCTTTCCAATCGGCAACGACTTGAGAGTCTTTCTCGACATCGTGGTGAAACACCACATGAGCGATTATCTGCTTTTCCTCATTCGAGGCCCCTGCCACTGAAACGTGACATTGAGCAACTTGTTCGAATGTTGCGATTTGTGCCTCAATCTCGGCTAGCTCTACTCGGAAACCGCCTCGAACTTTGCACATGGTATCCATTCGACCAAGGATCTCGAATCGACCACACGGAAGTTGTCGTCCGAGATCGCCACTCCGCCATCCTCTCATCCCATCTCTGGTCAAAAATCGTTCCGCATTGAGACTCGGCAAATTGTAGTAGCCAGGTGTTAAGCATGGCCCCTATGTGGGAGGATCAGTCACTTTTTTCTCTACAACAAGATTCGTGACTGACCCAAATGATGATTTCGCCCACAAACCCCCGGGGCAAATGTCTTCCATCGGGCGCTGATACCGACATTTCCACATGCGGCATGAGCTGATCGATTGGGACCCGACATCGTTTGGCGATGGATTTGACATCTGTGTGGGACAAGATGCCATAACTGCTGAAAACAGTTCCTTCGGTCGGTCCATAGACATTTTTAAGCTGGACCTTGGGGGAGGCGACTGCGTCTTCGAGAACCCGTCGCGCGAAATTGGGCGTCAGGGCGTCGCCTCCAAGCAAGATCTGCTGGAAATGGGCGGGGAAAAAGGCGTCGTTTCCGCCCAGCTGATCGAGCCACATGCGTACGGCTGCCGACGTGGTACAAATAAAATTGACACTTGGGCATTGTTTCATAAGCTGGCTGAGGTATTCTCCATCTTGTTCTCCGCCGACCTAATCACCAGTTTATTGTCATACTAGAATTATTAAATACCATCGCACCTTTGGCATCTTGAGCAAACCGCCTGTAACGATAGACGAGTACATTTGACATATTGATCCGTCAAAGGCCACATTTGAAGTGAGGATGCTGTTGAACACTATTCCATCGATAGCCCAAGCCGACACATGATTTAAGAAAGCGATGATACTCTCATGGCAGATCGTGACGCCCTTTGGTTTGCCCGTCGTACCACTGGTGTATATGATGCTATGCACAGGTTCGTTAATAGTCAAAAAAAAAAAAAAAAGAAACTACAAGATTATGACACTTACTAGGCATGTTCGCTGGCATGGTCAGCGGACAGCTCGAGTTTTTCAGGGACAGCATCCCATTCGGACGGGATGAGAACCAACGGCGCGTTGATTTCGGACCCGCCAAACTCCATACTCTTTGTCACATGACTATCCGCAAGTACGCAAGCTGGCCTGGCGTCCCCCGCTATAGCGCATATTCTCGATTTCGGTTGGCCAACGTCGCACGGGATCCACGAAAGGCCGGCAAGACTGACTCCTATTTCCGCGGCAAGGGCGTCGACCGACTGGCTGACGAGCAACATGACAGAATCACCACAATGCTTGTATGGCCGTACGAGGTTTTGGATTTGCCGAGCTCGGGTGAACAGCTGAGAGAAAGTGTATGTGCGGCCAGTAGCGCCTTCGTAAACTGCGTCTCGCTGGGCGAAGCGCTCTCCAAATGCAGAAAGATACGACCCCAACGATTGGTTACAGATTTTGGGCAGAGGGAGGGCTGAAAGCATCGGTGCTTTGAACGGAATGCTGTTGATGGATTGGTTCGCGTGATTTGCCCAGGACTCTACAATTTGGTTGATGGCATGGGCCATGGACTCCATGGTAGAGTGCGCAAACAGATCCGTATTGTACTCGATCTCCCCGGTAAGATGACCATTCTTGCTGACCTCTACAAAGCACGTTATATCGGTTCGTGCTGCGCCATTGTTCAACGGGAATCGAGAGAAGGTGACCTGATCCGAAAGCGTGCCATCTGGCGCATCCTGGAACGCAAAAGAGACCTGTAACAAAGAGTCACGGGAGGAGAACCGGTTCATGCCAAGAGCGCCAACAAGTGCATCAAATGGGACATCCTCTCGCTCAGCAAGGGAGAGTAGATCCCCTTGAATTCGACTATACAAGTCTTTAAGAGTGTCGACCCCTTCAAAGCTCATGCGGACCGGCATGAGATTAACAACTGTAGCCGGTGTTAGCCATGATTTGCGCGAATCGGTTTGGGCTACTCACAAAAGCCAATTGCCCTCGCGGCTTCAGCCGACACCCGGTTTGCAAACGGAACTCCAACCATAAAATCTGTCTGCCTCGCGGCCACAAGATGAACCATAACAGCAAAAGCCGTGAGACTTGCGCTGGCAAAGGAACCACCCTCGTGGCGAACGATCTTGGCCATCGCAGCGGCATCGATATCGAAATAAACAGCGCCTCCACGAGAATAACTCTGATCATCTGGGCGAACGAAATCGTTTGGAAGGTCGATCGTCTGTGGAACATCGGCCAGATACGATTTGAGCTCTGCAAGCTTGACCGAGTCGGGAGGCGAGCGATCGAATAGTTTAAAATAATTGGGGGCTGGAGGAAGAGTTGTCCCTTGATAAAGCTTCACAAGCTCGTTCAAGAATATCTAGCCTTTCAAGTTAGTTGGATGTTGACCAATGTATTCATCGGCACGTACATTATCGGAGAACCCATCCCAGATGATATGATGAGCACAAATGACAAGAATGTGCTGTTGAGGCCCCGAGCTCAAGAGAGCGACTTTCACAAGTGGGCCGACAAATAAATCAATTGGTTGCGCGAAAATAGCATAAGCTCGACGCTCAGCCGCTGGACGATCCAAATCATCTCGAACAAAAACACGTCGGAAGAGTTCCTCGTCGGGTGCGAGTATCTTTTGTTCGACTCGACCATCATCCAACTGTACAAGCCTCCCTCGGAGTACGGGATGCCGAGTCAGGATCTTTTTCAAAGCGTCGAGTAGCCTATCCTCTTCTATCGTGCCCAAAATGTCGATGGCCAGTCCGTCATTAAAGAAGGGGCTATTGGGCGAATTTTGCTGAACACTGAAAAGACGCTCTTGAGGCAATGTCAAAGGATACGAATCAAGCTCGGGACCCAGACTTTCTTGTGGCCGTTCCAGTGCAACCGAAGTTGCCGCTAGTTTGTCCGCAATCAAGAGAGACATTTGGTCAAGTTCTAGATGCCGTAATAGCTCCACGGTGGTAACAGATACGTTAAATACGGACGAGATCTTAGAGCCAAGTGTGATGAGGGTGAGAGAGTGGCCGCCCAGGCGTACAAAGTGACTGTCCGCGGAGAGTTGAGATTCGGAGACCCCATCAAGTGATTCACACCACAGTCGAGCAAGCACCGGGTTGAACGAGTTGGGCAAAGCGCTTTGCTCGGACCGTCTGTCATGAGCAAGATATTCGTCGTCCGAGAGAGACACTAGTACCCGGCGATCAATCTTCCCGCTCTGGTTGAGTGGCAGAGCTGAAACCCTGAAGAATCGAGCAGGAACCTCGTAGTGCGCAAGCGATTCTTGGCAATGGGTAAGAAGAACGTCCAGGTTGAGTGATAGGCCGTCTGCCTGAACAACGTATGCGTGTAGAGAAACAGTTTGTTGCTCGGTGACCGATATGACAGCCGCAGATTTGACAGCGGGATGCGCCAAGAGACATGCTTCGATTGCCTCGACCTCGACTCGGAACCCCCGAACCTAGAAAAGAGGAATCACGATTAGGGCTGGTCACGGTCGGCGAGCAAGTTCCCCTCACCTGCACCTGCAAGTCTGTGCGTCCACAAAAGTGCAAAACTCCCCGCTCATCTTCAATGACCAAATCACCGGTGTTGTACATGGTTTCGTAGCCGGGACCCGTAGAGAAAGGGTTTGGGAGGAACTTGGCTGCTGTGAGTTTGGGATTGCCGAGGTATCCTGTCGCAAGGCCAGGACCAGCGACGTGCAGCACCCCTTCAGCTCCGGGAGCAACCCGATTCATTGTGTTGGAGTCCAGGACGTAGCAGATCGAAGTTGGGAGAGGTCGACCAATAGGCATTACGGCGCGTTTGCCAAACTCTTCGGCCTCCCACAGAGTGCACGATACCTAAGACTAGGTGAAACCTGATCTCAAAAAAAAGAAAGGAAAATAAGGCTTACGGTCGTCTCGGTGGGGCCATAAGCGTTAACAATCTGTGGGTAATGCCCAACATGGCTGTGCCATAGGTTGAGCGCATCTGTCATGCCAGCCTCACCGCCTACAACTATCAAACGTAGGGCCTTGGGCAGTTTGACGTGGTCTTGGGCAACATGCTTGGCAAGCTGGTGCCACAGAGCTGTCGGCATCGAAACGACGGTGACTCTTGCATCATCCAGGAATTGAATATACGCTGAAAGACTATTTAGGGCGCCAGCGGATTGAATCACAACTCTTGCTCCAACTGAGAACTAAGACAGAAAATACAAGTATGTTTATTCTTTGGCCACAAGTAAGAATTAGAGATACGTACGGGAACGAACAGTTCCTCGATCGAAACATCAAACGTGTACGACGCAGCCCTCAGCCAGCTATCTTGAGCGGTCGCCTTGAATACATTATTTGCAGCATCGCAGTAGCTTATCACTGCGGAATGGGGGGTGACTATCCCTTTGGGAGTTCCTTTGAGTGCATTCGGGTTAGTCCATGTCGATGATGCTTGTGATGGTTAAACACACCGGTTGTTCCAGAAGAAAATAACACATAGGCCGGGTCTTTGGGCGAAAGTTGCTTGGGAGTAGCGACGCTATCGTTTGGAGCAGCGTCAACCTGGTTTATGTCCATAATCTCGATGGTGTCGATAGCGGCGTCTGCGAGCAGGGCGACCAAGGGTGGCCGATGGGCCGTGTCAGTCAAAACAACGGGCGAGCGGGTCTGCTCAAGGATAGCCTTGCATCGGCAGGGGTGATGTCGAGCGCTAGGGGCACAAACGCAGCACCGGCAGTGAGGACCGCGAGAGTGGCGACGACCTGGGCCAGGCTCGTCGGAAGAAAGAGTGCGACAGTGGGGGTGGCCTGGTGCTGAGCCAGCGAGGACTGCAGGCCAGCTGATACGTGGCGAACGTGTGTCCAGAGGTCGAGGTAGGAGACATGGTGCTCGTCGCTGTCGTCGAAGTGGGTCAGCGCGGTGCGGAGAGGATGGTGGTGGGCGCCGAGCGCGAGCAGACACTCGAGCCGCCGAGGGGACGCAGACTGGGGCGCCATTTGCGATGGCTCCCCTCGGCTGCTCGCTCTCGCCTTTTGTACGATCCCATGGCCGCACTGTATGCCCCCGACGAGGAGCTCTGCAGCCAGAGGCACCCTCTGATTATCTCATCGGCACGCTCGGTCAGGGTCCAGCCTGCCAAAGCGCCGGCGTCCCAACCCAAAGGCGCTCATCCTCCGCGGCCGAAAATAATCACGGGGCTCTGTCCGCCATGAACAAGGCGCATTCACCCAGGTCTCCGAACCCCACTTGATACCTAAAATTGTCCCGAATTTCCCGCGATGCTCACAGTCTAGCCGGGTGTCACGTCGATGGTGGTCGATTCGGGACCTCAATTCCAAATGGTGACTCGCGTAGCAATCAGGACACCTGTGTTTAATTTCAGACTCATCGGGGAACCGAAAACACCGCTCCCGAGAGTTCTATAAACCAAAAAGGTGTGCGCAGCTGAGAACATCATTTTGCGAATTGGGGCCAAAACATACCTTTGCCGAGGCAATACGACTTCCCCTCAAGGCTGCTCCATTCAGCTCTAAATTTCTAGCGCTCATGCTCTCATGGAACCGGCTCGCCTTCTGTCCGAGTTCCCCTTGCCGCCCCTCCGCTGAGCCCGCTGAGCCCAGCTTCAATTCAACGCTGTTTACGTATGACCCGCGCTTTGGATCAACGCTTTTGCACATGGCGAGCGGGTTCGGTCTTTGGAAACGCGGGAGCCGGTCAGGATTAATGGTACTTACACGGTCTGCATGCTGTCCACTCAGGAGCTCTGAAAGACGACCGCAAGCCCTCGGCCTTTATAAAGGCCCTCGCTACCCCAAGGCGTCATCCCATTCTAACATTGCGCCATTCGCCCCACATTAACCTTTCCCTCTTCTATGGCGCCTGTGTCTTCTATTCCTTTCAACCCCACCAACGGCTGGTCATTGCTTCAAACCAATGCGTCTCCGCGCCGCCGCCATTCTGCCTCCCACAACCAGGCTCATGGCTTGTCGAACGAAACCATGCCGCTTGTCCTCCTTGCGCAAACCGTGCCTGGCACTCTAGTTAGCAAACGGGCTGCCAATGACGATGACCTTTGGCCCCGCAAGAGTTGGGATTCCAAGGTCGCTCTCACCATCGCCCGACGTGGGATCAAACGCTCCGAGTGTGCAGAGCTTCGCTACGGCAATCCCCAGGACAAGCCCATCGACGGCATCGTCGACGTTTTCGTCCAGGCCTCTCAACCCGCTCCCGGCCGCGAGGTTGACTGGTTTGCATACTCGGTTCCGGACCGCGCAGATGTCGAGGCAGTAACCATCCGCATGTCTCAGATGCGCGGCATCGAATATCTACCCGAGGATCTCATTGTCACCGACGGCTCCTTGACCGCTCTCGACTTGTTGGTGTTCACGGCTACAGACCCAGGCGACGAGGTCATCATCCTATCCCCCGTTTATTTCAACTATCCTGTCATCATTCGACACCGTCAAGCTGTCCCCGTG
The DNA here is from genome assembly GCA_030998015.1 of Ceratorhiza oryzae-sativae. NCBI lineage: Eukaryota > Fungi > Basidiomycota > Agaricomycetes > Cantharellales > Ceratobasidiaceae > Ceratorhiza > Ceratorhiza oryzae-sativae. The sequence continues at coordinate 20,394 of JARWMV010000245.1, forward strand.
GTCGTTCCAACGCGCCCAGACAACTTTGAACCCGATGTTGAGGCGATTCGTCGAGCAATTACACCACGAACCAAGGCGATTATCATCAACTCACCCAACAATCCCACAGGGGTGATCTATAGCCACGAGTCTCTCGTCCAGCTTTCGGACATGCTCAGTCAGGTAAACGCGGCTCGCCATTCCCCTATCCTGGTCATAAGCGATGAGGCATACAGTCGAATCGTTTACGATAACAAAAGGTCCGTGATGATTGCATGGTTTCAGACCGCATACTCATATTCAAACTAGATTCATTTCAATCACAACCATCTATCCGCACTCGGCCATGACATACACCACCGGAAAAACGCTCCTTGTACCCGGTCAACGCTTGGGCTACATTGCTATTTCCCCATTGATGCCCAGCAACCACCGACACGTCTTTCGGCGTTCTCTAACCGTCGCTCAAAACGCCACATGGGGGTTCCCTGCCTCGCCCCTCCTGCACAGCCTGGACAAGCTGGATACCATGTCGATCGATATCCCTCGCTTCCAAAAACGACGCAATTTCGTGTGCGATTCCCTGTCTTCCCTCGGGTACAAAGTGCTCCGTCCGAGCGGAACCTTTTACATATGCGTGTACATCCCGCGGCAGAGCGAGTTTATCTCAACTTCTGACGCCGAGTTGGCCGATGAGCAGTTTTGTCTGGCTCTCGCCGCCCAAGGGGTCTTGGTTATGCCTGGATGCTTGTTTGGGTGGCCGGGCATCTTCCGGATCTCAGTCACAGCAAACGAAAACCAACTCGATCATGCCATTCGAGTGCTCGCTGGTATGGGTGGAGCTGTTATTTGATATTCAGGTTCCCAGCTGTATTATGAATTAGATATATCGAATCACAATAGCCTTTTGTTTATCTACCATTTCGTGGCATACATAGAGCTTATTAAGGTCGATGCTACAACCTGGGTCTAGAAGAATAGCGTCTGTACCTGCCTTGAACCAATAAGTAACTCCGTGGAGAATTGGAGGGACGAATCCCCAGCGCGTGCCCGACTCACCCGGGGTTAACGCTCTAAGCCGCGCACGGGATGATTAGTTAACGGGGTTCCCTAGCCGAGAAGAAGCACCTTATTTGACAACCCCGCTTGCGGGGAAAACTGAGTGTACAAGGTTACCCGATGCAGACTTCGAAGCCCGGCCTTGGAAGGTATTGAAAAATTTAACCGAGCGGAATAATGATGCGGGGCGATCTACGCGGATGATGACGAAAAAGGGCGTACTTTAGATGCCAACGGCTTTCATGGAGGATGAAACGTTGGTGAGTTCGACTCTTTTGGAACCCTTGACTTCACTCGGCTCTACTGGTGCCACGAGCTGGAGGACCCAGTCAGGGAAAGGTTACGCCGCTGACAATCACGTTCATCGGCTGTGTGTGGTTTTCTTCCAACGCCGGTGTTTCGCTTCCCCATATATCCTTCGAAGACGGCGTGGGTGCGCGCCAAACGGCTCCATCGGAACTGATGGTTTTTGGAACAATCATTCGCTGCTTTCTGGTGTCACAAATGCACGAGTGCCATTTCTGCAGTCTCTTCGAACCTGTCTCAACGGTGCTGGAGATGATGGTGTGGCAGCCAGATAGCTCATTTTTTCGGAATGCAGTTTATTCTTTCCACTCATCCTGTGGCGATGTGAGACAGGGCATGACAGTATACTTCTCGGCTCTAAGGGATTGTTAATATACCATCATAGTTTGGCATAAGCTTCAGTTCCGCCCGTTGTCGAGTGACTTTCTCCCGAATCACGAAGCCAACCCAGGTTACCTTGACCTCGACAAAAAAAAATTCTCTTCTACAGGCGGCAAGCTCTGACGGGCCATGATGCTCATAATTAATGTCATATTGTACCGAACGTTTCAATGAATCTCGCGCACATGGTAACAGACTTGTTGGCGATGTACACCCGTTTGTGCTGCAATTTAGTCTATTCTTACTGCTAGGCGGTGCTTCTTTCATTCTCGGCCGGCTTCCCCGGGCGGTTGAGCGCTTCCGAATGACCTTTCGGCCCCAAATTTTCTATTTCTGTCCCCATATGTGAGCGTCCTTTGACGTAAGTCTATTGACTCGGGATGCACGATCCGTCCAGCCCTGGATAGGCTCAGACTTTGGGCAGCTCTCCGTAGTTTCCGGACCTGCGCGAAGCTATATTTCAGGGTGTTTGAATACAGCTGACGTCTAACATGCATACGGATGAATTGATCAGCTTCCATTTAGTAACTTGCGGCGGTTCGATCGAGCACGTGGCGCAGTGATCATCATCAGCCAAGTGGACATGAATGTCTCAGACATCGCAACCCTCTCGGACGCGGCTTTCGGTTAGCTTGTGCGCCAAGATCTTCTTTTGTCCACGGTGGAATAAAGAGCCTAGGCTATCCATTAACGCTCGGAGCGCGCGCATATATGAAATGCTTGATGTCAACATCATTTTTCATACGCAGTTGGATTATAGATCTTGTGACGACTTAGCCGAGGCGCAGGCAGTAGCGTTCTTCTGCCCGGATCGAATTGCTGAGGTGAACAGCCGCATCAAGTCATTTGCGGAACACCATAGGTATACAGTGTGGTCGCCGGAGAGGTTCACTGGGCGCAACCCTTCCTTCCGTATTTCTCAATTCTAGGATTCTGTGAGATTCACCACCACCACCACACTTGGCCTACGATGAATGAGCGACCTCCCCAATCGCAGGAACGGTCTACCGCCAAACTTGGTCCAGCAAAAGGTGTAACGAACGAGGAGGCCGTTATTGACTCGCGTCGAGTCATCCGATTGCCCAACCCCATCCCGATGGCGGCATGGGTGATAATTATTTTTGGATCTTTGGAGCGAATGGCTTTCTATGGAGGTTCAATACCTTGTAAGTACTGGACGCTCGTGTTGAATATGGTCGCGCTCACGGAGCCTTTAGTTCAGAATTATATCCAGCGAAGTGGGTCACCTGAGGACTCACCCGGGCGACTAGGTAAAGGCCAAATCGCCGCTACGGCGTTAAACCAGATTTTGTAAGGATATATCGCATACGCAACCAAACACAACCCTGAAATAGTTGCCAGTTACTTTCTGAGTTATCTTACCCCGGTTGCCGCGTCGATTCTTTGTGACCAGCGGTTTGGCAAATATCCCGTCATTGCTGTTAGTGCTGTCATGGGGGTCATTGGCTGGGGAATCATTGCTTCCACCTCGGTATCCTCTATTTCCATCGACGGCGCCTTGGGTGGCCTCATTGTCGGCATGCTTCTTGTGGCTGTTAGCTCTGGTGGAGTTAGCTCATTATTCCGGCTTTTGCGGCCGACCAGGTCCCTCAACGGGCTTCTCAAACTGTCGAGGAGAAGAAGCGGGTCAAGATCATCCGAGATCCGAGCCTAGACGTTCAGCACATATTTCATTGGTACTATCTTTATATCAACGGTATCGGCACAATAGGTTCCATAGCCACGCCATTCATCGAACACTATGTCTCCTATTTAGCGGTATTCTTCTTCGCTTGTGGATCAATGGCTGTGTCGACCGTTTTGTTGCTAGCATATAAGCGCAAGTTCACCCATGTCCCCGCTACGAACGGTCTCATGGCACAGTGTTGGCACGCGTTCACAACGGCCCTGTCGCAACGTCGATATCGCAAGGAAAATTCAATTCCGCTCGAGCCCAAGTTCCTTGACCATGCGAAGCAGAGCGTTTTGGACGATTCATCCCGGTCAAACTCGACGAGTAATCCGCCTAACATGGCTGCCAATTCCAAGGGCGTACCAGACAAGATCGTAAACGATCTCTCCACTGCACTTTCGACTTGCAAGATTCTCCCTGCTCTGGTCGTATTCTGGCTCGCGTTCAACCAATGTTCCCACAACCTTTTATCCCAGGCAGCCCAGATGCGTCGTCCCTCTTGGCTGAGCAACGATCTGATGACAAATGCCAATCCGATCGCACTCACGCTTTTCGTACCTTTTGTGGATTCTGTGCTGTTCCCCTGGCTTCGCACTCATAACGTTGAGTTGCTGCCCATGGCTAGGATATCGCTCGGGTTTGCTCTTGTTTCGGCTAGCATGGTTTACTCGGCTGTTCTCCAGCATATCATCTATAGCTCCGGCCCGTATTTCGAATACCCGGGTGGTCGTTCGAACAATGTTAATGTATGGTGGCAGTTGCCTCCATATATGATTATCGCTCTGGCAGAGATATTGTGCGTAGTCATCCATTCCAGCTGGACGGTTGATTGATAAGGTTTCTAGCGCGGTGATTACGTCATTGGAATATGCATACACTCGGGCTCCCGCTTCGATGAAGACCATAGTGTCAGCCATGAACGTCGTTCCCAACGCCGCGTCATCTTTGATCGTATACGCGCTACTCCCTCTTAATCGCGATCCCCTCCTGACCTGGAATTTTGTGTGCATCGCCCGTAAGCATGTTCGGAATGGGAGTAAATATTTCGCTCACTCGACCACTTGATAGTCCTCGCCGGTATTTCCACTGTCTCTTTCTATTGGGTGTTCCGCAGTGAGGATATTCGGTGGGCACAAGAGATAAAGACCAAACGAGAGAGTGTGGAGGCATTTCACGAGCTCGATCATCACTATTAGGCCGTGATTGCCAATTCGCGAGGTGAGATCTGGTTCGATGACGCAAGTGTTGCGCGAGTCTATCATATTGGTTATTAGTAGGCCTGTGGTTGCGACAAGGCATTGTTGGCCAATGTATAATGGATGACGCGTTGTAGCCATACTGAAAACGAGGATGAAGTCATCCCACTGATGTGATTGCGGAAATACAAGGCGGTACGGAGAGGGACTAGCCAACATTCGATAAAATATCGATGGGCGGGGCAAAACGCGTGTGCAGCAGCGTGCTGCAGGGTCTGCAGAGCGATATGAGCAAGATCTGCACCCCAATCGGGCAGGCGGGTCCGCCAGACACGGAAGCGCCACGTGCACGTGACCCCAGCTAATTTCGCTTTTACGTCCCGCGACCTCCCCAACCAGACCCACGTCCTCGCCAGCGGCCACGTCGACGCGATGAGCACCCACGACGGCCTCAGGAGGCGCAAATCGACCCCAAAGGACGACATCTCACCGCCGCCTGCCGCTCCCGATACGGCGTGGGGACGGACGCCGGCTGGTCAGAGTAAGCGGCTGAATGCAAATATATTCCAATACGTCGCTAATCCCGTCACAGTCTTTCGCGTACCGACCACTCACGATGTTCTGACATCTCTATTCCATCCACTTCATCCCAAAACTCATCTCGACCTCGTGAATCTCGGGCTGTTGGGCGGCCAGATCCTCGTCTTCCTCGCACTACCACGGCACATCAGCCAGTACTTGTTCTTCCTTTATTTTGCATTCTGGAGGCTCGCGTACGACGTCGGACTCGGCTGGGTCCTTACAAAACAGAGCAAGCGGCGATGGATCGTTCGTGAAGTTCAGGCACGAGGGTGGCTCGACCCAAAACGACGACCGGCGGTTTACAATTGGATTCGCAACGAGCTCAGGAACAAGATGGGCGGTGATTATACATTTGAGGTATGCCATCGAAATTCTTCGGTTCATGACACGTATCTGATTCCGGTTCAGGATCTCCCGGTTGAATACAACACTTGGCTCTTGTTCCGCCAAGTTGTCGACATCATCCTGATTAATGACTTTCTATCCTACTGCATGTTCGCGTTTGCGGTTTTTCGTGTCCCTGATGGCCTATCAACCGTGGCCCATTTCCTCCGGTATGTCCCCACGCATGTGATTCCCGACTTGGTCTCAATTGATATCAATGTATCATAGCTGGATAGCCGGTTTCGCCCTCATCGCCTTTAACCTCTGGGTCAAAACTGAAGCGCATCACGTCGTCAAGGATTACGGCTGGTATTGGGGTGACGTGTTCTTTGAACGTGGCCGGCTGGTGCCCGGAGGTACCTTCGACACTTCGCTCGTGTTTGATGGGGTATTCGAAATGGCCCCGCATCCGATGTATTCAGTCGGTTATGCGGGGTATTATGGACTCAGCCTTATCGCTGGGAGCTATGCACTGTTCTTTGTTAGTCTTTGGGCTCACGCCATGCAGTTTGGGTTCTTGGTTTGGTTTGAAAATCCCCGTGAGCGTTTTAGATCTCAACCTGTGAACAAGCCTGACTCTCTTGTCGCATAGATATCGAGCGAGCCTATGGCCAAAGGCAACTGATCGCAGTACGCACGCCCGTGTATTCGAATACTCCTGTCCCGAGTAAAATCGACCTGCCCGATATCGATGGTACGGACGAGCCAAGCTGTGCTAGCAAAACTTATTTCCTGACTTCCTGTTTCCTTTCAGACACAGCTGAGCTTTCGACCCCTGCTCACACGGACGCTGAAACCGAAACCGAGACTGAAACCGAAACCGAAGCGGACAACCTTTCCCAGTCGATGGTTCTCTCGCCGACTCGCCCCAACTTCAAGCATGTCCGAAGCTCGAGTGACGGTCTCGTTAGAATCCAGTCTCCTGACGGCAGCGCTCGCGTTCACACTCCGGATAGCGAGGCCAAGCATTCTAGACATACGAGACATAAGAGCGTTTCGAAGCACGATTTTTGGCGCGTTATTTCAGAAAGGATGTTGTCGGCCTGAAGAACCTTGATTTCTTGAGGTATGTTGATAACACGTCATATATATCGCTTCCTCGTTGTTAACGCGAATGGATAGGGCGTCTGATGTTAAACTGGTTCTCCTAACATTCTATATCCTGGCTCCGTCCGTCCTGCCACATAGTGTGACAATGTACTTTGTTCATGCACTGGGTTGGCGTATCTTTCATTCATTCGTTCTCGGCGGGATTCTTAAGGCTCAGAGCGACGGCAAGTGGCTTGTTCGGCACTATGTTCAGGTATTGTCCACTCTGGTTACCGAACGCGGCTGAATTTATCATCTCATAGACCTATCACTACGACCAAGGCCGTGAGGATGGCGCAGTCGAAGAGGCTTTTGCTAGTTGGAAGGAGATGTACACCATGAGTCTCTGCGGGACTTATGGTACGTAGTCTAGTTTTCATATTTTGACCATACGACTCATTTGCAATAGCCTCCTTCATCGTCCTCGCGTGGAAAACGTATTCGATTCCATCTGATTGGACTGTCGGAGACCAACTGCTAAGGCATACTTTCGGCGTAGTAAGTATTTCCAGCATGGTCTAGGGACAATATTTTAACCATATTCAATTTAGCTTTTGATCGGCTTGCACTTTTGGGCGGCGCTCCAGTCATTCGAAATTCTGGGAGCTTTCGGTAAATCATGTTCCTGATCGACAGGGGCTAACGCTAACCCGCTTTCCACGTTAGGCTGGTTCTTCGGTGACTTCTTCATCTCGGACTATCCAGCTCGACTCTCGTACACCGGCATCTACCGCTTCTTGAACAACCCTGAACGCATGATGTCCGGTGCAGCTCTCTTTGGTCTTGCTCTGATCTCCGGCAGCCGGGCTGTGTTTGCTCTAGCGATTTTCAGTGCTGCAGCTCATTGGTGGTTCTTGAAATTCGTCGAAAGGTTGGTAACTGGATAATCAAGTAGGGATTATCTAACAGTTGAAATGCTACGCAGCCCTCACATGAAGAAGCTTTATGGAAACTCGCTTCGAAAAGACGCCGGACTCACCAAGACACTCAAGTCTGTAGCTAACCGAAATGCCAGGGTTGCACGAGTTGCTCGCGAGGTGACAGGGACGTTTGAGAAGGTTTACGAAGATACTGCGGTCGTAGTTGAGGACTTTTTGGCCAGATGTGAGCCATTTTGCCATCTCATTAACCGTTCTACTGACGACGTTACAGCGGCCCCGATTGTCTCTGAAGCTGTGCAAGATGCTCGCGTCTTGTTGCAGCAGAGTCGCGATAGACTCATTATCACGTAAGTGTATTCCACATCTTGCGTGCTCTTGGGTTCATATTCGGTCAACTCGACAACTGATGCTCGTTTTCATTTCACCAGCCTTGTCGCCAACGATATTTCCTCCTTTGATGTAGCAAAATATCAGCTGGCCGTAGTTCCTACGAATCCAGATGGGGAGCTCAGGTTCCATATTGGCGAACCCATCACCATCGCATGGAGGGCTCCACTTGAGCATTCTCGTCGTGATTGGATTGGCATCTATCGAGTACGTTCTTGAACCCACTGCCACCAATCCCTTCCAATCCTGATTGCACACTCAGGTTGGCGCGAACAAATCGAATCTTGTCACCAAGGTCAACTCTAACGGCAAATGGGTACCTGTGCATGACGACGAATGGGACGGGGACGTACCACTACCACTGGAGAAACGCACTCTAACGGATCATGGCGAAGTTGTCTTCCAGAAAGACCAGTTGCCGTGGCAGACTGGCAAGTATGAGGTGAGTCAGAACCCCGCCTTACGATAACAAGCTCTTACCGTCTTTTGACAGCTCCGTTATCATCATGACGGAAAATACAACGTTATGAGCATTGCCGGCCCCGTTGAAATTTATGGTAAGCCCTGAAATTCGATGCTCGGCTCATTGCTAATATAACTGTAGTTGATAAACCCGACACGCTCGATTTCGACTCTGTTCGCCATTCGCTCATCCGCATTGTTACTCTCTGCCTTGATTCTGACCCCGCGCTCGTTCCGCTGAGCTCTGGCATAGAACCTGTGACTGAGCCGGACGCGACAACCAAACCCCGATCATCTGATCCGGATGACTTTCACTTTTGGTCGGAACGCCAGGCCAAGCGAATCGCTGGTGCTGTTCTCGCTGCATTCGGAGTCAAGTACGCGCCAGAGGTTATTGTCGCTGATGCGAACGTGACTGCGCTGGCCAATAGAATTGTCAACTCTCTAGAACTGCTGGCGCCAAGTGTTTAGAAAGGGGTTTGATAAAAGAGGGGTTATTGTGAAATTTCTTCTTTTGGTTATGTAGCTGGTAAATGTCCACCCTCTTGTGTACTGTGTTCAGTGTATCATTGTATTCAAGCTATCGGTAACTGGCGTAACGGGTGGGTGTTAACTAAACCCTGCATTGGTCTATCAGTCCTCTACAGTGATAATTCGCTTCAAATATGCGTATATGTAGGATTCTCGCCTAATACCTCGGCTGCGCTGCCCTTCGCCACGCGCATGCCCCACAAGCCATGAAAATGCACGATAGAAATCGCCCGAGAAACAAGAGAAAACGAACCCTGACGTGGAAGGATATTGCACAAGATCGATGGCGCCGTATTTCGTACCTGCAAGCTTGCAGATGCACGAGCTCACTAAATCGGCCAACTGGCGAATTGAGGGACTTGGAACGAATATCCAATGTGCTTGTAACGCTCTTTCGATACACTAATGCTTAACTAGCGGACTGATAGCTCATATGAAGGGCACTTGGGTTAGGGGGCTAATCCTCATTATATCCACACTCGGAGTGCTATAAGGCTATAGTGATTGAGGGTTACATTAATGTAAGAAGAAAAAGAAAAAGAAAAAAACATGATTCATTTGGCCGCGAAACACATGGTAGAGAAATTCAATGAATAGGGATGTACATGCCCTCCATTTTTGAACCGACTCCACTCGAGATTTCACACTACATGTTGGGCTACCTATCGCCTTTTCATAAGAAACGCATTTATGACTGTATATCCGCAAATTCTCAGATTGCTTGAACGAGCTCCAAGCTTTCGCTCTTGACAAAGACACAAGGTCTCTGGACCTAAAATTCATACACAGTCGAACATATATTACTAATCTAGATATTCCGAAGCAGGTTTTTCATGCGCCCAGTCGAATATGCCCCCCCCCCGTTGCAAAGGGCAAATGTATGTACACACCTCACTATCAAACCCAGCATCCAACATCCCTTGTTTCACTCCAACATCCAATATGGAGCTACCAGGTCTCTTCGCTCCGTTCGAGCAGTTCAAGAACCTATAGAACATATAAGTGAGCGCATTTAAGATGATTTGATTGCCTAACCTCATCCGCTCATCGAGAAGGTAATAAGAATCACGCATTGCTTCATTACTTTCGGGAACAAGACATGTCTGGGCTTTGTGGCGGTCCAGGAAAGACTGAAATTCATCGTCGGTGATGAGAAGGTCGCGGGCATCGCGCAAGGCTCCGTTTTCTGGCCCGTCATTTTCCCCTTCAAGTAGCAGAACCTGAAAGACCTGGTCCAGCATAAAAAGTCAGACAGGTGTGCTGCGGAGGAGGATGAATTTCGCCGACCTTCCAGCGAAATGGTGCTAGCTGAGTCATACTATCGCTCATGTCCTCCTCATAGCATACCTGGTGTTATAAATCAACCTTAATCCACAGCTGAGCAACCAAGAAGATAACGGACTTCGTTATAACAGAGTTAACTTTGACTTTGATTCCACGTTCCTTGCACCATTTTACCACCTCAAATACAGTTGCGATATGTGCTGTTTTCCCTTTCTCGGCTCGACCGTGTGCGAGGTCTGCCTCCACATTGAATGTATCGCACGAGATAGCCATTATGTTCAAGAACTGCCCATACTCATCCAGCCACTTTTGGGTAACTTTGCTCCCATTATTGACAACACTTGTCGACTCGAGATTTAGCTCCTCGCAAAACCTAAACGTTTCGCCTAAGTATGCTGGGTTTAAGAACGGCTCTCCACCAGAAACGTTGAGTTTCCGCATTCCTGCTTCGGCAAGTGCACGTAGCGCCTCTTTGGCCTGATCGAGAGGAAGGATAAACGTATTTTTCGAGGCATGAAAGCAAAAAGAACATTCGTAATTGCATCGTCTGTCGGTCGCAGTTAGTGTTGAAGCGAAACAAAATGTATGCGCTTCAATGTGTAATAGCGCAGTGTATATATATGCGATTGAGCTTCTCGATTAAAGTGCGCAGCGCAAGCGAGAGTGGTGAAGATTTCGCTGAGGATTTAAGCGACTATACGTTCGTTTATATATGCAGTACAACGGGTGAAGCGGAGCGGAAACACGGGAATGGATCACTTGTGAAAGCGATGGTACATGGGTGCGATTCACATATATGTTAGTAGAACGTGAGATAGAAAACACTATGGAATCACAATTGTAAGTATCAGGTTTACATGTATAATATCATGTTCGTTCAACAGTGTGCTAAGATTTGGCTGACGTTGAGCTGCCCACCGACTCGGGAACCAGTTTACAGATATCGGAACGGAATCTTTAGACAAGGTTGGTGCCTCGACTGTTACGAAATACGATTTGATTATTTTTAACATGGTGGGGACGGAAGGAGGCTTGGCGGCACCCCTGCAACCGCAATAACCAGTAGTGATTGATGCACACCACCTAAAAAGGTCATAAAACTCCCATTAAGTCACGTGACGGATTGACGCGCGGGCTCGACCCATAAACGATAAAATAGCGGCACACACGTAACCTCTTGGCATCATCCTGAGGCCAACGACGAGGTGCGTGTACGGGCGCCCTCGCATTATTGTTAAAAGCACACCTCCCACAAGAAGCTTTGATCAATACATGGAGTGATGGTGCTGTATGCATATACATACATCATCTAGCCTAGTGCTGCCCACAATGTATGCGTGGGAGTGATCCCCACAGTCACAGTCTGGGTGGCCTGGCCACCTTGTAAGCCCTCACCCTGTGGTTCTGAATCTCACAAGTGTACCACATATGCTGGGCTTGCCTAAGCCTGAGCTTCCAACACAGAGCACTTGGCCAAAGCAAATTTGCTAGTTAGGGCTACTTAGAGCCCTGGTTCTACCTAAGCAGAATTGATGTCCAGGTAGTTCAGATTAGCACACGCTAATGGCATTCATTGTGCTTAGTTAGAACAGGTGTACTGACTAACCCTCAGTAGTGAATTGGATTTTGGCCAAGCAACCAGGCCAAGTATTACCAGACTGGCGCTTCTGGGTCCCAGCCTCCACCTTCCAAAGCAAAAGTATTCAATGTTTAGTGATTTAAACCTGCAAACCGACATCTAATTGGCATTGGTACAGCCCTAGAAGTTGCATATGTATCTTCTGTTCTATTCAATGAAAATTTGTCAGTGAAAGTGTTGGAATAAAGTTCGCACTACAAACAACATGCACATCTGGCTTACTGCTCAATTCGTTGGGCAGTTATATGCCCAAAATTTTGTCTTATGCATGCTTGTTCTAATTCCCTTAAACACATTGATTCCTTGTATCACCAACTTTCCAAAGAGGGATAGTAATATGCATGCTAGAGTCCTGTGTCAAAAAACACAAGTTCCATCTCACAAGCCTTCCTGAAGAGCTCATTCCAATGATCAACTTCCAGGGGATGAGGATTCATTTTGGCCATGTTCATATTGAAGTATTCTAGGACATGTAATTTGAGTATAAGTCTGTCAGAAGCTAGGATGTTACAGGTCAGGGTACACTCAAATATCTAGAGCTTAAGCAAATGTAGCTATGTTAGTATACACTTTTTGTACTCAATACTTCTTAGACTAGAGTAAGAAGGCTCAAAGTAGTTGCAATGCAATCAAGTAACACTCAAGGTAGTCTTAATCTTTCACAGTGTAAACTGACTAATTTATAGGTATAAAGAGCAAGACTACTATGGTCAGGTTCCCTTAGATATCTTAAATGTAGTTCAGCCCTAGTCGCTCAGACTAACTGATACTAATCTTAATACTAGACTTAAGTGATAGCTTATAGGATAGATGGTGGGCTGCCTAATGTGTGTACTTCCTCAGCTACAGGTACTTAATGTCATGCTCAATCAGGCAATATTGTATCCTTATATATCTCTGTATATAAGATACAAAGACTCAGACAGTATATAACTAATATGGTACTTTATTCCTCAGTACTAGTTATATAAGAAATCACACACAGACAAGAGAAATAGAAAGAGAAAAGAAACCAATAACTGGTCTGGGTTGAGTAGAGGAGGGTGGTCTGGAAGGGCCTCAGAGGAGGTCCTTTTATACCCTGAGGAGGGCATTCCAGAGCCAAATAGATGCATGCATGCCAGTGCAATCATCAAAAGAGGGTACTGCTATACTTGGGGTACACCCTAGCCCAGTATAGGATATAAGAGTAAAGACAGGGTGTGGATCAAAGGCATTGATGCATCTGAGACCTGCTATTGGCTTGTAGATCATATTATCATAGTATATACATGTAATGAATGGAGGCTACATCTCAGTGAGTCATAAAGTGAGTCAGAGAAGCTTCTGGATCAATTTGGAAGGCTCTCCTGACTCACTGGAGTCATTAGATCTTGATTGATGGTCCTGTAAGATTCTAATGATCTTCGGGCCATTCCGGCGCGAGGATCCGGTGGATCGCGACAATCTTCGGGCAGCAGATACCGCCGAAGATTAGCTATCGATAGAGCATAAGATCGCTTTGATAGCGTAAGCGGTTGCCGAGATATGAGCGGCGCGATGTTGTAATCAAAATCTCCTGATAAGAGGAAATATCGCAACCTCTATATCTCTCTGAGTTCTTAAGATAAAATCATGATAAAATATGCGTTGGAAAGAGGAGATTTTTTACTATTTAATGGAACATAAATAGTACAATTCAGGTGCATACAAATTCATTTAATTTCAAGAAAATTACAGAGGCATCACTTGAGGTTGGCAAAGCAGACTAATATAATAGAAAATGTTAGTGATCCATAACACTCTGAGTGTTAATATTTTTTGCATCCAGCCAGACTTTATCCCCAACTTTGAACTCAGGTAGGGTGTTATTGCTGCCTGCCTTTATATGCTCTTTGGCCATGTGTAGTGAGCTCAGGACCTCCTTTTGGACTTGGGTAAGTTGCTCAATGTGTTCCTCTGCTGCTGGCACACTAGTTGTCTCCCCAGTGGGTGTTATAGATGGGTGCTGGCCATACAAGGCAAAGAATGGGGAAGTCCCTGTTGCACTATGAGAAGCATTATTATAGGAGAACTCTGCTGTGGAAAGCCATTTAACCCAGTCATCTTGCTTGTGAGACACAAATGCCCTTAGGTAGTGCTTGACTGCCTGATTGACTTATTCTGTTTGACCATCTGTTTCTGGGTGGAATGCAGATGACAGACTGGGTTGTATTCCAAGTCTCTGATACAGTGCTTTCAAGAAGTGGCTTTTGAAAGTGGGACCACAATCAGAGATTGTCTGGTCAGGAGTACCATGGAGTTTCCAGACATTATCAAGGAATAGTTGGGCCAGCTCAGATGCATCCATAGATTCTCTGCAAGGTATGAAATGCCCAAATTTGGTGAAGGAACTATGCCTGATTTTTCCTGTGGCCAAGCCCTCATCAATCATCTCCTTGAGTGCATCAGATTCTGCTGGTGTCATGCTATAGATTGGTCCAAATGGTGGGACTTTGCGTTCCTCAAGGTCAATTGGGATATCATACTCCTGGTGAGGTGGGAGCTGTTTGAATTCTTCCCCAAAGACACTGAGGAATTCATGGTACTCTGCAGGAACTTGGTCTACTAGTGGGTTTGATGGGGTTTCATATGGCTCCTCCATAGCCAACTGAAGGAGCTCAGCAGAACATGATGCTTGGCAATAGGCACTTGGGAAGGTAATGACCAATTTTTCCCAGTCTATATGTGGGTTGTGCTGCTGTAACCAGTCTAGACCCAAAACTATTTCAAAACTTCCAGTATTACAGACATAGAAGTGCTGGAGATTTTCATGGGTGTCAAGTTGGACAGGGAGTTCTACTGCATGCCATATTTTTCCCAAGGGTTTCCCCTCAATATTTAGGACATGTTTGGGAGTTTCAAGTGCTATAAGAGGTAATTTCAGGTGTTGGGCAAGGTTGCCATTAATGAAGCAAAGAGATGCTCCAGAGTCTATGAGTGCTTGGGCTGTTTTTTCTGCTTTATCAACAGTCAAAGAGATGGGAACAATAAAATTCTTTTTTAATGACAATGTACATATCTTGATTGTTTCAGACTGCAATTTCCTTCAGGTCCTTACACATGCAGCAGTGCAAGACCCTATTCTTTTTCCAACTCTGACTCTGACTCTGAGCTACCTGATTTGGCCTCTACTGCCACTTTCCCTGACCCCTTTTCCTTTTTGACTTTGACCTCCACCTTGGTTTCCTTGGTGCTAGATGAGCATCAACCTGTGCAGCACTCCTTGGCACTATGTCCTTTTTCCCACACTTGATGCACTCACCTGCAGCCTTGTGTTGATCCTTCTCTGCCTGATCAACATAGTTATCAAAGCTGGTTGATGCTGGGGCTTGTGTTGCTTTAGCAGCTGTGGTTGTATAGGTTGCACTTGGAGTTGTCTTGGCACAGGTATGGTCCAAATCATTCTTTCAATGCACATTATTGATGCAAATGGCTGCTGCAACAAGGTCATCAAGGTCATCTGGCTCCTTTGGAAGCATTGACAGTTGCTCCTTGACTTTCCAGTGGAGCCCATGCCTGAATTGCACTCTGTATGTGCTATCATTCCATGTAAGCTTGGCCTTAAGCATTTGGAACTTGGTCCAGTAGTTGGCTGCTGTGCCTGTTTGTTCTAGAGCTGCAATTTTGTGTTCAGCTGCACACCCTGCATCTGGATTGCCAAAGGTGTTCAGGAATGCTTCTTTGAGTGTTTCCCATGATTCTAATGCAGCTGGCAGGTGTCAACACTGCTGTCTGGTAATAAGAGCCTCTAGTAGTGGCTGAGCCCAGTCAGTGGCTGCATCCTTTGTGTTCTGTAAGAGCCAGACCATTTCAACATTTGAATCAGCAAACTGGTCTTGCATAAAAGTTAGGCAGACTGCCATTTGTGTCCACCATTGCTTTGCTGCTTTACCCTGTGACTTCCTGTTGTAGGGATCAGGGATTGTAATTTTTGGGTTTTTGTAACCCTCTGGAGGTGCCATTGAGCTGTGGCATACAGGTGTGGGTTTGCATTTAGGCATTTCTGGTGTCTTTCCCTTTGGTCTACTAATGGCTGCTCCACCACTTGGGCCTACTGTTTGATTCCCTGAATTGAATTTGTTGTCATTGTCCTCCTTATTAATCAGCAACTGCAGCTTGTTGTCCATGCTCTGGATCATTGCTTGATCCTCCTTGCAGAGGGTTAGGAGCTTTTCAACAAGTGTTTTGAGCTCTTAGACTTGGCTGAGGATTTCTTTGAATGACATTTGCAGTGGTTGCAATGGGTTTGGGTTGAGGACTGAGGGTTTGTTGACTGGAGAGTGTGTTCTAGAGTGGGAGTGACTACAGGTGACAACAGGCATGTAAGACACTTGTAAAGCATCAAGCAAACTTCAGATTTACAACCAGTAAGGTGTTCTAATAAGGTGTGGTGAGGCACCAGAGTGTCTATATACAACAGGGCAAAGGAGATGGCCTTGCACACAATCTTGGCAGGGCATGATGAACCCAGCAGAGGCAAGGGCTTGTCTTTGTAAGAGAGTGCTCAAGCACTTGGTCAATGTTACAGGTCAGGGTACACTTGAATATCTAGTGCTTAAGCAAATGTAGATATGTTAGTATACAGTAATTGTACTCAATACTTCATAGACTAGAGTAAGAAGGCTCAAAGTAGTTGCAATGCAATCAAGTAACACTCAAGGTAGTCTTAATCTTTCACAGTGTAAACTGACTAATTTATAGGTATAAAGAGCAAGACTACTATGGTCAGGTTCCCTTAGATATCTTAAATGTAGTTCAGCCCTAGTTGCTTGGACTAACTGATACTAATCTTAATACTAAAATTAAGCAATAGGTTATTGGATAGATGGAGGGCTGCCTAATGTGTGTACTTCCTCAGCTACAGGTACTTAGATTTCCTCTACTAGCTGGTACTTAATGTCATGCTCAATCAGGCAATATTGTATCCTTATATCTCTGTATATAAGATACAATGAATCAGACAGTATATAACTAATATGATACTTTATTCCTCAGTACTAGTTATATAATAAATCACACAGACAAGAGAAATAGAAAGAGAAAAGAAACTAATAACTGGTCTGGGTGGTAAGTAAGAGTGGGGGTGTTATGGATTACTAACATTTTCTATTATTTTAGTCTGCTCTGTCATGACCCTCTGGATGCTTCCTTGCAAAGCACTTAAGTAGTGGCTGCATTGACAGTTTGGTGTTAGGCAGTATGTATTGAGTGTTCTAGTTACAGTGTTTGCTATGGTCTATGGTGGTTGACAAGATAAAGCAAGCTGAGGCATCCAGTCTTGCTTTATCCTTCTTATATACACCTGTGGCTGTGGTGGCTGTGGATGTATTATTTAAGCACAATCCGCAGTAGGTACAGGTTATATACAGTACTATGGGTTAGGTAATTGTTTATCTTAAGTTTGTGCAGCTCCAAATCTTATAGAGCCACACAAGGTCTGAGGGGTAAGCACTGAGGTCACATGATCCTGCCATAAGCACCAAGATCACATGACAACTCACTCCTTGCTCCAAGTAACAAGGGAGAGAAATGCTGGAGCGAGTTCAGGGTAACCACTGTAAGTGCTGGTTAAGCACTGAGATCATGTGACAACTTGCTCCTCACTCCAAGTAACAAGGGAGAGAAATGCTGGAGCAAGTTCAGGGTAACCACTGTAAGCACTGGTTAAGTGCTGAGGTCACATGACCTTGTTTATGGCTGAATTACTTGAATTTGTATGCACCTCAACTGTACTATTTTGTGTTCCATTAAATAGTACAAATTTCCCACTCTCCAATGCATATTTTATTAAGTTTTTACAATAAGATCTCAGAAAGATACAGAGGTTGCAATATTTCCTCTTATCAGGAGATATTGATTACAACATTGCACTGCTCATATCTCAGCAACTGCTTATACTATCAAAGCAATCTTATGCTCTATTGATAGCTAATCTTTGGTGGTATCTGCTGTCCAAATATTGTTGTGATCCACCAGATCCTTGTGCTGGAATGGTCCAAAGATCATTAGAATCTTACTGGACCATCAATCAAGATCTAATGACTCCAGTGAGTCAGGAGAGCCTTCCAAATTGATCCAGAAGCTTCTCTGACTCACTTTATGCCTCACTGAGATGTAGCCTTTGTTCATTACATGTATATACTATGATAATATGATCTACAAGCCAATAGCAGGTCTCAGATGCATCAATGCCTTTGATCCACACCCTGTCTTTACTCTTATATCCTATACTGGGCTAGGGTGTACCCCAAGTATAGCAGTACCCTCTTTTGATGATTGCACTGGCATGCATGCATCTATTTGGCTCTGGAATGCCCTCCTCAGGGTATAAAAGGACCTCCTCTGAGGCCCTTCCAGACCACCTTCACTCCTCTACTCAACCCAGACCAGTTATTGGTTTCCTTTTTCTCTTTCTATTTTTCTATTGTCTGTGTGTGATTTCTTATATAACTAGTACTGAGGAATAAAGTACCATATTAGTTATATACTGTCTGAGTCTTTGTATCTTATATACAGAGATATATAAGGATACAATATTGCCTGATTGAGCATGACATTAAGTACCTGTAGCTGAGGAAGTACACACATTAGGCAGCCCACCATCTATCCTATAAGCTATCACTTAAGTCTAGTATTAAGATTAGTATCAGTTAGTCCAAGCGACTAGGGCTGAACTACATTTAAGATATCTAAGGGAACCTGACCATAGTAGTCTTGCTCTTTATACCTATAAATTAGTCAGTTTACACTGTGAAAGATTAAGACTACCTTGAGTGTTACTTGATTGCATTGCAACTACTTTGAGCCTTCTTACTCTAGTCTAAGAAGTATTGAGTACAAAAAGTGTATACTAACATATCTACATTTGCTTAAGCACTAGATATTCAAGTATACCCTGACCTGTAACACAGAGGCATCAATTGAGGTTGGCAGAGCAGACTAAAATAAGAGAAAATGTTAGTAATCCATAACAACATTGATACCTATGCTCAGACCTTGATTTGGGCCAAGGCCATTCCAGTCCCAAGGTAATTCAGCCTGGCCATAGTTCTGTCCACAACACAGACTACTGTGTAGTGTTAGAAGTGCAACATACACAACCAAAGCAAATTTGGATATTCCTGTAGAAAATACATTCACAAACAGATGAGCTGAATCCTGTTCTTAGTGATGTTGCTCATCTACAACCAGTTGGATGTACTTAATAAACATAAGTTGGAATTTTACCTACAACTGCTTTTACTTCCTTGGAGCTAGGGCATTTCTTGGGATCAAACTCCCAACACAATTTGAGGAGACTCAATCAGGCATCTCCATGCTCCAAGTTTGTTGGTATACATGTCTTGGGATGCTTGGGAATATTCTTTTCAAATATGACAGTGAACATAACCACATATTCACTTTGTCCTGCCCATGGGATTTTACCAATAATTGTCTCCCACAGAAAATATGAATCTGGGCAATTCCTAGTCATAACAGACTGATCATACTAATATAGTCTATCATATACCACACTTTTAGCATATGCTTAGAAACACCTTGAACATGCTTACCATCCCAAGTGCATATATATCCACTGCAAAACTACATTTGGATCCCTTGAACTGCTCAGGAGCCTAATGGTATGAAAAAGCATAGTTTTAGGCCAATTCTTGGTGTGCAGCTAACAGGTGCTTACTGCCCAATGTGACAAAATAGTCTCCCTAGTTGATGTTCTTGAGAACTGAAGAGTATAGTGCTGGAGGACAGTGCTGCCAAAGTCTGCTAACCAAGGGACACCACCCAGAGATACCAGTACATTAATCTAAAGATTGTTAAGTATTCTTCCATTGCAAATAAACCTGCCAATTCCTATGCCTTTCATGTCTCCATGAATCTAAGCAGTGGTATGAGTATAATGCACCCTATGTATGAGGATGTGCTAACCACACTCAACTGATGGAGGTAAAATAGACCTTCTGTTATTCCAACACTCTACTATAGCTTTAGCCATGCACAAGAAATGACAAATAAAATCTGGATGGATAAACCTCACCATGATATAGCAATCTGTTTCTGGATACTGTGTCAAGTACTGAGGTAGATTTCTGTTGACCTCCTATTTTGTGAACATCCCTATTTGACCCTGAAACATGAATATTCCAAGTAACAGCTCCACATTGGGATGTCTGCACTTAGACCATGTGTATATCTCAAGTGTGGTGTGCTACTTGGTATCAAAATTAACAAGCAGAAACAGTCAATAATTATTCATACTTGCCTTGAGAGACTTGGAGTCTTGTTCACTCACACTATTGTACAATTGCACAGTTTTGATTGCAACTGTGGTGCCCTCCTTGAGGTTGCATTGAAAAATATCACCAAACCCACCAGATGAAACAGGATGATTGCTGCAAGTTGCCAAATCTAGCTGGTTGGTCATATTTTCACAACCTTGAGCACCTAAAATCCTAATAATGTCTTCCAGGGCCTGGTACATAAGACTCAAATGAGCTCATAGAGTGATAGCAAAGAGCAGAAACACCATACTGTTGAGCTGCTAACCTCATCTTCTGGACTAGGTAACAAATCAAGGTGTGCACCAAGTTCACACACCTGTGTACCATGAATACCTGTATCCCAGACTTTGATGTTCTTATCAAGAGACCCAGAGATGAGACATGAACCATCATGGGTACATGCAATTGTTTCAACTGGTGCCTGGTGTCCATGTAGCTGGCTGATGCACATAGCACCAGTCTCCATATCCCATATCCAAAGGATCTTGTCCAAGGATCTGGAAGCAATGTATCAGCAGTTGGACAAGAATGCCACTGCTAGGATACTCACAGTATGGCCAACAAGAGGGGCTCCCACAGGCTTGCCATTTGTTGAATCCCAAATGCAGATCATATGGTTGCTGGACATTGATGCAATGCAGCAAGAGTTGGGTGAAAACACTACACTGTAAATCTTTCCTGTATGACCAGTGCATTCAAATATCATGGAGCTGGTCTGTTGATTGTATACTTTAATACTTGAATCTAAGCATGCCCCAACTATTTTTTGCCCATCAGGTGAGATGGATAGCAACCAAACTTGGCTCCCCAGATGGATCAGCTTGCCTATTTGCTCTCCAATATGTGCATCCCACTGACAGATAGTTTCTGTGATATATGTGGAGAATATGTAGGAAACTACCAACTTAAGTAGTCAAGCATCATCACACAACCTTGTAGCAATATTCCTATATTTTTCCCTATTTTCTGACTATGCATATACCCACTCAAAACAGTTGGATTACAGTCTTGCTTGTACTCGTTCCCACCGCAGCAAGCCGCAGAACGCAGCTGTGGAGTCCACGAAGTCTGCAGCATACACAGTCCAAGCGTAGCCTGCAGTTACTGCAATGCGCAGCCCACAGCAACTGTGCAGCAGTCCATAGTCACTGTGCACACAGTCCACAGTAACTGTGCAGCAGTCTGCAGCAACTGTGCAGCAGTCCATAGTCACTGTGCAGCAGCATGTAGACCCAGTATTTGTTGTCTTCAAAATGTATATAAGGAGGGCCTCCTAGGCTGTTGAATATCACCTTCCCTCTCTTTCCCTCTTTCTCTTATATGCTTTGCCTAAGCAAGCCAGAGACATCATTGAGCACTGCTCTGACTATGTTGAGCTCAGCTCCATCATTAGCCCATGCAGTTAGCTACTCCACACATACTCCCATAGCAACTGACATGTGCAAGTTTGTCAGTCTGCATCACTAGGCCCAGTGTCATGAGCCATGATCAAAGGTCTTGTGGCTAACCATCATTTTCCTCTTCCTTTGTTTTCCACTTTTGTCTTGTGGCTTGACCACCTCCACTTCATGAGTAAGCACCTCCACTTGCTTACTGATCCTTGTCCTATTATTAGTCACTTGCTTACTGATCACTGCCATTCACCTTACTCATGCTACTATTATTAGTACTGGCTGACTGATGGACATACTATTATTAGTAACTGGCTGACTGATCACTGCCATTCTTTCTTACTCATCCTGCATGTATGCTTAGTCACTCCCTTGGTTAGAATAGTATAAAAGCAAGGAGAGCAAGCCAGTCTACCCCAGCTTGCTCTACCTTGTCAATTCCCCTCTAAAGCATCCAGTGTGAAGAACAGTCCCTAGCTGACTTATTAGCTTAAGTAACAGCTAGAAGGGTCTTGAGTCAAGACCATGTTGCAAGCCCCAACACCAAGCATCTGACTTAGCTGCTGTCCACAGTTGCTTATTCAGTGATGGGTGTCCATCAGCCACAAGCACATAAGTGCATATGGTGTCAAGCCACAAGATGGTAGACACACACAAGGCATCAAGCCCAGATGAGCCACACATCAGCAATAATCCAGACATAGTCCAGACCCATCAGAGGCATTAGCCACTTGTAAAGCAAGTCCAACAACTGCTTTCAGAGGTTGTGACACCCAGTAAGTCCCAACATAGACCAGGTAGCCTGGCCATAGCATGCAAGATCCACAAGACCAATATGTAAGGGAGGCAAGCACTTCAGAGATACTCCTGCACTGTACAACTCATAGGACTATACAACAGACATACACCAGTAGACATCTCATATAAGGAAACCATCTGCAATCACAATAGTGGAACCAGGAACAGAACTTGCACCTGTTGTACCTTTAATTAGGCTCACAACAGCTACTTGTTACATATACTTGTTACATATACTTGTTACATATACTTGTTACTCACAGCCACCAACTACACAGTAGTCCTTGCTATTAATTACATCCTACACAACCAATACAAACACATATATTTAACAGTTTCATCTGAAGCTCCTGAGGCAATTGAATGGCTGTCACAGGAGAAAGCTAAGCAATAAACCTGACCAATATGACCACCAACAACCACAATTAATTGCTTGCTGCTTTTTGAATCCCAGAGGTGAATGGTGGAATCAACTGAGCCTGAAGCAATTACCTGTCTATTTGGTGAGAATGCTATGGCTTCAATATCTTCAGTGTGTCCCTCCAGAGGGCTAAGAGCCATTAACAAAGTGTGAACATCCCATAGCATAACCATGTTGCCACAACCCACTCTGAGAAGCTCACTGTTTGGTGAGATTGCAATCAAAAAGACAAAATTGCCAGTGTTCCAGCTATGTAACAAAGAAGTCATGGTCTCAGTGGAAAACTAAATGCTGCTGAATAGGGGGTCTCAGGTGAGGTTCTCATGCTGTTTCATCATGCACATGACAAACATACCAAAATCTTTGAGGGTTGGCATTGATAACAATCGCTGATGGGCCAGTTTTGAAACACCCAAGTCAATTTTTGCAAGGGAGAAAATTTGTCAGGCAGCTGCCAGTAGCTTAAATCAACCGGGAGGAGCAGATTGTTGTGAGCCACAAGGCCCAGCCTTACCCCTAACTTGTGGTCATTAAGCAAGGGCTCTGTGGCCTAATTTAGTGTCGCATATATGCCACTTTCTTCATTTGTCTCCTATTTAGTTAGTTACAAACCAATGTATTGGATTCCTATGTATTTTTGATGTACAGGACATGAATATATACCAAAGGGGTTCGATCCTACTCTGTAGGTCCAAATACCTTTGCATCCCCCTCTATCACCTCTTGTGTGACTGTACGGCCTCCCCGGCGGGTCGTAGCACAGATGACAGAGCTGTCATGAGACAACTATAATGGCCTTACCCCGGACAAATAGTCACATGCATATGGTCTGGTTCTGTATCAGGTAGTTTCAAGGCTTTGCATTGTGTTTCTTTCTTTTGCTATTTCCCACTTTGTATGGTCTCGCTTATGTATCATGCTTTGATTGTATGCTAGAGTTGAATACATATAGCCAAGGGTTTCGTGCCTGCTCCGCAGGTCGAAATACCTTCGCATCCCCCTTAATACGTCTGTCGGTTTTAGTACGAGCCCTCCTACGGGTCGTAGCAAGAGCCGCAGCAGGGAAGTGTTAGGTCACCTATTCCACAAAATGAGCGCCGATCGCTACCCTTCTTTGAGTCATGTGAGACGTTTTCTGATCCAACCAACCAGGTTAACGATCTTCAGGTACCAAGGTCATTTCAACCACCCATGTTAGATCAACGCTGCCTAATGTGCGCCTTTTTGCGATGGTCGGGCATTTGTCCATCCCGAAAGGTAGGTAGTTTATATATATATTATGTATTTGGAGTCTTGTGGAGTCCAGGCTTTACGGTGAGACTATACTGAACGACACAAGCTGAGGCTGCGGAGCGAGTGACTATGCTAAATCTGACTAATGGATCTCCGCATTGGATGACACCAGGAGTGAAGCACCACCCGGGACGTCTTGTATGCGCTAACATGCTGCCGTTATTTGCTAATTCTTTGCATATAATTGCATTTCGATATTCATACTGAGTCTCAGGATGATAACGGTTCCTTGGTACAAATTCATATCACTCCTTAGCTATGGGTATACCATATAATCTATTTATCCATTCAGTTGGATTGATACCTCTAATCGTTTTTCAGTTCATCCAGTAACTCCTTCAGCTTGCCCCACTCGGGCTCGTCCCCAAAACTAACCCTTGTCCTCCCCATGAATGTCCGAACCAGGCTCTTCGCTTGGAATGGCCACGTCCCTCCCTTCTTCCCCTCGATCTCTTCTTCCTGTGCTCTCGGACCTAGATTCCTCAACACGTCCACGACCTCCTCAATTTCGACAACGCCTTCCCTGAATCTATCAAGCTCGCTTTCTACACGTGTATCTGACCCAACTCCGGACCGGTATGCGTCCATATGTGCATTCAGCGCCTCTGTCCAAGTCACCCGGAGGTGTGTGGCAGCCTTGGAGCCCGCACGCCATGTAAGAAGGCGAGCCCAAGCTCGATATATGCGCGAAGAGTTGGATATGCGAGGTAAAATCACGCGCGAAAAAATATCGTACACGCCTGGGAAAAGCCCATGGCCCTCATCCGCGCTTCGTACGCGTTGCTGATTCGCGTTGGGCTCATCTTCATCTGGGGGTGCTCGCGTAACCGCATCGACCAGTTTCTCGAGAACCTCGATATCCACGCTTGCAGAACCTTCCTTCTCCGCGCGAAGTTCCACCAGTCGGCCGAGTGCGCGACATGCTTCTGATAGTTCTCCAGTATCAACAGCCACGATAACATAGTTTTGCCACATGCGCCAGTTTTCGTACGAATATTTGAGCCCTTGTTTGAGAGCACGAAAGGCGAGCATCTTGTTTGTGAACTTGAGATCTGAGGCTGTTATCGGAGCTATTGCCGAGTCCTATTGTACGATAGAGATTTAGCGTAGGCACACCTCAAAATGAAACATCCACACACCTCCTTCTGAACTTCTGCCGTCAAATCTGGGCCACCAGCCAACCCTTTCTCATCCATGCGCATATAGACGCTCGCAATATTGTTCCAACTCTCCCCATCTTCCTCATCGATGCTAACGCATCGTGCAAATGCATCTCGTGCTTCAATCCAATTCTCCTCGCGCACGCATGCGCAGCCCAATAGGAACCAGGAACGCAAATTCAGAGGCTGCATCGCCGTCGCCTTTTGCAAGTGGGGTATACAAGAAGCAAATTCTCCGCGCGCAAAGAGGTATCCGCCCAGCGCGCGAGCGGCTCGCGCACTCGTCCCTCCCGAAACTTCCCATGCGTGGTTATAGTGCTCGCGTGCTTTGGCCGGCTCGAGGTCTCCCAATAGGCACCATAGTTTAGACTCGCGTGCCGTATCCATCCTTTGACCTTGACCTCGACCGCGAGCGATAACAACTTCGGCCTCGGCCTTGCGACCTGCCAACAGATCTCTGACGATTTCAAGCGCGCGATCTCGCTGCTCGATCGATTGGTAACACCGTACCACCTCTTCCCACATTTCGAGCCGTTCGAAAATCTCCAGAGCAGACTTAACGACGCCAATGCTGAGATACCGATGTGCCAACTCGTTCTCCATAGCCCATTTGCTGGGTAGAAGAATCGAATGAACGAACAAAAGCCGCTCTGACAGCGAACTGTCGGCCGTAGGCATCTGATCTACGAGTGCCTGGAGTTGCAGCGTCGACCGTTCGACCGTTCGGGTTCTAGTGGACTCGAGTCGGGCTCGCAGGAGAAGTGCCATTGTATGCACCGACCAGTTTCGTGGATGGGCGATCACCCGGGTGACGTACGGCATCATTTGTTCTGATGTCAAGCCGTGCGCAGGAGAGGTGTTCCGCACGTTCAAGCACATCCCGAGAAATATGCACTGGTCGATCGGTCGGAGCGCAGGCTGCTTGGATGGGTCCACATCCTTCAAATCGCCTTGGCCCAGTTCGCCAGCTTTGTATTCGGTTTGCTCCAGCAAGGTATCGTCATTCAAGGCCATCGTTTCCGGTACGTTCTCCCGGTCACCGCGTTCCTTCGAGCCCTCCTCTTCCTGGCTCTTGGCAAGGAGTACCAACTGTGTCAAGTCCCTCGTCTGGAACTTGGTCCTCTTTCCCAAAGCGCCCGTTACTTCGTATCGCAAACCCGTCTTTTGCGCAGCTTTAACAAAGAGATCCTTCGCGAGCCGATCATGCGAGAACACATGACGAAGTAGGCCCTGTTCAATCGCCAATCGACCTGCTAATTCACCCTCGACAGCCTGCTCGAGCGGGTCAAGGCTCATCCAGAAATGATCAGGCACAGGTACGGGCTCGTCCAACACCCGTTGGTGGACCAAATACGTGCGCAGGTTCCACCAGGGACCTGAGACCAGTCCCTCATCCTCGTCGAACCCTCGAGTGAGAACAATCTGAGCGAGTCTGAGCAAGACTGGGTGCTGGGAAAGGTGGTATGCTGGTTCACCGCCGTATGCGAGCTCGCTCACGGACTGAGTGTTCAGGATCTCGGTTGTCAGTGGCTGGGTTGGAGGTGTGGGCAGATTCAGGATATTCAGAGGGTCGAGGTCTAGATCGGGTCCGGTCCAGTTGAACTGAATAAACGAATGCAGGCAGGCGACAGCGACTGCAAGGCGAGCAAGGTCAGCATCAACGCCATTGACGTCGGTTTTGAACCCAAAGTAAGACTCTAGTCGACCGTTAAAGGTGCCCTTTTGATTAAATATCTGACTCGAATGCCCGAGCGTCAGGATTTGCTTGGCAAGCTGCGATGAAAGCGCCTCTTTGAACTCGCCCTCGACCACCAGTTTAACCAATTTGACCACAGGGAGAACATCCAAGTCAAGTGAATCTAGAGTGCTGCGCCATTTTCCCTCGATCAATGACCACTCGATGTCACGAAGCAGAGGGCGATAGTCAGACATTGGAGCCGTCGGATGGTGGTGGCTTCAACAGGATAAATTTCGATCGCTGACTAATCAATACGAACAGGCGAGGTACCCGTCCAACAATGGCATATCAACTTTATGTGCATTTTCGCCATTTTTTTCTCAACCATCCCCTTTCGGCCTTTCGGTATACAATGTCGATTATTATCACGGTGACCGTGCGCCAAAGCCCTAGCACCTTGCAGCGCACCGAGGCAGATCCCAGGCTCACCGTTCCGCGTGAGCTTCGCCCAGCAATATCTCCCCACCGATAGCGCTTTCCCTTGCATGGTATAAGATAATAATTCTAGCCACCAAGACCTACTCCCAGAACGCCCCTCTTAGCAATAAACTCCAATCGAGTAGTTATCGAACTCGGAAGCGTCCTCGTTGAATTGGCAGTATTAGCAGTGTAGTACTATAGAAGTATACAATATCCGAGGATGCAAATATTGATTTTATCGCATACATGACCAAACGGATGGTCAACATACAACTCAGCCCATCCGGCAATACCCTTGAGATGCCCATGCGCTAGCTAAATAAAGACTGCATGCTTCGAAATAGTTTAAACTCACCCTGTTCCGAACAACTCCTGAACCGAGCCTCTCAAAAGGATCGTTTGCCCAACAACATGTCATTAGATCCCACAAGTCATCTACTTCAGATAGCTCAAACGAGGGAAATACGCTTGGTCGCATTGGTCCCAGTTTCTTGATGACGACAGCGCTGTATATCCCCGCATCGTGTTTGTTGCCAAATAGTATTTCACCGGTGACAACCTCCTGCATGAAACATGTGAGAAAAACGACATCCAAATCACTAAACTGACGCACCAGTAGAGTCTGTTGTCCGCCTTCAAGTTAATCCTCAGCATTAATGAAGCGAATCAGCGTAAATACCATCCCTAGCGCATATACACCCGCTTCCCTGGTACGTATGACAGCACCTTCTAATATATCCGGGGCCTGTGATGAACCAAGTTACTGTTTGGTAGTACCAGGGATTATCCGACACTCACTGCCCACCGCATAGAATACGTTATCTGACTTTTAGTCGCTGTGAACTCAATTGAGCTGGATTTCAGCTCTGTGCATCCGAAATCGGCTATCTTTGTTATGCCTTCAGTAGATATGAGCACGTTCGCCTATGAGGTATGCGCAATTCTGGAGCTTGCGGACGAAACAGATCCCTCACCCCTTTAATGTCGCCGTGTATCTAAAAATGTCACCAAGTTCATTCAACGTAGCTAGTCGCTAAGGAAAAACTACTGTATCGTTCTCGTGCAAGTATGCCACCCCTTCGGCGATTCCATTGCACTCGGGTGAGAATGATTACTGCGCATAATACGATGAAAATCATCTGGGCTTACCAGAGAACGGTAGGATTATGCTCAATATACTGGGGTAACGTTCCTTTTTCCATCCAGGGAGATATCATCGCGATTTGGCCTCGAAACTGTGCCAGCCCTAATAGCTTCATCACGTCTTCATGGTCCAGGCGCGACCACGCGTATAGCTCGCGAGCAGCGTACTTTTCCCAAAAAGGAAGGAAGTGAATATTTAGACAAACTCGCGTAAAGCCCCCATTTGTGAAACGAACCTTCAAGACCTTGTGCCCATTTATCTCGTTCTGCTAGATATATAGCCTAGCACATTTGATTGCCACTCGATCTCCGGTGACCATCGCCCCCCGATATATATCTCCAAAACCACCACCTGAAAATGGAAAGGTATCGCGCTCTTGTAAATCAAGCTGAACGCTTATATTGGGGCATTTATGACTGAATAGCACCGTGATGATCTCGGCGGCAGACCAATTGTAACAATACACCAATAGTGAGAGAATGCTACATGGGTACACTTTTCACGCACCATACTGCTGGATATAACCTCCACTGGAGCACCCGCGATACAGATAGGTTCGGGGTTGACTACTGAACCTGTCGGCGATGCTGGGAACTCGTCCGAATCACTTTCTTCTGTGCCAACCGTGAACCTCTCGATATCATGATACGCTAATAATAGTTGATTGATTTTTTACGATTCATTCGGTATATTATGACATGCCTGCGGGGTGCCTTTCCATAGCTAGCTCCTATCACACAGTTTCTTCCCAGTGTGTTCAAAATCTGTGGATTTTGGGCGAGGTCGGAATCAAGATGTGATGCACAGCGGGAGCTCCAGGCACACCTCTCCCTAGTCTGCCCCCAAATAGCAGTAAACAGGTGAGTCACGTTTCCTCTCCAACTCTTTACGGCTGGGTCTATCACAACCATGGTCGAATCTGAAAAGCTAAAAAGGAAAAAAACCTCGGACCCAGAATGGCACCATAACCAAGCTTTCGAACACTTTGGAGAAATTTGATACAGCATGAACAAAGAACAAAACGAAACAAAATTGATAGATATACGCAACAACCAAGCCCATTAAACGTGTCAGCAGAATAGTCAAACGATATTTGACCAGCAAATTGATGGAGCGGAGGCGAGGAACGTTAAGGATAGTGGGATGTGTGCAAAAAAGAGATGATCGGGGAAAGACAAGGAAAGACACGGGTCTGACAAACTAGGGGAAAGACATTTTATACCAAGAAAAGCAGGATCCAAGAACTTAATACGAGGTGATACCCATCCATGGCCCACTAGCCACTGTCTGCTTCTGCCTCACCCCAACTCGACGTTTCTCATCCCAGATCTTAAGGCTCCTCACAAGCTGAGCAATCTTCTCGCCGTTTCCGTTTCGGACGTCATTGATGCTGACGGCACCCATGCGAACGTCGTTGTCGAGCAAAAAGTCGAAAAGCTTGAACAGGCCGTCGAGACGATCGTCACCTGGTCCCCGAGGGAACGCCGAGTCGGGCACGCCCGAGTCTGTCTCCTTGATGGCCTCGGCGAGACGGAACAAAATCAGACCGCTTGCCATAGAAGACGACAAGTCCTCGGCCAACGGGCATGTGGGAGGAATTCTGGAGTTGACCCACTCCAACAAGCTCTGCTCTTCACTCTGTTCCGCAAAATCAGTCCACAATTCAACATCCATGCCGATCAGGACTCACCGAGAGCGCGCTTGTACGGCTAACAGTCTTGCTCATCCCTGGCCTCATCTCCCTCGACGGCCGGGTTGGTGCCATACTCGACCGCTCAGTCTCGGCCATACTCATCCGGCCGTTGTACCCCTTGTTGTTACCGTACCCAGCCGAATCGCCGTTGTACCCATTCGCTCCATCATTGTACGTGCTCTGACGCCCGTCATTGAATCCGCTCTGCCTCGGCTCGTTGAATCCAGACCCGGCTGTCGACTGACGCGAATCAAACGTCGGCTGCTGTCCGTTTTCGACAAAGAACGAGTTCATCCGATGCTGGTCAGCCGGCTCCCGCGGTGGCGGTCCACTTTCGGGTAAGCCCATCAGGATCCTTGCGTCCCGACTCGAGAGCTGGTTCGGATTCTCGCGGCGAGCGGCACGTTGGGCTGCCTCGCGTTCGCTTGGGGAAGGTGGACGGGGCGCCGGGTTCATCTGTTGAGCGACGGCGAGAGGGATAGTGGGGATATTGCATGAGGAACGAACAGGATCTATGAAACTCAATTAGTATTTCATTCCCATAGCTCAACAAAAACAACATACCGCTAAAGTTCCTCGCAATCGTAGCCTTCATCAACGCCTTCATCCACTCTCGCACCACGACCTGCTCCTCAGAGCTGAAGAAATGGGGTTTGAGCGTATCGTGGATGATCCTGAACCCATAGTGGCCAGGGTTGACGTTTTCGTCCGCTATAACTTTATATCCGGTGATGTTGATATAGCCTTTGATCTTTGTTTCCTGCAAAGAAGTATTATCAGTCAACACGTTACCAAAATGCGAAGCCAATACACACCGTTCGGCTCCTCAGGTAATAGAGATGCGGCCCCTTCAGCACGAAATACCGCAACTTCCACGAATTGTATCGATCGCCCTTTTTCCTCATCCAGCCGTTATAATCTGGCTCGCCAATCTGATCAACGGCTCGCTCGCCGGGCTTGAGCCCAGGAACAGTCTGGGTGCTCGAGCTCCGGCCGGCCGCGCTCAACGTTCGCTGAGGCGTCTGAGGGCTAAGCGCACGCGGCGGGATTTGAGGAGATAGATTCCGTTGAGCCATGACTGGCGAGAGACCTGCGTTGGACTTTACACCACCAACGGGTCCGGAAATCGTACGTTTGCGGGCTTCGGTATCCACAGTGACTGGTGATACGGGTGGCATCGACGGTCGGTCCTTGGCCTTTCGCTGTGACCCAGAGCCCATATACAGCCTCGAGAGGGATCGATGCGAACGCTCTTCGGGCGTAACAGAAGGTGCATCTCCACTGCTACGAAAACAATCAATCTCTGGCCAATAGCTATCAGAAAAACGAACGCACGTAGAATATCTGGGTGCAGGCTTCCTCCCTTTGCCCAACGCAGTGCCAAAAATACTCAACCGATCCTTGGTGGTAGTTGAAGCGGCATCGATGCTCTTTTTGCCTCTCGAATGGCCGCTGACCACACTCCCTTCGTCCTTTTCCTTTTTCGGCGTGCTGAGCTTGTCCTTTTCGCGTTTGAAAGAGGGGCTCGGAGGGAAGCTCGAAATTGGAGTGGATCCAGATTCGCTGGGCTCAGTCTTGGTGGTGGTAGGGGTTTGAGCATCGAAGAATTGTTTGCTCTTGGCAATGTCGGGTTTCCGAGAGGCTTCGCCCTGTCAATTCACCCTGATCAACATCTGGATAATTCATAGAAGATTGCCATTCACCTCGCTCAGTACACCGCGCTCGCTATTTCCGCTATTCTCCCTTTCTCGGTTCGGGTTCCATAGCTGCCTTGTCGCAAGTGCACCATCGCTCGGCGAAAGAATCAACGAAGTTGGCCGATTCTATCAAATCGACGCCAATCAACTTCATTTCTTACCAACCGAAAAATGAGTGAGACTCACCCCGTTCCCATTCCTAACCCTCAACCTTGATTCGTCTTCGCGGTCCTTGCCCGCAGGCGTCCCTGGGCGACTCGAACTCCATCCAGCCGAACTCCTGGCGGCCTGGCCCGTGAACCTAGGCACGTCCGTCTCTGTCCCACTACCCTTTTCCTTTTCCTTCTCTTTTTCGCCCCCGTTCTTCAGCTCGGTAATCGCCTTGATCAGCCTTGTCCGTTTACCAAATGCGGTGATTCCGAGTTCGTCCTTGAGCGTCGCGCCGTCCAGCTCGAGAAGAACGTCTCCGGTGATATCGTTTTCGGTAAACGCCTTGCGCACGTCTTGATCGAATCCCTTGGCTGTCAGCCAAGCGAGCACGTGGGCGAGAGTCCACTGGGCGGTCGGGAGGCTCGCATAATCATCGCCTTGAGGAGGATAGACCGACGGGGCCTCCGAGTTGACACTTGCCTGCCTGAATCGAGCACTCGTAGGGCTCAAGCTCTGGCTCTGAGCAGCAGCGATTCCGCTAGCGCTGGTTGCGGGCGAGGGCAGGCCCATCACGCTCGCACCGGTGTTTGTATACTTGCGCGATGCGGTGTAAGGGCTGGCGGTAGTATCTTTGTGGGTAGATGTTGCAAGACCATAGTCCTTGGCGTTGGACGGCGCCGGGCTCGAGACCTCCTTCTGGTTGGGGGCCGGGCCGGAAAACATGTTGAAGTTCTTGGGTGAGGGGCTGCGTGCCTCTTTGGCCGATTTGTTGACCGGTGGGGCAGGAAGCTCGCTCGTAGGTGGGGGATAGGGCGAGCTCGAACGGCGATCGACGTATCGGTTCGAGTTGAAGCTCAGCACAGACGGAGCAGGGGAACGGGATAGCGTTGGGGTTACGGGCGTAGGAAGCGATACATTCGAGGGCGCAGGCTGGGTGTGTGACTGTATACCGAATCAGCCTTGATCAAACGTAAAATAGAAAAAAGCGCATACCACGGGGGAGGAGGACCTGACTGCCGGCGAGGCTGACCTGACTGCAGGGGACGCTGATCGGATCGCAGGCGAGGCAGACCGCAAACCGGGCGATGCAGATCGGAGTGCGGCGGCCAGGGACTGAGCCGGGCCAAACGAGGCGACGAGGGCGAGGCCGGAGCGGGGGAAGCGGGAAGCGGGGCAGCGGCCGCCTGGACCAGGACCTGAGACCTGGACGCAGGCAGCTCGAACGGAGGGAGGTGATTGTCGTCCGAGGGCGGGATCACAGGCGAGTGGTCGGGGCTATCTACAACCGGCTCAGGCTTGAGCGGCGATGTCGGTTGCGCAATGGGAGGAGAGGCCGCGCGTGGAGTCTGGGAACGCAGGGGGCTCGTCTGTGTCCGGAACGAGGTCGCAGTCGCGGTTGGGGGCGGACTCGCGCTCCGGTCGGGGCTCGAGGGCGAGGGAATGACGTATTGAGGTGACTTGGCCCGGAACGTGTTGGCGGTCATGGGTGGGGATTGGGCGCGGGCGAGCAGGTCGTTGCCGCGCACATGGTCCTCCTCGTCGGGCTCGCTCTCGTCGCTCATCTCGAGTGGGATGGGCGGAGGGGGCGCAAGCTGGTCCGAGTTGCGCGCAGCCGCAGCCGCGAGCGCAGACCGGGCATTCCGATGCCAAGCGCCGCCGTCCTCGTCGTCGGCGTCGGGCTCAGACTCGGAACCGCCCCCGGTCCGCGTCGAGGCAAAGGAAAACGAGCGCGAGGCGCCGTCGACGCCGTTGCGCACGCCCAGCTGCTCGATCGCGGCCTGTACGTCTGTCAACGTCGCCGCCATCGAGTCGTTCGCACCAGCCGCCGCAGGCTTGTTCCCACCGTTCTTCGGCTTGTCGTCTTCGGCGTCGCTCACATCGGGCTCCTCGGCAAGCGCATGGAGCGGGGCGCCGTGGGTGAGCTGCGGCGGGTCGCGGCTGGTGTAGGCTTCAGGAAAGAGGCCGACCTTGCCGGACGGATCGCGCCCCTGCCACCAACCGTCGCCGTAGAGCTCGTCCTTTTCGACGACCTCGATGCGGTCCCCAGCGCGGAACGCGATCTCGTCGTCGTGCTCGGGGGTAAAGTCGTGCAGGGCCCACACGTACATCGTGTCGCCCATGGTCGTCGTCGTCGGGCGCAGGATTTGCGGCCGCATCAACACCAGGGTCCCTATTATGTCATCCGCCTCGCTCTAGGCGTCATGCACATCCCACGACTCGGGCTCGTCTGCATGATCCGCAGCACCGTTGAGCGCCGCCTGCCCTCGACCTCGATGGCACGCACCACTGAACGTTATGTATGTATCCAAAAAAAAATGTGGCCTGCGCTTGATCACGCCACCCGCTTTTCAGCCAGAGATGCCCTCGGTTGCCACCGCCCAACACGCCCTCCAACACGCCCCTGCCGCACGGATTTCCCAGCCCTCATTTCGCAATGTCCCTAACCAGGAACACATACACGAGCGCTATACTATTTTTGCTACATCCCTCGTTTCTATCTTCCGGTAGAACATCTTCTCGGGGCTTTAGACGTCTACATTTGATATAATCAATCCACGGCTGTTCGCTTCAGACCGTTCGCCTGATGTTCCGAGTCGAGGCAGTTGTCAACACGAATTCCGACATGCGGACAAAGTAATTTCATTCATTCATTTTACAAATACCAGCTCGCGCATACATTCCACTTGATCGCAACGAAACCCGCCCTTACCTTGACCTACTTTTTCAATCCAACAATCTCACCATCGACAATCTCCGACTCGCGGAAGATCCTCAGCGCTTCATGAGCAGCCTTGATTCCACTCGCCATCATCGCACCAAACTACCAGTCACTTGTCAACACCTCCCTCGCTAGAAACCCCGAAACGAAAGCTCACAGTGGGTCCCATCCGGTTCGCACCATCGTGCTCCGAGAGCTCCATGCCTAATGCCGCACTTGGTCAAAGCCGGTATATCATACCTGAACGGAACACCCACCGGTCATGATCAAACCAGGATGAACCTCGCGTGTACCATTGACAATCGCGGGCTCGCTCCGGTTCATATCCAAGCACCTAGTCCACCCCACAAGTCAGCACGCGGATGGCCTGCCCCCAAGGGGCAGGGAGACACTCCTTTCGCGCGCATAAACACGATCAAGTTCAACGGTATACTCTCAGCCACGCTTTTTCGCCGCCCTAGCCCATACATTCCCCCAAACGGCAGATGCATGAGAGGACGGCGCAGCGGGCACCCGTGGTCTCCGGCCCCATCCATAATCTGTACGTTACCGTCTTGACCTCGACCTCATGCGCACGAAAAAAGAAGTGAGTCGATCTCGAGAAGCAGTGCCCTACCGCATATCCCCAAGCTCCTTGACCAATCCGGTGCTGACCAATCGCTTGGCGCAAAACGCGCCCATCGGTCCATCATGGCCCGTCGCGCTAATGATGACCGGGGCTGTGATCACTTGAGGGTCCATGCATGATTGAGTCTGGTCAAAGTCGTATCATCCCAGTTGGCCAAGAGCAAAAAAAAGCAAACGCATACATGATGGTTTAGCGCGACGAGCGTATAGTTGGTTACCACACCGGCAACACGTCCGTCGGGCTTGACGATCAAATCCTCGACCGCTGTCGCGTTGAACATGCGTACGTTTGGGAATGCGAGGACTTTGGAGAGAACAGTCGAAGTAAACATGGCGGCGTGCTGCAAGACCAGCCTAAGAGCCCGCCCGGAACCATCAGCAGACGACTCACGCGAACGACGACATACGGGCCCTCGTCCTCGAACGGAACACCAAGCTCGGCCAGGAACCGATCAGCAGGCTTGCGCACGACCTGATTTCACATTGATCAGCATCGCCCGCTGACAGCGTTCCCGATCCGACGACATACCATCGCGGTCATGAGTTGACCGCCGAGCCACGCACCGCCACCAGGTGCCACACCCGCCTCGATGATCGTGATCTTCAAATTGGGTGCGTTCTTCGCGAGGTGATAAGCACATGACAGGCCAGCGGACCCGGCTCCGACAATGACCACATCCGAGACGGCTCGGTCGTACATGTCTTCAAAGTAGCTAGCCATTTCGACCAGAGTCAGTATAGAATGAAATCGAAGCCAGCAGGGACGAACCGCTTGGTCATTGCACGCGAGACCTGAGACTCCTTGATGGGAGCAAACTTGTAATCGCCATTGTAATCCTCCTTGGTCTCGTAGTGATTATCATTGGCCAAGGGCTTCTTGGAGATCACAGGCGAGTCCTCGAAAATAGAAGCACAAGTAGCAACGGGAGGAGCCATTTTATTGTGACTTGAGCAATTGATTTTCCAGTGAGGATGGTCCTTCAAAACAAAGTATCCACAGTTTATATACCCCCCAAGGACACTCAACGAGTATCCGGTGTAGCATGCGGACAAGAGATCGAAGATCGATAGTGAGTGAGATTGGAGCTCAGCGTGAGAGCGTCGCATGGGATTGGTCGCCCAGAGTGGCGAGAGAACTACCGAACGAGAGAGAAGTCGATGACGACGAGGAGATAGGGAGAAAGAAGGCCATAATTTTTGGGTGGGACTCGAGCGGAAAGCACATAATCTCGCCTGAAGAAATCGGCGAAGAACGTGCCGGTAATCAGGGAGTTACAGCTGTAGCGATAAAAGCGATATGCTTAAGCGTAAGCCATGATTGAAACATGTATCCCATTGCCCCCACTACCCACCATACACAAAAAAAAATCAAACCTATAAGCTATGCTTATTCGGAGATGAGCCTAATGAAAGCGCGTAATCCCGAGAGAAGGGTCTGATAAAATGGACATGGCAAGCCCCAGGTGAGAGCAGTTTGATAGATAGCGCATAATGTGCCTATCGTATGGCACGGGGAGAGGCCTGCGGTATTGTATCTTGATGATATTAAACGTAATTCATATGAGGGAAAGTAGGATATTCACCCAGCGCTGAACTCGGTCTGTTTGTCCATACCGATCTCATTAACCAAGGTGCATATAGTATATCGGGTCACTACTCATTCTAGAGCTCAACTTGAGAATATCAGGGCGAACTCCTTTCTATTTTCTATTTTTATAATTTCGTAGAGACAAGTGTTGGCATTGAGTATCCCGCCTAGACCTTCATGTTAAGCAGCCAGGGGAACAACTTTGTCGTCGGTCCGAAGGATTCCATTGACCTGCTGATGAGACCAAGTTGTAAATGCCCAACTCGACTATTGAGTGTTCCGGGAACCAACCGAGTCTCGCCAACTCTACGGAGTCGCACTACCTATCCCGTCGAGCCAATCGATATGTTACACCCCTGGTTTGGAGAGACGTTGAATTGAAATACCTTTTGCTAACAATCCGGAGGGCGAGATGCGTTGAAGTCAAATTCCCCGAAAGTTCCCTCGACAGTCCCTCTTGCGTTGACATTTGTACCGATGAGAGTCAGCCATTTTTACAATGTGTAAGTATATTCCAATTTGTGCCAAGTTTCACATCTCAATGATAATAAAATTTGACTTCCACTTGTAATCGACGCCACACGGTTCAATCTCCATTCCCCCTACATGATGAAATTGACAGCTTCTTGCCCATATGTGGTCAATTTGCCCAAATCACCAAGCAGCTGGGTCCTGTCATTGCCACAACCCCTGTTACCAAATCTGCAGAGCTTGGTGGTGTGTCCTGCAGTTGGGTGTGATGCACCCCAAGGTCAGTTCGAATGGTTGTTTCCCCTCTTTCATTCTGGGTTGCTAAACAAACATGCTAGTAATCATTTTATTTTTATCGTATTTATTCGGTCCACTCATCACGCGGCTATCTAAGACATTTCCAAGATTATGTGGTATAGGAGATCGCTGCTAGTCAAGATACAATCCTCGTAGCATATATTTGCATGACCCATAAAAGTAAGATAGGATAGGATAGGATATTGAATCCGTGACAGAGAGTCGGCGAAATCGTGCGGGATTAAAGGGTAAAACTAGGATAGATTGAAGCGTAAAATCTTCATTGCGCTTGAAAGAGGCCGTTCCGGGTGGATGGCGCCCACTATTACATCCGTTTTACGCTACCACTGCGATGCGAAGATTGTATTGAGCCATATACAGTACGACTGAATAAATCGAGGCGTGTATATGGAGATACATTGCTGTGAAAGCATGGCGCCTCTGTATGCCCACATTGTCCCATTTTGGGGGAGCGCGTGGTGAGCGCATTTTGAGATTACAGCAGTGTTCTAATTGACGTCAGCGTTGGCAAAAGATCGAGAGGCGGTGTGGAGCATGTCATAATGCTCTTTTGGCTGTGGAGGCTCGTTGCCGGCCACGATTTTGTACATCACATTTGGGCTCCTTTTGGTATAGCTGACCCTGAATCTACCCCACTCCTGAAAACGTGCATTTAGTGGGACTATAGAGGTGGTGCAAGCGATAAATGTCGGAAACACGGATATACGCGAACGACATGCGTGACTGTACCGGCGGCCCATGATCGCGTTCAACAGGTTAAAGGAGAGGCCTAAACCATATGCCCTTTCCACTAACTGTACACTCACCCCCAGGGGGTGCGTGCGTCTGCGCAGATCGCTCACGCGTCCGCCTCAGCTTCTGGCGACTGCCCACGTGAACCATTTGCGTATATTCTACCGTAATGCGCATATCTACGTACGCGCTCGATCGATTTTGTTCTTTATTTTCATTTTGCTCTTTCATTTGTTCCCTTTCGTTTTGTTTCCGTCCTGCACAGTGCCCATCGATGTTTACAAGTCGCACCGCTCAATACCAGTCCTGAAATTGAGCATGTATGTTACTTCTATTTGCTTGGAAGAACGAGACCGACGACCTGGACTGGCGCGCATAATTTGTTGCCACCATCAACTTCCAAATGAGGCCAATAGTGCGGTAGCTTACCTAATATTCGCACGACCTAATTTTAACCAAAACAAACACAGATGATCCTGAGTCGGGAACAAGTCGGAGCTCATAGAACAACACAGAACATTCCGGCTAGACCACGTCACCAGGGATCATGCTCCACTTGAATCGCACGGATCAAAAATAAAAGACTATCGTTATTGGGGAGAACGTTGCAACAGAATAGAAATGATAACATCCGAACTCGAAACACGATCTCGGGAAGAACTACGAGGACGGCTAACGAGAGAAACAATAAGAGAACACTCAAAACTCAACGTCTACCACACGTCGCGCTCTGCATTCACGCGGTAGAACGCAAAGAGATTGAACGGTGGGATTCAAACGAAGAACAAATAGGCCGCCTATGGCTTGGCACCTTCCTCCGCATCGGCTGGTGCGTCGTCCTTGGCATCTGCGGGCTTGTCAGCCGAGTCTTGCATGTCCGAGGTCCACAGGGTCAGGTTGTCACGCAGCAATTGCATGATCAGCGTGGAGTCCTTGTAGCTCTCCTCGGACAGAGTGTCAAGCTCCGCAATAGCATCGTCAAACGCCTGCTTGGCCAGATGGCATGCACGGTCAGGCGAGTTGAGGATCTCGTAGTAAAAGACGGAAAAGTTGAGCGCGAGCCCGAGACGGATGGGGTGGGTGGGCGGCAGCTCGGTGACGGCAACATCAGACGCGGCCTTGTAAGCCTCGAGCGACTTGTCGGCGCTGTCCTTTCGCTTGTCACCAGTGGCAAACTCGGCGAGGTAGCGGTGGTAGTCGCCCATCCTGGCGAAATCAAATTCAAGATCAGCGACGCGTGTCACGTGAAGATCGTGGTTTAGGGGCTTCTCACATCTTGTGGTAGAAGACCTTGGACTCGCCAGAAGCGGCCGAAGGGATGAGGTGCTTGTCGAGAACGTCGAGAATGTCCTCGCAGATCTTCGCGAGCTCACCCTCAATCTTCTCGCGGTAGCCCTTGATCATGGTGACCTAAAAGAGGCGCGCCTGGTTAGGCCAGAGGACGAGGCGTGAAGGCGAAAAACACGGACCTGGGCGTCGTTGCCCTTGGACTCCTCCTTCTGCTCGATCGACGAGACAATGCGCCAAGAAGCGCGGCGGGCACCAATGACGTTCTTGTACGCGACCGACAGGAGATTGCGCTCCTCGACGGTGAGCTCCTGGTCGGACGACGCGACGCGCTTCATGTTCTCGACCATTTCTGTGTGATTCAAGTGGTGTGAGCGGGCAACCACGCGTCGAGTGGTAGATCAGTGCACGCACCCTCGTAGCGTTCGGCCTGCTCTGCGAGCTTGGCAAGGTAGACAGAGTCCTCACGCGAGTCGGCCATCTGCAGCGACACGTTAGTGGGGCGCACGACGCGAAAACGCGAGTAACGCACTGTGATTAGATGTACGGTGGTGTTTGGGAGGGGTAGACTGGCGACAGAGGCGAGTGAGACGACGTGGACGGAGGGAGACGGGGTGACGTTGAAGATGGGAGGGCGGACCAGGCGCACACGGGTTATATACACTCGCTGCTGAGCAGGAACAAACCAGGTGGGTACAGGGCGATTTCGCCCCGTTTTGCATCCGAAACCCATAACCCAGTCGCAAGCGCCGGGCGGTACCGGCCCCGCGCACCCGGACCCTGCAAGCGCCGAGCTGCTGCGCTGGGGCCGACACCGATGCTGTGCGCGGCCTGACATTTGTATGTGCCCTAACCCAGGCTGCCCAGAACCCTCCCCCAACGCGCGCGAGATCCCGCCAGCGCCCGGGCGGAACTGGCCAATCGCGGTGTGCCCTACTCACGATGTATGCGCGTCATCAAACAGACCACGGCTATATCGCTCGGCCCCCCGCCGCTGCCCTCGCGCGCCGGGGAGCCCGGCAGATCCACCCGCGACGCTGCCCAACGCGGGTGTCTCCACATAGCGACGCCACCCTGCGTTGTCGCTGGCAACGTCGACCGACGGCCCAGTGCACATCGCCTTGCCATATCCATGTCGCGTGACGTAACGCTTATCCCTCAGCCTCTCGACGATCATTCCATCGCATTCCTTGACAACCAGGCCTCGACCTGTCGTCATCCGCACGTGACCCGGCCGAGCTTAATAGTACCGCATGCACATTGCTCTGAGAAATCCACGTTGGTGTTCCAGTCGGTGAGCAAAGTCGCGACAAGACCATAGCGCTCCATGTGGCAGATCAACGCCATATGCGTATCAAGGGGATTGATCCATAATCCCCTCGGAGCGACTATTGTGGGCGTGTCTCTCGTGCATGCTCACGGTTGACATGTACACCGATTCAAACGTGTCGCTCCGAACCAACAACCAGGCACTAACCTGCCTATTCATCAGACCACTCGTGTCTGTCGAATCGTCGTGACAGCCAATCCCCAAACAGCACACTCAATGTTGTCATGGCCGTGGCGACGCGAGCGCACAGCCGACGCACCCATACGCACTGGGCGTAATGCCGATCAGTTAGTCAAAATAGTCTTTATCGTGATCCCGATCTGAGAACACGACATGATCGGTCCACCCCGGGTTCGAGGGGGTCAAGCCGATAACACCCCCCCTATCTGGCGTGCAATTTAGGGATTTAATGGAGGCGATGAAACAACAGGCCATAATGGGTATTATTGGTAATCCCACTTTTGGCTTGCGGAGAATCCTAGATGTGCTGATCCCAGCGTCAAAAATCGGCTTGTTACCGGGCGAGGAGCGAAATGAGTATTAGCTGGTATTAGATACGGAGAAAGCTAGTGACATGTCTTTAAATAAAGCTGAATCCCGCGTCAATGGGAATGAGACATGGGAACACAGCAATGATCTGGTCAAGCAATAATTTCTTACGGGCTCCGCTTCACGGAAATAACCGGACTGGCCCAAAATTCCCAATCATCTTCCTTGGTTGCATCGCCAGTAATCTTGAGTGCCCGTAAAATGACTTGATAATAACCGTCTGGAATCGCTGTGCCATTGGCAAACCGCTGAATGCTCGCGATGGCGCCGTTGTTCTTGCCAAACTCCAAATGGCGGCTCACGTATTCCCTCTGAAGGATCCGACCAACAATCTCGGCGCCTTCGAACTTGTTTCGGGGTTCGCACGTTTGTCCGTGAAAAAGCGAGCCCAGATTGAACGTTTGGGCAACCCTCGAGTCGGATGGCGAGCAAAGCGGAAAAGACGGCGGGGGTCGATATCGCCTTTCGCCGTCGGGTGGATCAGATCAACAAGTAGCTTGGGAGTGCCAGCTGTGAGGCGATACTCGAGTCGGGGGAAATCGATAGTGTCGAGTGTAAACGAAGTGTTGGGACCGACAACTTGGTTCCTGCTGTCCTTCAGCAACCGGAGCAACGGCAGAATTGATTATTTTCATATCCTTCATTGCTGCAGCGACCCCCACATAAGTTGATCGCAAGGTAGTCCCATCCGATCCCTTGGCCTCTATAAATCCTGAAAAGACCGGAAACTGCCTGGCGTCGAGCCCAGCAGGACCGCGAATGTCGATTTTGATAGGAAGGGTCCGACCGGCAGGGACGGCTAGCGTGGAAGGGGTGATAGACACAGAAGCCGGGCTGGCGACGGGTTTGATGTTTACACCGACTAGAACAGAATGAGTGCACATCCCAGACAAATAAATAGGCAAAACTCACGGATATTCTTGTCTCCGTTGACATCGATCGTTGGTGCAGTGCCGGCCGGGGCGTGCACGAGGGTGTATGTGACCGTTTGATTCCCACCGTTTGTGATTGAAACCTCGTGTGAACCACGGTAATGAGTGGTGTCGTTTAGAAGCAGTTCAGTGGGCAGCATACTCGTCGTAGATTTCATCGCCTCGTAGACCTGGATTAGCCCAGCGCCTTGGTGCGACGCTGGCTCTAGTAAATCAGCAGGTGATCCACTAGTTGAGAGAGGCAACGCTGTATTCTGGAGGAGACCCTGCACGGCCTTGGCAGTGGCTTCTGTTTTGCCTCGAGCTTGCAAGAGCAAAGCAGCGGAGCCAGCGACGAACGGAGCAGCCATAGAGGTGCCGCTTGCCACCAAATAAGACCCCTGAGAAACTGGCCAGGTTGAGAGAATCCTACTTCCAGGCGCAGACACGGATGGGTTCATAAACACGTCGTTTGAGGGTCCCCAAGTGCTCCCAGGATTCATGGAGCCTCCACCAGCTAACTTGGCGACGTTGCCAACCGAGATCACGCCCGGACCAGCAGCAGTGTACCAAGAGCCAAGAGCCCCATCGTTGCCAGCTGCAAAAGTTACAATCCGACCTTTGCTAACGATTCGGCTAGCAACAAGACTGGACATGGATTTTCCCCACGCATCTGGCGTGCCGAGAGAAAGGTTGATAATGTCATTGCCATCGCTGTACGCTTTGTTGAGTGCATCCACCAGAATGGCGTCGTTGGTGGAGCCATTACAACCAAAGATACGGTATGAGTTGATAGTTGCTTCGTATGCGATACCTGC
The DNA here is from genome assembly GCA_030998015.1 of Ceratorhiza oryzae-sativae. Lineage (NCBI taxonomy): Eukaryota > Fungi > Basidiomycota > Agaricomycetes > Cantharellales > Ceratobasidiaceae > Ceratorhiza > Ceratorhiza oryzae-sativae. The sequence continues at coordinate 63,802 of JARWMV010000245.1, forward strand.
AATGTTGTGCGGATTGTTTGGATTGGCGCCAATGATCCCGGCTACGTGAGTGCCATGGCCACTGCACTGAGAAAGAGGCTATGGCTCGCATGTGAGTACCCAAACCTTGTCCACATTTCTAACAGGCACTACGTACGTCTTTGTCTGGTAAAGGAGCGGGACTACCTGGACGACCGGTAAACACGTCACCCACAAAGTCGAATCCTCCAGCCACTTTGTTCCCCGGCCCAAATTTTCCTCCAAGATCAGGATGGGTGTAGTCAATACCGGTGTCGAGAATTGCGATTGAAACGCCTTTTCCAAAAAGACCTTTGGCGTGCAACTTTTCAATACCGGTGCGAGTGTATCCAGCAGCGTTTTCGTTGGGAAGAGTCGAGCCAGCAGTATTGGGGACAGCGCGAGTATCAGTGAGTTCCGGAGGAGGATGAATGTAAACGGGTGCAACCGACTGGACGACAGCGATTCAATTCCGAACGTCAAGTGGCTAAGCGCCGGCTTACCTGAACACTAGTTGCTTGGACAAGTTTGGCGAGATCGGCATCGCTCCCAAGCGTCAGAGCTGCACCTGTGATCAGGTCGCCATTATATTCCCTTTGAACCTGCCACACTACGTCGCGACGCGCGAGTTCGTGGTATAGTTCCGCGTGAGGTGAAGAAAAACCACGCTTCAAGTGAGACCCCGGCTTGAGTTCAACGATGTATGTCTATCGTAATTGGGCTGAGTTTAGATTACGGTTGCTATAGCGGGCAAAGTGGCGGACGCTACGTACGCCGGGAACCGTATCCTCTAGATGATTCACTTGGCCAATCGCTTCCAGAGGCACAGCTCCGGCAGTAACGTATAAACACGGTGGCCAATGCCAACGATACGTGCATTTTTGACCGGAGTTTGAAAAACGAGGAAACAATAGAATAGAATGTGGTACGCTCGGAAGATAAAAGAAGAGACTAAATGTGGAAATGATACAAGATACTGTAGCTGATGCCTGAAGACCACCCCTACGAGGTTTAAATAGCTCAAAGAGCTGCAATTTTTCACGTCGAGAGGTCGCCACAGGCCAAGAAACGAAAGGCTAGTGATACGTTATGAAGTGACAAGAGTGCATCGCGTTTCTACTTCCAAGACAACCTCAACTGTTGGCGAACCTTCGAAAGGCTTGTTACCATAAGATGCAGAATTCACGGGCTATGAGCATAATAGGCGTGAACGTTCAGAGGCGGCGTGTTTGTGGGCGGGGTATCAGTGGGTATATGCAAATGAATAAGCGAGGGCGCCGGGTAGCCTAGTAATTCTATCGTTTTGTCTGAAAATGAAGCGCAGCCACACTCCGCCAAGGCTTCCGTGAATATATAAAGTGCGTCACTCCTGAGATTCATGTGATTGAAATGGATCAGAGATAATTTCAGTCTTGTGCCGCGTTAACACTGCCAAAGCTATGAAAAATTGATACCTGTTAAACTAGTCACCGTTTATCACGTATGGTTCAGTAAAATGCTTGCATAATATCTAATGGGTGCGCGGTGTGCGAACGAAAAAAAAAAGATATCATTTGTACTATCACTGTAAATTCAAGCTAAGACAAAAGCCAGTAGTGGAATGTTCAATCATTCCACTTAGAAGCTAAGGGTAGCGCCGGCGTTCGAGTTGACGTATGACTTTACAGACGAGGTAGCAGTGAGCGAATAGGAATAGCCGACAGAGCTCCAGGTGGCTAAATTAGAGGGCGGGAATGAGTATTTTCATGGATATAGAAGGGAGCCGACACGTACTGGTAAGAGCGGTGCTGCTCGCGCCACCAAAGTCGTTGCCAGACTGATTGGCGTAGCCGTTATCTGTGCTGTAGAGAGGCTTGCCGACACTCTCGAACACGTTATTCTGGACGAGGAGCTCTGCGCCGACACGGGTGTTGATGCCATCGTTGTTGTTGAGGAAGCTTGAATAAACAAATCAGTCACGAAATCATGGGGCTTGGTAAAAACAAGGGCTTACTAGTTGTTAAAGATGTGGCCGTGCCCGAAGCGGAAGGAAGGAGTGCGAGAATTGAGGTTTTGCCACTTGTTATAGGCATAGGTAACCTGGATGGCCTTGTCTTCGCTCTCGTTGCTGTCGGAGTGACCAACTAGCGAAGCCTTCCAATGGTCATGGAGGTAGGAGTAGGTGACAGTAGCCGCATAGACTCCGTGGGTAAGATCAAGCAGCCCATCGTAGTAGTCCTTGTCGTGGTCACGATCAGACCAGAGCTCGACGTGGTCAATCCAGACGCGATTTGAGGCTTGGATAGCGAGAGCGTCGCCAGCCTCAGCCAAAACCTTGTTGATCTACAAGAGCCAATAGTTGTTAGACGGTGTACTACAAATGCCACTTTTTGTATTTGAACGTCTTACCTTGAGGTTACGGATGATGACGTTCGACGAGTTGATCACGCGCAGCCCAACTCCATTAAGGGCTGTCATGAATTCAGATAGAATTAGAAGCTGCTCATTTAGCGTGGTCGATCGAGAAACTTACTAGCACCGGACTTGCCCAGCACGGTGGTGTTGGGTAGGACCTTGATAACCTCGTTGCCAGTGATAGTACCAGAAATGATGACAACCTTGTTGCCACTAGCCAAGGCAGTCTTGAGAGCCGAAAGGCTATTAACGGTGGTAGGAGTAGCCGAGCCTCCGCCAGTCGTGCTAAGGTCGAGCGAGATGAGGATATAGCCGTATGTCAAGATGTGCAAATAAACTTACCCTCCACTGAGAGTAGCATAGCCAATGGTGCCTTGTCACTGGCAGATGCGCGCTTGACAACCGGGTTGGCCGAAACGAAACCAAGAGCAACAGCAATAGCAATAGCAGACGCAAACTTCATGTTGACAAAAGAAGATCAAAAGCAGAGGAATTGTATTGGAGTAGTAACGCAGGACACCAACTTGACGATTTGGACCTCGTGAACTGGCCGTTATATACGGTTTCTGGCTGGTCTTGGGGTAGCAGGGCAGGGACCAAGCGGTCCGGGGCAAGCACGCCAGCGGACCGCTGGGTCACGCAGCTTGAGAGGGGTTGATGCACCAGCGGCCCGGTTTCACATACACGGCAAAGTAAACTCAAACGTGAGCGAAGCACTAGCTCGCGTGCTCAATTGCATGATGCTTCTCCATTGCAGAGGTGTAGCGTGGCACTCATTGTGGCATTGGGTTGGATACTCGGAGAAAAAAGTGTATCCAGTTGTGGGAAAGAAGCAGTTGGACGTTCTTCCTAACATACGAAGTAGCCGCAACTGCCGAATGAGCAATGTACGGGCGCGAAAGAACGTGGATTGAAGATCATGAGTATGACATAATGCATTGGTAGCAGGATTATGAGTAACGGATTTAGCAGTTCAGCGATGGCATCGAGGACAGAAGCATCAGGTGATCATTATGCCAAGCCCATACCCCAGCAATTAGTTGAGAAGTAGGAAAGCGTGGCTAATGAGGCATCGAGAGGTGACGTCTCGTGTCAAAGACTTCTTGCGAGGATCTGGCGAGAGTGTTCCTGTTGACAGGCAAGCGAGAGAAAATATGATTTCAGAAGAAAGTGCGCAGTCTCAAGTTCTGGCAGTCGGATGAATATCGAAATTAATTTTGGCCATCCCTACAACAGCAGCGACCCCTGAAACAGGTGGACTGCTACCAGCTAAGATATCGGAACTTCATGCTTAGAGTGAGGGGAGCTAGTCGATCCAAGGGCACAGCTGACGCCATAAGACGCCCAAGTCCAAGAGCGGGCCGCAGAGCCAAGCGTAATTAGCCGTGGTCCAGATCAATGACGAACGGCGGACCGGGGGCATAAGCAAGAAGAATCCGGCAACGGTTGGCACCCGAGAGAATGCGCGCGTGGGAAGATGTCATGCGTCCACCACGTGAGAGTCGGCGCTTGTTCAAGTTGGAACTCTCCAGTGGCGGCGATGGCGTCCGAGGTTGAATCTGCGGCCAAGTCAATAGACCATACCAAAGTAAGTGATGCATTCTCGAAAAAAAAAACCCTCGGGAAAACTCACATATCCCCAGATACCCCCATACTTGTTAAGGACATTTGTCCGGTCTGGAGGTTTTCATCCACAACGATTTTTGAAGAAGGCCGACTTCCTACTTTAGATGAACATGCAGTTCATGTATGGTTAGTTGAATTTATTTCCTGCTCGTTGTACTTTTATTCATGGATTTCGAATATAGGGAGATTCGACTTTACACGATATAGTTCGCTCCCTTCGTGCGCAATCGCCTTCCCCATCGCTTCCAGCTGGCGCTTTCCGCAACCCAGGAACTAAATATGCCTTCCGGCGCATTTTCTTTGACCGTGGTATCGTGGCTTCCAAGGATCTCGGCCAAGTTGGTCCCCGCGACCTTGGTGATATCGCTGCGTTGCACCCTTCGAGTGTTGCTCAGACTCCTACACCCCCGGTTGAGCCAGCGAACTTCCAACCGAAGACACCATGGATGCGACGACGACGGGCCTCGCCGAGACCGCGTAGACGAAGAGCCAAACCCACTAACCCTGCTGATCGACGCTCAAAAACACCATTGCGAACCTTGGACGAGTTTCACGTACAACCAGGCGATTGGCTTTCTGTATCAATCACTATCCCCGCAAGTGCAAAACCTGCACCCCCATCACAGGCCTTTCTATTCGTGGAGCTGAACGCGAACGTGAGGAGATAGATGGAGGTCATTGGCGCGGCGGCGGAGGAGGAGGGGGACGTGGTCGCCCAGCTGGCCTTGTTCGTGGTGGTGGCCACTTGGCTGCTGCGCGAGAACGTGAAGGCCCTGGATTTGGCGGTGGCCGAGACCGTCCTCCCCATCGGGACTTTTCGCCGCCACGTAGGCGCGATGGCCCACCAGCTCCTGACCGCCGTGGAGGTGGAGGGTATGGGCGTCGTCCATCTCCCGACATGACACGTGGTGGTGCATCATATCGAAACAGCCGGAGTCGCAGTCGTGAGAGAAGGAGTCGTAGTCCTGTTGGCCGTCGACGCAATGGACGATACGAAAGGGACTAGTGTCTATATTTTGCCCGGTCAGAACTATGAATCGGACATGCTCCTGACATCGTACATACCTTGGTGCTTCTGCTTGTGTAGCGTGACGCTCTATTCTGAGCTCGTGGCGTCTATTTGGCTTGACGATGTGATTCAAAACCTCTGATTTATTCATCAATTAGGCTGAGCAGCGGTCAATTCTGGAACCGCAGTGCTAATAAGGTCACTAAGATGTGTTCCCGGAGCGTGTTGCCCATGATTACGTTATACATTATTATGGTTTGGTACCTACGTAGTATTTTTCTCCGCGAGTCACCACATCGATACCGTCGAATGTCCTAAAAAAACACTGAGTTGCCATCGAACGGTATGATAGAAACGGAAAATAAAGGTCCAATGTCTCCGTTGTCGATCCCGCAAGCGAATGAAATCGCACAATCCCGAGTATCCGAGATGGCCCCACTTGAGGTTGAGGCGGAGGAGACGGAACAAACCCACATCGACAAAGTTGGGTTCTGGCTACTTGCTGCCCAGCATTTTTCAAGGTGCCCTTTGTCGCAAGCCTCGCTTGGCATGGATGCTAACGCACCTTAGCACCTGGGGAGACCGTTCGGCTGAATTTGCATTTCCAATCTATTTGTAGGCATACCTCAATTGACCTGAGCTCCTCAAATCAAGACTAACGTAACCCTTGTAGGATTGAAATATTCGTGGATACCCTGCTACCTGCATCAGTTTATGGGTTCGTAACAACTGCGACGGGCGTTTTGCTGTCTGGGTGAGCTGGACGTTTGCCCGCTCGAGTTCGGCTCACGAAACGTCATATATTAGTGCGATCGGCTCCCAAATAGATACCCGGACCCGACTTCCAACTATCCGAACATGTATACTCACCCAAAAGATATTCGCTTCGACATGTTATGGGCTCTTTCTGGTGCTCTTCTCGCGGGTTTCAATCATGAGTCCAGAACTAAAGCGACTGATGCTTGTTGCCATCACGGCCTCTGGTTGCGGGCTAAAACTGGCAACGATCGGGATGAACGTATGCGTTGAACGAGACTGGGTTATGGCTATTGTTTCTGGTTCAGTTTCATCTCGATCGCAAGGCGTACAATCCCCATCGATGCTGGCTGATAATTCAAACCACGAACATGTGGACCGTATCTTGCTCAAACTCAACGCTACTCTCCGAAGAATCGACCTCGTCTGCAAACTAGTAGCACCTCTTTTCGTCAGTCTTTTGACAACTACTGTTGGGTATCGACTGTCGGCGGTTGTTCTTCTCGCAATCGGAATAGGATCCGCTGTGTTCGAAATAGTATTTGCGGGAGTTGTTTATGCGAAATTCCCAGCACTCGCACTCCCCGACCTACGATCCCTGAGACTCCAAACAGAAACGACGTTCGTAACAACTCACTGCTCATTAGGTCCATAACCAAAGCCCAACGGTGGATGGTTGAGCAAGTCAGGGATTGGAATGAATTCATCCAACACCCTATATTTCTCAGTGAGTCATACGGCTAACACGGCTCACCTCTCAAGTGTGATTCACCTGGTATTAAATAGGCTCTCTCTCAATATCGTTACTCTATTTCAATGTTCTCTCTTTTAATTCGCCGTTCATATCATACTTGAAAAGCCAGACCAACTTCTCGGACCCGTTGATTGCCGGAATGCGAGGTCTATGCGTCATTACTGGTATGCTGATGATGGAACTATTTTACGTAGACGATTTTCAACAATATCATAGGGTTGCTTGGTACATTCGCGATGCCATGGATGGAAAGGCATATTGGGTAGGTGCCGATAAAGATGCTGCCTGCTCAACCTTATTCCGTTGGTCGCTTCGCTCCCACTTTAGGTTGATTCGCACCGGTTCTTGGGCCATCTGGTGAGCCCTTTGTGTGAGCATATGATTCTATGCTTGAATATCCCATAGGTCCGAAGCCATTACCCTTATTCCAACAGTGCTGTGTCTGTATTTTGGGGTTGAAGAACGAAATCGCCCGATTTGGAATGCAGCTTTGCTATTCACAGGTGAGCGCATATATGGTCAATTTCCTGTAGTTAATTGACAGCGGTGTCCTAGGGATGGCCCTTTCTCGTGTTGGCTTGTGGTCATTCGACCTTGCACAACTCACCCAGCTACAGAAGGCGCTGGCCAATCACCCCCGCCAGAATACACTATCCGCTCTGCAGTTTTCCCTGCAAAACATATTCGATCTGGCTCACTATGGCCTCACATTGGGATGGAATCGCCCTGCGGAATTTAAACATGCCGCAGCGGTAAGTGCTTTCCGATAGTGAGGGAGGTGTGCTAATCCTTTCTGCCAGGTCTCTTTAGGAGCAGTATTTATAGCAGCCTTGCTCTACACTGTCGGTTACGCCCGGCCCCTGAGAGGTCATTTGTTCCACTTCAATGCACTCAAATCACGAACACTCATTCAGTACCGAATGAAGAGGACAACTGGCGCTTCATGAACCAGCCCTCTCATTCGAAGAAACTTTGTATCAGACTGTTCCATCGGGAAATTCCACAATTAGAGATTAAATTCGTGGTCTTGTTTCCTGGCTCCAAATTCGTAGTCTAACACTACAAGCTATATCCATGTAGTCGTTTTGAGCTCCGACATACCCCCCCTCCTAATATTCAAGCCCTCAAATTGTACATCCCTTACCAACGGGTAGCTCTTCCAGTCGCGATCTCTCTGAGAGCGTTGTTAATAGTAAGCAGGTAGCGGTAAGAAAAACATTTCAAGCATCAGATGCGACATCAAAACGTCACCGATGCTTCAGGTCTTGGGGATTGCCGGCCCTCCTGAGAAAGCCAAATATGGTAAATATATCGGCGTTCATGGCATGCTGCACTTCCAGACCCGCCCATTTATGAATGGGTTATGAGCTTTTTTCACCTATCAATGACGGTGACAGGCCGGCGCTCAATCTTTTAACAGCACTATGAATTGATTCCCGCTCCCCTTCCTATCCGCACTTTTTGATTCCCTCCTATTTCACCAGATGAACCAGAAATCTACTGGTAAATAACTAATGTGACTGGAGCGACCCACTTTTGATGAGCATTAGCAGTATATCCTAAACCTCGAGGCAAACCCGAAGGCGCTGTACAGCAAAATCCCAGCGAACATAAATACCCCACAACTACCCCGGATGGAATCCTCGGGGCTGTCGCGGACTTCCTAAATGTCCCAGAGGCGAAACCTGGCAAAGAATCTCAGCCATCCACTGCTGGCCCCAAATTGTCGAAAGAGGATCTTGCATCAATTGAGAGTTTTAAGCAGAAATTCAGGGATGGAAAGTGGTCTGGCAACATTCATGAGTATCCAGACCAACTAGCCCACGCACAACGCCGTGCGTTAATTGTATGTCAAAATAGGCCCCATTTATATGGCATTTTTTCGAGTGCATTATTAACAGCGCACCATTTGAATCCGTCATATAGGTTGCCATTCGTTATTCTCGCAATCCGCCAGATACACTCAATGGCACATATGCCGATGCTCACAAGATCTCTAAACTATTGGGTGCGTAGGGATGTTCCACCCGCTGAACCTCTTGTCACAGTATACTGGATGATTAGTGGACAAATTTGGATATTCAAACGGCGATATTTGTGTTTTATCTGACATAAATCGAGTATCGAATGGCAAAATTGGTCCAAATTTGTATCCATCAAAAGAGAACATAGTACGTTACTCCAAACTACCCCAGAATGAGAAACCAGAAGTACATGTTTGCTTAGGAAAAGGGTTTGGGGTGGCTCAGTGGCAACACTCAAGCAGGCGATTTTCGATTCTTATACTGTAAGTCACAAATGCTCTATACAATATGATGCACAAGTTGATTTGGTTCATAGATGCAGGGCACGGTTGCCGCCGTATTGAGGCTTCACCAGGAGTTCATTGCGAAGGTAATGGGTGTTCAACTTGAATAACTCAACACTAATTGAAATAGGCATCATCCCAGCTGATGTTGAATACGGCAACTATGCAAGGTGCAACGATTGTGTATGCGAGCTCAAAGACAATCCCGATGCCCAGACTCTGGACCCGAATTCGGTGGTTTGGGATTATGTCAGTGTGCTCAAGAACTGCTCCTTAGTTTTACTGATCATCCGATTTCAGACAATCAACAAGATCCTAGCCGAATCTCTTGGTGATGGCACGAACCTTACAGTACCAATCCTTCACTATAGCTCTCGTAAATACATAATGAATAGAAAAATACCATTTACAGGTTATTCTGGATGTGGGTAAGACCTCTCTACATGCATCGCAATCTTACATATGTTGGTTATAGTGCTGCCATAGTGGGGGGACGCTTGGGAGTGAGGAGAGATATTATATTGATATTGGGCAAATGCTGACACACAACAACCGCTAGAATCCTTCATCAATGGCAACGATGTATTGAGCGAAAATGGCTTCAACTTCGCAAGAGGAAATACCCCCAGTCATATATCAGGGTCATCCGGCACTTCGTCAAGCAGCTCAATGTCCATGAACGGCAACCTTTTGTGTATGCTATTGACAAAGCCGTCACATATATCTTATGACACCTTGTTTGATAGATCTTCCAAACCGCGTTGATGTAGAAGAAAGTAACAAAGATTCAGCTGTAGGCGATGTGAGCAAGATAGGTTTCAGTACAAATGAAGAAGTGGTGGCCCGCTCCTCCCACGTAAACATGCCAGGTCTTGGCACAGGCCCTAGAATTATTGCAGATACCAACGGCACGCCACCAGACGCCTGTATAGTCAATTGTTATCCCCATCGACAGTGCCCATCAGATATTCAAGATTTCAAACCTAGATGCCGTGTGGTAAGTCATGCTCCCTCCCCTAGCATAACAAACATATGAATAAGGCAATTCCCAAAGCTTTGCTGGGCGGCCTGCAGGAAATACGAAGGTTCGTATGAAGGAAAGAAGGGTGGTGTTTTCACGGAGGTGAGATATGATTGCGCCGCTCTAGCTCTTAAACCCACGCCGAAAGCATGCAGGCCTTCGTCGATTATCTAAACGAGAGGCCGGACTCAACTTACCGACAGCTTAATAGGAGGATCAAGTGAGTTTCTTAGAATGTTAAATGAGGCCGTGCGAGCAACGGTTACTAGGGAACGTTTCTTGGAGCCAATTGGGACCAAAGAGGGTCGTCCTATCAATCAGAACCCTCAGGTGGGCCCCGCCCTGCGCCTTGGTAGTACCACTTACTAATACAAGGATTTCTAGCTGTATGCATCGGCCAATATGGGAAAGAGGGAAGGCCCCAGTAACCGATTTGAGGATAAGGTCGAGCTATAAATTCATGTAAAACCCATTGCAATCGCCTGGCTCGCTGTGTGCAACCAACAGTTTGCGAATTCTGTACTATATGCTACCACTCAAAACATGTCTTTTAGGCAATAATGTGAATCGTCCTATGTACGTAGTTGGCACCCTTATGAAATACTGGGCATCTCTGTGTAGGGCTACGTAGATGCCGATTTAGCAGGAGAAATATTTCGGGGTTGGGCTAGAGGGTGATAGGGGGCATGTCCCGAGGTTCGATCGTATGCTCGGTCGCGTAATCCCATCACTTTCCACCACTCGCATCGCCGTCTACACTGTGGAATAAAAGCGTCACTGATCCTACAGATATCGGGCATCGCACAGTCCTCCCGAGCATAACATATCTGTTCAATAGATTGGCGCTCATGGCACGCTCTAGTTCGAGACCTAACCGTTCATGGACAGGTCACGAGAGTTTTTCACCTATCATTAACGGTGACAGGCTGGCGTTCGATTCCTTCCGAAGTCCTATAAGTCGATTCGTTTTCTTGCCGTTATCTGCACTTGTTGATTTCATCCTATTTTACCTCGATGGATCGAAATCCCCCTGGTAAATGACCAAAATGACCGAAGCAACCCATTTTTGATGACCGTCAGTAGCGTATCTCGAATCTCGAGGCCTACCCAGTGCTTCTGTCAGCCAAGGGCCTGGAGAGTATGAAAATCGCCCATCTGTTCAGGGTGGACCATTGGGGATCTTGGTGGAACATGCTAATGCTCCACAAGCGACACATGTTAAACAACCTCAGCAAACGCGTCCAGTCTTGTCAAAAGAGGATCGCAAATTAAACACCAATTTTGAGCAGAATTTCAGGGCTAAAACTTGGTCCGGCAATATCCATGAGCTTCCGGACCGATTGGTTGAGGCAAACCGCCGTGCATTAATTGTACGTCCCAAACCACCCGATTTATACGGGGTTTCGTCTATGATTTTCCTAAACTCGTACCATTGGGACACGTCGAAAAGATTGCCATTCGCTATTATCGCCAACCACCTCCGAAACTCGATGGTACCTACGCCGATGCTCAAAAGGTCGCCAATCTCTTGGGTCCGTAATCATGTTCAGTCCTCTTGATCCCTCATCGTAACCCATTGCATGATTAGTGGACCGATTTGGATATGAAAACAGTGATATTTGCGTTCTCTCTGACCTAAATCGCGCACCGAGCAGCCAAAATGGCTCGGATTTGTATCCATCGAAGGAGAACATAGTATGCTCCTCCCAAGCGCCCACAGAATGAGATAATCAAAATTCACTTTTTGACTAGGAAAAGGGTTTGCGGTGGCTCAGTAGTGGCACTCGAGCGGGTGATTTCCGATTCCTATATTGTAAGTCACCAAGTATTTTATACATGCCTTTAGCGGAGCTGAATTTAGTTTTCAGATGCAGGCCACGGTTGTCGTCGCATTGAAGCTTCGCCAGGCGCGCACTGTGAAGGTAAGTGATATCCATGACGAACCGGTTTCATTTCGCAAACACTAAAAATGATTGAAACAGGTATCATCCCAGCCGACGTTCACTACAGTAGCTATCAACAGTGCAGCGACTGTATGTGCGAACTCAAGGATAATCCCAATGCCGACACTCTGGATCCGAAATGGGTGGTGTGGGACTATGTGAGTTCTGGAAAACCACACCTTACTTCACTTACCGTTCCGTGACAGACTCTCAACAAAATACTAGCCGAGTCCCTTGCCGACGCGGCAAACCTTACGGTATTAATTCTTGACTAAGCCTCGTGTGATTGTATGCTAAATAGGGGCGCCTTACTTACAGGTCGTTCTCGATGTGCGTATAGTCCTGCTATACGCGCCCCAATCTTACTTATTTTGGTCATAGTGTTGCCACAGTGGAGGAACTCTCAGTAGTGAGGAGAGATATTTAATAGGCGTTGTGTGAATACTGACACGTAGTGGGTTCCAGGACTTTCAACGGTGCCGTTGACGCGTTGAGTGCACCTGCCTACGGTTCGCGAGAGGAAGCTCCATGAGTCATCCATCGGGATGTCCCAGTTCCTCGTCAAACTTTTTGCCAGTCATGAGTGGCAACCTTCTGCGTACGCTAATGATCAAGTGACTGCATATACGCTATAAATTGACGTTTCGTAGATCTTCCGAACCACATTGATCTGGGAAATGGCTCGGATCCAGCCGTAGCCGTTGTGGACGAAACGACTCCCCAGACGATCGAACAAGCGGGCGGCCAGTCTAGCGAAGAACCGGTCGCCCGGTCTAGCGAAGCAGAGATGCCAGATTTCGAGCCACTAGGATTCGACTTGGGTCCCGGAATCACCGCGGATACCAGCGGCACACTCTCAGATTCCTCTCAAGTTAATTGTTATCCGCATCGACCGTTCATATCAAATATCCAAGCTTTCCAGCCTGGATGCCGTGTGGTAAGCCGTGTTTCGCTCCTTGCAGAACGAATCGATGAGCAGGGCGGCGTGCGAAGCTTTGCTGGGCAGCCTGCAGGAGATATCAGGAAGCGTACGAAGGGGAGAGGGGCGGGTTTTTCACGGAGGTACGATCCGACTACATGACTATTGTCCTTATTTTGACGTCGAAAGTGCAGACATTTGTCGATCATCTAAACGAGACGCCGGACTCTACTTACCGAGCGCTTAATAGGAGAATCAAGTGAGTTTTCTGGGCTATCAAACAGGACCTTGCAAATCATGGTTGCTAGCGAACGTTTTTCGAACCCGATTGGTACAGGGGAGGGAGGACGTCCTATCATTCAAACCCCTCAGGTAAGCCCCTTCCAGCATCGTGGCAAAACCATCCTACTGATACGAATGATTGTGTAGCTATATGCATCGGCCAATATGGGAACAGGAGAGGGCGCTGGTAACGGATTCGAACATCGGATTGAGCTATAAACTCATGTAAAAGCCTTTGCTATCCGCCCCTCAATTCTATACCGTTTAGTACAACTCAAAACATGTGCTGTCGAGAATGGGGGCTTGCGATCGTCTGGCTATTTGGACTCTGCTTAAGAGCGCCCACCGTTTTTCTGGTTTTCTTTGGATTTATATATATATTCAACCCAGAGGCGTGGGAGGGGAGTCAAAATCGTCGACTCAAGTACCCGAAACCGCGCACACTACCGTTTGTTCATCGCAAGTTCTCCATTGATGACAGAGCTTTGGGACCACCACCTAGTTACCAGACTTTATGAGACCAAGCCCCACAAGAATCGGCAGAAAGATGCGGGATATTCGGCGCGCTCAATTATTCAAGATTTTGCCCAACTGAATGTTAGCACACCATTGAAACCGTACCGAAATTCTCAAAATAGTTCGGCATCCATTATTCTCGACACAAATGCTGAAGTTTGATCACTACGGCAAATGAAAAGAATTCAATGGTGCTCTTTGCTGGTTTTGGCGTCCAAAATCCCATGACTATGTTGAGTTCGGTTGCGTGCGGTACTTAGACCTGGTTCTCAACGCAAGTTTCTGACTTCGGACGTTTCAGCCTCCAAAGACGCACTCGAGTCATAAATAGTAGCAAGGAAACAACGTGATTAGGTCCCGAGCATCGCACTGTGACAGTGGGACAACGACCCCAGCGTGTCCGAATCTAATTACACTAGTGGCTGCGATTAGAATCTGTCACGCGTAAAGAGCACTAAGGATGCTCACATAGAATACAGAACCTACGCGTGTGCTGGCGCGTGGAAGGAGCACCCGATCAATCGTATACTGAAAGAAAGCGTGAGAAGACTTCGAAACAGAGCACAGAGGACTAACCATGTACGATACCTACAAATTCAACGTCAGAGTCAAACGCGACGCGACAGGAACAAAACCACACACCGTAAAACAAGGTCCAGAGCAAGACAAATGAGAAGATATTCTCCTGGCCGGGGTTAACCATATCCATCCATCCGCCGGCGACATAATCTTCGACGTTGCCCTTGAGCTTGAGGGCAGCAACAACGCCAGCTGTAACGAATAAGGAAACGCCGAACAGCAAAAAGCCGTACAAGTTCTGGAGGCCCAGAATGCCAGCAACTGCGCCCACGAAGCACGACGAGACAAATTTGATGTTGCTCAGGACAAGGGCATTGTGCTGGGCGTTTTGCGGGAAGATGCGCTGCGCTTTGAGTTCCGCCGGGCTGGACATGGTCGTGGCAGGCTGGGAGCTGGGGCGACGTCACGTGCTGGCGCTCGTGTCGGGGCAAATGCAAATTCATTTTCGTGCGAAATGGGCCGACGGCTGACTCGCTCCGAACGACGTCGACCAGCATCTCCGCAATGGCAGCGCGCACCCCGGTCAACGTCGGCATCCTCGGCGCGACCGGCACCGTCGGCCAGCGGTTCATCACCCTGCTCTCCACGCATCCGTACTTCAAGATACATGCACTGGGTGCATCTTCCCGCTCGGCAGGACAGACGTACGCCAAGGCAGTGCGGTGGAAGCAGACGACGCCGATCCCGACGCTCGTTCGCGACATGATCGTCGCCGAGTGCAAACCCGAGGGCGCGTTCACCGAGTGCGGAGTCGTGTTCTCGGGGCTAGACGCAGACGTCGCGGGCGACATTGGTGCGTGTGTCAATCACGTTCGAACTCGCTCATGAACGTCGGCTGCAGAACTCGCATTTCGCGCCGCGGAACTCGCCGTGTTTTCCAATTCCAAGAACCACCGGCGGGATCCTGTTGTGCCCCTCATCGTGCCCCTCGTCAACCCTGGCCATCTGTCCATCATCCCGCACCAGCGCTCGCTCCAATCTCCGCCGCTTGCCAAGGGATTCATCGTCACCAACGCCAACTGCTCCACCACCGGGCTTGTCATCCCCCTCGCCGCCCTCGAGGCTGCGTTTGGCCCACTCGAAATCGTCCAGGTCACCACGCTCCAGGCAATATCCGGAGCCGGGTACCCGGGCGTCCCTTCGCTCGATATCCTAGACAATGTCGTGCCCTATATCGGCGGCGAGGAAGAAAAGATGGAGTGGGAGACCGGGAAAATCCTCGGGGGGCTATCTGCCGACGGCACATCGTTTGACCACCATGCGACGCACTCGCTGACCGTATCAGCAACCTGCTTCCGTGTCCCCGTGCTCGACGGCCACTCGGAATCAGTGTCTGTTCGCTTCCACCGCCGCCCACCGCCGAGTCCTGAGGACGTCATTGCGGCCCTTCGCGCCTACACCACCGAACCCCAAGCACTCGGATGCCCATCTGCTCCTCCCCAGGCAATATACGTCCACGACGAACCAGATCGGCCACAGCCCCGGCTTGACAGAGACTTTCAACGCGGCGCAGGGGTTAATGTCGGCCGTGTTCGTCGATGCCCAGTCCTCGATATCAAGTTTGTCGTCTTGGCGAATAACGTATGCATTGGCGCAGCCACAAGCAGCATTATCAATGCAGAGTACGCCGTAGCCAAGGGCGTGATTGCCGCTTCTTTGTGATCTTGAGCGATTTTCTCCCATGATCGTATCCGTAAGATATCGTACGTGAACGCCTGATATGGTTGGTCAGGGGTACCAGATGAGGTGGCTGAACCATAGTTGTATAGATCCCCCAGTTGTGTACACAAAATTGAAGCACTGCAATTGATGGTCATGAAAACACGCGGCGGTTTCATCAAGGAGCCAGTCAAGTGACAGCTGTCACGATAATAACCTTGGCTGAAGCAAGGGCCCCTCATATAGGGGCAATCATTCACATCAGATCGCAGCGTCTCTCGTGTGAGGAAACCGGGCTGTTCTGGAGCGCGGCCATGGCGAGCGCCATTTCACCCCCCCAAGTCAATTCACAAAATTTTGGGGGTGCGACGCCATCCGTGCGGAGACTGGGCAGACCTCGCGGGTTGCTCCGATGGTCGATTTCCATTCGATGCGGCGTCAAGCGCACTCGCTGCGTTCATGTCGCAATCCGGAACTTTGTTCTCCCCCCCCAAGGCGCACCAGCAATGCCAGCTGTAGTTCTCGCGGTTCGCCCGTATCGCCGCGGATGGTTGAAACGCAAGATCATCCGTATGAGGAAAGTCACATCACTCTCCAATCTTCTTACGCCTATGACGACGGCCGCCGTTTGGCAGTATCGCCTCCATCTACACACAGGGTCAAGCGCTAGAGAGCCCGCTCCTAGTGTTCTCTAGTGGAAGTTCTGCAGAATCCCCACCACCCGATGATCGTCGTCCTCGTGGATGGCCACGTGGGAACTGTCGCGTGGTGAGAGCCGAACGAACGGATGCCGAAGCCCCTGTCCCCCCTCCCCTGCTGTTTTTGAATTTCAGTTTACGCTACGGGTGTGGTGAGGGGTTATAAATATGGCTCGAGTCACTTTTCGGTATACACTTAGTAGTATTTCGCCTTGCTTTCCTCCTCCCCCCCCTAGCCTGATGATGTCGACCGCCCCAACGTTTACGATCCTGTTCGGTGAGTAGATGCCGTAGTTCGGCGATAACAGGTGAAACTAACAACATCCCGGGCACAGATACGACGGGAGATCTCTTCGATAATGAATTTACAGACGCTGACGGGCGCGTCATGTGCGTTCCCGACGCTGCGTCCCGACCAGAATGCTTATATGTTTAATATTATCAGGTACAAACTGGAGACGCTCCAATCGCAGCCACGAGTGACGCAACTAACACGAACGCCTGAACGACTCGCTCTCCACCCGACCGAACCGTGGCGAGCGATCATGCACTATGGAAGCTCGGGCGAACTTGGGCACTTGCACCTGGGCGAACGCGAGGTTGCGCCAATGGCGAGCTATCTCAGGAGAAAGGCGACCAGCGGCGGGAGGTGGGCTTGCCCTCATTTGATCTGGTGATTTACAGCTGAGCCCATGGGGGGAAGATCTAGGTACTTTGTGGCTGTGGACGGAAATGAGTACCAATGGCGGCCGGGTTCTAGGCGATTGGAGGTATGTGCGACGATCTCGCTATCTCTATCTCAGCCCGCTCGGATCTTGATAGCCCATATTGCGAACCACACCCAGTGCTACGACAAGAACGACCGCTTAATCGCTCTTTACGAATGGCTCCTCGACGGACCTAGTCACGCCCGACTCGAGATAAAAATCGGCGGGTGGCATTTGCTCTCTGAAATAATCGCCACGCTGCTGCTGAACCGGTATGCGATCCGTCACGAGTGTTAGCCCCGTGATCTCTCATTTCAAGGGCTGGGACGGGGGATACTTGGCGTTTCTTTTTTCTTTTTTCTCTCTGGTGTATGATCTATTCGGTGTGTGCGCGTGCAGGGAGGGTAGGTTCAGCCTACCTCATGTCTGACGACCGTGGCTTTTTCTCTCTCTTGATCAGTTACTTGCTGTGCCTCTACCACATGTTGTATTTGCTTGGCTGTACATGTAATCTATTGAATTTCGGGATTTTCTGACATCGCCTCCCACCGCGTCATCGTATATGCGCCCCTTCCCCGCCTCGCCCGAACCTACACCCGGCTGACGAACTGTAAACCGAAAGAAGCGCGACCGATCGGATTCCACACGTGGGTTTCATTATTTTATTTCGCTCCGAACGTAAGCTTCGTTTTTTGAGTGTCATCAAGCCCCCCCACTCCTTCCTCGTAGCAGGGGCAGCCGAAAATGGGACCGACCAAGATCTCAATCATGGTCAGGAGCCTGGGTAATCTCGCTTGGGGTTAGGTGGCTGAGGAAATAAGGTCTTCCGTATCATGGAACTCATGAACAGAATGCGGACGAGAGAGCGACTAGTCCGATCACGGGGCGAGCTGCTTGGAGAGACGGGTTACTGTCTTTGGTGATGAGCTCATGTTAGGACGTATGCATAGGCTCCATAGAGTCGGTTAGGAAGTTGCTGTTACGATGTGCGCTACCAGTCCTGCGCACATGAGTAAAGAAGCTGATCTCGTATCCATTGGGTTGAAACACAGCTTTACTTTGGGTGACGGAGGATCATGCGCGTGGGTCGTGTTCGTAGGTATCAAACGAATAAAAAAAAAAGGTACGGGTTGGGCGCCCGAGAGATGACCCGTCGTGTGTGGTGGTGGTGTGTGGGGCGGGGGGGATCTTGAGAAGTCGATCCTTGAGTCGTTTTCACAGCAATGGGGCTTTGTTGCACTAGTGGATTGGGTCATAGGCGCTCGGAGAAATCTCTTCGTGTGCGGCATAACCTTTTCAATTGTGGCGCTTATCCGCTTAATTATTATTTCATTTTGGGCTTGGGAGATTCGGAAACCGATCCCGAAAGGCTAGGCAGAACTTGACAGCTCAAACCAAATTTCAGCTCTTAACACCCATGCAGAGCCGAGAACCGGGGACATGAGCGCTTGGAGGGGGGAGGGAGCAGGCCGGTGGAGGTTGGGTGATTTCAGTGACATGCTTGTTCGCAATTTTTCTCACAGTTGAGACTCAGATGCGAACAGCAAGGGGATGTTTGTTTTTACGAGGAGAATCGCATCTAAATGCTGAGTATGTTGCGATAGAGAAAGCGAAGTTCATACCCGAGAGTTGCCGTTGGAATAGTCGAACGTTGTGGCTATTTGTTTAAATCATGGCCGATACTCTATTCTACTCTGCTCCCCAGCCGTGTTGTGGCGTGACACCTCGGGGGGTTGACGATCGGGAATCTATTCTTACTGTGGCTGAACGGCCTCAAAACGGCCTTCGGGGAGATCCTCTTTCGTTCAGTTGGCCATGAGCCACGCATGTGATCGTGTGTGATAACGTTATGACATTTGTCCAACGAGAGACTCAACTTTATCCCTTTCACGTACTTGTGTCGGAACAAGGCTGACACGTACTTAAATTTAACCCTTTAAGTTGGGTCAATTGTAATGCCCAACTGGAGGCTTCCAGGAGGCATGAGAGTTTTGGGCGATACGCCAACATCAGATCTGGTTATGCCATTTCAGACTTCGCTACTCAATTTGACAGATCAGCTGAAAGGGAAACAGACACCAATTCTCCGTACACAGCTGCAAGCAGCATGTGCCGGAAAGTCATCGATGCGAGTGTTCTCGTGTCTCAAACCCAACCAGACGGAAACTTTGCTGATTGGACGTGATACGTATAGGGACGGCTTTGGCAGCGGACTGGCATAGTGATCAAGCGAGGCCGGGGATCGTGCTAGCTAATCCAGAAGTACAGCACTCAAGCATGCGCAAACCAGTGATAGAACCTCCTATGCTCCACGAGCTCGCCTCACCCTGCTACTGTGCGCCTGGTCACATCTAGGTGTGACTACCCAACGGGCCCAGCTTGCCCCTCCTATTCATTGATGTCCTGGGAAACACCCGCAAGTGCTGACCGCAACCCAGATAGACCAGTCAATTCCTCTTTGCCCAAGCTGCCCCTGTTGGAGGGCATCTCACGACCCCTGAGTGTTATACCGGCGAGCCGGTTACCATAGCTTTCGGCCCCTGGATAGGACGACTTGTGAGCCCAAGCTTGTGATATCGTCGAGCTAATATTTACTCTCAGCCTCTGGCATGAGAGTGACCGCGATGAGCTTGTTGCCAGCTGGCCTTCCATCAGGTTGAAATGTCGGGCGGGACAGTAGCGTTTGCAGTGCCGTTCAGGTGAGTCAAACCCTACACGTGTCAAGCTACGGCCCACCAATAGGTTCCCCAGAACTAGACGGAATAGGCATTGTCAATCCAGCAGTTGTAACAAGGTACTGGGTAGATCTCGGTGCAAGAGCGCTCTGTAATAACAGCAAGTCAGACACTATCGCCCCGCCAAGGGAGACCATAACTCGAGTTCAGCTTATAACTGAGCCACACGAAAGAAGAGCGACTGGATGGTGTGCCATATTGGTGAGTGTTCGTATATGTACAAAAGGGTGTAGCTGAAGCTCCTTACAATAGTCCAGCGCAAATAAGCCTCAGAACACTGGTATCATCTGTCTCTCTTGCATTCCCTGTTAATTTCGAGTTGTATATATATCATGATTTGGCCCAATATCCCATTAGATGAGCTTTGTCCCCTAGTGCGATACAGATTCGAATGCGATCTCTCAAGGCGTCCGCTGCTCTGAGGTAATCATTGGCTTTATGACGAGGTGCACATTGATGATGTAAGGAATGGCGATGACTCATCAGGAACTAGTCATAAGCGTGCGGGTGTGTCAGCCATCGGCTCGGGCTCGGCCACGCAAGTCTCGGCTGGGTGAGGCTGAGGTGTTGACCGGCCAATGGCAGCCTCGGCAATTGCGGGAATGCCGTGCCGTTTATTATAGCCTCAGTCATCTCGCGCGCGACGTTCTGGTCCCGGCCTCCCCTGGTGCTCTTATACCTGCTCGTTCAACTTCGCCTCCTCCCAGTCACCTTTCCAGTGACCATGAACACCAAGTCGATGCATGCCCATCGCTTTACCGAAAAGTCGTACTGGAAAGGTCGCCTCGCCGCCCGCCGGGCACAACAAGCGACCCCCCCTCGGCCTACACTCTGTGCTAGATTTAGCCTTCGAACATTTTGGTTCTTGGCCGGAGGTGTCGCTGTCGTATGTTGGACCGAGAAGATTGGGACAAAGAAGCACGAGGGATATGTAAGTCTCGATCGACTCGGCCGACTTGAAGCCAGATCTCACTGGGGTGTTTTTAGAGCTGGGCACACGACTGGCAAAAGCTTCACGACAAGAGGGCGGTATGCAGTCCTATAGTTCTCCATGGGCGTAGCTTAACTATGCGATTGTAGGCGCACATGCAACAACTCACTGAACACTTTGGGAATCAGTGGGCATCTATGCACAAGGATCGCAAGTCACGCCGGTCTTGTGATAAAACGCCTCGGAGCTCATAGACGGATTCATCGCATTAATTTATATCATCATTGTACTAGGTGAGCGACCCGGCCTAACAAGGCTATTGCGTATATAATGACGTCTGTCCGCAGTCTATGTACCCATCCACGCTTTGTACATATCATTTCGCCCATGCGGGAATATAGCAGCATGTGCTCGCCATCTATCACGTGCATGTCCAAATGTTCACCGACACTCGATGATATCATTCTACTCGCATCTTGTGACTTTTCAACCATCATCGGGGCTGGTCCGCTGCCATGCGTTCATCATCTGCGTCATTGGGTGGCTCGCAACCTGCGTCGCTGCGTCATGAATCCCGCATCCCGGTGCATAAAACTGGCGGGTCCAACTCACTCGACCCACACACTACAAGGCAGCTCGAGTTTGATATTCAAGTCACATCTGCTATAATCTAACACCATGGCTACCCACAACACCCACAATCCCCTTACCGGCGACGGTGTTAACAACACCCACAACCCCTTGACTGGCGACAAGACCGGCCCATACCCACCCCCGGGCACAAACCCCGTCACTGGGAAGACCGTAAGCATCTGATTCATCGATCAGGCATATGCGTATTCATTTATTTTGATCTACAGAATGATGGGGACCTCGGACGCAACGAGCAGCAGTACCCCGCGGGTGCGGCCGCTCCTGGCGCAGGATACACCGGCAACGATACCATTCACGACTCAAATCTTGGGGCCCATGTTGGTACCGGTCCCGGCGTTGGGACGGGTGTGGACACCAGTGCCCACACGACATCTCAACAGGCTTCAGGTGGGGGCGCCAAAGGCTTGGTTGGAAAACTCGAGGCGACTCTCGGTAACATCTTGCACAACCCAGAGATGCACGCCAAGGGTGTTCAGAAGCAGGAAGAGGCAGCCGCCGCCAAAGCAGCCAAGGCCGAAGGTGGGTTATTGTGAACTGCTATTCATGTTTTCATAATTCATCGATTTCATGTTTCAGGTGTACATCATGGTACACACGCGACTAGCGGCACGCACGTTAATCCTACGGGCGTTCCGACTCATGGACATCGAACTGATGAGGAGAACCTAGCCGCAGAAGGTGGACCCGCAGGAGCAGGGGCTGGTGCTGGTCAGATGCTCGGCGGTGGGGGACGATCAGTTATCTAAGTTGGCTCTTGGTTGATTCCGCTATAACCTATAATATGCCCATGACAGATATATAAATTGTACCCATAGCTCAATTGATACCTGAACATCTCACTCATCACAACCGGGCGGATCCACAACATCTAGGGCATATTTCGTGATTCTTCGAAGTTCTAGACCGGCTAGACTTTTCAGCACCTGATCAACTAAGCCTGACGAATACCCTAGTACCGCCACCCCCTATAGATTTGCAGCCGCGGAGTCATCTCGCACTCCAAACTCCACCTGGTTCCATACTATATCGCACCAGGTGCACATCATGCGCCATGGTCATGGGGTGCTGTTTATGGAACCTCACCATGCGCACTCTGTGAATAGAGTATGCACTTCTGCGCTTCCGCCTTATCCTAAGCTATCTTGGTTTATTCTGCCCTGTCGTTATCACCGAGAGTTGTGGGGCATCTCTCTTCTGGGTCGTGCCGCATCCGTTCGGGGAGCCGTACCCGGAAGTATATCACGTTCAGACGCCCTCCGGGAGTTTCCTCAGAACAATATCCCTCCCCTTGTACCCACTCATGCCTTTCAGTGTTGCGGTGCGCAGGTTTTCGTAGACACCAGACACCCGTTTTTGCTGAAACAGCCCAACGTGACGATTACAGTCCCTCGTCGGAAAGGTTGAAGCCACCCTAGGCGACATCCTCCATAGGCCCGCGTTGAAGGAAAGAGGCCTCGCAAAGCAGAAGGCTGCTGCAGATAAGACTGCTGGTGCGTTGTGGTTTTGCTTCATCCAGAGCTTTGGGCTAAATGCGTTCTACAGCCAAGACCGAAGCCGCTCCAGATGCCGCTCCGCACCATGACCACGATACTCCCGAGGAACAACTCGCGGCAGAAGGAGCCCCCGGATCCACTGTCCAAGCCGGTGGAGGAGGACATGCAGCAATCTAGTCAGTAGCTGTCTCGTGCACCCGGCTTGTTGCGGATGCAGGACGGCTTCGGGTTCTCTGGCATTTTAATTCTCCTCAACGGGCGACTGGCAAGTGCGCTCTAGCGCAAAGGTTCTATCAGATTTGCTAACCATAATCGAATAATGAGTCGCACCACTTTGTAAAACGTGCTTATATGCTATATAATATTTCCAACGCATCCACATCTCAGCCGCACACCCATCGGGGACATGATTATGTAATTGGGAAGGCCAGACTTGGCCGATGCTGTCGTCAGAGCCGGCAACGAGCTGCGGCACTTGCGTGTCACATCCGGCCGATCGCAAACCGAAATAGGCGATGCGCCGCATTCGGAGTGATATAAAGCCACGATCGAGGCCGCCACGCTTCGTCAACCACTCCTCAGTTGTCTATCCTCACCACTCTTCAGCAATCGTTTCCCACCATTCTCGCGATCATCCCCGTCCCTGCAATGCCTTACCACCACTACAGCTTTTCTTTTACTGGCCAAGGGGGTGGGGGTGGAAACCGTTTTTTGTGGTTCATCCTTGGGGGTATTGCAACGGCTATCTTCATGAAAACTCGAGAGCGACGGAATGCATACAAAGCACTTCCGCCTCCTGGCCCGTTCTTGACAGCTGAGAGCACACATCTCAGAGAAAGTTTGGCTCGGATGAGTGTAGAAACGAGCGAAGCCGTGCGTTGTTCCCATTCGGATGGTTCTATGTGGGGTGCTGACCGGCCTGGTGTGTACCATAGGCCATAGATGTGGCCGATGCAACTCTTGACGCCGCGTTGAAAATTGTGGCGGCCCTCAAGTCTGTGAGTGAACAATTACGGTTAGTATACAAAGTAAGGCTAATCGGTCGTGACATTAAAGACCCTGGCTGAGCAACGCGCCGAAGCCGAGCGATTGAATCGGCGGCCAACTCCGCAAGTGAACCATATGCCTGGCCCTTCTGGTCGTTCTGCTTCTCCAAGCTTCATCGCCGAGTTTCATCATGTCCAAGGAACTTCTTAAATAATATTTTTGTATTGACCTCGAGTGTATATTGTATGTTGTATCGCGACAGTTGCCACCCTTCATTCATAACCTATGAGTGCTATTGATTTCAAAAGAGAGAATTCTGATCCAAAGTCTATAATTGCGACGCATCCAGAACGGAGGTTGGGTTCGAATACTCCGAGGATGTAATTCATTATAGCTAAGATCTGACGCAAGATGAGCCTCGTTCAAGACTTGTATCGCCCTCGTGCGATTGCCAAGCTCTCGTCTTTCTGTCGACCCGCGAGTCATGGCACATCGTAGTACGAGAAATTGAACCAATCACACTCGTGGATTGACATGATCGTGCGAGACCAAAAGGAGAAATCATTGGCACAACTAGAGATACGAGCGATCTACCATGGCCCACACGATATCTTTAAAAAAAAAACACAATCTAGCTTCATTTTCAACATCACATTGATAATAAACAACGGGTGACCGCTTCGATGACATGAAACAAACTAGGGGGAAAAAGAAACGGTACTCGCCTTGATATCCGAACCAGTGGCCATCATCGGAATCGAACTCGTGACGTTCACGGTCGTACACACCACAGTTCACTCGATTTTTTCCCGGCGCTGTCCAGGCGGGATGGGGCGGGACAGGACGGGGCGGGACGGGACAGGGTGGGACAGAGGTGGACAGCCACAGGACCTGGCGGGAAAGCGCGTGGATGTCCGTCATAGGACATCGTATAGGAGGATCGACGGAATTGCCAATTGGCCGCCAATCCTGCTAAGGCAACTCGTCGCCGACGCATAACCTGCTCTTGACCACGACCACGACCACGACAGACTCCACAGTCGCTCGGAAAACGCGTAAAAATTTACCTGTAATTATTGTACCGATTACATAGACCGAATACATCATTTTACCAAACATGGACGACGACGAGACGATGCAACTGGCGGTGGTGGAAGCGAAACGAGTGGGTATGAGGACGTAAAGAGACCGGTCGCTAACTATTTCACAGCGGAAAATTAGCGTTAACACACTCCTGGGTCTCGATCGAAAGCCGTGCGACTGCAACTGCTGCAAACTCGAGAAGGACTTCCCGCCCGCCACCATTGCAAAACACTTGAACATTTATGGAGAAATACATCCTGCGATCTACAGCAGCGAGAGCGCGCTGGTGGCTAATAATGCTGGTCCTTCTCGTTTCGGCCCTGGCTCTGTGCATGGCTCGTGTGGCTCACGTGGCTCTCCTCGGCGCTTCGCTCCTCCCTCGCTTGGTTCTCTCCCTCGCCCCCGGCTCTCTCCCACTCCACTTGAAATTCCTAATCAAACAGACGATGCGGAAATTGAATATGCTGGTGGCTTGTCTTGCTCTAGTTCACGACAACCTGTACCTGTGCCTCTGTGACTGGTTAGTCCTTCGGCAATCCGTTGTGGCTCGATCCGAATGATATGCCTTTTACTACTTGGATTAACATATTGCGCGGATTTGGCAAACGCAGGGTTGAAATCCTTGCCTTCAACAGGCGTTCCTTGCAAGCACTGCACCGCTTCGTAAAAAGCTGCAAAAGGTGAGCTATATGCGCTGAAATAAGCAACCTATTACTTACAACATTTGCTTGTGTGTTCATTAACATCTGGCGCTTGTGCCTTCCAACACTATCCTCGAATGTATTTGTCTCTTTTTGTGTAGTGTACTTCTTGTGCTCAACCCAGGTAAGAGCCTTGAAGTGTGCGAATATCTGTTCATCACTCAGGCTATCCAGGAACTCGCGTTGGACACTCGGCTCAGACTTCTTCTGGAAATCGACATCGCTCTTGATACGTCGCTGGTGTTTTGGTCTTAACAGATTGAGTAAGCTCTCCTTCGTCACTCTCATCTCTCACGCAGGGAGGTTACTCGTGGCTAAGATACAAATCGTACTTAGCTCAACTACGAAGGTAGAGAACTATATATACTGTACCTAAGATACAAATCGTACTACAGAGTACAGTGTGAATAGAATACATGAGAAAAGAAAGAAAATACGATACCTTAGCTCAACTACGAAGGTAGAGAACTAAGGAAGAAGAAAGGGGATTCCCGCGAACTCGCGCATGATATCAGGGAGGGGGGATACGAAACAGAAGCAAATATGCGCATACATACACGCATATGATTGTAAATTCAACATCATCTTCAATGGTCTGACGCTTTTTGGGGGTCTTGGGCGGCGGAATCTTTTCTGCGCTCGGCAGAAAGGCAAGGGCGTTTCAACACTACTGCAATCTGTTCCATAGGAACGGGGTTGTCATTTTGGTCTAGAATAATGACACAAAGTGCACGCTCTCTCTCACCATAATATTGCAGCTCATCTTCCTCACCAATGTCTAGGTCCTGATCGTTCCCGCCCCTGCTCGAATCACGATTGTCACCATCATCACCTTTTTCGTCCTCTCCAGCAATTTTGTTTCCCTCGTCTTCGCATCCAGACTTGTCTTTGTCGCTCGGACTCCCTTTAGCCTGTCCCTTGCCACGGAATTTAGAGAACTGGTGAGCAAATAATACGCATATATTCTGATTTGATTGCTGACCTTCAGCTACTTTGTGACTGGAGGCCTGAACCCACAGTTTGCGCATATTCGAACCACCAAGCTTGGGCGGTAAGTACGAGTGATTCTTAGTCGGCTTTGATTTGGACTGGGATTGACGCGCAGTCGTCTCAGGCCTCGATTGGGGAGCCACTTTGGTTTGTGTATGGTGATGGGGGAGAAACCAAGCAAGAAGTGAGTTCATGCGCCTGTTCTTTATGTGACCGCGTGTTGACCTACTATCTTGTTGTTTTTCACGGCGCCGAACCAGTTCTCGAGACTGAAAAACGAGGGATTGGCTACCGCCACGACTAGCTTGGGTGGAGACTTATCGTTCTGGGCATGTACTGACTATAAACGAATAATAGTAATTATTTTAGATTACATGATACGGCTAGATAAGGAAGGATATCGCGGGACAGGGAAGGACAGCGCGGGATGCCGAATTTCCTGAACCTGTCCCACCCTGTCCCTCGAGCATTATCCCAGACGCGTCCCTGCGCCATCCCGCTCTGTCCCGCGCCATCCCGCCTGGACAGCGCCAGGAAAAAATCGAGTGAACTGTGGTGACATCTCAAGGCCTCGGGGGCCTAGGTATTACAACCCATGAATGGGACGACCCTATACCCATTAACTCTGACTAAAGTGTCAACATATAGGCGCCACTCCAGCTCCACCGAACCTCGATTTATTTTGTTGATTGGAACATTCACCTTTGCCCAACCCAGCAAGCCCGAGAGACTTGGAAAAAAAAATTCCTCGGGGTGGTCGTGTCCACGTCGCGTTGGTCGTCGTGGGGTGGGTAACTATGCCCGTTACAGTGGTAAATTGGTTCATAGAACCACGCGTCTTGAGTACGGCGTGTGATTCGAGGACATCCTCGGTAGATTTATCTGTGCTCCAAATTGCACACATGTGGGTCACGGCCTACGAAGATGCGGGGCGGGATTCGGTTCCCGTGGCTATACTGGTCACGTGTCCCTATGGCGAACCTCGTCTCGACCACACTTGGCTCCATACCACATACCACGCCACCTGGACGCAGGCTGAGCAACCTGCTATTCAACCTGGAGTTTTTAAAATTCTGTCCTAGCCCTCCACATCTCTCCCGGAGGACAAGGAACGGTTGTACGGGCGCATACCGCGAGTCCCATTCTCAGAACAAACGTATATCTGTTAACACTATCACAATTTATTATCATTTCAACTTGCGCGCGTCATTTAACAAATGCCGAATTATAAGAATTACGCGCATAGATTAACCCGAAGCAAGCTTGGCGAGTTCAGCAGAGTTTCCGTTGAAAACGTCTGGATCACCGGGGTTGGAGCTGCTGTTGGCATACTGCCAGATCGTCCAAGTCCTAGAGTAGCATCGATCCAGGTTAGATGGGTGCCCAGCTATGGAGTGTGGCATAGACTCACCCCCAGCCCGCAGGCAGATCACCAACAGCGTCTCCATAGCGGGCGATCCAAAGAGGCGAGTTGGCCCCGAATGCGTTAGAGTTGCCAGTGCAGGGGACCCACCAGCTGGTGCCTGTATAGATGACCGGATACCTACATGTATTGATTAGTGGCTAGTTATCCTTTGGGTATAAAGTCCCGACGTACCGTGTGGTAGCCTTCTGATACGTGTTCACAAAGTCGGAGATCCAGGACACCAGAGGCGGGGCTCAAGCCTCCGCATGCCTTGCCATTCGGTAAATCTATCATCGTCGAGTGAGTATGTGACAATAAATCCCCGCCTTATCTCACCCAACCTTCCATGTCCAAGGCACCTGTTAATGTCTTTCCTTCATTCGACCACTTGCCGCCGTGTTGCAAAAAGTGGTTTGCTTGATCGGCACCGTTCGAGCTTGCCGGCTCGGCAAAATGGTAAGCACCGCGGATGAGGCCCACATCGTAAGCCCCGTTGTACTCGTTAGCAAACTCGGGATTGATATAATCTTGGGGAGACATGATTCAGTTCACGGCCTCGGGAAAGGATGAATCAAAAATATACCGGTTCCTTGTGTGGCCTTGATGTAGGCGAATTCGATCCCGCTTGCCTTGACCGCCTTCCAGTCAATGTTTTGCTGGTTACCAGACACATCGATGCCTTTAGGGCCAGTGGGGACACGCTTGAAGCCTGGAGCAGCCAGACCGGTAGCACAAGCGGAAAATGCGAGTGCAAGAAGATTGGGCTTGATATGCATTGTCGATGTGAGTTGTAAAGCTGAAAAAAGATGAGCTGGTGAAGACGAGAAGTAGTTGAACAGGGCCTTTTATAACTCACTAGTGTCCAAATGAGTAGAACACGAGCTGGGGTTGTGCGCATACATGCGCAGTTTTGCACCGACACGGCAACGGGCGCGGCACCAAATGAGGCTTCGCATGCACTGTCGAAGCCATGGGGCCATGAGGGTTGTGAAGATGACCGGGAGGTCCTTGTTTGCCCGTGAATTGGGATTCAATGGAGACGGTACTGCATGACGAAAGCCAGAAGATCTCTCGTACCAAATTTACCATCGAAACGAGCACTGGGCGCTGAGCGGGAAACTACAGGAGCGCTGGAGCGGGCGCAAGTGGCTTGAATATCCAATGCCTGGAGCCACGTTGGGGGGTGAATGAGCAAAAGCGAGCGTACTAGTGCAAGTAGCGCGACTATGAAAGTAAAGGCGACACGGATAGTGTTAGTACTTGCTGCTTTTACTACCACCTAGATCATGTTGCAACGCCAAGGGAATCGACCTACGCCATGCTTTAAATTTCAACTGACAAGCTCTGTCGATGACACAAACGAGTTCCCGAAGCACAAACACGATTCGAGTGCCGCTCGAATAGAACCGCCTTTCTCGCCACATCCATGTCCAAGTCCAGCGTGTTGCCGAGCGATGTCGATCAGATGCCCCACCATCACCGGTGGTTCGGGTTTTGATCGGGGGTGTGGTGTGGAGAAAGAAGACACATGACGTACAGTTTCGACTTGACCGCATTTGTCTTGGCGTGTTCGGTCGAGTTTCGGATAGTTCGCTTGGGCTAGGAGGCTAGTCGGTGGTTTCCTCTCGAGTCTGGTTTCTTTCACAAACCACTTGTTCGATTCCCGCTGTGGAGGCGATGCCTGGACGAAAAATCCCCTTGTGCGTCGGAGAGGATATGCCAGCCTTCTCCCACCGATTTGCTATCCCTTTGGGAAAACAAGCAGACATTTGAGCATACGCTACGCCCTCACTAAATACTTCGCTCAAAGCGAGGACTTTTTAATCGATTGGTACAAGTACAATTTGTTGAACACCATCAACAGCCCGTGCATCGAGCTTACTTAGAAAAACGTTGGCGAGAGACCAAACGCCTGCTTCTCCTGCTCACTTCCAAATACCGCGTTAACAACGGCAGCCAACCTGATGCCTCCAAGCGCAAGCTGTTTCTCGATCATCTTGACGTCTCTTATATGCCCAGCATATTCCTCAGTTTCGATTTCCTATCATGATTCCAACTGTGAGAACAAGAAACGTGCACGTCGAGCGGAGAACTCACAGCCGGGTCATTGCTATCCTCATCAAATTCGGGGCTCCAGGCAAAGTCACACAGCAGCTTGTGACTCGCCACGCTCCAGGCGTACGGGCAGACCGGAAGGTCCGACGGGTCCTCAAACGGCGGTCCTCTCAAGATTTGTTGTCCCGCCTCGTGTTGGAGTCCCAGTTGGGGACACTTTGCCCATTCTTCGAGGTCGTTTGCCCACCAGCCGTGGATACCTTCGGTCACGATCCACCGGACGAGGGGGTCATAGTTGGATCCCTGGAGTGCCGCTTCAATGCGCTTGTTCAAGGCCAGAGTTGGAGGGGGGATTGGTCGTGTCGAGGACGTGGGAAGGGGCGAGGTATAGTTTTTGAGGGTTGCAATGCGAGTGCGGATAAGGTCGCCATCCCAAACTCCATGTAGCTCTAGAAATGGCTCATCAGAAAATGGATAACATAAAAGCGTGGTATATTGCTCCTACTTTTGCGTTTGCCCCGATAGAGAACGGTGACTGAAGTCTTGGTAAGGCTACGTTCAATACTAGACAGTAGGTGCAACGTACCATGATTGCCGCCAAGAGCACGGTTGGTTAGGTGAAATGGTTGATGTAAATCTCCGAGGAAATGTGTGAGGAAGCGAAGCGCGGTGTCTTGCGAATTCCTGGAAATATCTTATTTAGTCATTGTTTTAGGCAGGTTAGAATGTGATTTGACTCACAGATGAATCGAACAAATGGCGAGTATTGTTGACGATTGCGGTAAGAACGTTCTCGACCGGGTCCGTCCATCCGTTTTCTCCATACGTACAGTCGTCTGGCGGATGATCTCCGACGGGGTTGACATAGTGCATTTCAGAAGACCATCTAGTGAAGGTCGTATCGGTGATACTCGATGAAAACGGCATCACACGGAACGTACCTCCACTTGGGATTTCGTTTGATCTTATCAGCCCAGGTCGCAACATTGGCGAGGTTGCAATTGAACTCTCGCGGTAAAATGTCGCAGACGGCTTGTTGAGCAGACGGGAGTAGATGAATTTGGGCAATAGTTCCAGTAATCTCGTGGCCTGTGGGAGAATCGTCAGACCAGAACATGAACACTCGAGCGTATGACACACCTTCCTCGCCCCAGCCCCAGACGGGAGCTGCGGCCAACACGGTAGCAAGCGAGACAACGGGGATGAGGCGCATACTAGACCCGAGGAGAGTGCTGACAGATACCATAGCGAGCGTCGGTTTATATACAATCCGCACGGCGATGGCTCACCGGCCGAGGCCCATCGGAATGCCCACGTCGTCGCAACCCGAAGTACCTCGCGAGACGAAGCGCTCACTCAACCAACACACAGCCGCGTTGGCCATCCCGGGACGGAATGACACGCGCCGAGCAAACGTGTGTCGCGGATGTCTGCAACGGTGATGAGCGCCAGTGCCCAATGTGGTAGAGCCCGTGTTCGTTGTTGGATACCCCCGGCGCTTGACACATTCCAGTTGCCTTTCTCAGCTGAGCGCAAAGTTAATCGTTTGCCTGGCGCTGTCCGAACGTAAAATATATTGCGGGCCCTGTCAAAAGCCGGCTTCGCGGAGGATTGTCGCGTATATCCACCCCGCGAATCCAGAATCGAATTTCCAGCGTGCACTGCACCTGAATAACACCAGTCCTTCCTGGTGAACTCAAAACCGAACCGACCTGATCCGCCAATGGCATACAAAGATACTATTATTAGAGCAACCTTGGTGTGCTCTAATGCCGATTTCTGGAGACCCTTTGCAAAACAAAGCAGGGCTAGAACATTCCCATTCACCGTGTGTTAAGGCCGGCCCTAGACAGAAATGGAAAGATTAATTGAACAAAGGACGATGAGAACAGCGCCAAACTAGGCTCAATTGAATAACCGAGGTTGAACACCAAACGCTGCCTTTTCTTCCTCACTTCCCAGAACCGTATTCAACGCAGCGGCCAAGCGCATCCCTCCAAGCGCAAGTTGCTTTTCAATCATCTTTTCGCCCCTCACCCGTCCAGCATATTCCGGGGTTTCGAGTTCCTGTCACGTATTGTCAGAATTGAATCATCAAGGAACAAGAGATGAGATATATCCAAGACGCACGATCTCATAAACAGCATCTTTTGGATTATTTACTCCCTTGAAATCCGGGCGCCAAATGAAATCACAGAGCATCTGATGGCTAGGCACGCTCCAATGATATGGACAGACCGGTAAATCCGTCGGGTCGTCGAATGGAAGTCGCACCATCACCATTTGTTCCCCTTGCACATCCGACTGAGGGCACGTTGTCCATTCTTCGAGTTCATCCGCCCACCATCCATATATCCCTTCGAGTACGATCCATCGAACCAGGGGATCATAGTTTGATCCATTGAGCGCCGATTCAATATGCTTGTTCCTGATAAGCGTCGATGGAGGGATCGAGGGGGTTGGAGAAGTGGGAAGAGGTGTCGTATAATTGTTCATGGTGCCAATACGATGCAGAATGAAGTAGTCATCCCAAGCAAAGTGCAAGCCTAAAATCATGATTGTTAGTAACCGCAAGCGAGGTGATGCTGCACATACTCGTGTTTTTGCCCTCGTAAAGAACAGGAACTATGAAAATCATTAGGTTGATGGACATGCAAACAAGACGTCAGGCTTGCCAAGATTTCCGCCGAAATTGCGACCAGTCAAATGCAAAGGCTGGTGAACATCTCCGAGAAAATGCGTCAGAAATCGAAGTGAGACGTCTTGCTGATTGCTGCATCCGAGGCATCAATGCAACCCATAGGGCCAACAATCGGAAAATAAAGGGACACACCCCGTCAGTTTGGTAATATTACGGGTCGCGTCCACGATCGCCCAAAGGATGTTCTTATCTGTCGTCCACCCAGATTTACCAAAGGAACAGTCTTGCGGGGGAGTGTCGTCAATCCCGTTAACAAAGTGTAACCCAGCCGACCACCTAGAGGGCTACTTTGAGAATAGACATCTTTGGAGGGCGGAAAATAGGGTACGAACTTCCACTGAGGTAGCTTTTTGATGTCATCGGGCCATGTGGCTACATTAGCAAGACTACAGCCGTAGTTGCTTGGGAGTATAGCGCATATGGCCTGTCGAGCAGATGGAAGGAGGTGAATCTGGGCAATGGTTGCGGTGATTTTGTGTCCTGGTATGTAGGCGATTGGGAGAATGGAATAAAGCAACCCCATAGTCAAGCACGTACCCTCATCACCCCAGGCCCACGGGAGTGGCAAACAGGGCGACAGAGAGCCATAAGTTTTGTGAGAGATGCATCTAGGGCTGTTCGTGGACGAGACGAGGTTCAATTCCGAGCGTGATGGGTTTTTAATATGGACTCGCTGATAAATCCCATCAAAAGAGTCGGAGGACGGGTAGCCGGCATCGGTTATGGTATGCCTTTGGCTAAGGTCGATAACATTTCAGGGCAACAGGGTTCGAACACGCCGCCGAGGAAATTAACCCCACGAGTTGTTGTGTGAGGGATCATGCGCATGTTGCAAAGCGTTGGCCGCTTGGGCTGATGAGAATGTGGTTGGTGAATGCGGAATAATCATGATCCTCCCTGTGAGATCACTCAAAAGACAGTTGCCCATGCGCCGCATCATCGGATTGTGCAGTTGTCTCTACACCCCAAACCACACGCAGTGACCATAATCCTGCGACACACCCTTTAGGGATCGCACCGTAAGCTACCTTATCTGCTACTTGATAATCATCCGCTTTGGAAAAACTGCGAACCTGAAAGTGAACCACCTAATACCATGCTCAAGTTTGAACTAATGACCCCTGTTGTCTCGTCCTGGTGTCGTGTAATCACGGATATACCATATCGCTATGTCATCTTGAAGAACTCTTTAGTGTTGTACGGCCAAACTAGATAAACTTCAAAGGCACGCATATATTCGTATCCACCGACCAATTTGTTACAAATTCATTCAAGAATCGCCCTCTAGTAGCCCAAGCCATGTTCAATCCCGGTTGGCCTTGCTGCTCTACCACCCTGGTCGAAATGGTCGCCAAGGCATGGGGTAGGCTTAGTTGTTACAAGTACAGGTATGTTTATTTAGTTTATTTTGATCGTCCTTCGTTCTCGATAGGCCTGAGGTTACTCTCACATCCTTAAATCGACTCGAACCAGTTCAAGCGCCTTCTAGATGATCATCGCCCGGAACCGGATGATATATAATGGCAACTGCAGGCTTCTCGAGTGCTCGTGATCGACGCGCCCGGCAACGAAGCACACAAAATAATGTGACCAATAGAGCGATCAGCAATACTCCTCCGGAGACGCTACCAGCTATGATTTGAATCTCTTTCGGAGATAGTTTGCCACTTGTGGTCCAGATCAAGGTAGTAGAGCTCATGTGTCAGGCCACAGTCCAGTAACCCACCAGATTATAGATAAAAATGTTACATACCTTGGCTGATACATAAAGAAATCAATACATGCAGAGTTGGCGCTCGATCCCGCATGGGTAACAGTGACCGTATGAGGACCGGGGCTTAGTTTTGGGCTGCTCCACCACAATTTCTGCGATGCCTAGTATGGTAATGAATAAGCTAGAGTCGGTCCTCGTCATCATGCAGAATGGCGTACCCATGGAGTATCGTTTGAACTAGGGTTGAGATAATTATCTTGACCACCATCGACATTGACCTTTACACGAGCACTGCTCGCTCTATTCTCGGCGAAATACCAAAAAGCTGTGCCTTCGAACTTGAAAGTAGCTGTAGAGCCAGGACTCCAGCTGCAATGAATGGTGTTGTTAAAGTGCATAGCTGGGAATGGCTGCTGGGAAGGCGAGCTTGTGTTCTAATCCAATCGACACATTAGTCGCCGACCCATTGTGTTCTGACAAACGAGCCTCACAAATTGCCCCCATGAAAGACCCGAATAAGTGATTTGACTACTTGTGTCATCCGCTATAAGCGCATTGTCGGGGACGACCGATGCTCCCCTGACACTCGCTTTAAGCCATGCACAAGACACACAAGCGCTAGGAACTTACGGCCCGAATCCTTGCGGTGTGATACTGGTTCCGCTCCAGGGAACCACACTAATCGAGCTCACCAACCTCACCAGCCGCTCCACATGCAAATGATTGAACTCACGCAAAGTAATCAAGACCAATGGCCCCGCCATTGCGGTTCGGATTGTAGAACACAATGGTGTGATCGCTTTCGCTCAAAGCACCAGAAGACCATATGTCCTCCTGGTAGAGTATGTTCGGGCCACCGTTCGTCCAAGTCACGCTTTGGA
Source organism: Ceratorhiza oryzae-sativae (assembly GCA_030998015.1). Classification (NCBI taxonomy): domain Eukaryota; kingdom Fungi; phylum Basidiomycota; class Agaricomycetes; order Cantharellales; family Ceratobasidiaceae; genus Ceratorhiza; species Ceratorhiza oryzae-sativae. The sequence goes on from JARWMV010000245.1 coordinate 99,300, forward strand.
ATTCAGCGCCATCGAGTGAGATCAGAACCGTGCCAGAGCCAGGATTCTTCTCTGCGTAATATTTGATAGAGCACCCTGTTGGAAATATTATCCAAAACCGAACCAAACGACTTAACGAATATCCATACCTCGGAACGAGAACCACAGCTGAGAGCCGGTTGAATTGGTTTGCGTGTACGTCCTACCGTACCTTTTGCTAGGATCTCCGGCAGTTACGTTGCTCCATTCCGGGCCATATTGAATCCCAGCCTTGTTAAAAGGTGCAAACGTGTTCGAGTCATCTACGAAAACCACACCAGGGTCTTGTGCAGCCAATGCAAAGGAGATGATGCAACAGGCAAGGCAGAGGTAACTGAGAAGACCCGGCATAGAGAAAGGGTTCGGCGAGGGATCTGAGGAGGAATGAGCCAGTGCTGGCGCTATATAACATACTCACGGTGCTGGGATCCGAATTTGAGCTCGTGGGGAGCATCGCACTCGCCAATGCTTGACTCCCGAATAACATGGTTTTCGGCCACCACGCACCCCAGCTCGATTCTTGATAACGAAAAACACGAGGAATCGCAGCGTAAATTATCTCTCATTTCAACCAGTGCACAGTGGGTGCAGTGGGGCTGGGATCCTGACATGCCTGATATGACGTTATCTAATGATTTTGAGGGTGCGGCAGATTTCACAGCAGATTAATTCGGCGTGAGTTCAAATCGCTTGGATATGAGCTAAAATCTTCACGCTAATGAGTTTTTTAAACCCTTTCGTCTTACTTATGCCGCTTAATACCCAAAGGAGTAGCTTGGATCCAGCGCCAAGTGGATGTTGATCTGGACCATGCTATGTGACAGCGGCCTAAAACTCGCCAATCAATACCTTTTTTGATCCCATTCAAGTAGATTATGAGAATCGCCTTCGGAATTGTATGGCGGTGTGACATGTACACGAACGTATGATTCAATTCTCAGCCTATGCGTAGCATACAGGCAGGATTTAAACATTATATTGGCTTGTGCTAAAAGGGTACCTATAGGCGAGTTCTGGGCAGTCAGTGCTCCTTGGTAGGTGGTACTGCCCGGGCAGGATATCCATGTCCATCCAGGCTCGAAATGATGGGTCTGGACAATCCTTGTATTTATATATACACGGGGGTTCCCTATGTTGTACAATCGATTGCTCGAATTGACAGCTTGTGGCTGCATTGCATAGTTTCCGAAACCCTGGTTTATTGGTACGGTACAGCCATAAATCGGCAACGCGAATTGCTTTACCGCTGTCAAACCTAGATGTGGGGCATTTTACTGTAGATAACACGCAACAATTCAACAGAATGTTCGCGCATAAATGTCTTATCGCGATAATTGGCTAAAACCTTCCTCGGAACAAGCAAAAAAAAATATTGATAGCTATTAGCGGATTTTTATGCCACGACTCGAGTTGATTGAGATTGAAACCCGGTTTGGGCTGGGAGCACCGCAAAGCTCCGATATACATCAAAACGTGTGTCGTTGAAGCTCCTAAATATTCAGCTTGTCAATTATAGATGCTGATTCATTTGATAATGTACGTCAAAGTACTACTCGAGGCTGAAAGGAAGAGCGACCTTGCGTAGGATGGAACACGGACGTAGCGTCGTATAACCAAATGCCGGTGCGAAACCTCATTGAACAAAGGCGGCGTCGAGCGCGAAGACATTCTTTTGCACAAGATACAACTATAGAGGAGATCTAAAAAGCACAAAAGGCGTTGTGATGAGATGTGTTCTTAGATTTCAAGAGAAGATTCTTTGGATTGGGAGCTCGTGTCGCGCTCAGCGCTACGGCTTGACAGAAGCCACAAACCTTGATTGAATTGAGTCCTAAAGGCACGCATACACCCCCATCAATGGAATGCCCAGTTATTACAAATAGCTATTACAACATGGAGAGCTAAAGTAACATGCGTTTACATCTCAGGCCGCGTAAGGTTCTGGCTTGCCCGTATAATAATAACCTACCACAGTCCTGCTCGAAACCGCTACAAGGATATCCAGTAAGTATGTAAGTCCTAGACAGTAATAGAATAACTTACTCGATGAAATCGAACCATCTTTACCCTGAGCTAACTATAAGTTGTCGTCATATGAAATGAGATGATGACAACGTACCGGATAACTGTAAGAATCCTCCATGTCAGCGTGCGTCGTTGGGACGACACGATATGTGCCAGCGAGCGCGGTGCGCCTGGCAACTTTGGGTTGACGCATTCGGCGAAGGAGGTAGACCACCACGATTACCACTGCAATTAAGATAAGCCCTCCAGAGATGCCGATTGCCAAAGCTCGAAGTTGTGTAGAAGACAACCCGTGACTGGTGGATGATCTTGGTAGGCTAGAGTATATTCGTTAGGGAGCCATTCGGTGAACAGGGGTGACTCTTGCCTTGGCAGATACATAAAGAAATCAAGACAAGCAGAGTTCGTTTCGGAGCCGGCGTGGGTCAGAGTGACCGTGTGAAGCCCAGGGGCCAGCGTTGGGCTACTCCACCATAACTTCTGGGTAACCTGAATAAGTGACGTACACAAGTGAATAGACCTGGTATTGCTCGATGAACATAAGCACGTACCCATGCGGTGCTGCCAGTACTGGGGTTAATAAGGTGGGTTTCTTCGTCAATAGTAAGGTTGACACGGGCACTAGTTGCCCTATTTTCGGCAAAATACCAGAAAGCCGTGCCGTTGAACTTGAATGTAACAACGGCATTGGGCGTCCAGCTGCAGTGTATGCTATTGTTAAAGTGCACGGCCTGCCATGGCGATGTTGGCGCCGAAGTCGTGTTCTAATCGGGCCCAATGTCAGCCATCCATTCATGGGGCTAGGAGGGTAACACTTGCGAATTGCTGCCATGTAATAGAATAGTTTATGTCGTCGTAGTTCGTATCATCAACGATCAACGCATCTGAGGGGACACCTGCTGCACCTCTGGCAGCCGCTTGAGGCTAAGGAAAGGAGGTATATGCGGAGAGTGCTTACGGCCCGAAATTTTGTGGGGTGATATCAACCCCATTCCAGGGGGTCACACTGATGTGATGGATTTAACAATACTAGAACACGGGATGAAGACAAACTATACTCACGTAAAGTAATCGAGACCGATGGCGTTGTTGTCCTTGTTCGGATTGTAGAGCACAATCGTGTGATCGCTTTCACCCAATTGCCCAGAAGACCATATGTTCTGCTGGTACAATATGTTCGTGTTGTTATTCGTCCAAGTCACATTTTGGTAATCCTGGCCATCAAGCGAAATTAGAACCGACGTGGTGCCAGGATTTCTCTCCGCATAATATTCAAGTGAACTTCCTGGGAGATTGTTACCCAACGAGAGTCCCAAATCAGACGATATACGCACCTCTAAACGCGTACCACAGCTGAGAGCCAGTGGAGCGAGTCTCCTTATATGTCCTATTGTATCGCTGGCTAGGTTCACCTTCGGTCGCCTTGCTCCATCCTCTGGGATACTGGATCCCAGCTCGATTCGAAAGCGTAAACGCGTCCGAATCATCAATGTAAACGACGCTTGGGTCTCTACCGGCCGATACAAAAGAGAGTGCGTAGAGAGTGATGCATAGATAAGTGAGTGTAGCGGCCATGATAGACGATTCCTCAAGGTGACCTGCAGAAGGGCGAGCGTGTGCCGGCGCCGCGATTTTATAAGGTGCAAGCGGTGAAGAGACCCGAACTTGTGCTCCGTGGGCAACATGGCGCTCGCCGATACTCGACCACCGACTAAATTGAGGAAGGCACCTGACTTAAAATCTGGCTGTCAGTGTTCGCTAATCGCGCCAGTCTAACCTTGGAGGGGATCTCCCTTGTAAACTTTTCCTTGTCTGGACCTATCAAACGACGGATGTTCGCGGGTTTGGCAGGTTGACATACGTACATGACGCCAGGAGGGGAACGTTGAGGAAAGCGGAACCATAGATAACAAAGTGGTGGAGCGAGAGCCTAGCCCATGTCGATGTGAATTGATGCTCTCAATTGAGTGAACGTTCCAGCTGCCCTCGCATTCGTTATATGCAGCAGTCCGAATCGACTCTAATGAGAAAACCTTCACAGCAGCAGAATGGCCTCGTGGAGAACGGGTCAACCGACGGTACTCGGTTTATCAAGCGCCAATATCAACCTCGTTGACACACTTTGTTCGAAAACGTCAATAACAACGCGACCGACGCGTGCGTTGCACAACAGGCGGAAACACTAGACATAAAAGGGTGATACCAAACGGCTATTCGAAATACAGTGTCGTGTCTCCCTATAATAAACGATGTACTCGAGCCAATTTATTTCCGGGCATCGAAGGGCCCCTGGGATCCAGGACCCAACGTCGATCGCACCGCCCCCTAAGCGCTTTATTTGACAAGCGTGACAGAACCCGACAGGCAGACAAGACCCCCCGGAATCGTGGAACTCACGAGATTTCACTCAACAGCTCGTGAGGAGTCGAGGCTGAAACGACTTCTGGCATCCACGGCGCTGCTTTATGGACAGGCCTCGCACAACGATTTTATTCGCGTTTCTGACGCGGATGGAGCGCCTCGGTCTGAAATTGCTCTGAAATGTCAGCAGATTTCTGTGCCGTGAAGAGTTCATTTCGACGCAAGTGCGTATATAGAGACCGAGAAAAGTATCTGAGCCATCTTTGATCTCAGCCTGTTTGCAGCTGGCATTCCGCCTCATTCAAATGCTTTCATAAACAAATTATTTAGTGCGAAATTGACATGAAGTTGGCTGTACAAGTAAAGAAAAAGCTCCTCATACAAGGTTAGAGGGATACACGAAATCATCCAGCTCGACAAATCCTTCCTTGATGCTCCTCGCACTCACGAACCGGTAGAAGATACTGATACTGCCGGCCTTGTCGTTGGTTCCACTCGCACGCGCTCCGCCAAATGGCTGTTGGCCAACAACCGCACCAGTACATTTCTCGTTGTAGTAGACGTTACCAGCGGCGTGGCGTAGGACGTTGGTGGCACGAATAAGCGCTGCACGGTCGTTCGAGAAGCTGAAACGGGCCACATCCGTTAGTACAATTCTGCATATTCAAGTGAATTTGCTGACATGGATCCAGTCAAGGCGTATGCAGTTGTGGTATCAATCAACTTGCAGGTTTCCTCAAACTTGTCGTCCTCGTAGACATATACCTATTCTTTGCTTCAGTATTATCGTGGTACGATAATCGAGTTTGACTCACTGTAAGCACAGGGCCGAAAATTTCGTCGACCATCGTAACGGACTTGGGATCCTTTGTCAAAATCACCGTAGGGTGAATGTAATATCCCTTTGATCCATCGGCTAGAATAGAACGATGATAAATATGAATCGCATAGCCGGAGACGAGAGCAACCGCCCACCATTTCCGCCTACGAGAATTTCCCCGCCCGCATCCTTAGCCTTTTGGATGTAGCTCGTAATCTTATCAAACGCTGGTTTTCCACTATATACCAAGTCGTTAGTTTTGACATCAGTACTATTGGGTACGACATACATGACCGGCCCTACAAAGTTCTTTGGATCTGTGGGTGGTCCAACTGAGATCTTGCCAATCTCTTGGACGAGCTTGTCTTTGAGACCTCCGTTCCAGAGGGATGTTGGTACGTAAAGCCGAGAGAGCGCCGAACATTTCTGGCCTGAATATGATATGGATTAGAGGTGAAATATATAATCAATCCTGTACGTCGCTTACCTTGATATTCAAAGGCAGCGCGAATGGATTGCTGACAACAGAGTTTACGTCGGCCGAGGGATGAACCAAATGGAAATTCTTTCCACCTGAGGGACGAGATAAAGATTAGGCTTGTGAAAGGTCGACATTGGTGTGATACTCGCCTGTCTCTCCTACAATGCGAGGGTACCCCCTGTACTTGTCCATATTGGAGGCAATGTCCTTCCATAGTTGTTTGAAGATGTGAGTGCTACCAGTGAAATGAAGAGCGGCGAATTCGGGGTGGGCAATCGCCTGCGTTATGAAATTGCCGTTATTAAACCGCAAAGGACAAAATAGAGAGGAAATCACCTGCTGTACGACCTCCGCCGGTGGGCCAGGGACAAATTGAATAACGCCTGGGTACTCCAGCCTCCAAGAAGATTTTGTGCACTATATAGTTTGAATAGGTCGCAGCGGGGGATGGCTTCCAGACAATAACGTTTCCGACCAAAGCAGGGGCTGGCGTTGCGCAGGTGTAAAGAAATCTATTAATCTCAAGGTAGTTCACTCACCAGCCGATAGATTTCCACCGATTGCCGTAAAGTTGAAGGGAGAAACGGCCAGGACGAAACCCTCGAGTCCACGGTATTCAACGCGACTAGAATCCCAGAGAGTTGGTGGGGTTTCAATAGAGTGAGCAGCCAAACTTACTTCCACACGCCAGCCGCGTTCTTGGCTGGTTGTTGGCTGTACAGTTCTTCGACGAATTTGACTCCGAACCGAAGGAAATCCGCCAACTGTAAAGGACATCTCAATATCTTATCGCCATCCGTGTTCTTTTCGAGGTACGCACCTCTGCAGCTGCATCGATCTCCGCCTGCCATGCATTCTTTCCCTGACCAAGCATGGTCGCTGCCATCAACTGGTAGCGATACTTGCCGCTCACCAACTCGGCAGCACGGAGGAAGATAGCAGCGCGATCCGGCCAAGGGAGCGATTCCCACTCGTATCGTGCGGCAATAGCACCCTCGATGGCAGCGGTCACTTCGGTAGGTCCAGCTTCGTGGTAGGTGCACAGGTGGTTGGCGTGATCGTGTGGCATGATCTGCTTCGCGGTGCGCCCGGTTTTAACCTAACGGGTCAAGAACTCGGTCAGATCCCCGCAGAGATGGATCAACTGCGATAGAAAGACATACTGGCTTGCCATTGATAACGCAGGGCACCTCGAACGGTAGCTCTTTTTGCATCTGGGCGACAGCGGCCTCTAAGCCAGCGCGTTCCGACGAACCAGGCGCGTATGCGCGCTATGCGACCAGTCGTGTCAGCGCAGGAACTTGTATGAGGGATAAATGATAAAGCTGTACCATAGGTTCATTATCGATCTGGGGGACTTTAAAATGGGCAAGAGTGGCCATGGCAGACGGTGGGAGGGAGTTTGGTGAAGACTGGAGGGGGTTATGGAGGACCTTATATGAGTGAATTACTGTGAAACTTCGTGCTCGGACAAGGTCCGATTGATCAACGTTCACGCGTGACTCCTCTAAGCGAGGCCGATAATGGTCTCCTCGATCTTATCAGACCCTTGATATTTCAAAGGAGCTCGAGTGCCCCAAGACCAAAGAAATAGACTCTTATTATGCAATAAAGCAGACACAAATACACATGTACAACAGCCACAACCTTTAAACCTGACGGGGAACTTCCTTTTCGAGAGCAGCTTTTGCAGCTTGGTTTGCAGCTCTTTGTTCGCAAGTTTCTAAACGCGGTATATTACTTGAGTGCCATCCTCGCAATTCCCAGACTTGGCGACGTACCTTCTTGAGCGCAATGACCGAAGCCATTACTGTATCAAGGCTCGCCTCTGTCATATCAACAATCTAGAATATTGCAAGTCAGATCAGTTGAAAAAGTACCAGATCATAACAAGACTCACGGTTTCACTAGCTGAAGCGCCAAACCCACGCATGTTGCGCCGTTGCTCCTCCATTTGTGTTGGATTTCCCTCATTTCGCGCTGATGATTGCCCCAGGCTCCCCATGTCCCGCTCCATCCGCACGAGTTGGCTTTTGGAACGTCCTCGTTGGCATATTCGATTTCGCGCCTACGCTCACGGCCCTTGACGTACCAGTAGGTGGCAAGGCCGCCTAGACCAAACCAAACGAGTCGGCTCGGACCGCGGAAGCAGCGGAAACCACGGTTGTAGTAGACATGAGTAGGCCCAGGGGCAGGGTGTTGATAATATGGGCCGTGAGGGTAAGACATGTTTGGAGAGGCAGTTGTATGAGGCGAGTCTGCAAGTGGATTGGAACTGAGGATGGTGATCCTGGACTGGCGAGTGGTCCTCGTTTATAAACCGGTTGGCCGCCGCTGCGTTTTCGTGACGCGTCCCGGCTTCGGCGCAATTGGCCCCTCGTAGACCCCGGGCGCAGGTGACGCATGCCAGCCTGGCCAGAGCCGCGCAATGAGGTGGCCGCACCGCGCTCGGTCACAGTCGTCAGCCTTTCGGCCGGCAAACGGTCACGTGCTTGTATGCGACCCCCGGCCTCGTTCGGTGTGTATCGGTATAACAGCAGTACGTTTGGATCCCTGGCATTATTGTGTACCCCTACTCGTTAGCCTCGCGCTATGGGTCTGATGTGGGTGACATGGGTGGCATTTTCGGACACTGGTTGGGGCGTTTTTTTAGCGTTTGAATCTCGAGCAGTATAAATTCATCCCCAGAGGCTTTACGAAGGAACGAAATCACCTAAATTTTGTAATTAACTGCGTCATACATACACATTCACGTGAAGCAACGGCACAGGAGTGAAGGTTCGGACAAGGAATCAGCTCGACCTGCTCATCCTTCCAAACGCTCTCCCATAATTGCACCGCACTCCCAATCAGAAAGGCCTACCCGCCCCAAAACGTGCAAAGTGTAGACTGGTATTCCGCCCCCGACGACGAATGTGATGCGTATCCCAACGCTCCACAGAGCGTAAACCCAACCGATGCGATCAGGTTGAACACCGACATGCCACCCTAATTTGCATACATTTTATATGATTGGCGTCATGAGTGCAGGGAACAGACGAACCCAGCGAGTCGAGCTTTGGTTTCCACCATGCTCTCTGGACTTCTAGCATCAAGGCACTGACGAGATCGTAAACCCGAGCCCTCCGACGACTTGAGGTGTCCAGTAGAATATGTCTGCGATGGCTCGTGGTGGATCCTGATTGAGGTTTGGTATGATTCCGGGAGGCCTGTCCTATTGGGAAAGGGGTGTGAGAGGAGTGCAGCAGGCCAAATGAAATACAAACAAGGTAGCGACCCAGAAGATGCTTGCTGCCGCAAGCTGAACAGCAGATGCAAGGAAAGCAAGGTCGCGCCAGCTATTGGAACCCCTTTTGCCCATCATGTCAGGATAAATCAATTTAGGACATGCTTTGCACCTCACCACCACCGAAATTTCACATTTCTCCTCTCAGGCCGACTCTCTAACCAATCGACTTCGTCTTTCAAAGCATCCCCAAATAATTGGATCTTGCCCCGCGTTGAGCGCCTCGACGAGCATCAGATAACTCCCAAACTCGAAGATCGTTCCCCCGATGAATCCGAATGCCGCTGCCATCGTAGAGTTCTCCGGATATTTGGAGGGAGAAGCAATGGGAAGAAAGAGGAGAAACCCGTTTATCACCTAATCATTCCAATGAATGTGAGACATCTTGACTAACCAAGACAGACACTCACCCATGCGATAGACCCAGCGACAAAGGTCACCGCCAACCAAAACGAGACATTCCCTTCAAGTCGAGCTCGCCGCCCGACCTCTTTATGCTCACGCTCCCACCATTCCCGATTTGGTTCGTGCCCAGGATGATATCGATGTTTACGCCACGTCCGACTCGACCAGTGTCCGCGCTTATGGGATACATGGGTTGGGTGAAAGGACCTGAGTGGTCGATGGTAGATGGGAGAAGACATGGTGTAATCTGAATCTTATGCTGTGCTGTATGGTATACTCGAGGAGACTTGACGCACAAAAATAGATTGTTACGAGGGAATCACGTCACCCAATTTGTGGGGTTAACGGTTGTCCATTAATTAGCTATTAAGTGATATGGATACATCCGGAGGTGGTTAGACCGAGTAGCCAGGGGGGAGGTCGTCTGCCGGTGGGGCTCGAGATGCGGCTGATGACGGTGGCTGTTCATACACGGCTGGCAAAAGGTAAGCACGAGTAACCACAGTCTCTACACAGACTCACGTAACGGATCACCCATCCTGGCTTCTCTAACCCGCTTGATCGCCTTGGCACGCACGCTTTCGACCCGCTTGATAAACTCGAACATGCCCTGATCAACCAGCCTCACTTCCACGCGCGTTCCCAGAGCGAGTCCGCCGTCCGGAGCGGGTTTGACATCCATCGAGAGATAGTTGGCTGAAAAGTACGGCTGGACAAACGATGTGGACAACACCGATGGCCATGGGAGTGATAGCGATTCGAGCTTGAGGTCTGGCTCGGTCGCATCTTCTGGTTTGATGGAAGCCGGCAAGGCCTGCGAGACCAGGGTAAAGAGAGACGTGGATTGGGTTTGCTGCGAAGCGACGAATACAAACTATTTCAAGTGAATACAGGTGATCCACGAACCAAGTGGGGCTGCTTACCCGGTCCGTCGTCAGCCACACGGTCCCCGTCGCTCGGAGTGTCCTCGGCGGGTTGGACGAGCTGACAGTCGTGTCGACACTGTGCACCGCCGAGAGAATGCGTTCCTGCGGCAGAGGCACTGGTTCGCGATTCGCGTTGAGCATGACCCAGTTGAGCGACATGGTGGCGGGGAGAGGGATGACGTGATGCCGAGGTGGCGGTGTTGCGCCGTGGGCATCTCAAATCCCGCACCCCCCCCGCTGGTTTTCCGGCTGCGGTTTTCTCGCACAGAAGCTTGGCGTCGGCATCCGCTAGAATTCTGACAAAAGATGGGAGAAGAATAGACTTTCGTGCACAAAGGCCCGACACCTCAGTAGGGTCCTGCCTTTTAGGACTCATATCCGAGTCGAACCGGCGACCCTGAACTGCCGAGCAAAGGCTTCTCCACACATCGTATATAATGTCCACTTGGCACTCGAGTTTTTCTTCTTACGGCTCTCTCCCCTCCCCTCCTCCTCTTTCCGTATTCTAGCTTAGTTCGATTGCAACTCGTCTCTCTCTGTTTGCAACCCTATTGTCAACGCTCTTTGGACGACTAAATTAGACCCATATCTTCGTCAAATCTTCACCAGCTACTAGACCATGCTCTTTTCCTCGATCGCCTCGGCTTTTGCGCTGGCCGCTGCGGGCGTTCACGCGCACGGCTACGTCGGCTGCAAGTCCACCTTCCATCTCGCAGCTCATGACGTATCGCTCACCCTAAACCAAAACAGTCATCAAGGCCGACGGCAAAACGTACCCCGGCGGGGTTCCCGGCGAGAAAAACGTCAAATCCCCATCCGGTTCATCTCCACGATCAACCCGAACAAGAACCCCAACGGCCCGGCCATTACGTGCGGCGAAAAGGCCAAGAACGCGGGCATGACTGCGTCTGTCACGGCAGGCACTGGATCGACCTCACTTGGGTTGCGCACCCGAACCAGGCGTGGCCGCATGAGATGGGTCCGATTATCACGTACATGGCCAAGGTGTGTTTTTGTGTTCGGCGCCGTTTGGATGTAGGATGTTCAGTGAGCTTGTAGGTTCCCGAGGGCAAGACTGCCCAGACTGTCGATCCCTCGACCTTGACCTACTTCAAGGTTCAGCAAGATGGGCAAAAGTCCAAGGGCTCCACCAAGTGGCTCGTGGAGGACCAGAGTGAGCATTACGTTATTTACTTTGATACGAGTTATAACGTCCTCTTCAGTGAAACTCGGCACGATCTATACCGTCAACGTCCCCAAGGCGATTGAAGATGGCGAATACATTATGCGTCACGAGCTCATCGCCCTGCACCTCGCTGATAAGAAAGGTGGTGCCGAATTCTACTCGAGCTGCTTCAACCTCAAGGTCTCTGGTGGAACCGGTACCAACCCCGAGGCGACTGCCAAATTCCCGGGCACCTACTCTGCTAACGACAAGGGCATTTTCACCCCCAACGTCTTCAACAAGGGATTCATTTATTCCTTCCCTGGTCCCCCCATTCCCGACTTTGGGGCATCTGGCAATTCGACGACTCCCTCTACTTCCGCTACCGTTTCTGATGAGCCTACTTCCACCGCTTCGTCGACTATTCCCGAACCAACCGAGGGCGATGACTGCAGCGACGACGAGCCGACCGTCACCGAGTCTGCGCCCGTTCCGACTGCAACGGACGACTGCAACGATGACGAGGATCCCGAATCGTCGAGCGCTCCGACTTCGACCAAGTCATCCACCAAGACTTCGTCCAAGAGCTCTCTTCCCACTGGTGAACCCCACAACGGCTACAAGCGCTCGGGTGTCTGGTCTAAGCGCATGGAGAAGCGCTACATTGGCCGTCCTGCGTCGTCGTAAACTCGGTTGCTGCGTCTATGCATCACATTCTTTCTGCTTAGCCCCATCTCATTCTTTTTCTTTACGATGCTGTGCATGACCTTGATGGTTGATCTGATCCCCACTTGTGGGGGTATACGTTTTTCGTGTCTGTGCTTGTAGCATAGCCAACTGAACTTTATTTTGTATTGTATGCAGAATGAAGTTGATCATATTGTGAAATCAGTTTACGGAGTGCTTCAAGAGGCGTACGCGGGATCCACGAGTATGAAATCAGCCATGAAACCGCCAGTTCCACGATTTGATTATCCGTGTTCCTAGCCTGGTGAGTAACAAACTTTACACGGCCTCAATTGAATCTGAAAACGCCGTGGATCGAGTTTGTTCGGTTCAGATATTTCGCGCCTCTTTTCCAGCAGCTACATGCACCGTCCTCTCGAGTGGCTAGCGTCTCTGCAAACGAGATGATGTTGGGCTGGAATAGACAATAACACCGTACACAAAGGTCGGGCGTCGCTCGTGGAGATATCTATTTCTGGACCGGAAGGCTTCGAGGGATTTGATGACCCTGCAATATGAGGCAACCGAGCGCCTGACCCCATCCGCGCTTGGGGAACGAGCAATATTTAAGCTGGCTCGCCAAGTCAGCGGACTCCAGGCTTTCTCTCCCCTTTCCCTCCCCCTCCGTATCTTAGTTTGGTGCCCTGCAACTTGTCTCTTTCTGTTTGCAACGCTCGCTCACACTCGTCTCGCTCCTTGGACGACTGAACTAAGCCCTCTCTTTTTCGTCGTGTTTAATTACTAGTTCCAGAATGCGCTACTCTTCCATCTTTTCCGTTCTTGCTCTCGCCGCAGCCAGTGTCAACGCCCACGGCTACGTGGCCTGTACGTCTTTTCCACCAGTTTCAGCCTCGACCCGGGCGCTAACGTCGTTTTTTTCATCCCAGGGGTGGTCGCGAATGGCCAAAAGTACGTCGGCGGCGTCCCAGGCGAAACTCACCCCGACTCGCCCATTCGGTCCATCTCGACAATCAACCCCTACAAGGACCCCAAGGGCCCGGGCCAGACATGCGGTCTCGGTGCCAAGGCCGCCAAACTCACCGCGCCCGTGACTGCCGGCTCCAACTTGGATCTGTCGTGGGCGAGCACAAGCAGCAGGCGTGGCCGCACGAGTTGGGTCCGCTCATTACGTACCTTGCCAAGGTGTGTTATTCTCCCTCGGAATCCCGTCAATTTTGTCTGATTTTTTTTTCTTTCTTTCTTTCTTTCTGTAGGTCCCCGCTGGCAAGACTGCGGCGACCGTCGACCCCGCCACGCTCGACTGGTTCAAGATCCAGCAGACCGGACAAAGACCAAGGGCGGCCTCAAGTGGTTCGTCGAGGACCAGATGAAGCTGAACACCAAGTACACCGTCAAGATCCCCAAGAACATTCCCAACGGCGAGTACATCATGCGTCACGAGATCATCGCCTTGCATTTGGCCGACTCGGTGGGCGGTGCCGAGTTTTACGCTAGCTGCATTCAGCTCAAGGTTTCGGGTGGCACCGGCACTGGTAACCCCGGTCCGACTGTCAAGCACCCGGGCGCATACTCGGCCAGGGACAAGGGAATCTTTACGCCTGGAGTCTTTGACAAGGGGTTCATCTACCAGTTCCCCGGCCCCGCAATCTTTTCTGGCTCTACTAGTGGCAACAACAACAACACGACATCCCCCTCTACCTCGAGCAAGCCCTCTGCTACTTCTAAATTGCCCACCAAACCCATTGCTGCCGTCGTTGCCCCTCCGACTTCTGCGCCATACGACGATGAGTATGACGATTGCGAGGATGACGAGAAGCCCGTAACGACGACGACGACGACCCACACAAAGTCAAGGCGCTCTCTCCCGACCGGTGACCTCCATAGGCGTGCGAACGTCTGGTTGGGGCGCATGGAGAAGCGCTATGTCCGCCGTGCAAATTTGTCGTAGACGTTTTTCGTCCTGGTTCTAGGTCGCGCGGGAACATCGGGTTCATGTTCTACTTTCTTTTTCTATCTGACTGCCCCCCCCCCCATTCATTTTTCTTACGATGCTGTGCACGATGAGTTCGCTGGTTGATTTGTTTTTTTTCGCTATGATTCTCACTTGTGGGAACTCGCGCTTTGTGGTTGTGCTTGCAGCATACCTGAATAACTTTGTTTTGTATTGTATACAGAATGAAGCTGATTAAATCTGAATGTCGCCCAGCGTGAGGTTCCTGGTCTCACGCAAACTTTTGATATCCGCAGTCACCCATAGGCACCATTTTCTATTGTGTGGTTCTACAGACACACGGTCACCAAAGCGGGATCCTCATTCCGTCGCCGGTACTAGACGTTCTCGGCAACACATGATCAAGCCCTCCAGGGGTAATAGATTGACAATATTAGAGAAACATTAGTATAGGTATTACACGGTCAATCATGGGGGAAGCGTTACAAAACTAAAGCCGAGATGAAACAGAGAGAGGAGACATGACGATCAAGTATTAAGAAAAAGACGAGCTGAATTAAATATCAAGACCGAGAGCGAAAACGAAAAGAAAAAGAAAAAGAAACCCGAAATTAGATTACACAGGAACTACAACAACCTTCGAGAACCAGGCTTGGCGATGACTATGTCCAATGGCTAACATTTTAGGAGAAGTACAACATCTGGTGAGAATCGGACAGGCTAAGATGGTAAAAAGCAAGGACGGGGGGGCAGTGCACGTCGGACGGGACGGACAATTAGGACATACGCGACGACAACGGATAGATGGGATGGGGGATGGCTCAGGTCCGCACCTCGGTCTCCGCCCCTTCCGTCCCCCATACCGCCTTCCCGCACGACACACCCCACCCCCCGCGCTGTCTGGGGCCAACAGACAGCACGGTGGCCCTGGGATGGGCGATACCGCACAGGCGCGCATACAGGCCGACTTCCAGAGTCGGATGACTTTGGCGCTTCCCCGAACCAAGGAAGGGCGGGGGTATATGTAATTTTATCAGCATCGTCGTGGTCATCGTGCGTGTCGTTTGCTATACCGCCTTTGTGTGTGTGTACGTCACCTGTATGACCCTGTCCCCACCTCTACTCCTCCTTTCTCTTGCCCTTTCCTCCTCTCGTCCCTCTCCTCGTCTTCTTCTGGCTTGGAGCAGCCACTGGGACAGCGATCGGGGCGCGTGCACCGCGGCGCTTCCGTTCGACGACTGTCCACTCGCCTCCATCATTCTGGTCGGCCTCGTTCGTTGAACTCGAAGGCCGTTTTGGGGGCTCCCCGACCCCTAAGCGGCCAATGCCAGGAGTGTTCTCGTCCGGCGAGACATCCGGGGCACCGGCTACCGGGTGAGGAAGGGTGGGGGCGTCCAGGCCACTGGTCGAGCCGGCGTCGGCCACAGTGGGCTTGTTGTTCGGTTGTTCCTCGTCGCCCAGTCGAGGAGAGCCCGAACCGTCGGTTGCCGAGGCGGGAGGTGGCAGCGGCACCCACGGGATTCCGCCGTCTAGGAGAGGCGAGGGGGGCGGGGATGGCGACGGGACTGTCCAGTCTCCGTCGCGGTCGGGTGGGAGGGGGATGTGTGCCGGGTCTAGCGGCGTGTCTTCGAGGCCTTCCCCGTCGTGGGTTTGGGGAGACCTTGGGGGTGCCACGGCGGCGGCTACGGCCGAGGGCGGGAGGGGGGCTTGGGGCGGTGTCGGGCTAGCGGGTGTTGGAGAGGGGGTCGAAGGGGAGGGGGTGGAGAGGTCGGACTCGGGGGTGGTGTTGGGATCTGACTCGTTCGAGCCGCTCTGGACCATCGCTCTCAGTCGTCGATAGCATCCTGAATAAATTCAAGTAGAAAAGAGGGAGAAACGCATCGCATACAACGGAATCAAGTCACCGGTTGTGATACCAGCCGACAAACACAGACGAATGTGAGACGAAGAGATCAGGATATTTGTCAGTATTAGAAACATGCGCGTCAAAATAGTTCACTGACCGAATACACAACGGTACGTCCATTTGATGAGTAGGGTGGCAATATCACAGATGATATACCCTAATGCAGCAAGAAGATCAGCACACACCAGACAATCAAACGAGAACAAGGCAACTAACCAACGATGAAGATGCGGATCAAGATCGGTAACCGGCATCTTCTAACCGTGTGGGTGGGGTGCGATATGTGGACATATACCGCGACCTGCTTCGCCTCGTCCCACTCGCTCGATGCTGGCTCGCTATTTAGAGCGACGCCGGCGATTATCTCCGTGCCTGGGGCGGCATCGATAGCTTCCTCGGTGACCTCCTCGGTGACTTCCTCGGTATCCCAATCTAGAATAATCGCGTCCCGAGTGGGCAGGACGCGATGTGGGGTGCACTGCCCAAGAACGACCACCGCCGACCTGGGCGACCGACGATCCACGGGCTGTGGTTCGGGGACATCGCTCTCGGCCGGAGGCGGTGGTGAGTGGAACGGAGGAGGGGCGAATATGATGGGGCGAGGCGGTGGCAGGGGGAGGTCGAAGACCGGGCGAGTGAGGTTCGGATGGATCAGGGGAGGGAGCGCGAGTGGCCACTCGTCATACCACAATGGCCCCACCGCTATATATGCCGACCGGTCGACTGTCAGCACCGGCGGTAGAGCCCGGTACACAGCAGACGACATCCGACCGTGATACTCGATCAATGTCGTCGCCGCACGGTCCATGGCTCGGTATCCCATCTTGAACACTCTTGGGACATAATGCAGCCTGTCCACGCTCGACGCCATGGCGGCCGGCCCGACGTACAGAGCCACGTCCGTAGCGGTCACGGGCCGAGGAGGTGGAACGAACGCCCCGACCGGGAGCTGGAGTGCCATGCGGCTCACCCCGACGTATCTTCGCCATCGTCAGCCAGCGTCAGACAGAGCAGATGAGAGAACACTTACGTGACGGCGTGGACGGCGCGAGAGCCGATGTCAAAAGCGGTGAGTCCCGCATAGGTAGTGAAATCGAAGTATGCCAAGGCGGCGACGAGCAGGTACTTGGAGTATTCAACAGGATGCATACTGAAAACTGGAGGGGGACGGGAAGGCGGGGACAAGGCGAAAGGTAGCTGGTAGCTGGGATTTTATAACACTTTTTTCGCCCTCTGCGCGAGTGAAACGCTGTTGCCCCTTTTCTGCCTTTTTTTCCCCTCTGTGCAGAAGTTGGGCCTTGGTTAGGGGGAGGATAGGAGCGATGGCTTGAGCCGGGCATACAGCCTGTTGTGGTCATCAGATGTTCGCTGCATTTTTCGTGAGGTATTAATTTTGACATTTCCTATCTCATAATTGTGATAAATTAGCTCCCTACGTATGGTGGAGAGCTAGTTGGCGCGGTGGACACGCATAGAGGAGCACCATCACGTGCAGCTCGGCAGCGGGAGCCGTGCGTCGGAGGGTCACCGATGATCGGCAACGGACATCGCGGTCGGCCGTCATTGGCTTGAGCTCAGGAGATTAGGTTTAATCTCTGTCCATATCTGGGACACTTGGCTGGCTGACTGGTGAGAGGTTTTTTTCGTAGCAACGGGTCTGGACTGTCTTTCGGCACGTCTCGGTCACTGCTTTCGTAGACTCCCAGCAAAAGTACTGTGCACATCGGGAAAAATGATGTCTCTGAATATTCGTGTGCCATGTTTGCCTCGTATATATCCGGGTCAGGTGATGGACAAAAGTGGTTTAACGGAGTCCCTTGGTGTCCATACAACGACCAGTGAGAACTCGGTTTACTCCTATGGTGCTTTTGCCTGGGTTGAAACTGGCTGGTTATCTATATCGCATAAAAACAACTTGATTATGGTATTAAATGTGACCCGGTTAGGTCACACAACCCAGCCGGGCGCCCTCCCCCCTTGTGGTAACGATTATTGGAATATATATCTCGTCCTGCCGTATGAGGACTAATACGCAGCTAGTACAAGTCCCCCTAGGTAAACAAATACCGTAATCTGTCGTGGAGCAAGTCTTTGATTAGATTTCGCATATTTATGTGACCTTCAGAACAAACTACGGCCTACCAAACATTGACATACTACCAACATGAATTGATATCACCACTCCAGAATTCAAAGCGGCCGTCGTGTAAAACTCGTTAATTTGTTGTAGAATTGATTCACCCAGACAGAGTACCCGTAACGCGGGATTCAAGCTTGCTTGATAGACCAAATTCTATCTCGTACTTTTGTCTTGACCGGCAGAAACCGGCATCCACGCCTATCGAAACAGTCCTTTGAGTTCGCATCGCTGGTCGCAAACGTCAATAGGTTGGCTACACTCGCCAAGCTACTAACCGGTCGGGCCGGGTCTCGAATTTTTTCACCCTGGGCCAAGCGGGTTGCATCTTATGAAAAAACCGTTGCTATTCAGTGACCCTGTCCTCTCCGATCAGCGTGAGTTCAGCCCCAAGTTTTTCGTCTGTATGGCGCATCGCCTTGAGTGCCCGTGGATGGCAGGCGAACCTGAAGCCAAGAGTTGTGCCTGGAATGGCGATATAGGTGGCGTGACGTGGGGCAATGTGTTCGCGATCACCGCGTACGCCGGCGCAGCCCGCAGCAAACGCCTTGCGACGGTGTATCGGGCAAGCGATGGACCGGATGTGCACGGGGCCTGCACAGGATGGGTTGCCATTTGGTTTTACGTGACAATTTCTGACGGGCGAGGCTGAGCGGCTCTGGTTGAGTGCTCATCTTATTTTTACAAGTTAATTGTCATCTATATGTCAAGCCCAATATCTCTGCCATTCATGTCGTCGCCTTGGTGGTAGTTGGCAAGAACACAGGGCGAGGCGCATATTGCCCACGATTTCATTAATCATACACTTGTCCTTCTGGGAGGTGACGGTCTATTTTCCGCACGGGCGCGGACTTGTTGCCAAAAGCATAGCTACAATAACTGGAGTCGTGGATCATCTATGCGGCGGTTAGTCTGAACCTTGCGATGATTGGAATAGCATAATCGTTGACGATGACAAAAACATTACCGAGCGGATGCTGCCTTTGTTTTATGCCGACGTCTTGGCAAGCTTGGATATCGACCGGGTCGCCCACCTTGTTTGTGGCGGCACCACCGAGCCAGTGTGCGGCGTTGCCTTCACGACCGGCCAGCCCGGCTTGACTATAAAGGGAAATCCCCTGGGCTATATGAGGTCGGCCGGAGAAAATAGGCGCAAACAGTCTCCGGTTTTCCTTGGCGGAAGATTTGCCGATCACCGTCAAATATTTGGCTTGATGCAATTTGGAATAGACACCATCTGATAAATACAGGTCCTGGTTCATATGGATGTCTTTACTTCTCCCTCCTTCCGCCCCCCCTCTCGCTCACCCCCCCCCCTTCCTGAAGTCCGCCGTTTTCTGAAGTACCTTACTATCCCGCAACCCATTCGTTTACAAGTTGCGACACTCGCTAGTTGCCTGAAACATTCTTTGAAGCCTAGACTCTGAAGCGAATTACGACAATGCTGTTTTCCTCTGTTTTCTCGATCCTTGCGCTCGCCGCTGTAGGCGTCAATGCACATGGCTACGTTGCTAGTATGTCCTGCCATTCATTTTCGTACGCTTCAGGCGCTAACTTTTATGGTTAGGCTTCACCGCCAACGGCAAGACCTACAAGGGCGGCGTGCCCGGCGAGACCTTCCCCAAGTCCGCCATTCGCTCTATCTCGACCATCAATCCGAACTACAGCCTCGGCGCTCCCATCACCTGTGGCCAGGGTGCCAAGGCCGGCGCTGTGGTGGCACCCATCACCGCCGGGACCAACCTTCAGCTCGAGTGGCTCGCACACCCGGGCCAGAAGTGGCCTCACAACATGGGCCCCCTCATCACATACATGGCCAAGGTAAGCAATATGCTTCAGGGCAGCTGGTTTCACTGTCTAAAATCCGAGTCCAGGTCCCCGCCGGCAAGACTGCTGCCAATGTCGATCCTTCGACCCTCAACTTTTTCAAGGTTAAGCAGACAGGTCAAAAGGCCAAGGGTAGCTCGAAGTGGTTCTTGGAGGATTTGAGTGAGTTGACGCTTGTTTTTTTGTTCCCGTTGTCTGAAACTGATGTTTTATTCTTCATCAGTGAGGGTCGGCGCCAAGTACACGGTCACGGTGCCCAAGGCGATCCCGAACGGTGACTACATCATGCGTCACGAGATCATCGCACTCCACCTCGCCAACCAGAAGAACAAGGCCGAGTTTTACACTAGCTGCCTCCAGCTCACGGTGTCTGGAGGTACCGGCTCTGGCAACATCACGCCTACCGCCAAGTTCCCCGGCGCGTACTCTGCGACTGATGCCGGCATCTGGACCAAGAAGGTCTTTGACCCCGGCTTCAACTACGTCTTCCCTGGCCCTGCGATGCCTAGCTTTGTCAAGCGTGATTCCATTGACCAGGATGTCATCGCCAACGCCACTGTTCCTGAACCGATCGTCAGCGCCACGACCTCTTCTGCCGCCTCCGGTAAGCCCACTGGAAAGCTCCACAAGCGCCAGTGGTCTTCGAGGCACGTCATCGCCGCTCCAGCTAGCTAGACGCTGTTCGGATACGAGATTGCATACACTATTTCCTTTTCTTTTCTTCTGGGCTCTGAGACGACGCCTTGATTGGTGTTCGTATTTTCTGCTTTATCCTCGATGGAGCTCTCCTTGGTGAGAGCGTATGCGCTCGGATCGCATTTTGTCTTACCAGTTGTATTGTATACAATGAACATGACATGATGTTGAAATCTATTTCGTGAAGATACTTGCGAGTGGAACGCGGATGACAGCCATGCATCTCGTTTGTGCCTCTGGGCGAGAAGCCAGTGCGGCTTTCGTAGCCAAGGCCCGCTTTTGATTAGATGAAGACTTTGCCGTACACTTATCCAGGAGCGTTTGAGTCGATTGCCCTTCGGCGTCCACAGGCTTCAAGGGTAGAAATTTTATTCATTTATTCAAGCCAATCGAAGTGACGGGGCCGGGTCACACTCGTAGATCCCCTCGTGATTTGGCCGTACCAATTGCTGTAAACTAACTCCAACCTTGGGCATATTCTTTCAAACCTTCGCACATATCTTATCCATCCTGGCCCTCCACCAACCTTGAGAAACCTTTCAACGTGACCCGTATAGATTGCCACACGACGAATGTTGGGAAAACAATAAAGTGCACGAAGTATATCCTTCTAATGTAAACTAATATCAGTCGGGAGGTCTGCCAGGATGGGCTGGGACGAACAATATTGACAGGAACATATTTAGACTTAATCTCGAGTACTTCCAGAGTTTCTGACTTGACGTTCAGTAGCTTTTTTATTATATTCCCGTCGCGTCGACTGTATTCCCCAAATTCGATAGTCAGGCATTTTAATGAGGACAAGCGTTGCAGGATGCGCATGCGCGTCCAAGTCGTATCGTTGCTTTCTTGATTTTTCATGCCAATAATACGAAGGTATTTCAACTGGCTGGCGGCTGCAGACAAGATAACACTTTTGCACATTGCCGGAGGGCCTCCGAAAGAAACGGGCGCCCCGAAAACGATATTGGCGTCGTCGATGTTGCTCTCCCTCTCAGCAAACTGAAGGTATATATCTTGTATGTCAGGATGGCGTGCGAAAAACGACCGCACAGAGGCAATCGAATCTGTGCTGTCTGTGGGGATCCAGATGCCAGTCATACGAAGCGACCGCAGAGATGAGAACGTAATGTTGTCGAGTCCAGCACATAAGCTCAAGAGGGACCAGTGACAATAGCTTCCGTCCGGGTTTACCCACAGTCTAAGGCTTTGCAAATCGGGGCAACCCCGAAGCAGCGAGGTAAAGAGGTTGACGGACTCTCCGCTATACTCACTGTAATCGGTGGCATGAGTGAAGGGCGGCATGGCAAACAGAAACCGCATACCCATCCGTTGGATTTCAAGTGACAGATGCTTCAAGCCATAAAACTTGAACAGACTAAATGATAATGAGTCGTCAATAAGGAGATGATATCTCCGTTCTATCCCATGAAACATACGCAGCGATAAAAGGTTCTGAGTCACAAGTAAGTTACACTACCCGCATATTTTGGAAAATGTTTTTCACCTGAACGCCAAGTATAGTCGAAAAGCGGCTCCCGAAGGGTCAGGTGAATAGAATTGAGCTTCCGACATTGAGTTTGGAGTATACTCATTGTCGTATCTTCGGGCAAAGAGTGATTTTCCAAGCAAAGTGCTCAAGGCAAGAAACTCTCGTTACGATGGCATTGATGAGCGGTATGTGCTCGGCATGACATCGGGGACCTCGAGCGATCTCACGTATTGCGCCAACTGTGGTAATGAGTCATCTTCGCTAGCGATGAGCCGAGCGCTCATCTGTTCTAATTGTGACGTAGATCTTAAGCGGATGGTACGATACAAGTAGGACAGAGCAAGGGGTCGCCAAGCACGGCAGACGAGGGATGCTATGGTGAGGTCGAGCCAAGATAAGTAAGACAATATTTTGTCCCAAATCTCGAATGGAAATGAACAATGGAATTTGGAGCTGTCTGCTGTGGTGATCATGGGGCGATTGTGCGTCTGAAAGTCATGCAGATCAGGTGCACGTCAAGCCATTCGTGCCACGTGCCACAAATATAATCGATGGTAGCCCGATTAGTCAGAATAAAGCAGATCTGCTTTCGAGCGAAGATGATTCGCCATGTCGGCACTATAAAGAAATATCTGACTACTCCTATCTACGCATCATATATAACGATGACTGTTCGAAGGGGGAGTGGACAAAGGCCAGTGAATTTAGTGGAGCAATACTGGCTGTCCATTATACAATCCCTAAGCCCCTTGACCCCTTCTCATAGCGGGTGCCGTCGACCAATCCTAGCTTTGGGCGAATCTCCCCAAATGCTCGCGTATACTCCACCTGTGTCAATGACGCAGGAGCCCTCTTCAGCAATAATCCTCAACCGAACCGATTTTCGAGTGGCGAGGATTCCGAAGAAACTGCGGCCCACAAACCAGGTGCCCGTAAGATGACAGTTTTCATTATTTGTGTGTTATGTCGGACAAGAGCAACGCGTACAATATGCCGAAACATGACCCCAGAGCCGGTCTTGACTTCTAAACCCGTTGATTTGACACAAAACGGCATCTGTGTGACTTCATGCCCGTCGACCGTTCTGCCCCACGCAAATATCACGACGAACTTTCGCGGCGCTCGCGATCGTCGGCGTGAACGAAATTCAGCCTAGGAGGTCTCCTTGTTGCCACCCCCATCGTTATCGCTCCACGCGTTTGTCATGTAAAGATATTTCGGCTGCGTATTGGCCGGTGAAAGGACAATCGTTCTACACATCCGCAGGGCGTTTGAAACACGAAAGAAATCTAAAGGTGCTACTGATACAACATAGACCACAGGCTAGCCCATCCTGTACATGAGAGCGAGAATAAATCTTGCCCATGCTTGAATGGCAAGGGGAGAAGGAGCAAGTATCATTTTTCGGATGATCCATTGTAGGAACCACGGTATCTGGAAGGCGAAGCGAGTTAAGGGACATAAAAATGTTATCCTCAAGCGATGGGATGATAGAAATGAGAATTTTGCTGGCCTGGTTATATGCAAGCCAAAATGCAACTTCCACATAGGCCCCAATCGTTTACGGCTATATTCACCATGGAGAAATGAAGGAGACTGAGTTTGGAGCACCGAACACATAGCATATACATTATAGTCTTCACGGCATATAACCAACAGACCACCAGACAAACTACTCGGGTAAAGGCGCGGCCATCAGTAGCTTGTGGAAATCGACCGGCTCTGGTTTGTAAATCACGTAAACGCCAGAAGAATCAACCATGATATCATAGCTTGTCGGGTACATCTCACCTGTATATATGCGAGACAAATATCGTAAATAACTATTAAGAGAAAGGGGGTTTTTCGATACAGACGGCGCTTTTGCTGTTAGACTACGAAAGCGGCGACCGAGACGTGCCGAAAGACAGTCCAGACCCGTTGCTACGAAAAAAAAAAAAACCTCCCACCAGTCAGCCAGCCAAGTGTCCCATATATGGGCAGAGATTAAACCTAATCTCCTGAGCTCAAGCCAATGACGGCCGACCGCGATGTCCGTTCGCCGATCATCGGTGACCCTCCGACGCACGGCTCCCGCTGCCGAGCTGCACGTGATGGCGCTCCTCTATGCGTGTCCACCACACCAACTAGCTCTCCACCATGCGTAGGGAGATAATTTATCACAATTATGAGGTAGGAAATGTCAAAATTAATACCTCACGAAAAATGCAGCGAACATCTGATGGCCACAACAGGCTGTATGCGCGGCTCAAGCCATCACTCCTATCCTCCCCCTAACCAAGGCCCAACTTCTTCACAGAGGGGAAAAAAAGGCAGAAAAGGCGCAACAGCGTTTCACTCGCGCAGAGGGCGAAAAAACGCGATATAAAATTCCAGCTACCAGCTGCCCTTCGCCTCGTCCCCGCCTTCCCCTCCCCCTCCAGTTTTCAGCATGCATCCTGTTGAATACTCCAAGTACCTGCTCGTCGCCGCCTTGGCATACTTCGATTTCACCACCTATGTGGGACTCACCACTCTTGACATCGGCTCTCGTGTCGTCCACGCCGTCACGTAAGTGTTTTCTCGTCTGCTCTGTCCAACGCTGGCTGACGACGACGAAGATACGTCGGGGTGAGCCGCATGGCACTCCAGCTCCCGGTCGGGGCGTTCGTTCCGCCTCCTCGGCCCGTGACCGCTACGGACGTGGCTCTGTACGTCGGGCCGGCCGCCATGGCGTCTAGCGTGGACAGGCTGCACTATGTCCCGAAGGTGCTGGAGATGGGATACCGAGCCATGGACAGTGCGGCGACGACATTGATCGAGTATCACGGTCGGATGTCGTCTGCTGTGTACCGGGCTCTACCGCCGGTGCTGACAGTCGACCGGTCGGCATATATACCGGTCAGGCCATTGTGGTATGACGAGTGGCCACTCGCCCTCCCTCCCCTGATCCATCCGAACCTCACTCGCCCGGTCTTCGACCTCCCCCTCGCACCGCCTCAGCCTATGATCATCGCCCCTCCCCTGTTCCACTCGCCACCACCTCCGGTCGAGAGCGATGTCTCCCAACCATGTCCTGTAGACCGTCGGCCGCCAATGTCAGCGATGGTCGTTCTTGGGCAGTGCACCCCATATCGCGTCCTGCCCACTCAGGACGCGATTATTCTAGATTGGGATACGGAGGAAGTCGCCAAGGAAGTCATCGACGTGGCTCCAGGCACCGAGGTAACCGCCGACCTGGATCCAGATTGTGAGCCAGCGTCGAACGAGCCGAACGAGTGGGACAAGGCGAAGCAGGTCGCGGCGTATGTGCACAAATCGCACCCCACCAGCGCGACTAGAAGATGTCGGTTACCAATCTTAATCCGCGTCTTCATCGTTGGTTAGTTGCCTTGTGTTCGTTCGACTGTCTGGTGTGTGCTAATCTTCTTGCTGCATTAGGCTTCATCATTTGGGACATAGTCGTCCCGCTCATCAAGTGGACGTGTGGCTGCATATTCGGTTGGTGAACTATTTTGATGCATACGCTTCTGATACTGACAAATATACTGACCTGCTCGTCTCACGTCCGTCTCTGTTTGCCGGCTGGCATCAAAACTGGTGGCATAATTAATATGCGATACGTTTCTCCCTCTTTTCTACTGAAATTTATTCAGGATGTTATTGGCGACTGAGGGCGATGGTCCAGACGGGTTCGAACGAATTGGATCCCAACGCCGCCACCCCCGAGTCCCACCCCTCCACCCCTTCCCCGACTTCCCCTCCCGAAGCTCCCCTCTCCCCCTCAACCGCAGTCCCCACGCTCACTTCGCCGGGATCTACCCGTATACACGACGAAGGAGGCCGTGGTGAAAACCCAGCGCTTAACCCGGCACACGTTCCTCTTCCACCCGACCGCGATGAAGACTGGATAGTCTCGCCGCCGTCGCCACCCCCGTCGCCTCTGCCCTCTCCATCCTCGGAGACAGAGGCCACAGCCCCCTCTGACCTGGACAATGGGGAACAGCCGAGCAACCCGATGCTGATCGACACTGGGTCGACCCTTCCTCCCAACGCCCCGACCTCCCCTCGCCCGGCAGCCGGTGCCTTGGATGTCTCGCCGGATGAGACCATTCCAGCAAATCGGAGCTTAGATGCTCCACAAGCGGACTCGACGCCAACGAGCCGGGTCAACCGACCGCCCGAGACCGGCCCGAATGATCAAGGCGGGTGGACAGTTGTTGAGCGGAAGCGCCGTGGTGGACGCGCTCCGGTTCCTGTCCCGGTGGCTAGTCTGAGTCAAAAGAAAACGAGGAGAGGGACGAGAGGAGGAAAGGGGAAGAAGAAGGAAGAGTAGTAGAGGGAGGACAATAAAGGTGACGTACAGAGACATCGGCGATGACGATGACGATGCAGATAAAATTACACATACCCCCGCCCTTCCTCGGCTTGGGGAAGCGCCAGCGTCATCCGACTCTGGACGTCGGCCTGTATGCGCGCCTGTGCGGTATCGCCTATCCCAGGGCCACCGTGCTATCTGTTGGCCCCAGACAGCGCGGGGGGTGGGGGGTGTCGTGCGGGAAGGCGGTATGGGAGACGGAAGGGGTGGAGACCAAGGTGCGGACCTGAGCCTCCCCCATCCCATCAGTCTGTCGTCGTTGCCCGAGTCCAAGCTGTCCACCCCAGTCCGAGTTTTACTATCCCTTCCCTTGCCTTCCAACATCCTAGCCTGTCTGATCCCCGTTAGATACTGTACTCGTAATCAAATGTTAGGTATTGGATATGGTAATCTCCTGTCGCTGTTCTCGAAAACTGCTATAGTTCTTGTGTGTCTTAGTTTCGTTTTATTTTTCTCTTTGGTTTCGTTTTTGACTCTTGTTGTTAATATTTGATTCGACCTGTCTGCTTTCTGGATGCCTGATCTCTTATGTCTGCTCCCTTAATTCGGCCCTGGCTTTGTCTTACATATACCCCCCCAATGATTGACCGTGCAATACCTATACTAATGTTTCTCTAAAAATTGCAATCCACTCCCTGGGGGGCTGTAGACCGACTCGAGCCGTGGGCAGATGACTTCAAATAAGCGCATACACTCCACCCAGCTTGACCTGATATTATCTCCCTCGATCGAACCAACCTCCAAGCGACGAAGGTTTGGGAGAATCCGAAGCATCCGAAGCACGGCCTCCCGTTGTGGCAGGCTGCATCAGTTGCGTGATGCGCTGAGCCAGCAGAGCAATACCCACCATGCTCTGAATATGAAACGTCCAAGTCGATCTGGACCTCTCCCAAACTCGTCAATGTGGCGCCAAAGAGTGTGAGCATGACACCATGCCCCCGACCCCGGCGGCCGTTTCGTCTTGTGTAAACATCACGGCGAGATTTCAGAGTGCTCGCATTCGTTGGAGGGAGACGAAGCTCGGCCCAACAAGCGTCCTCGTTTCTGTCTTGCTCGTTGTCGTCGCGCACGTCTCTCATGTAGAGATCCTCCAACTGCTCCTGCTCGCCGACCTATGAAAGAACAGGCTCTTTACACATATGAGCAAGGCCTTGAAAACGCACGAGGGATCCAAAAGCGTTGTCGATGGCATACAAGTTGTGGGTGGGCTCAGCCCGTAGGTGATAGCAGAAAGAGATCTCGCTTATGTTTGGATGGCGAGCAAAGAACGAGTGAATAAGACCACCGCTGGCGTCACCGTTCATCGAGGAAACCAAGGTGCCATAAAGGTGAAGCAAACGAAGAGAGGTAAACGTGACATCCTCAAGCCGAGCGCATAATCTGCTAAACAACCAGCAGTAATCTGCTATTTCGGTGGAAAGCCTCAGATTAAGGGGTTCGAGATCTGGACAAGCGCAAAAGAGTGAGGCTTCAAGGTCGACGTGTATTTCATGTTTAAATTCTGACAAGTATTGAGTATGATTCTCCCTCGGGCACAACGGGCGGAAAACACATACCTACTTGGCCAAACTCGAATGCTAGATCTCGCAAGCCACCAAGCTTGAAGGCGCTGCGCACGGTTATCATGTTAGGATAAGCAACGCGCCTCGCTCGACAGAATAACATACGCAGTGACATGGTCTAAAACCGAAAGAAAGAGAGTGGCTGAACAAACCCATATTCAAACCAAAAGGACAAATTTCACCTCGGTTCTAATCCTAAACGTTGTGCGAAACATGCAGAGATAAAACGAATTGAGTTTGTGGTGGTGGCTGCGTAGGATATCCATCGTGGCTGTCTCGTCAAAGAGCCAATGGGGGGTTTTCCATGTAAATCATTCGGAAACGGTACCGCCATCCATATTTTATAAAAATAGCCATGTCCGGCTTGAAAATCTCATGAATCTCGATGGCTCGCACGTATCTCGCGACAGGCGGTCCTGGATCGGCTTCTCCCACAACGATTCATGCGCCGAGCCGTTTAAAATACATGACCTTGTTCCGGATGTATATGAATTATGCGGTATGAGTGGAGTCCAAGAAGCTGCCACCTCTGACAGAGGACAGAGGTCGAGACAAGGTCTCTTTGAGGTAGAAAAGAAAACACTCGGTCCCAGATCTCGGAGGGGGTAGCGTATGGTAAGATTCACACGTGCTTGGAGCGGTTCTCGCGCAATCGAGGGGTCCTTGTAGATCGGAGCGAGCTTACTACCAACCTTGGGAAAACGTCATCCGCTACCAGCCCAGAGACGGGACGCTGCTCGAGGCAATCGCACTTTTAAAGGCAGCCGTTGCGGTGACGATACAGGTTCATCCATTGGGACCAGTCGATCAAGTGCATGAACAAAGGTTGGGTGTCTGTGATGAACCACCATTTATACACGTGATTGTTCCCAGGCTTTTCTTTGCACACACATCGTTCGCGGAGTACACTGAATTATGAATGCAAAGTTGAATACCATACAAGTACAAAACTATGAGTGCACGACAAGAACATATGTTACAAGAGGGTCATCCAAACACGCAGGGATATCCAAATGAACCAAGACCACAGAGAACCGAAACCACACACATGCGCGAGCGGAATGCAACGACTTAGAGGTCAGCCATGCTCGTCAACAACCCCGCCTGTTGGGCAGGTCCCAAGCTCGACGACCCAGCCACGCCAGTGCTCGTGCCCTCTCCTCGATCATTATTCATCGCCAGTTGGGCACTGACGTCACCTTGCAAGTTCATCGGCACAAACACGACCTTGCTCTGAGCCGTTTTGGCCATCGACTGGAGCGCCTCGAGTTGCCGGATCTGCATCGCCGCGGGGCTAGCGAGGATATCGGCAGCCTGTCGCATGAGGCGAGCCGCATCGACTTCGGCGCGCGCCGCGATGACTTTGGATTCTCCCACGCGCTTGGCTTGGGCAGCGGACGAGAGCGAGGCGGCCACGTCGGGCGGGAACGTGATGTCCTTGATGAGGATGCCTTCGATCGCTACACCCCACTTGCCGGCGACGTCTGACACGATCTCTTCGATTTCGAGTGCGATGGCGTCGCGCTGTAGGTGCAAAAATAGGTCAGGATATCCGAGTCGGACTGAATAGGATCGAGACGCACCTCGGTCACGACGCTCTGGACCACGCGTGCGCCCACGACCTGGCGCAAGGTCGTTTGGGCACGCTCGATAACGGCCTGGCGGAGATCGGCAATGCCAAATGCGGCACGGTAGGGGTTGGTGATTTGGTAGTAAATGACGGATTCACTGCGAAGCTTGCTCAGTGCGCGTCCATCGAGGGCATCATGAACACACTCACATCTCGACATTGACATTGTCACGCGTAATCACCGTCTGGCGTCCAATCGGCGCAATCTGGATCTTGATATCGACGCGGCGCAGCTCTTCTGAACACACGTTGACCTGCACGAGACCAGGATCGACGGCTGTAAACGAGTTGAAATAAGTATAAATACCCCATGAGGACAACAACAAACTCACCTTTGTAGAACTGGCCGAATCGAGTAACGAGACCAACCGAGCCCTGGTGGACCTCTTTGAACGGGTTGGGGCACGGGCAGCATGGAAGCGCTCCAAATAGACCGACGCAGGCACCCAGAGCTGTATCGCAACATCGTGGTTGAGCACGCGTTTCAAGAGCGCGCGGTGCAAGACATACCATTGATCATCGTCCCGTACAGACCGTGCTCGACGCCGCCGAGACCAAGATCTTGCGCGTACGACGTCTGCATCTCTGCCGCCTGAGCGGCTCGACCTTGATCAGGTTGGTTGGCGCGCCCGAGGGTTGTGCTGCCCGACGGCCGTTGGGCGGGGACGGGGCCGTGACGTCGGGGGCATGGTGGTCGACGACGTGGGAGTGGTTGCCAGACGAGACCGAGGGGGAGGACTGGCGGTAGGCCTTGCTGTCGGCGGGGGCTTGGGACATGGTTGGTTGCGAATGAAAGTACTTGGGATCGACAGTGTTGTTTAAATAGAACCCCATGACCGAGCGGCCATCGGCGCTTCTTGATGGCGATGCTGCGGGACCTATCTTGGCACTGACTCGATTCGTGCAAGGCATCGAGTTGCCTGGGCGTGCCGAGATGCCGGGCCTTGCACAGCCGGCTGCGATCAGCTGCGCCATGGCGTTGAAGCGCTCGCTGGGAGGTGCTTTGCTCACGTGCCAGGTCCCGGAATCGAGATTTGGACGATGTACAGCGACCGATTTGGGAAGTGGGCCTGTGCGATACCAGTTGCGGTACAGTCTTTCTGTCCGAATCTTCCCTGGGCATAGCGTGCGCACCCCTTACGTTTGTGTATTGCACCAAGTACATGTGGGGATCCGCATAGCCAAGACACGGCTTTAGGCCGATTCGCCAGTCGGCCCCACACGTGAACAAGGCGATCCTTTAGAAGGAAGACCTTGGGACTAAAATAACACCAGCATTCCAGATGCCAACCGCATGGATGCCGTGCGTAGTCGTCTGCTTGAACTCGCGAGGATGGACTGCCGGACTGTCGAGTGACTGTCTGGGTATAGTCGGAATCGAGTCCTGAACGCCTGGTTTGTGTTTCGAAAATTGCGCTTCGACCTTGGCTCCCTCGTATATAAACATACAACTTCAGACACGATCCAAACATGGGCGAACAAACTGGTTGCAATAGGAAAAACTGTGTACACTACAGGATGTGTTCAACAGCAAAGCCATACGGCACGAGCGAATCAAATCATTCATACATACCAAACACTATAAATAACCACCCAACGCGATTCACACACTACTTCGCCCAGGAACGCCCACTATCAATACAGTCCAGCAAAACCCCCAACAAAACCCGGCCCACAGCATATCCCGGAGAATAGTCTGATGATACCGTCGTATGCGCGCATCATCCACAACCTTTTCGGGGCCGTATACGGGAGGTCGTCGGTACCCTGCCGTGCCGACCTGCGCGCAGGTAGATCCGACGAGATGGCTATTTGTGGGCCAGAGAGTGTGTCTTGCCAGTTTTCGGTTGGTAAAAAGGGGGATGGCAAGGGAGCGGCGTCGAGAAAAGGGGCGACGTCGTATTTGTTTGTTTTAGCGGCGAGTTCGGCGATCGCGCGTGGAGGAGGCTTGGGAGGGGGAGGGTAGGTCGTAGGTGAAGAGGCGACTGTGGGGAGTTCGAACGAGACGCCAGCATCGGCTGGGTCCACCAATTCCCAGGTGTGAAGCTGGCGCGCAGAGCGGCCAAAGACTTGGGAACAGAACCCTCGCCAGGCCGAGTATATCTATTCGGTTGGGTCAGTATCCGAGGCCCAAGTCGCGACACTTGAGCATACCTGCATGAAACCCAACACAGCAAAAGGGACCGAGATCAGCCGAACATACCGTTTCGAGCGAGGCGAGTCGGGAATAAAGCATATTGTGCATGCGGCAATAATCCAAGAGAGCAGGGTGAAGACGGCGCCGATGCTGTACCTATACGCGTTCAAATTCATCGGTCGAACAAATTGAAATGGATTTACGCCTACCAATATAGCTGCTTGGGGAGGTTGATGTTGGAAGCGACAGTACTCACAAAGTTTGGAACGCTGCATGTGTCGACGAGATCATATATCCGCGTGTAAGCAGGAGTAAACTAGCCAGAGACACTCAGCACTCGCAGGCATGATTTAACGGGACAAACTCACCACATCGGGATGCGTGGTCCTTTCTAGCTCGTGCAGCAGCTGGTTCCGTACGTCTGCGTCAAGGCTCAACTCCTTCTTTGCGTTCGGTCGGAGGAATGTCGCGACGATCTGCAACGTTTCCGTCCTAAAGGGCTGGTCTCTGAGTGGGGCGGGTGTTGGCGGAAGCGGCGACCACTGGGGCCACGAAGAGGATGCGGGAGAGCAACCCCAGTCGGCGGCGGTGGTGGTCGACACCGAGGCAACCTCCCCAGGCGATGTTCCGGGTATCGCCGAGTTGGACGCAAAGAGCGGGGAGGGGGAGAGGGACTGCTGTTCGGGGGGGAGAGCAAGGAAGCGGGCGCGATAGTCGTGGTACCAGACGATAAACTGGAGGTTCTCCAACGAGCGCTCCTAGACGGCGGTGAGCGGCGGGTGGTGCGAGCACGGCGAGAGACAGACCTGGAAGGCGAGATAGGCCTCGAACTCGTCCAGGCTGTGAGACGTCAGGGCCAGACTCGGACCGGGAGAGAGCCAACGCACCCGAGCGGACTGCACGCGTCGCCGGACAGGATGTTGATGAGCTTGATCTGGCCGAGCAGCCTGCGCCGGGCGTGGCGGCCGGCCCAGCGCGAGAGCACAGCGGCGAATCCTCCCGGGGGCATCGTGCGCGTCTCGCCGTGCTTGCCCAGACGCCGGCCTATAAGTTCTCGCGGTCTGCATCACTCTGCGCTCACCCGCGTTTGCATCCGACCTTAGCAACCGCGTCATCTAGAGCGTTCGTTCCAGTCAGGTCTGGCTCGCTTCAACCGTGTCCCTGTATATCGTTCCGAATTCTAGATCTGCCTGGCTACGCGAACTGCTCCACACGAACGCAAGTGTGGGGCTAGCTAGGATTTCATATTCGCGCCCAGCCCCGATCCACGAGACTCAATCCTCCCAAGACTCGGGCTTATTTATCCCCGCCACCCGCCTGCTCAAAGCCTCGACCCGTCAATACACGGGTTGTGCCTGAACCAAGACGATCGATCAAAGATGGTCATACCTAAATATTGGCTTGGTGGAAGCGTTCCCTGGAACCTGTCAATGTCATCATGTTCTTGAGCTGGAATATCCGCAGTGGACAACGATCTGGGCTTTGCCGGTAAAGACGCCATAGACACTCAACCAAGGTCTGGTGTATAATTCTTCTATATAATGGATCATATGGCGTGCGCGACTCCAGACAAAGTCTAGTCCGTTGCGCTGGCTTCGGTGTTTGCATCCTAGCTCCGGACATATCTACACTCGAACCCCTCTGATCCGACAATTTGATGGCGTGACCTAGCAACCCGGGCTAAACGCTTCAAGAATCAAACAGCACCAGTATACATCAGCAAGTATATACTTGCTTATCTGAACTTTTGGCTACCTATTGTCGAGAAAGCGGTTACCAGCGGTCTGATTTTCTTCCGGATAGCAGAGGTTCGACTGCATGTCATCCACGCATTGCCGCCACCACACGTCTTAGCCCAATAATCAAAGAAACGACTATAAATCAGGTTTAGAAAACAACGCAACGAATAGCAGTCCAGTCATACAATCAGCCACGCCAAGTATAGTAAGACAACGCTTGCGTTGGTCCCAGGCTCGGACTCGGGGCGCGTTTCTGAACAAGGAAATGGGCAATCGCACGCAAGTCCGATTCCTCCACATTCTGGTATGATCTTCGGAGGCCGCCGTTAAACTTTAACACAACTATGCTCCCTTTCCAAGGATGGGGTGTTTCGCCTATTAGGTTGTGGACAGACTCGTTTCGCATCTGGTTGGACAGCCGAGCCATCGAGTCTGGAGGAAATTCGAAGAAAAAGTGCAGAGGCGAACGCAAGCGTCTTCCGCCGATTCCTTTATTGCAGACAGTGTCTGCAGGCGTCACTTGCGTCCCAAAGATATCCCCAAGATGTGGCAGCCAACGTATGGTACGAAGGGGTTCAGCGTAGCTACGCAACTCCACAGAAGTGTAATAATACTCTGGCTGGCGGCTGGAAGTATGATTGCCTGAACGTACTGCGCGTTCGGGTTGGTTTGGTTCATGGGCGAGGGTGGGATCGGTACTGGCGATATTGAATGAGAAAGCTGAGGAACTGGCGAGGCAGGGGCTTGCTGTGATATTTGAGAACCAGGACGGGAAGGTTGGCCAGCAAATAGAGCGCATAACTCGTTATGTGATTCGCGGTCATAATCAATGCACTGTGCCGAACAGTACCACACGTATAAACATCTATGTTATGCAAACCTCAGTACTGACCTGGTCGTGGACTGAAGCCTGGGAGCTTACCGCAGGCACCGATACAGTCCTGGATTACCGCAAGCGTTACATGTTCTCGGGAGAGAAAATGAAGAAGTTGGTGGGGATGTGGATGAACTCGAGGCCTCCATCATTCCCAACAATATCACAGATCTAGCCACAGAGATTGCATCATTATACAACACACACCCATAGGGCTCCGGCCGCGCGGCTCACCCACTTACATCCTACGAGGAGAGACCTCTGAGAATATCTTGTCGCTTGGCCATGCAGCTTCCTATCTATAAGAACACCCGGCGCCATGCTCCACGTGGTCCCATACGGAGCAAAACGAAATAGAACTCGACGTGCTCGCTATCGATACACCCTCAGGTCTTGGAAGCATTAGTCAGCGGTCAAAGTGGTCGTCTGCCAGCCATTTCGCAACAAACCACATGCCGAGATTTTACAAGAAGCTGCATCGCCACGGGAGTGAAGGTTGTGTCTTCATAAGAGTGCATATATGTCGAGGTTTCGAGTATGGCCCGAGTCAACGCGTGTTAGATCCGGCCATTGGCGTGCAGGGGACCATATGGTCGTTGGGTGATATACGTACGGGCGGCTGTATTTTCCCCCCTAAACGGCCTTCATCACGAAGCTCATTTAGATAAGAGGTCTAACCTATTCCGGCAATGGGCTTGGCCGATCTGGCCGAGGCTGGAGCTAACAATAGTCGCTCGCTGGTATATAGGCTCGATGCACAACTGCGTGACCGCGATAGCATGCACAAGGTCCGATTAAAGCTCGCTGTCAAGCCATCCATTTGGTGTAAGTGTTGAAGCATCAAGGATTGTCCCAACTTTGCGCCTATAATTCAGCCCTTCAGTCCCGCACTGAAATATTTAGTCGCTCCGAGTAACCCCACTGTGTGAGTATATTGCATTGGCTAGGCTACACCTAGAACGTGCGCTGCGATGTTAACCCTATGCAGCACCAAGAAGGTGGCATTGTTTGCGTATGTTTGCATTACGGTGGTTAGATCAGGTGGTTTGCTCATTCCCATCACCTTGCCCTGGGATAGTATCTACTGTAGTAGGGCATACATAAATATATCCGCCCTATCTCCATTGCTTTATGCGTGAACGACTATCAATAACCATATTTGGTTTGACCCGAATGGTTCGACACGAGCCTT
The DNA here is from genome assembly GCA_030998015.1 of Ceratorhiza oryzae-sativae. Taxonomy (NCBI): domain Eukaryota; kingdom Fungi; phylum Basidiomycota; class Agaricomycetes; order Cantharellales; family Ceratobasidiaceae; genus Ceratorhiza; species Ceratorhiza oryzae-sativae. The sequence goes on from JARWMV010000245.1 coordinate 134,974, forward strand.
TTTTGCCACTGAGCGTCATCCAACGGGCCCATTTCAGAACCAGTAACGTATTCTGACGTTCCCATACATGGTGACCTGGGCTGGGCAGAGTCACCACCTTGACCGCACCACAACATGGAGTTCGAGGTGAACCGATTCTGACTGAGTCTATAGTTTGTCTGATATATTGGTCAACCTAGATCACTAAAGTCAATATAGCCTATGCTGCGCTGGGAGCCTTGGTTATTTCCGTAAGCTCTGTTTTTATCGTAGTTATACGTGCAGCCTATCCTTCTCCTAGTTGAGTTTGGTATCCTTATTCCTGAAAGACAAGGTTCGAACATCTCGTTCGATATGTGTTGCTCTGCGCTCAGTAGTTGTAGGTTTACACCAGCGAGGTTACCTTCGCTCTTGTATTCGGCTTATTGATCGGCCCTCATGGCCTGAACATTTTTGACCCCCGTGGCTGGTCATCGGAAGGAACGGTGTCCCAAATCTCCAATACAAACTACGTTACTTTTGAATTGACAAGGGTGGCACTGGGAATCGGGTTATTTGCTATCGGTTAGGCGAACCTGGTGTGGTGGTATCGTGTTTGCTAATTTTAGGTCGTAGGCGTCGAGCTTCCGAAATCGTATCTAAAGGATCATGCCCGAAGCTTAGTGGCCTTGGTGGTTCCAGTAATGGGTAAGCTGCATCTTTTGGCAAATGGTCAACCTCTCACGATATTCGGCTAGCCTGGGGATGGTTTGTCTCGGCAGGTAGGAAAATGTTGAAGTTACTCAGACTGCGGATCTGATTTTATTTCCGACGATAGCCTTCATCCATTGGATATTCCCTGCTCTAAGCTACACGTCCGCCTTGTTGATCGCAGCCTGCCTTACGCCTACCGATCCAGTGAGCCGCCCAACTGATTGGTTATTTCTCCAGTGTTGATCGAGTTTAGGTCCTAGCGAACGCGATCGTTACAGGTCGTTGGGCAGAACGAAATGTCCCTGAGCGCATTCGGTTTCTCTTAGCAGCCGAGTCTGCCGCAAATGATGGCCTTGCATATCCTTTTTTGTATATTTCACTCAAAATGGTGACGGAAAGCACACAACCTACAGATATTCTGAGGTTCATTTGGGAGAGTATTGTTTGTAAGTCAATTTGTGAGCTTCTAACGACTTTGCCTCACGGCCCTTCAGATCAGGTCTTATTAGGAGTAGCTATAGGCACTTTGATGGGTTGGGTGTTTCGAGTAGCTCTGCGCCGCGCCGAAAGGAGAGGCTTCATCGATCGTTCGAGCTATCTGGGACAGTACCTTTCCTTGACCATTTTGAGTTTGGGGGTAACCGCTCTTCTCGGTGGAGACGATTTGCTTGCCGCCTTTGCTGCTGGTAAGTTGTAGAAGCCTTGTTACTGATCACTCATCAACGGTAACCCCCAAAGGTTCCGCTGTCTCTTGGGATGGTCATTTCAACGAGAAGTCTCACGAATCCGATTTTTCCAACATCATCGAAGTGTTCTTCAACTGTGCTTGTTTCGTTTACATAGGAGCCTGGCTGCCATTCGAAGCGTTAAAGCGAGACATTGATCCTCACTTGGGTATCACACTGGACCGCATGATGCTGCTATTCGTTCTGCTGTTGATGGTCAGGCGTATCCCAGCGCTAATCATGCTCTGGTGGAGCGGCTGGTTACTTCCTGATGTTAGTAGCCTTGGAGAAGCGCTCTTCAGTGGTCATTTCGGGCCGATGGGTGAGTAACGGATCGGTCTTGCCTTTGCTATGTTCGGCCCCGAGCGCTCATCGGTTATCCAGGTGTCGGCGCCATCTTTATTTCAATGCTAGCACTAACGAGGTTACCTACACCCCACGGTCGAGCTGATGATCAAGTAGATTGCGTAGCCTCATCGATACAGCCCATTGTTTCTTTCGTCGTCCTTGGTTCAATCTTCATTCGTGCGTTTCTGTTGGATCTTCTCCACTCATGTCTGACTAGCTCTGAATGGTCATAGACGGTTTATCGATTCCGTTTTTCTCGCTCGGCTCTTGGGTACATCTTACATATATCAAGGCGAGAAGAGGCGCCGTCAAGCCGAGACGCGCTACAGTCCGTGAGCCCGTTTAGACGATCACGCGCTCTTCCGGATGAGCGACGCGGACTGTTGTCGGATGAGCAGAGTATTGGAAGATACTCGGTTGGAGGGTACAGTGGCTATAACGAGCGCGTCTCCAACGAAGAGGATCACCCCTAGAGATATGAAGGGTTGCACTCGGGTGTATATAATTCTTTGCCTTTTATATCTACTGGCTATTTATAGCCAAACGAAGCTCGTCGGTTGGTTTATCCCATATGTCCGAGCAACCTCCTTCAAATCCGTGCCTCCGTTGATGCGTTGATACACAACAACTGCTCCGGTATTCATTCCACCAACGACCAAATAAGTGCCATCAGGGCTTAGCGTCGCTCCGCGGAGATGCTGGACCCCAGTTCGAACTTGCTTGATAACCTGCAGACTGTTATTGGCGATGCTGACGATGGTGATGGCGTCGCTCGAGTCTCCGCGGTTCGTAGCGTACAAGTACTGAGTGGGGAATGTGCTGGTACTGGGAGAGAGAAGTAACTCTCCCGCACCAAGGGCGCTTGGGTTGGGCGAGTCGGATGGCACAATGGAAACGCTGGCTGCCACTGGGGGCTGGGTAGACGAACCAAGGGCGGGGATGGTTGTTGGGTAAGAATGTTGGATAGCTCGTGGAGCATATAGAGGATATTGTCTGTTCGAGGAGAAGATGTATTTGATGTACCAGAAAAATATTTATACTCCTACCTTTGACTACGCCATGGCGAGGACCGCTTCCAGCAGGTTGCTGAATATAGCCACTGTTCTGGAGTGTACCAGAGGTGGATTTGGTAAGTCGCCAAACTTTGTCGGAGCCCTACATCGACAAATCAGTGTGTCAATGTGGAGGTAATACGCATACATCGTAGTCCCTGCACTCACAAGATCTGGCACAAGGTATTCGCTCCCGTATTCGATAACTTCATGAGGGTGTGGGCTAGTTTGTCGGTTTGAATTGGGCCCAGAACCAGTGAATTTAACAAAGGGATAAGCAGACCCAAAGTGGCCTTTGTCAGCGGTGAGTGGGATGTTCAGGACATTGCCGCCGTTGTACTGTGAAACACGCAGATTAATTGGTGAAGTTTGATTTACAGACCGAATCCATACGTTTGCAGCTACTACTTCGTTTCCGTTGCTAGCGGCGAGCACGAAAGCAGTACCGTCTCCTCCAGTAGACACAGACGCCAGCTTTTCGAAACATCAGTAAAGGCTTCATCTGAATATGGGAGAACCCACTTGTGTCAACTGGCCTTGCGAATTGACGGTAAATGACCACACCGCGCCAGCAGAGTTCTCCTGAGTCGCAAAAATCACGCTCTTGTTAGTTGGATGGCGGTGATCCAGCTTGGATTCTGGCCGGCGTATGAAGTTGCAATTGTTGGCAAGTTGCTGTTGCTCGAGTCAAACTGCAAGGTGGTGATCACCGATGAATAAGCTCCGACAAGAATCTTGTAGGACACCATGGTTGCAGACTCAGATCAGGAGGGCTAGGGAGATAGACGACTCTGGGCGACTGCCATACGCATTAAATATAAAACGGGCGGGCTGTAGAAGCACGTCTCGTTTAGTTTTCGGAGTGGTAGCCGGTCGCACGTATCATATTATCACTGTCATTTCGTGTCTCACACGGGCTTCGCTTTGAAATATACCGCATTAGAAGCTTATCGGAAACAGTTGCGACGATTGTATCACCGAGGTTTAGCAGAAAAACAGCGAGGTAAAGAAGTCAATGGCCATCCGTTAACATATATATGCCAAGGAGACCAGACAAGCAAGAGTTAAGAATGGCGTCAACCAAGGCCACTCGCACGCAAACGCGAATCAGCCATCGTCGTATACTTGAAATTTGCTCGCGTGTCGCTTGAAGACTTTGTCCGTGGTGGTTCGCATTCACGCGGGATCGTAGCCAATAGGAACCCCAGCCTGACCAACCCTCGTGACGTATTTAAACTTCGCTTCCATTCGCCAAACCCGGCAAAAACGTTTACAACATACATTTGGGGTAACATGTCAAGGAATCCAGTGTACAGCATATACAAAATGTGGAATAGATCACAGTGTAGATGGTAACAATTGCATATCTACTTGAAGGAACTCGCCCATAAAATCAGAGTAAATCGGCTTTATATTGAATCGTCAGAGAGTCGTATATGGGAAGATGAAGGAAGATTCTGGTGAAGAATTATCGTCTGTGGTGTTCTTGGTATTGTATAAGTCGTTCGCGGCAACGCATAATCGCCTTGCCAAGTTGATTTGCTCCTTTAAGGTCCGCACCAGCACCCCAGGGGGCATCCCACATGTACAACAGCTCAGCGGGGTTTGTTGATATGAGCATTTTGCCGAGCGCTATCGCATGTCTCTATTAGTATACCAATCAGTTAAACCGGATCAATAACAGACTCACATGGGTGCTGCGTAAACTTGAGCGCCAAGACTTCGTCCATCTTGTCCATCTGGATTTCCTCCCAATCTGGCCGTTGCAATGAACGCATGATACTCCCGTCCTTGCCGATAGCACCAGCGTGAGCCCATTGGTCAGCGTATAACTCCGGCTCGATCGCTTGTCGGATCCCTTCGGCAAGCTCGGGATGCCAAATCTCCTCGGTGCGGCCTCGGCCTCGTCCAGCAGGTCGGCGGAGAAAGCGCATCGCGTGCCAGAGATGGATTGCTGATGGGTATATCTTGCCTTCATATTCGAGCGCGTGTGGTGAGGTCATACTGAATGGGTGACCCCTGTCAAAACGGATAGGTTGGACCGCGACGGGATGCGCCGAACGCATCACCCCCGCCCATGGATTGTCAACGGGGGAAACCTCGCTCCGGGAGTGACCATGTCCGAACATGCCGCCAAAGGTGTGGTGGGATGGCTCGTTCCGGCGCTGAGAGTTGGCTCGGGCGGCAGGATTCTGGTGATTGCGCTGCATCGAGAGCGTACGTTTGAGGATACCCTTCAAGATACCTGGCTTCTTCGGCTTGTTCACCGAGGGCACAGACGGGTTACGGCCCGGCCCTGGCCCTGTGTTGGCGTGCGACCGCTCACCTTTGGCCTTCTGCATCCACTCTGGAAGCGGTTCACGTGAAAGGGGTGGCGGCAATCCACCAGGTGACGGAGATAGGGGTTGGCAGGCGGGACGTCTTCGCTGCTGGTCGAGTCATAAGGGCTCGTGTCGTTGTCAGCCATGATCGGCTGAGTGAAATTCTCGCGGGATGCGTTGGCGTGCCCGACACTCGAGCCACCATACCGCATGCTCCCTTCTCCATGGCGCATGCTGCCGTGGCCAACGCTGCTCGCGGGGCGAGGGTGCGTAGTCGCGGGCGTACGCATGAGCGCGTCCAGCTCTTGCTCTGCCAATCGTCTCCTCGCGAGTTCTGCCTCTGAAACTCTGGGCGTCATGCCCTGCTCCCGTCGGCGCGCTAGCGCCTCCATCGCTGATTCGTGTCGCATCTTGTCTCGCTCTTCCGGACGAAGCGCCTCGCGCGAACGCTGACCTGACGCTTTACGAATGACCTTTTGCTGCTGCCTCGAGCGTAAAAACTGCTGCTCGAGCTGGTATCGCCGTTCGGGTGTGATACCCTCTCGTCTGTCTCGTTCAACCCATTCGAGATCCTTGCGTTTTTCAGCCCACTTGCTCGCCGTCGTGTGCCACACGTCTCGAACATCTCTCCAATCGTCTTGGCTCATTCCAGGATAGTATCGCGGGAGAGGTGCACGCCCCTTGGCCCTTCGTTCGTCATTCTCGTGTTCCACCGTCCAACGCCAGGGCTTGATCTTGATCCACTGCCAGTCCTTGTGCAAATAACCTTCATCCCACAAATAGCCCTTGGCAAACTCGCGCTTGGCCAACGGAAGTTCCGAATTCTCGCGCTGTACACCCTCGCGGCCTCGAGCGCCCGTCCCATGGGCGTCTGACGCTCCTCTGCCAGCTCACGTTGGATCGGACCCCCAGTCTCGTGCATGAACCTCGCCCAGCCCGGATCCCAGAACCTGTCAACCCACTTGTCGCGCGTCCTGTGCCACTCGTCGTAAATATCTTGAAGCTTTTCCGGCTTTGTCTCGTTCGTCACGCGCGGCAGCGGCGGGTCACCATATTCTCTGCGCTCTCGGTTCTCGAGCCGAGTGAACAGGTCCCAATTGACCCACATCGGGAAACCGTTGAAGATGTACGGCGCATCCTGGTCTCCCCGTTCGAGCCTGTCTCGAGCATCTTGCTCCGCCCATTCGAATGCTTCTCGATGCTGCGCTGCACGTGCTATATCCGCTTCGGCCACGTCAGAACTCGATGTTTGAGTCGGTGAAGGCGGGTCCATCACTGTTCCCCCAAATTGGGTCGAATCGGCTGTTCGAGGGCGAGGAAGCGTGCGGGGAACTGTGGTTGCGATGCTCGGTGGGCGTTCGCGCATATACGGAGTCGCACCAGCTCCTTCGACTCGACCGGCAAACGCTTCAGACGGACGAGGGGAGAGGATAGAGTCCGAGACGTATCGGGGTGTTCCTTTGGGTACGTGTGGCGAGGGCATTTGCATGTGCGGTGAAGGCGCGCCACGGGGTGTGTGTGGTGAAACTAGACTGGCGGCCATGCCTTGGCTTCGTGCATCCCACGAACTTTGTCGATGCAATCCTGCAGGAGACTTCATGGGCGGGGGGATGCCACCTCCGGCCAAAGGTGGGATGCCACCCGCACCGCCAAGGGGTGGGGGAGCACCCAGAGGCGGGGGACCGCCCAAAAGAGGAGGCCCTCCCAATGGCGGAGGACCGCCCATAGGGGAGGGAACCTGCATCAACCGCGGCCCGCCTGGAGAATGCTCCAACCCCGGAATCCCATTTGTCCCGACCGAACCCATCAGCGGTGGTGGGGGATGGCTGCTCCCGCTCCCAGCCGACGCCGACCCGTCGGCGCAGGCCCGTACGCGTCTGGTCCGTCAAACGACGGTCGACTGTCCACAGACGGTCGTCGCCCACCGTCAAACGAAGGTCTCCGCCCACCATCTCGTCCACCGAGGGGAGGAGCTCCCATTCCGACACCACCATACCCTCCAGGCAACGGTGCGTCCGAACTCGTCCGGCGCATGCCCATACCCATGTGATCACGCATATAGCCCGCATCGCTCGACGTTCTCCTACCATCCAGTCGGATCGGACCCGCAGACGGGTCAATGCGCAAGGGCGGCTCGATATGGTCGTCTGCGCCTCGGCCCGGCCGGAATCCTTGTACGCGGTCGCGTCGTCCGCCTCGGAAATCGTCTGGTGGCTCGACGACCTTGCCATACTTGTCTACGTGAACTCCAATGGGCACTTGACCGGGTGGTAAGCCCACGTCTGGACGCTCGCCCATCATCGGAGGCGGGCGGTCGGTCATCATGGGAGGTGGGACATCTTTCGACGGTCGACGAAGCCGATCGAACGACAAGTTTCGTAAACCGGTCTTGTGTCGGGTCGTCGCAGCGGCTGGGGGAGGAACATATGCATTGGGCTCCGGTGGATTCTGCGAAGCCGAGCTTCCTCGTCGACCACGTCCAAATAATCCCGCAATCTTTCCCCACTTGGATCGGGATGGCACACGTTCGAGTGGAGGGCCAGCGTTGGCCACGGGAACACCGTTTATGACTGCCGGGCCGGGTGGGTCACCGCGCAAGGTTCCGTGGCCTGGTTGTTGATGTCCATGGAGGCCAGAGGGGCCGTCACGCATGCCTCGCATTCCATGTGGATCTGGCGCGCCGCGTGGGCCATGCGGATCGGGTGCGCCACGCAGGGCGTCAGGGATACCCGGCGGCTGGTTCATCGGCTGTCCAAGCAATGACTCGGCCGTATCCCATCCAGGTCGCTCAGGTCGTTGACGGCTTCGGCTTCGGCTCTTCTCTTTATCCTTTCCTCTTTCCCTCTCTCGTCCTTTGGAAGATTTCGAGGGCGCGGATGGGGTATCGCTGACTTTAGGTGCACGTCCGTATGCAGGCTAGGAAGCAATCCAGATTATTAGTGTGGGAGCAGAGAAAATAGTGAATAGAAGCCTACTTGAGGGTTAATAGGTACCGCACCCGCGCTGGCCGATTTGCTGTGTTTCGATTTGGATTTTTCACGCGCCGGAGCTGGGCCATACCCACCAGGTAGAGTACCCAGTCCACGATCGTGAATGTCGAGGCTCCGACCTGCTCTTGGCATATCGCCCGCACCAGGCATCCCACCCATGCCATAGATCCCGCAGCTCCGGGAATTCCTGCGCCAGGCACCAGGAAACCCCCTCGTCCATCTAAACTCGGTCTTCTCGCGTCTAGCCCAGCTCCGGGCAACCCAGGCAGCGGATTCTTCTCCAGCTTTTGACGCGCTGCTGCTTCAGCCGCTTGTCTCCCTATACCAATTGTAATGTAACTATCCTGTTTCGCGCTACTGGAAAAGGACACTCACGCGGATCGGTCGCGGCGAATAAATTCGGAACATTGGCTGACGCAGGTGCAGACGGGCTAAAGTAGGCTCCTCCCGCAGACCCAGGTGGGTGTCCCATCCCTACGCCAGCATAGTTGTACCCATATTGAGCTTGAGCTGGTGTTCCATACCCTGCTCCGGGCTGCCGCGGATAGCCGTACTGGCCGGCGGGAGAGGTATACACGTTGGCAAGGTATGGGTGTGCTGATGTTGGTGCAGGCGGGATATTGGGCATCGATGTGCTTGCGTGCTGGGGTTGGGGCTGTGTGCGAGTGGGTTGTTTGTCGAATGCTGGTTGAAATTGAGCGTGTTGAAGGGATTACAGGATTGCAGAGCAGGTCGAGGATGATAGGGGAAGTATGACGCGGTGTTGGTCGAGAGAGAGAGGAGCGTCCGTTCAGGGCCGGTGCGGTGACGTTGCGACCACGAGGCGTGCACGCACAGTTGGAGTTTCATTCGAACAGCCCAGCAGGGCGAGCGAGAGACAGAGGGGATCCGGATCGACGAGCGAACCCAATCCAAGAAGATCGTCGAAACAAGGCGACAGTCAGCGCAACGATACATTACGGCTGGGACACCAGCACTCACCGGCAGCACTCGCGTGTCGGCGCGACGAGCCGTAGCCAGTCATGTACTCGTCCTCGTCCGTGTCCTCGCCTTGGGTCGTCTCCGAGTCGAGCCCGCCCGCACGACGGCGCATGCGACGCGCCTCGTCTTTGCGGCGCCGGTTGCGTTCCCTTTCCTTCTCCTGCTCTTTGTCTCGGCTCTTTCCCTTGCCTTTGTCCCGATCAACATCTGGGAGCCGGCCGGGACGGATGTTGGCACTGAGCTTGGCAGCGTTGTATTCGGTGTTGGCGTCGGTCTCGTAGTCGAGCTGGCGCTCGGCCTCGTCCTCGTCCTGGGCGTCGGCGGCGGTGCGGATGTGGGAGGAGGTGGCGGGGAACGGGTAGTGCTGGTTGTGCATGGGTTTGTGTGCGGACCACTGGGCGGTGATGGGGCCGTGGGAGATAGGCGCAAAGTGGAACGCTGTCTTGGACACGCTCATTGCAAGGCGCCGGCCACGAGCGTCAAGGATTCAAAATCCACAGACTCGAGGCAGCGAGCACCGTGCGACATGCAGCAGGCAATGAGCTCACTTCAGCAAGGCAAAACATAATCACGTGACTGGACCGCCACCAACCAAATTCATCCAGTGCAGATAGGGGTAAGCAGTATGTCTAATCAGACAACTTGTCTGAGATCACAAATATTATCTAAAACATAATAAACGCAGTCGATCAAGATACCCCAGTCTCTGACTAATTCAACCAACTACATCACCCCCACCGAGTTTTGGAGATGCGACCTGGCTCAAAGGATCGACACTTGCGAGTCCCTATCAATAAATCTTGCGGTTGCACTGATTCCGAACTAGGCTCCCCGTCCACATTGCGAGTTCAAGCACGGGCTCTTCCAAGTGAAGCCGCATCTTGAGGGGGCGATGCTTGGTCAAGGCCCCCCAGCACGATACTTGTCAAATGAAAGGTCCATTGACATCCAACCGCACGTACATGTGACCCTAGCCATCACCGATAGATTTTAGAACGCATATAGCCTGGACAGCGCACATCCCCGAAAAGTTCTTGGCATTCAGTGGATTGGTATGTATAGCTCGTATGAAATCAAATGAGCCAATGGGACAACCAGCCAAGGTATGCTCGACACCCTTGATCATACCTGATTGCTCGGAAGGGGGCGTGAACAGTCGTAAGATCATCCACCCCGCGTGCAGCTTCTGCTCGAGAGAATATATTCAGGCAAAAAGGTCACGAGAGACCGAGCAGAGCATGCTCGTCGCATTCCAAATCGAAACAAATCCATGCCAATCCAGATCTAAGCTTGTACACCCTGGGAAGATTTTCCGCACAAAATAGCTAAAGGTCTGGTCCAGTGATGTGTGACTTTCAGGTAGAATGACCTACCTTTGACTATAATCATGTCAACAGAGGTGACGATACAGACACAAACAAATACTCAAATATTTCGGGTCTTTCTTATGCAGTAAACATCCGAGAAAGTTTGTAGAGCGTCGAGACATAGGTATATACCCTCAGCCTGCTCTCACGGTTGGCAAACTTCTGATCTGTCACAAAGGGTGTTCCCTTGATCGATGTCAGCTGCATCGACTGCCACACTGCCCAGATTTAGTAGCCACAGAGCAGGTCGTAGGGCATTTGTCAAACCTCCAAAGGAGTCCTGGCAAAATCCCAAATCCACCCCTGACGACGACGGCCTTGTACAACGGTGGCCTTGAAGGATGGTTAACTTCGGCCACGCACCCTCGACGACCAAGGCCAGGCAAACCCCTCTAACCGAGCGTCAATCCATCACGTGCTAGGCGTATACCTATGGGGATGATACGTAGCAAGGCTCCCCTTAACAGCGAACACTGATCTGATGCTCACCCTTCCCCTCGAGCCCACAAAGCGTCATTATCAAGATGGATGAAGAGCTCACTGTGCACACAAAGCGTGACGAAGCATCAAGTCATCACAAATGTGAGCCTCGCCGAGTAATGCAGTGCCGTTAACACCTATCCTCCTTTTTCGGGTGTGCAGAAAGCAATTTTGGCTGCCTAGCGCGAATAACGGGACGTGTATCTCAGCTCACGCTGTCGATCATAAACTTGGCGAATAGCCACCAGTTCACCTTTTCACAGGCGCCCGCTGAAGATCTTCGTGAAATACCAGTTTGCTCGCCTCGGGTGCCATCTACAGAGACTCCACTATCTGGTCTCATCTCATCTCCTGCCCCCGCCATTTCAACCTTTGCTCCGGGGATCCTCCGCTGAAGAATCTTAACCTAAATCGTTCCTCGTACAACCCGGTACTCAGCCTTTTCACGGCGATTGTGTTCCCTTGTTCACTAACCAACGCTACTCGTAAGGGTTATCTCGCTTGTTTTTGTTCCTGGATGATATCTACGAATGTCAATTGCTACTTTGGGAGCCGAAAAGCTCACCCTGCCGCTGCGTTCCTCGACTTGCAGTCATTCTCTGTTCTCGATTCTACCCAGGTCAACCAAAACAGTGCGAATAGGTTGATTATGCTTCCTGATGAGTCCATTAATAGGGATATTGAAGCTAGCTGCGCTTTTCCGACTGCGAGGGTCTTTGGCGCCCACAGTTTCTCTGATTGGGGCTGGTGAAATCGTTTGCTTAATTCTGATCGGCACCCATAGCATGACCGAGCATCGTGCCTGTGCTATACGCGAACGCGTGTTTAAATCAATGATTGGTCTCACTAGCCAGGCATGCACGGGGTCAAAGTTTTCAACGACTCATCACCGTAAGCGCCCTTCACCGAACTCAGGTCGATCTCGTAGCTTGCTGGCTCATGCTTGTTGTCCGATCAAGAGAATTTTGATCTACCATGAGGCGCCCCTCGGTCCTTATTGTCTGCTGAACGCGTTGCCCGACAATGAGCTTCGTAGCTTTAACTATATGCGGCCCTAGCACCAAACTAACCTCTGCCAGCGCTTGCTCATACCAATCAAGGCAAGTCCGCCCGACTAACAATCTCAACCGCACCGATAGCGTTAACCCCGTACTTACGGGCCAAGTGCATGGAGATCTCGAAACGTTACTTACATTTTGAAATTACTATAACAAATACGGGGGTTTAAAGAGACTAACTTTCACACTTTCACCGTCAGCCACAGGTCATGTGCCACCGGGGTTGACATTTCAGGTCCCTTGAATGCATCACGTAGACTGAGCTAACGCGACATTAGCCTTGAAGCTCTGGCCAATCATGAAATAGAGTGCAAAAACAACATCGATTTACCAGCCGGCGGAGCCCTTTGATGTCGCTTGGTTCCTATTTTGGATGTGTTTTAAACCGGGGGCGGTGTGTTGGGGAGTCTTACGATGATTCACATCATGTCGGTTGGAAGTGTGAACCTTGGTACTCTGTCTTCTGGCAGCTCTTCTGATACCTTCGGTCATCGGGGTTTAGTCGGCTTGTTTGCCGGGAGTGACGACGAGAGGAAACTCGACAAGTGAACTGAGAGCAGCTCGACTATAACAAATGGGTCGGAGCTTTTGCCGATCCGACGTAAATTCATCTGCCAAGTGGCTTTCACAAATTAACGCCGTTGGAAAGCTGGCTGACGCTCATTATGGATTGATTGCAGTACGCGATCTCAAGACTAGAATCCGCTCATAAGGGCGGTTGTTTTCCGACTTTATGTGAAATTTGCGTAACATGGGTTCATGGCCAACCATGGGATATTGTATTTCAATGGATACTCCCTATGCCACTTTACAGGCTGTTCACACGTTGGATTGGCGGTAACTTCCTTGGCTGGGTTTGGGCCACAACAGGCCTCGGTTTCATTGAGTACCGTACCATCGCTCTGGTTGCTCCAGATGTTAGGTGCAGCTTCAACCGAATCTCGCTAGTGTGCTTTATGCTACGTGTACTTTGTGAGGTACATTTCCAAGATTCTAGTATGTTTTCGGATCCTAGTCTTCCGAGATTGTTGATTTACGTTGAGAGTAAAAATTGCTTTAGTACTGATCAAATGGGATGCTACACTTGCTGACAAAAGTCTTGCAGCATGTGACCTCAACTGCGATTTTCTGGACCGTTCGTCGTACGATGGACGAACGCGGAGGTTTCAGCCCTCATTCGACTAGTATATTATGTAGACTACTATCTAAACTATATATGTACGAAAAACGGTGCGCTCTCGACGCCTGTGAGATGAGATATGGCCATCTTCGCACGGTGGGGGGCTGCAAGACTTATGTAAGTGGCAAGCGCCCCTTGGACAGATACACAATTTTTGGGCAGTAGAATCACGGAAACATGTATTAATGAAAATAGAACTTTAGTACCGAGTGTTACCACCCTTTGCATCAATTACAGCCTGTAGTCTAGACAGAATAGAATCATACAACTTCTCAATAAAACTATTAGGGATGCAATGCCACTCCTCCTCCAATGCCTTCCACAAATCATCTTGGTTTCAAGGCAAAACAGCATGAGAGCGAACCTTTCGATCCAAGAAGTCCCATGTCGACGACGACAAGTCAGGCGACGAGGAAAATAGTAAGAAAAGTAAAAGAACTTGTATTCGACGAGAGGTCAAGTTCTTGAGGAGTCCTCTGCAAACTTGACTGGGTTTATATACATAGTACAAGCCACATCATAACAAACAAGTCCGTACAGTGAGTCACGACAGATAAGAGATAGAAGCAGTAGAAGCGACTGCGGAACTGCGGAATTTCACATCAGAGTTGAAATACATCTCGGTTACCGGTCCGGGACATTCCCTGAGTCACATGATACAGATATACCATAAAAGGCGAGTATGTTTTGAAGATGATCTCATAAAATGTAGTAAATCAAGAAAATATTGTAGAGTGGATGTATGCGTGTCAGTTCGTGACACTTCCCCCCTTCAAGGCACGGGGGTCCTGGGGTGCCTTTGGGTGCAACTTGACATAGTCGGCGATGAGTTCTGGTGCGTTCACCAGGTCGTCATAGGTTAACCATTGTCGCTCGTCATAGCCGAGCCACTTGACATAGTATTCGAAGACATTAGATCTTTTGTTATATCGTGACTTTATGATCTGTTCCACTTCGAACTCTTCTTCCCCTTCAGGAGTTACCACAGGTGGTGGTGGGGGAACCTGACGGCCGTAGGGGTCGTCTTTATATTTGGTCAGGAGTGAGACATGAAACACTGGGTGTATTTTCATGGTTATCGGTAGGTCCAGTTTGTATGCATGTGTGCCATGTTGTGCTACCACCCTGAATGGTCCAACTCTTTTGTGGGCTAGTTTCCTGGAGGCCTGCTGTGTCCGTATGTTTTTGGTATCAAGCCAGACTTTGTCTCCAACCTTAATTGCTTCAGGAGTCCGATGCTTCTGGTCGTAGTATTCCTTGATCCTCTGGTTTGCTATCTCCAGGGCTGCCTTAAGTTCGTCATGGCCCTTTTGGAGCCATTCTGCATGGTTGTCTGCTAAAGGGAGTTCTGGTTCCTCCCTGTCTCCAACTGCTAGCCTTGGGTGGAAACCGTAGTTTGCAAAGAATGGTGATTTGCCAGTTGAGGCGTTGACACCATTATTGTAGGCAAATTCAGCTAATGGTAGGAGCGAGACCCAGTCATCTTGTCTGTCTGATACGTAGTGTCTGATGTACCCTTCCACTACTTGGTTGGCTCGTTCGGATTGGCCATCTGTCTGAGGGTGGTATGCTGTGGAGTAGGAGGGTTTTATATCCAGTCGTTTGTATAGGTGCCTTAAGAATTTGGATGCGAAGTTGGGGCCACGGTCTGAGATTGTTTTCCGTGGTAACCCATGGAGTTTCCATACGTATGTTAGGAACAGGTTGGCGCAATCCATAGCACTGGCTTCCGATTGACATGGAATAAAGTGGACCATTTTTGTCAGGCGGTCGACAACTGTAAATATGGCATCAAATCCCTCTGACAGGGGTAGCCCGGTGATCAGGTCGTAGGTAATTTCTTCCCAAGGTTTTTCTGGTGCAGGTATTGGGTTTAAGAGCCCTGGGGGAACTTGGTTGCTGTGCTTGTTCCTGATGCATGACTCGCAGTGTGTGACGTATTCGTTGACTGATTTTTTCATTGATAGCCATGTATATTTGCGATTTAGCAACTCATAAGTTCTGAACTGTCCTGGGTGTCCTGCTGCTGGACTATCGTGGCGGCTTTCAATGACCAGTTTGCGAAGTTCTTTGTTATTTGGGACGTAGATTCTGCCCTTGTGTCGTAAGAGTCCTTCGTCCCATTCCCAATCTTTGACCTTCTCATTGTCATCTAGAGCTTTTAGCACTTTTGACAGGTGCTCATCTCCTGGGATAGCGTCCCTAATGAGTTGTTCCAGGTCATGGTCTGGTGTGATTGCTTGTAACCACAGAGATTTTAATTCCAAAAATTGGTTTCGTGCAAGCAGAGCTTGGCTCTCACCCCCCTCTTTAGGGATGTGTCTTGACAGCCTAGAGAGTATGTCTGCCCAGCCATTCTTTGCCCCTTCAATATATAAAATCTTGAATTCGAACCTCGATAAGAACTCATGCCACCGTGTGACCCGACCGTTCAACGGCCGATTTGTCTTCCAATACTCCAAATTCTTGTGGTCACAAACAATGTTTACTGGGTGTTCGGCCCCTTCTAGCAAATGACGCCAGTGTTTAAGGGCCTTGATAATTGCCAGCATTTCTTTGTTGTAAATATCGTAGTTTCTTTCTGCTGGGACCATTGCCTTGGAGTAATAAGAAATTGGGTGGAGCATTCCGTCCTCTCCGTATTGTAATAATACAGCGCCTGTGGCATAGCCTGAGGCGTCGGTTTCCAGAATGAATGGTTTGTTGGGTTCTGGCTGAATTAGGAGGGGGGCTTCTTTTAATTTTTGCTTCAGCAGATTCCATGCTTGATCCCTTTCTTCTGTCCATTCCCATTTTACATCCTTCTTGACAAGTTCATAAAGACATCTTGTGATTTTTGAAAAGTCTTTTATGAAGTGCCTCAACCAGTTTGCAAACCCCAACCCTTCCAGGACTTCGGTTGGGTTGGTAGGGGTTGGCCATTCGACAGCCTTTTCAACCTTGGCTGGGTCTACTTTAATTCCCTGGGGAGTCACTACTATTCCCAGGTAGTCCACTTCAGTGACGTCAAAAATGCATTTCTCCAGGGCGCAGTATAGACCAGCCTTTTGAAGCCGGCGCAGGACTTCTCTGACATGTTCATTGTGTTCTTCCTGGTTCTTTGAGAATACTAATATGTCGTCCATGTAAATTACAACGTAAATGCCTTCGATGTCCTGGAATTCTTCTCGGATCATGGCCATGAAGGTTCCCGGTGCATTCTTTTGACCAAATTGCATGACTAGGGGCTCATACAGCCCGTATTTGGTCTTGAAAGCGGCCTTCCATTCGTCTCCTTCCCGAATTCGTATGAGGTTGAAACCCCACTTTAGGTCAAACTTGGTGAATATCTTTGCCCCACGCAAAGTTTCCACAATATCATTGATGCGTGGGAGTGGGTATACATTGGAGACGGTCATTTCGTTTAGTCGTCGGTAGTCGATGCACATGCGCAGCTTCCCATTCTTCTTTTTGACGAATATGACTGGGGATGCCATTGGTGACCTTGAGGGTCTGATGTGCCCTGCTTTCAGTTGGCGATCCAAGGTTTTGCGTAGTTCTGCATCTTCCTTGACACCCACGCTATATATGGGACCATGCCTTGGCTTGGCATCTGGTTTTAAATCTATTTCCATATCCCATTTTCTATGGGGTGGTAGTGGTTGGACGTCGTCTTCTTCGGCAAATATTTTCTCGAATTCTTTATATTTTGTTGGAAGGGAGTCTAGGGAGTCCAGCTGAAGCTCCTTAGGTTCGTTTGCACGCACGTGCAAGGGTTTTGTGATGCAATGCTTCAGGCATATTGGCGAGTTGAACTTCATGTCCTTCCCATCCCAATCAATGTTGGGGTTATGGAATTTGAGCCATGACATGCCCAGGACTAAATCATTTTTGCCAACGTTCACAACGTAGGCACTGAGGATCTCTCTGTGCTCTTGAATGCACAACTCAAAGGTGCAGTAATGGGTCACAGACCCAGAGTTTATCTCCCTTCCATCGATTACCCTCAGTTTCTTGGGTGTTTTTAGGGCAACGATAGGGATGCGGTATTGCTTGACTAAATCTTCATGTATAAATACTGATGTGGCCCCTGAGTCAATCATGGCCCATCCGTTAAATTTTTTCATGTTATATGCAGACTTGTGTTCGGGGGTTATGCGCAGAGGGAATGCATGAAAGAAAAACTGTAGTTGTGATTGGTTTCCTAACGACATACATTCCATTTCCATATTTTTATTTTCATTATGCGCATTTTGTAACATAACGCCCAAGACCGCCCCCCTGGCACGGTTTGAGCTCATTCTTTTACCGACTCATCGTCGGTTGTTTCTACATCCTCAACCACTGCCTCGTATCCTGACATTTTAGCTGAGGGGCATTTGGCTGCAATATGACCCCGGCCTCCACAGTTATAGCAGGTATTTGTTCCCTTCCCTTTTCCTGCACTATCCAGATCCATTGCGTCTGGGTCCTTTGCCTTGGGGGCCACTGGCGGATGGTTATCCTTTTTTATGTCCTTGAAGGACTCTTGTATGTTGGCACTACTGCCATCGTAACAGACAGTTGGAACTGTGAAGCCCTTTGCATTGGGGCCAATGGCTACGATTTGGCCTTTTACAGCCCTGCCGTCTTTAATCTTGTATATGCGTTCCCCATTCTTGAATTTCTCCTTTTGGGGAGCGCTTTGGGGGTTATTTGTGGGCCTGCTAGTCGAGGCATTGTTGCTGTTGGACTTATTACCCCCATGAGATGTCCTCTTGCTACCGAAGGAAATGAGGTGTCGGTCAATTTCCAGGGCCCGCTGTGTGACCTGGGCGAATGTCTTTGTGCGGGGATCATAGTTTTGGGCCACCATGCTATCCGTTACGTCTGACGACAGACCATCATAGAACTGGTCACGCATGGCGGCATCGTTGTAGTTAAGGCCTGTGGAATATAAGTTGAATAGGGTGAGGTAGTCTTGAACCGTCTTGGATTGTTTCAGCTTCTGCCACTTGTCGCGGTTATTTTCGGTGCGGTTCAGGTCCCCATATCGGGTAGTAAACTCTTGCCAGAATAAATTGGCATCGTGAAGCCAGGGGATCGCAGTTCCAGGGTTGAGAATTTCGAATTCTTCATACGAGTTAACCCATTCAGCTGCTGACCCTTCGAGATAAGAGGTGATGAAGGCGACCACTTGGTCAGCCGAGTGCCCACTCATGTTTGTATTGATGTATCGGGCGCATGCAATTCTGAATGAGATGGCGTCTTCCCGTTTTGTGCCATCAAATTTTTGAGGGGCGGCCATCTTAACTTTTGCGGTCGACCCTCCAGAGGGAGCAGGTGCTTGTGGTTGAACTGTACCAGTGGGAGCTGGTACTTGAGCAGCGCCTGAGCCACCCATGGAGGTGTTGATTTGCGCCTCAATGCGCGTGATAGTAGTTTGGAGAATGGCTAACATTCCCACTAGGTTGTTGACATTGGTGGCTAGTCCAGCCACATCCGCATCTATTTTCGTCTGATTTGTGGTAAGTTTGGCCTCGAGTGAATCCGTATAGGTTTTATTATTGTGTTCGACGTCCCCAATATCATTTTGGAGGTTATTGGTTCGCTCTCGAAGTTCGTCCATTGATCGAAGCATATAGATGACCTTATCTTCATCAGACATATTCGCCCAAGCAGGGGCAGGAGGTTGAGACGCCATTTCAGAGAAGGTTTGATAAAATTTTTAAAGGCGACGGAGACGGTAAGGAAGTACAGGGAATCGGGAATTGTTTTGGTAATATAGGATTTCTTTCCCCCGCACGAGTCTGTAAATTTCAAAGTTTCTGATCCCCGCAAACCTTAGCCAGGTATCGTCCAAGTCCCAACTTTTGGTGTCTTGGCAACGGTATGGGCACTCCACCCTCTTTAATTTAGTTTGATCGTGCAGGAGTGTTTCCTTGGGGAGGATTGGTTTGGGCTGCCAGAAGGGGTGTTTCTTCCTGAATTGGCGAGCCCGTGCCACTTAGAAAGGTGGGGTGAGGAAGGTCTGACGGCGTTGAGAAGACGGGGAAGGCGTACTCGTGGGGTTCAACTGTTTCTCGGACTATAGCTTCTAGTCTGAGATGGTCTTGGAGGAGGGATAGGTAGTCCTCCTGGTGTTCGCGCAAACGCTCAGTTAAGTATGCGCAACGGGCCTCGGCTTTGTGAAGTTTTTCACGGGTTTCTTCGTACTTGTTTCGGTAGTAACGGTACCTGTCTTGGAAGTTTTCGATAGTGTTTAACAGGTGACGAAGAAGCTGTTGACCGAGGTTCTCCAGCTTATAGCTGGTTGCAGGGGATAGTGTAGTAATAAAGGAATTTGTCCTTCTTAGGACAGTAAGGGCAGCGCGCTGGGAAGGTGGCTCCGTTTGCCCGATGGCAAATTTTGCACTCAGGGGCACCTGGCTCGGTGACAAAGGCTTGTTGGGCACGTCCGACTCTCTGGGGGCGGACTTTGATGATTACTACTCGGTTGAAATCGATGTGCCCAGCTTCTTCAAGGATACTTTCGACCGAGTTGAGGGTGAAACAGTGGATCGACAGGTGTCCGAACCACCCACACAGACGGCAGCGCTGGTCTTCTGTAAAAGGTTGTGCCACTTGAGGGCCGTGCATTCCGTCAGAGACGTCCTCAAGCAAGAGCAAGATAAAAGAGAAAAATAGACCCTTTCCCGAGTCTATTGGAATAGGAAGGTGACCTCCGTTGCTCAACTACTTAAGGGCAATGAGCGACCCCACCTCTTGTTGACGAAAGAGATTAGAGAACCAAAGCTTGTTACGACGTGTGAGGGACCTGGCTATGCAAGGTTTCACAGAGGCGCGTATAGGGCAACGATGTCTCGTGGCTGTGGATAGGTGGAGTGGGATTGGGGAAGGCAACGAGGAGTTATCTCGAGACGACGCCGACGGCGTTCCAAAAGTATCCCAGACGACACTGAGACTTACGATTGTAAGAACTTGACCTGATGTCGACGACGACAAGTCAGGCGACGAGGAAAATAGTAAGAAAAGTAAAAGAACTTGTATTCGATGAGAGGTCAAGTTCTTGAGGAGTCCTCTGCGAACTTGACCGGGTTTATATACATAGTACAAGCCACATCATAACAAACAAGTCCGTACAGTGAGTCACGACAGATAAGAGATAGAAGCAGTAGAAGCGACTGCGGAACTGCGGAATTTCACATCAGAGTTGAAATACATCTCGGTTACCGGTCCGGGACATTCCCTGAGTCACATGATACAGATATACCATAAAAGGCGAGTATGTTTTGAAGATGATCTCATAAAATGTAGTAAATCAAGAAAATATTGTAGAGTGGATGTATGCGTGTCAGTTCGTGACATCCCATACATGCTCAATAATATTAAGATCAGGGCTAGACGCAGGCCAAGGAGTGACAGGAATGTGATGAGACTGGAACCATTCCCGAGCAACAAGTGAAGTATGCTTCAGGTCATTGTCCTGCTGGAATATAATCTGGCGCGGCTTGAGCTTCTGATCCTTAAGTGTCCCTAGAAATGCATCTTGAAGGATCTCAGTGTACCTGACGCCAGTGAGTGTTCCATCGATGCGATAGAGGCGCCCCACACCTGCAGCTGTAATCACTCCCCACACCATGACACTCCCCCCACTGTGTTTGACATGTTTCTTGGTGTTGAGAGGGTCCAACCCTTCGCCTGGCCTTCTCCACACATACTGCTTGCCATCTGACCCAAAAATATTGAACTTGCTCTTGTCTGAAAAGGTGAACCAGCGCCACACCATCATCGACCATTTGATTCGCTCTGTGACCCAGGCAAGGCGGATACCCTTGTTTTGAGTATTAATGAAGGGAACCTTGTGCCTTATATATGCATGTAAGCCTACACCATGGAGAGCATGGCGGATTGTGGTGGGATGAAGGCTGGGAAAGAACTCGCACTGAAGTGCAGTGGCTGTGTAGTTGCGAGTTCGAGCGATGGAAAGTGCAGCAAAGCGAACATCGGAAGGGGTGAGTTTGTGTGGGCGCCCAGCCTTGGCCTTGGTGGAGTATACACTGCAAAGTTTCTTGACCCTCTTGCATATCCTAGTGACTGTAGTGGGATGGATACAGAGCTCAGCACCAATCTTGTAAGTCGACATGCCCCGAGCGAGCATACTCATTGCAAGGGCTTGGGTTGCTGGATCAGAGTACTTGCCAGGCATAGTAGAGAGTGTTAGAAGAGACTCGGAAGCTGATACTTTACCGGTCGAAAGTTATTGGGCTTAAATGCGCTTGCTATTTGCCACTTACATAAGTCTTGCAGCCCCCCACTGTGCGAAGATGGCCATATCTCATCTCACAGGCGTCGAGAGCGCACCGTTTTTCGTACATATATAGTTTAGATAGTAGTCTACATAATATACTAGTTGAATGAGGGCTTAAACCTCTGCGTTCATCCATCGTACGACGAACAGTCCAGAAAATTGCAGTTGAGGTCACATGCTGCAAGACTTTTGTCAGCAAGTGTATGTGGACGAACTCAGCCAATCCCTGAAAGTCTAGTTAGTGGGTGATAATGCCCACTGTCTAAGTATGCTTCTGAGTGCTGACCAGATGCTGATAGCCCCAGTGTACCCCGTGCTACTTCGGATCTAGTGAGTGTTAGAAGCATACTTAGACTTGTGGAGCTGGTATGTGCTAGCAAGATTTCCGGGGTTTGGATGAGAATACAATGGGCGATTGGCTAAAAGAAAGAATTATGGTGCCCTAGCACTCATTGGTTCATTAAATAAAGTCAGATCATGTATGGTAGGCGGGGTACTGTGACATAAAGGGTGTTGAAATTGCCCAAATCATTTGCAGCAATTGAGATACCCTGTGCAGGATCTGATGCATGTCAGAATGCTGTGCGTTTTGGTGAATTATTTAAAACACATACTCAGGCTGGATAATTCTGAATTGGGATAATCCAACTCGAGACTCCACATACAACAGCTGCTTTGGAGCTTGTACCTTTGCAAGAGGAAGCTCATTGTATGGTCATCTAAATCATCATGCTGACTTCCACATTGTCTCGCTTTTACATTATCTCGGTTTAACGATTGAAAGTCAGTGAGCGGCCTAGCCTTTCGATCAATATCCCAATTTTAACGTTTGGACAGCTAAGTTCTTGCCATTCAAGTGTTTATTTGGCCACCCATCACCATATTTTCGAAATTGAAACAAGCAGCATTACCGATCGTGAATTTGACTTAGGGGCCAGTAAAACAGCAGGGCCACAGCGTGGTATGCATGCACACCAAAAGCTATCAAATTGTAAACACTCTAGTTTTCAATATATCCCCTACACTTGCGTGGAACTCGTTTGTATATGATTGTGCTTAGAAGCAGACCACGGGAAGTAAACAGGACTCCGTAATATTAATGTGCTCAAGCCCCAGCAGCTCACCATGTTGGATGTTGGAAAATCGAATTTGCTCATTATATATTATTTGTGGCTGCATCACTCCTAAGCGCTGTAGCTCGATTAGGCTCCCACGGAACCCTCACCTCACTCTCATCCTCGATATCCTAGCAGGCTCGATGCAATGCAGCGGGCGCAAAAATTACTTAGGTCCAGCCTGAAATGGCTACGTGCGTCTCGGAGCAGCAGATCTAAATTACTGATATCGACTCATGAGGTTGAATCCTATATCGTGGTTGACTGTGTCGTTGATCAAACAAATACGAGTCACGAAACGGATTACGATGGGTATCCATATAACGTGTCTGTGGTGGAATACAAGGAGCATGGACTGCAAACTATGACGTAAGCTATTGCACCTGGCATAGAGGACAGGCCATCTAAATGCTGAGCGCCAGTGCCAGCCGATCCATAGGTCTTCCAATTGAGATATGGCATCGAATAATCGAATACGCGATACATTGTACTACTGATGCGACCCCTCCCGATTACCGATTGGTTGCCCCCAAAGCAAAGATGAGTGAAGTCACAGGCATTGCAAATGCTTCCAAGGCACTCCGTGCGATTGTCATAGCGTGTTGGGGTCGTGTGATTCAGTTGCGGTCTCAAGCGGATATAGTTTTTTTGTGTACCTTGGGAAGTTCAATCAACATCTATATACCCCAGATTTCAAGGTTGGTTTGAAGCGACCACGTTGTTCAGGTTCCTTTCTCACAATGCCTTTGCAGAGGACTTGTCTGTTTAGACTCCTATCACATCTACACTGCGCCCAGTAACGCATTTGAGACGTTCAAGCGCCTCGAGAAACTCGTGATTGATGGGCACTCCGATATCGATTATCAGGAGTCAACGGGGGATTTGGGGGGCTCGAACGTTGACCTGCAAGATGCCCTCGAAGTCGATGTCCACTCCGTAACGTCGCATATGGCTTACTGTAGGCTGAAAGTCAAATTTCCTGCAACATTGCGCGCCTTTGAGGTTTACAACAGCCATGTTCCAGACGTGTACTTCATCCACAAGCTAGCCCATGAATGCCCAGAACTACGCTCACTGACTCTCGCTCGCTGCACAATATTCACTCGACCAAGTTGCAAGTTTTGGGATCGCCTCCCTCGCAGCGAAAGCGATTCATATTTCAGCAATGAAGGTATCGAAGATTACGCGGTGCGTGAACCACAGCACTGATTTTGTATGACCTGATTGCTTAGCCTCCTGCAGACCGCGGTTGGGAAAGAACTTTCGAAGATCAGCAAGCTTTGCGACGTTAGCATAGGTATATATCTCACGGAACATGCAGCAATCGAAGCCCATCAAACTCATCACGCGCAATCATCAAGTCCTGGCGACCCTATTGCGGCGTGGGCTGAGCCTTGCGATGAATGCGCGCTCAAGTACAAAGACGCCACGGTTGTTTCGGAGCAAGTGGCTGCCTCAGTATTAGCCAGTTTTATTCCGACTCTATCGACTGTATCGTGGCAATCCTTTTTCACGAAAGGCCGCACAGGTTGGCATACACACTATATTGGCCCTAGTCAGGCATGAGCCTCGGCGACGAAGCGGGCTGGCCCTTGGTCATGCAAGAAGGAATTAGAGTTGAATGAAATACCAACTCCTGTTTGCATGATGGAGTGGCTATCTATCTTCTTGGTCTATTTGATTGGCTGAACCTATTTTTGTGGAATTACTAAACGGTTTTGTTTTGCATCTGACTTCTGATGAATTGTTGATCTCTGAAATGAAATGACGTTGATATGCATGGTGTCTGACTACCACCCATATCTGACAAGCTTCAACCATGATCCGCACACCATCTGCTGCTCTTTACTAGTTGAGATTCCAGCAATGGGGATTGGTGGCAAGTAAGAGGGCATATGGGGAAACTAGACTTTACGGTATACGAGCATCTATGTAACATGTTTGTGGGCTTTACCAACATACAACTACCCCTGGGATCTAATCAATTTGGTCATTGAGCGAACGCATTCCAAGCTTCGTTCAAAGCGCCAAACACACTATTAGCAATCATCCTCTGTTCAACGGTAGTCGAACTGGTATTCAACTGAAGAATCGCGTTTAGATGGTGCAAAATCAGGTCAACGCCTAACACACCTTGTCGGGATGTACTTTTGCAATTGCGCGAACATACTTGATTTTGACCTGGTTAGGCATCACAAGTTCATGCATACTTTGGGGCAAGGTTTCTCAAATTGCATTCGACTACGGAAGATGTATCTAGACGCACCCGACTTTATTCCAGCCGAGTTCTGGCCATAGGATAGTGTCCAAGGAGGCGATCAGAGCTCGAATGTTTGTTTCCTTACCTAAAATACCCATAAACTTTAGCGAAGGGACCAGGCAAACTTCGGCTCACCTCCTTTCCAGGCCAATACACGCGCATCTACACTGTCCTTGAGTGCATGCTTCTCTTCTCCTTCGGCTTCCGCTGCTGCGTTGGAAGCCTTTAGCCTGCGAACAGCGGATTCTTCGGTGTGAGATGAACTGGAGGGTGTAGGTTTAGGTCTTGGTCGAGGCTTAGGCCTTGTAGCAACGGCTGGAGCACGAAGGGATGCTGTTTCGGTGCCGTCATTTTCCATACGTTTGCATCGGCCAACACCTTGAACACCGTCTGCCACGGTTTTACCTCCGGCCCAGGTACCCCCAAGCTTCACGAGCCTCTCCCAGTCCTCGCGAGCTCGTTTCCATTTTTCGATGCTTTCCAGTACTTCAGCTCGGCGCCTCAGCGCCTTGAGCAAAGCGACACTAAGATCTATGTCTGGGATAGGCGTTTCCCGCTTTGGGTCAAAATCATCGCCTATAGCTATGAGCACAGCAGTGCAATCCTCGATGGCCCCCGAAGTATCACCGGCTTTGGCACGGGCAGCTGCTCTGTTGTTCAAAAGTGGAATTCGATTGATGTGACCTTCAGGCAGTAGATCAATGGCTGTGGTATAGGCGTCGGCGGCAGCGCCAAACTGTCCTAGCTTGAATGCCTCCGTTCCCTTGGTACGGTGAGTCTGTGCAGCGGTGAGAGCGGTTTCAGACACAGGCGGATTGGTTCGGACTCGGGGCAGGGGCAGTGGTGACACGGGGCGGCGCTCGACGGGTGAAGGCTGCACAGAGGTAGAAGTTTGAGAGGGTGGTTTTCGGCGAGACGGAGAAACGTAGGTTGTGGTATCTGAGAAGAGAGACGCAAGTTTGTCGGTTGGTCGTTGAGGAGCCGAGCTCACGGATGGAGACTGAGCCTGTTGGCGTGGTGCGGTAATTCGAGATGGTTGAGTTTGGGAACGCGAGGAGTCATTGTCCTCATCCCGAAACCCCGCGTGATGAGTACCTCGATTTCCAGAGTGTTTTTCGAAAGCGGACTCTTCATCTTGCATCCATGCTGGACGTCCCGTTTGACGGGGTTGAGAGGTGCTACTGCTCGCCCCCGCCCTTTCCTCGTACGCCTTCAGAGCCTTTTCTTTGCCCTCTTTCCAGAAGGCATTCGCACGGCTAAACATATTCGCCCCAATAATGGACGCTTGCGCCAGGAGCTGGTCCGCCCTTTCCTGTATTTGACTTGAAGGTTCGTCATTAGCCCTTTGAAGTACCTCATTTCGGGACGGGCCAGCCCGCCGACGTCGGCGACGCTCGGCTTCCTCGTGTTCTCTTCGAGCTGCAGCATCTTCTTCTCTAAAGCGTTCCAACTCGTCAGTGTCGGGGCCGTTATCATTTGTGGTTGACTGAGCCCCAAGCAACGACTCAAGAGCAGCCTGAACGTCTGTTCCAGTAGAAGTGTTGGCCAGAGCATGCTTTGCCTGTTGGATCGAGAACCCCATCTCGACTATCTGGCCGAGAATATGAGGAGGCGGCGATGCTATGCGCCTAGTTGGAACAGATTGTGTTTGGCGTTGTTCGATAGCCGGGGATTGAGCCTATTCGTGAAATGTTGAGTGCGTGATCGTTATTGTACAAAAATGACGCACCGACGCGCGGGACACCTCAGAAACTGGTTTACTGAGTTCTCCCAAAAGATCATCCTGGTCTTCCCTATCTCCCCAATCAAAATCGCCTGGTGTACCACTTCGGACAGGGCTATGTCCAGGCTGAGGAGACGTGACGGGATGAGCTGAAACAGATGAGTCGAGGAGATCGAACAGGTCCATTCTTTCACTTCCATTCTTTTTAACGGGTGAGATATAGGAAGCGGGGGTAGCAATTTGCGACACCGATTGTTCGGGGGCAAGCAAGCCATCAAAATCCCATGGGTCGGAGTTTGACACCGGTGTGGCTCTGCTAGCACTGGGCTGGGAGGGAGGGGTAGGGGACACCTTGGCAGGTACAAGTGGGGACGTATCAATGCGGGTGGTCAGTGACCGAGCACGAGGTGCCGATATTCCAGAAGGGTCGCTTGCGGTGGCGGGTTTTGAACCGAACTCGAGCTGGTCCCAAAATGCGCCATGAGCATCACGCTCTTTCTTCTCCTGTTCTAATGCCTTGGCTCTATCCCTGTCCGCTTGGGCCTTTCGTTCGGCAATTGTCATATTCCGCGAACGGCTGTCGTCGGATAACGAAAAAAGATCTCCAAAGGCATCCACTGCAGAAGAGTTTAGGGCTGAAATAGGAGTAGTCGCACCACTGGAACGAGAACTAGGACGGTGAGTCTGGGCGTTGATATGAGGTGACAATGTGCCGGTGGAAAAATATGATGGTGTTCCGACACGCGAGCCTGGTTGTGAGGCATTCAATCCTACGCCAATTTTAGGTGCATGAAGCTGGCTGGAAATTGTTTGCGCTGCGGGGGCTTTCTTTGAAGTGGGCGTCGCACTGTTCCACAAGTCCGCAAAATCCGACATGGCTCTGTGGATGCATGAGAACGTGCCGGTAAAGGAGCTGGGCCGAAAAGCGCACCGATAGAACAAATTGTATCCCTTTGCGCTAGGAAATTTTGATTGAATATTTCGCGTTATGTATCTTGATGTCCAGATATCGAAGAAAACAGTTTTGGTCTAATGCCGACCGAGTGATGGTGCAAGCGTTTCGATTGGAAATTGTCGACACAACCTCAAGCGCGCTTGTGGCAAATCGACTGGGTCACGAGCGATCAGGAGCGCGATCAGTCCTTCCAAGCGCTACCTATTCTTGCGACACCATGGTTGTGGTTAAAAAATCTAATTCGCCACATTGCGAATTGGTGTGTGTGGTTGGGACTTGACCCTTTTGTTACGCCCGAATCCAGGGCCAAAATGGGCGGCTAAACTACATCATTTAACAATGAACTAATTAAAACTCTATTCTGCAAGATTGGTCCGCATCCCCTCCCACAGCCAGGCAGAAAAAATCGAAATCGCAGTGTAAAATACATCTAGCTGAGGTAATAATCTATTCTCATGTTCATACCCCTTTGCGCTGAGTTTTTCGCAACCCAACAGTTTGTGACGCTCCATCTGAGAGCACTGGCCATCGATTTACATGTTTTTTTTGTCACGTAACGCAGGCACCGTGTTGGTACGATTCGAGTGAGCACATTATCGACAGTAATCGCAAGGGAATGATTTTGGCAACTTGTGAGTTGGCAATAGGTATCCCCCGCGTGCTGCGCTTGCGAGCGTGGACTAATTTGGCAGCGTAGCATGCGTTATTCTGCGACCGCTTTAGGATGCAGTTGGAATGGCGGCACCTGAAATAGTCTAGACTTTACGTTTGATAATTTTGTCTTACACCAGGCCCAGAAAACATGTTGAAAGCATGTTGAAAAGCGTCTAGCCCATGGTTGGAAGCATGCGTATCTCGAGTTTCCTGCCTGTATTTACCAGCGGGTGCTCCTGAAGATGTGCTTGTGAATGAATGGCAGTGACAACTTCTGGGATAACTTGTCACCCGACCCTCTAGTAGACATCCCGGGCACAATCACACGTTCAAAACACTGTATATCATGATTCTGGTATAAACGAAACGTGCAATCCAGTTGTTGGGTATGTCACATAGGGGCTAATAACATAACTAAAGTTTCAGGATGGCTGAGACTTAACGTTCACTTGCATGCCATATTTTCAAAGCATGGTGGTGTGTAAAATGCCTAGAGAGATTACTGGAGCATGGGGTTTTAAATTAATGCTCTCAGCCTGCCCATCCTGTTGTCATTTGGGCAAATCTTCCAGAGTGTAGGATGACATGTCACTATGTGTTGTGAAGACATGTTGGTTTTCCGAATATAGGCGAGCCCTCCAATCTTGGTACTTGATTTAGTACTCTAGGATCAGTCTCAATAAATAGTTGCTAAGGTTCCGCGACGATAGCTCGAAATAGAATACAGTGAATGTATCCCTCGCGATGACTACCCCCGCCAGTCATGACTTTCTACTTGGGTTCGTACCAGAAGTATCGTACGCATTGTAATTGACTCCCCTCGTATCTTCAAGTTGGAAACTAGGTTCGCCATGAGGTTTGTGCCCTCGAATGCAACTCTCGCGTGAGTGTACACTCCATCCCAGGTGATCACGGGACCAGTATGAGATGAATGCAGCATCGCATAGTCCCTTGTGAGATTTGAACAAAATCCGGGCTGCAGATAACTCTGCCTCTTTAGTATTGTCTACGTCATCGTTTTGCGAGGGATGCCGAGAGTTCTGCGAAGCTTGGGCGGCGTTAGACATTTGAGCTTCTGTTCTGTCCAAGTCTTGGTTCAGTTCGGTGGCGTTTAGCTCTTGACTCCCTGAAGCTGTTTCGGTGACGCCTTCAGGCGAACCATACATGCTGCCCCGCTGGAGGGACAGATATTTTGTATCCGTTAAATAAACGTTTACGTAGATAGATTTAAGCCCTTTAAGGCGCGCCAGCTCTGCTCCCAGAGCTTTCTGAAATATAGGTGAGTACTTTGCTTCTGCTATAACTCCAGAAATACACATACAGCATATTCATTGACTCCTTTGTTCGAAAAGTACGAATCATGGTCTTCTGGAAACGTCTTCCAAAAAGCGCAATTGTCCCCTCGGTTGAATTTGGTACAACGACCGAGACACAGATTTTCGAGCTCAGGGCATTGGGCGACCGCCTGCTGAATGACCTGCAGATCTGGTCCATGCGCGTTTAACACGACTAGGGACTTTAGGCCACTAGGAAGGCGTGGCATGACCTTTTTGTAGCACCATTTCCCGTTTTTTGAGGAGCTGCAGCAGACGTCGTTGTGACAGTCTAGTGTCATAATCTCGACTTTCTTCATCACTTGCGAAAAGTCAAGTTTTGGGGAGGGCTGGCCAGTCAACAATCCCTCCCGGACTATTAAAACCCTAAAATAAAATAAAAAATCTTAGAAGGGGCCTCCATCCATGCTTGTGGTTTATGTACCTAACGTGTTGAGTGATGTTTTTGTCTTGGGCATCGGCCCAATCTTGTTCTGAGCCCAGTCGTAACGCGTAGAACCACTCAGAGACGACAAATCCATGAAATTGTTTGCAAGCCAAGGAGAAACTATGCGGGAAATCTGTCTTTTGAGGTATATAAATTGTCTTGAACTCTGGGTCATAGCGATTTAGTCCCCAGATGAGAATTTGGGAGACCTGGAGGACAATTTCGGGTGGAACATACGATGGCATAGTGGAAGGCCTGAGATAAGTATTACTGTTTTCTCCTTCTCCTTGGGTTTATACTGCGCGGAAAAATTTTGCGCATCTATTTGCCTGATTTTCATGGAAGCACATCGCACATGCAATACACGTACGTTCCCTGACCTGGCCTATAGCTTTTCGGCTTATCTCCTATCAAGATGTTTACCACTCTCACGGAAGAAGCCGAAAAACGTGGGGAAAACATGAGGATGCCACCCAGCGCTTCAATAGCGTTCGGAGAAACTGAATGTGCTTTCTACGCTCTTCATCTCGAGACATCAAACCTTCAGCATATCCCAGGAGAGACGCCGCTTGCTGCTGTGTTATCTCTGGTAGCTGCGTGCGCCGCTCGGTCCTGTCTGATGTGGTAAAGCTCTGGGTTATCAGCCTGCTATAGCACTCAGCGCTATCTAGCACAGTTGAGATAGCGCTGCGTGAAATTACCTTGGTGCCTCTCTCTATCGGAAACGATCACAACAACGATATGAATTATCCTCTATAGCATACCAGAAACAGACTATCAAAGCGTTCGTATACGTGCACAAGCCACGGTGGGAAACAAATGTTCAAAGAGTGTCCGAGATGCATGCAAAACGAGAAACCGAAGATAAGAAATGAGTGCGGGGATTGAGGCAAATGAGACTATAACGAGCGTGCGAGTAATGTACCAAGATCAAGTAACTAGAATGATGTCCAAGTCTATGCATTCTCCGTCAAGATGGTGTCGATTGATTTGTTCAAAAATTCCTTGCGGCTCGTAAGGTCAGCCTTCGGGAATCTTTGCATTACCGCCTCACGCGCGCTCCTGAACGTTGTGCAGAAGATTAGACACTGGTCACAGACGGACAAGAGAGAAACTTACTTTTTGGTGACCGTGAATAGATCCTGGCTTGCCAAGTAGTGACGAAGCACCGCCAACAGTTCTTCGTCCGTGGGGTTAGTGCTCTGACTTGGCCCACTAGCGAGCGGATTGACCGTCGTGGCCATCGAAAACGTCGATAGTGGTCGTCCTCCACCAAGACCCAGTTCTGCGCCCAATCCGCTGTTGCCTGTCGCATGAGCCTCGGCACCTCCACCAAACATATTGAGGTTCGTCATCATGCTGTTCCGTGGCACGCCACCCATCGTACTCGCTGCGTACGGATTATTCATCATCCCCATCGAGCTCATGGAGCCCATCATATACGGATTCATCCCCATCATTCCCATGTGCATGCTGCCTCCTGCCCCTGCGCCTCCATAGTCGCTGCCAGCGTGAGATCCCATAAATGGCATGCCCATACCCATACCCATGCCCACCCCACTCAATTGAGGCATCAAGTATTGCGACTGCAAGTTCGGATGAGAGCCCTGTGACCTCAAGCCATGTCCTTGGATGCTTCCAGCGCCAGTCATGAGGTTCGTGTCACGGTAATAGTCGCCTGTTTGAGATCCTGCTTGGTACGAGGCAGCCTGTGTACCCTCCATGTTCCGGCGGCGGGCAAAGTCGTGTGCAGACATAGACTTGGCAGCTTGAGTGAAGCCAGTACGCTTCGACTCTTCAGACTTGTGCGATCCTGTTTCCCAGGCCTCAGCCTCGTATTCTGGAACAAATAATTTAGCTACCTGGTTTCCAGGTATGGAAAGCGCTACCCTCACCACTGAACTTTTTGAGCGGAATCATGCTTTCGTCGAAATGGTCATCTTCTGCAACGACGATGATCTTGCCTCCCTTGCCGTCACCTTGAGTGAGACGCGTGTTACCCCAACTAAAGTCGTCCATACACCAGAAGGAATAGATTGGCAAGAAGAAGCTGTATACCGGATAGCTATTGGACAAGAATTAGCCCTAGTCGTAAGATTGGCCCCAAAGATGCTTACGAGAGAATATAAATGATCATCCATCCAATGAGCATGAATTCACGCTTGAGGAGGAAGATGATCGCCTGTTGTATCGTCATTCAGTAAAGACACCCGTACAAAACCCCAAAAGATGAACGCACCTGAAGACCGTACGTGGCAGCAATCATAGCCAATGAAATATACGGAATCGGGCCGTTTCCGGTGGCCGTAATCACAATCAAGTAAACCAACTACCGCAGGCGTGATTAGCAAAGTGCAAATATTCACCTACATATCTCGGACTCACGTAAACGGCCGTCGCGGGCAGGATCTGCATGCCATTCATGTCAATCACAGACTCCGCCGACCCTAGAATCTACTCACAATGGTTCCAACCAAATCCAAGAATACAATGAATCGCATCGAGAAACAACAAATGCCACAAAGCTCCGGCAGCACCACGAGCTCACACAGGTTGTGCACAGTCGAGTTGATCCATCGACGACGCTGGGACAACAGAACGCTCCATCGGTCTGGCGCAATCGTATGAGCGATAGCGTCGGGCGTGAACTTCATCTTGAAGGTTGGGAAATGCTTCATCATTAGTGTGGTCAGGTATCGATCTTCACCGAGCGAGAGCAAGTTCTTCTTGTGCAGAGTGTCCACGATGCCTTCGTTGTAGTCGTCAATGATTCGGCTCGAAATGATAATCGGGCGACCCTTGTCAGCTGTGCGAATACGATACATAGAGAAGCATCCAGGCAAGCAGGTAACCGAACCAAAGAGTGACTCGAATGCCTTGGCCAAATGATGAGAAATGTAGTACTCGTAGACCTGCATCTAGCGTCAGACAACCAAAACAAACGACACACAACACCGAGCAACTCGCCTGGATCATTGTCCACCAAGAGCCCTCTTCGTTGTCGAGCTTAGTTTCTCCACAAATCCCAATGATCGAAGAGTCATCAGCCGCGCATGCCACAAGCCGGTTCAAGGAATCCGGCGTCACAGTCTAGGTAGGTAAGAAAATAAACGTGAGTGCTCATATCCAGATAGAGTTCTGTCAGGCTCAAGTCTCCACTGCCCAACTGCCCGGCTAGAAACTTCCACCCGCCCTCGCATTCACCAAAAGCCAAAGCGGTAATACTCACAGTATCGGCGTCCACCATGAAAATGTACTCGTAAAACGCCGGGTCGATGCCGATGACGTTGCGCATCTGATGGTAAATCTCTAGCTCGAGCGGACTCATAGGGGCGTCGAAATGCACGCGATTGAGGTAGTGTAACAGCAGAATTTGGGAGTCTCGTTTCCCACGATTGCCCGGCTTTGACGTTTCACTTGGTTTCCCGGTCTTGACCACGACAATGTATCTGTATCGGACATCAAAAGTTAGCCAACGGTCATTGTTAAAAGGCCAGATATTTGGGGGTTGAAAAGGACGAGCAGGAACATCACACGGGTTAAAAAGGAGATAAATCAAGGGCCATCGAAATGACAAATAAACTCACGGAACAACGTGGCCCTCAAATTCGTACAGCCCAGAATAAACCTTGCCATAGTTCAGTTGTTTCGCGCCCTCTCCCACGCTCCTAAACCTCAGAGGCTCAGGATCAAGTGAAGGATCGACACCAAGAATGTCCAGCGCGATACGGGGTGTAGGGCGATCATTGCCTGACCCAATGATGTTGCCATCGCAAATGAGGAAAAGTAGTTTGCGCTTGTCGTCATACTTGAGTGCGGCGAGCGAGTCGATGGTACGGCGGAGAGACTCCTCGTCTTCAGTATAAGCTGGAACCTGGCAAATGACGAATTTATCCATCGCTTCAGGCGAACGTTTGCCAGTGAGCTGGAGTGCAGCAAGGACTATACCCCAAATCCGTTATAATAAGTCCCAAAACAGGCAGCAATCTGCACTCACACTTGGCGAGAATAACAGCCGCCAAAATACCAGCGAAAACCAAAAGCAAGATACCGCTAAACTGGCACCTAGCCGACTTGCGGAAGTCCGTCCGGCCAACATAGAACACGTTCTTCATGCACTGATAAAGCTTGGCCGAGGCGTCGGGGGACATTTGAGCGAGTGCGTTTCGGATCTCGGAGGAGATATCTTGACCAGGTTGTTGCTTGAACAAATCCGTCACCGAGGAGCTCAGGAATTCGTATTTGGACTGGTTCGGGTTTTGATCGATCGTA
Source organism: Ceratorhiza oryzae-sativae (assembly GCA_030998015.1). Lineage (NCBI taxonomy): Eukaryota > Fungi > Basidiomycota > Agaricomycetes > Cantharellales > Ceratobasidiaceae > Ceratorhiza > Ceratorhiza oryzae-sativae. The sequence goes on from JARWMV010000245.1 coordinate 169,157, forward strand.
TAAAAGTAGTCGGACAGATCATAGACATTCTCGTCCCACACAGCCCAAATACGTGTGCCATCGTTTGCAGAGCTTTGAATGCGTTTCCAATCGAACACAAGAGTTCCTTTGTAGTATCCTTTCATCGTGGGCAAGAACCGAGCCGTATACCAATCCGGCGCAGCCAGCTTGGATGTCGTGACCGATTGGGTAGCACCAGAAGTATGTATTGCGGTTGGGACCGCAATATTACTCGTGTTCGCCACGCCGAGTACCATCGTTTGATCCGCCACCAGCCCAGGGCATCCAAGAGTGAGTGGGACAGGGAAATATTCCGTCAGGTCTTGGCCCCAGAGTTCCATCATCACATCGTTCGACGACGGCATGCTAGGAATGTCCGAGTGACTACCGCGCCAGAATTTAGTTATGTCATACACATTGCCACGAATAGCCACCCAGTAATCTTTTTCACCCGCATGGCCAGCCAGTTCGTCCGTGTTCCAAGCCTTGTCGAATTGTGGACAGAGCAATTTTCCGAAGATGATGATGTAAAAAATAACACCTGCGCAGGCACTGAAAATAAGCATGCAAATGGTGACCTTTTCGCGCCACGCCTGGCGCACGTCTGGACGTTTCATTCGACCGAGATGAACAAGTGTAAACTCCGGGATCCACCAGGTGCATAGAAACACAAAGGCTTTCCAGAATTTGCGCACGCGGGTTTCTTCGATGCGTTCCACGGTGGTCTTGGGCTTCTCCGATTTCACGGCGGGGGTGTTGTCCATCTCGATGTTGGGCGTTCCGGGAGTGCCGGGAGTTCCAGGCAACTGAGGATAGGACGCCTTCCGGTCCCAATCTGCTGCATTTCCGTCTCCAAATGGACCCTCTTCACGCAAAAGCGAGTCCTCGGCAGCAGCATCCCCGGCTGCGCTTATAGTCCGATCATGGCGTACATAGTCACGGGTAGGGCCCGACTCTTCTTCCTCGCCTTCTCCGGGCTCGCCAGCCAACACTGAGTCCTCGAGCGCCTTCCAAGTGTCGTAACTGAACCATATAGAGTCCCGGCCTTCGACGCCGTCTCGGTCCCAGGCGCTCCCATGGCCGTAGCGTCCATCGCCCTCAGCCTTGGGAATCCCGATAACAAGCTCCCCGTATTTGCGCTCTACCATCTCTCGTAGGCCAAGCGACTTGATCTGGGCGCGTACCCGGCGCTTGTCGAAGCTATTGGGGGTTTGCGAATCGTTTGGTCGAATGCAAGTCACATCCCAGAGTGTAGCATCTCCGCCGGCGAGCGCTTCAGTCGCTACCCCAAGCCCATAAGAGATCTGGGTCAAAACGGGATAGATGCCTTCTGGGTCGAGTTCCTCCCTATCCCCGCCGGATTTTCTTAGCCTAGGATTGGGCATCCGCAATGCGCGGGAACCGACTTGAGCACGAACGATCACTCCTCGTTCTCTCGCATGCATTTCGACACGAACAGCAGGCCCAGCAATGAGCTTTTCAACGAACGGCTCTGTGCTTTGTCGAAGAACATTGAGCACGCCAGGATCGAGGGTATCTGTATCGCGAGAGACAAAGTCACGGATGTCGTAGGAGACAGGCCCGGCATAATGGGCAATCCCGAACAAAGCTTGGTCAGACGTGGCGGCAGTTGGAGAAGCAATATACGACGCGTGTACGCCAAAAGCGTGCGTCATATCCTGAAGAAGATCAGACGCGCGAGGAGGAATAGCAGCGGAGCTCCTTGCGGTCTTGTCAATAAAGCCGATTACACCTCCTGGACGCTCGATGCTCCCAGGAGCAGTGATACCGCGAAGGAGCTCGACGCAGGCCGAGTTATCGACCATCTGCACATCGGGCAAGGAAATTCCGTCTGAGGTAACTCGAGCGGAAATTCCGAGGCTATCATCGAACGCATGACGCAATACGAACGCGTTGACACACTCTGCCTGGAAGTTGGCACAAAAATCGTCGAACCCGTTCTCGGCAAGCGAGGTGGCAAGTAGGGTACCGGCTTGGTTGGAGCGCGCTTGGAATCCAGGTGTATCTAGCATGGCGATCAGCCCGGCAGACTCCGAGGGCGGGTCAGACTCGCGAGGCGCAATTCGGTGGTTTGCGGTCTCGACAACGTATGCGAAGAGGATAGCGTAGAGATCCATGGTGAGTTGTTCGAGCTGCTTGGCACATTCGACGGCAGTCAAGACGGACATGAAAATGTCGCGTCGAATATAGTTGGTTCGATTGGTGAGGGCTGTGGCAAGGTCCTCAGATGGGACACCCAACAGCCCTGCCGCCTGCTCAAGAACCTCTGGGTTCGCGACATAGGCAGATTCAGCCTTGGCTTCTTTTGTCGTCCCGCCGTGGTCCATAAACTGGATGTTGCCGAGAGTGAGAATAGCGGCGAGGAGCGACCAAATGCCGCTGATATGTTTTGGCTTGAAGCCGAGCGTGCGTAGAGAGTCGCGCAGATCGTGCATGGCGAGAGCGTCATCGGAGAATGGGCCCGCGGGAAGTCGATAGCAGCCGCTCGATGCGAGCAGTGCGTAGTCGGTCATGTCGCCCAACGCGAGGGCATCCCGCTCCTGGGCGGTGGCACCGGCCAGCAACTGGTAGAACACATGGTACGTGCGCTCGTCATGGGACAGTCGAGCGAGTCGACGCTTGTCGAGGCCAAAGGGAAGCACGGCGGCGCCGGTGAGATGAAGTCGGTTGGGAGAATCAAAGTAGAGTTCGGTGTAGCACGAAAAGCGGGAAGCGGACGCGGTGTGTGTCGTCTTGGCGTGTCCAAACGACGTGAGCACCGTCTCGAGTGCCTTGAACTGGGCAGCGACCTGGACAGCCGGCCCGGATCGCGCAGAGAGGCGGATGATTTGCTGTGTCAAAAGCGATGCAGTATGCGATTTGCCCGACCCAGTTATGCCTCTGCGACAATCAGCAAAAATATCGGGCTGAAAAAATGCAATGGCCACTCACCGAAAGACGATCGACTGGGGAACACCCGTGCGCTTCATCATCGCGAAGACCCGCGCCGCAAGTTCGTAGACATGGGGCTGCAAATGCGGTTTTTCCGCTCCCGCGCGCGCCAGCTTGGCATACTCGGCCGCACTCAGATCGTTGACACTCGCCAGGGCCTTGAGTGGGTTGACCACGACAAGGGTGGTGCCGGCGATGCGGACATATGGTTCATCAGCGCGGAATCGAGTTTGTAGAACGCCCACGAGAGCTTCTTCGTTGGGATATATGGTCGAGCCTTCTGTGCTCGACACCAGGGCCGTCAGGTCGTGTGTTTCGAGTCCGCTCCTGGACCCCATCGTTGTTGTCGGAGAGAGACAGTGCCCACCACGCAAACGGCAACGAGGGGTTCTTTTTCGCCCACAGCCACTCGGGCGCTTGGCTGACATCGGCCCCTATTTTGCTAATCGCACCCTGCTTGGTCATCAGCCCCCTCGTTTCGACGCTCCCCACGGCCAGCCTCGCGGATTCCACGGCGCATATAGCCCACAATCACGCCCTGGCTTGCTCCGTCATCGCCCCGTGCTAAAATGCACCACTCGGCTGCTATTCTGATTTGCAGGCTTGCTTGAATGTCAAACTCGAGGCTGTTCATGAATCTCAGGCCCCCAATAGAGAAACAACGTTCGTCCTGCTGCGCTCCCCGAGGCGCGCCTGATCGAGAGCCCACTTTGATGGGCCCCGAGGTACACAGACCATGGATCAGTCGAGGTATATGTCATGTTCTCGAATTCTCCACACTAGCGATGTTTTATGCGATCCAAGGTGCATCGGTGGGGCCGTGATGGTTTACAGTTTGAGCGCTGTCAAGGACATCAGACAATGTTGGTAAGAACATCTTCGGCCCGATCTGGACACCCACTATTCCGTCTGCCCCCTGATCAAGCTAGACCCTGTCCAAGACCACAAATGCAAGCCATTCTCATCCCAATCAGAAACAACGACTGATTAGGGCAAGCTGGCATGACAACAGATCAGCCTCAGTGTGGCGGCGTGAACCCATCCAGTGCTTGTGTCCAGAGTTGTCGTTTCGGCCGCGACGAGCTACATCCTTCGCCCCTTCCCCAGTCCTCATTTTTCGCTCATCCGAGGTTGATCAGCACTTTTATGCATTTTTCTCTGCTTTCAACTTTTTTTTTTCCTTGTTGCGGCTCAGGTGAACGTTGCCACTTGTGAGCTTCTCTAATCCATCGTACGGCCAAGGAGTTAACCGAATTCTGCTGCAACATGCTGCCACCATGCGCCATGCGCACGCCCTGCATGGAGAAAGCGATCGATCGATCAGCCGTTTTATTTTTATTTTACCTATGTAGTCACAAGCTCCGTGACTTCATCAACAATAACAATCGCGCACTTCCGGTTTGGGTGAGGCCCAACTCGTCTCCACCATGCGTTTATAGTATAAAACCCAACCACGGTATGAAGTGCCTGTTAGTTAATCTCTTTATTCGCGTTGCTCGATAAGTTCTTGAGTGGAAGATGGGGCTTACTACATTCACTGTGTGTTCACCTTGCTCTCTTCAACTGGTTCGCCGACCAGTTCACCACCGTTCCACCAAGTATGAGTTTCCCAAAATCCGCGAGAGCACGGTCAATGATTCCCTGTAGTGACTCCAATACGATGGAAATAGCTCTTCGTCGGTCGAACGTACATGAACAGAATCCACAACACACTCCGTGAGCCACCAGGTGCACCCCTGTCTCACACCGCTGACTTTGACACCAGCGCTTACCGGGGAAGGTTGTTCAGTGTTGAGCAAACCGTTACCAGGCGTGTCGTCCATTGAACGCATATTCTCACATTGGGGTGGCATTTGGTATCGGGCCCCATGTCGCCTTTAGATCCCAATCATAATATTACTTTCTTTGACCTCTTCCATGACTATGGACTATTGCGAAGAAGAAGATTTTAATCCTACCAATAAACTGCAAGATACATGCGTAAAGACTTGCCTTAATCCTCGACGTGATGGATCTAATGATCTGCACCCATCAACCATCCTGGTGGGGGGTGACCCCCCCCCTCCCCACCCAACCCCAGTTGTGAGCCTCGGTTTTTCATTATGGCCAGGTGTTCGAACAAATTTGCCTCGTTAACAAAGATGGTTTGCACGCCTAGCAAAAGGGCTGGAAGACGCATTGGTGCCGGCATGTCTGGTTGGCTCCGTCTCTTTTCCAAATAAAGATGTATAATCGAAAAAAATAGAGCGGGTTCAAAAACTAGACTAGACCGCAATCACACGCATGCGACTAAGCGGACTGATAAAAACGAGCTCACGCTGAGAAGCTTTCCATATCTGCTGTACGTACCAAGGCATCTCGAGATGAGCACCAACACCTGTATGAACTCGCGGTCTGATGTAAAAATCGAGCTCGATCGGTTCGTTCTTCGGATGGATCCGACAATGAACCAAAATACCGGTGACCGTAATAAGTTGGCGAATTATTGCCTTGCATGCAGTCCACGCTCAGCGGGCTTGATGCTGTGTTCGCGTTTCTGAAAGTGATCGACGACACTTTGCCCAACATCTCGTATTACCCCCAAGTATTTCGCTACCGTCCATCGATTTCTATTCATTCAGAGATAGCCTCAGTTTTGATCGCTTTCCGGCGCAGCTGACGCATTTTCTCTAAATTCAGGGCACCTAAATATTTTCGAGATTCAACAACTCTTCTGTTTTTGCAGGGAGCTTGCACAGCTGCTTCCGAAAACAACACTGGCACAGGTTGGTCGAACATATCCTTATATTGCTAGCCCGCCAATCTCTAATGCCAATCTCTACTGGTAAAGCGTGATTCGAGCTAATGGCATCGCCGTTCTCAACTATTCCCGGCTCCTTGCAATAATGCAACCCTCTGAATAAGACAGCTCAACCATCCTTGGCGCTTGAGGCCAAATATAAACGGGGATAGTAACCCACTTTCTCAAGCATCCATTTCTTTTCAATGGAGACGGCAATGGATATGTGCAACAACCTAGTGGGTCTTAACTCTCAATCGGAATCCTTACCGGCACTAGAGTCGTCGTTTTCGCGCACGACAAGTGTGTCATAGACGTTTGATGCGTTCAGTAAGTACTGGGTTTCCCGGGTGAGGCTGGGGGGACGAGAAGGGTTGCCTCGGATATTGTACACGGCTCCGATACTTCAGAAGCCTTGTAAATGGAGTCTGTGGAGTCTATAGAGCCGCATATAGGCGGCCCAGAGAGTACGCGGGTGTGAGAGGAATCAGCGAGTCAAGTTTAACGGGTGGGTAAGGTCGAAGTTTCGAACAAAACATCTATCCAACAATCCAACAGGCACCGGTGGCGTCGGGTCAGCGCTCTCATGAAAGCGCTTAGCCCTAAAGAGGAAAGGCATTGATGCAATGACCCTAAACTCCCAGACATGCATATAGTCCATCTTACGTTAAGAGCGCAGTTCAAGCACCCCTTCACGCTCGATGAACAGGTGTATCTCAATGGCCTAGCTATGCTACGCCCACTTTTTCGGTGTCATTTCTGCGAAACCCTTAAGTGTAAGCCAATCTATCAAGTCCGACTTCGTGTGCCTTACACTAGTTATTCATAGCTATCCCATCATTAAATATGCACAACGGCAACTTTTGTACAAATAGACAAGGTGGCAATCTGCTGCCCCTGCATTATTTGGCCCTAGGAAAGCATCATCAATTTGCTTGATCTACTCCCTTCGGCTTGAACCTGAGCCGCGATGAAAAGCGAGCAAGGTGAGTGACACAACGAACGCCACGACCGAGTCTGTGGCTGTGCTCAATGATTTCGGCAACATGTCAATAGGCGGCACTCAAAGCGTGGCTCGCTTCATAAGCCTAATGGTCATGCCAGCTATCACCTCTGGGAGCCTGCTAGTTGAGCTTCCTACCCACATTTCTATGACTCTCACTCCAAGCTCCTTTCCGTCTGTAATATGCTCTATGTTCTTGACAGGGAATATGAGGGGTGACGACTCGAAATACCTGTTTGGTGTATACACCATGGAATTGCAAGTGAAGGTACGTCAGATTCCGCCGTTAGGAGCTTATTGATAGCCGCTGAAACGGGAGGAACACTCCTTGGGAGATTTATTAGAAGATGTAATAGCACAACGCACAGCAAATGCAATTGCTTGGAGTTCGAGTTGGTAGGCTCCAGAGAACATTCTTCGCTAAATAGATGCACTCCCTTAGTGCTACAGCGCACAGCAAAATTTAACCCCAGAGCAGGCCCTCTAGGCAAACCATTGATTAGAGAGTGGATGAATATCCTAGGGTACATATCATGGCTAAAATTCGTGAGACCTCATGGACATGTGACCATAAAGATTATAATGGGGCGGCAAATGTTACAAATGCTTTGTATCTGAAATAAAGTACGAAGCCCCAAGTATGGACAATAGCTTGTTCCGCAAATATGCGGTAATCCTTGCGATCTTTGGATCGGTTACTGAATGCAACTGCAAGATAAGTTATATTCTTTGGAAGGAACTCATGTTCTGTCCGATATTTTATCGAAGCTCTATATGTTGAAGCAGCTGGGTTTCTGCCGTATAGTAGCATTGCACAAAGATAATTGGACCGCTCTCATGAGATGAAGGTGTCATACAACGAGAAATCCCCCGGATCTACTGCACGGTAATGATATGCCATCGTGCTTTTGAAGAGAGTTAGCCCTTGCCAACATAATGTGCCACATCACAGGGGCCAGAAATGTTATGTCCATGTTATTGAGTGCCGTATTGTCTGTTAGGTTAACCTGTTCTACCACGGGGGTCGCGCCCAGCGCCTCCGAGGTTTCTGGTTAGTTGCGTCATGCCCCGGCCTCAGGCGTTTAGGCCCAAACCAGGTCTGCCAAATCGGCTGCCGAGGGCTACCCAAGTGATTAAGATTCCGCCGCTTCTCCACCAAAGGCCGATTTGCTAGTTAGAGCTTGTTAGAGCACCATGTCTAGCTTGGCTAAACGAAGGCCAGTAGCGCATGCAAATCCAAAATTGCAAGAGCTCACTCAGCTTGGTTAGAGTCGGAGTTTTAATTAACAAATTGGCCGAGGACCCACATTTGTACATAAAGAATCAAATACTCAAACCATATGTAGGCGCTAAACTTTAGACGAACACCGCACGTAGGATGTGGAGACGTAGAGCGTGTAGAGCTTCATTAGCCTTCAGAGGCCTTGCTTCATTATTCACGCAAGCGGAATGAAGAGGCTTTTTTTTTTTGATAATTTCTGCTTCAAGGTTGATTTCACTCGACTAGAGTGTGGCCTGCGCATTCCATGAGCAACTACGTTCGCTCGGTCTTATACAGCGGTTTCATGCGCAATCAAAATGCTGCAGAACCGCCGGATCTATGTGCCCCAACGAAACGGCAGAACGGCAAGGCCCGCATGGCCAGGGAGCCACGAGTACAATCTCATTTCTTTGAATTGGATAAGCAGCTCAGTTCCCGACTAGCGCCATGAGCTTCTTCTGAAGATCGTACGCACCTTGATGCTGAACACCGGATTGATCAGCCGGATCTGCAACAGAGGATGTGAGCTTCTTTCCGCTTCCACAACTTATTAACACCGCCTAACTTCCGATAAAACGTGGGCGGTCTCCCTTGGCAAGATGCGAAAAAAAAAGAAAGAAAGAAAAACGTGCCAAGTCGCTCTGACAAGGAAATGACATAATCATATGGATCATATATCAGCAAATATGTGAGCGCTCGATGCAGAGCCAGTAACGCATTATGAGGAGTCTTATGTGAGGGAAGCGCCAGCGCTGAAGAGGAGAGCACACAACAGCCCCATGTATTGCAATTTATTTCTTTTGCGAGTAGCCAAAAATTAGTGTAGATACGAGCAAGCACAGTGGATACATGAAAATTTTACCGACGCATATAAGCGATCGCTACTGTACAGTCAAGCCACCTAAAAGCGCCGGGTAAGCACATAACCTAGCGAAAACCAACAATTTCTACACCCCGTATAATCATGACGCCATGGCGATGCTTGCCTAAGATCTACTGTAGCAGCAAGTTATCAGCCAATTACGCTCTTATTTCCTTCCGCCTTTCGGCCTTGTTCTCAACACTGAGCCCGATCACGAAACACAGCCTCGTGACAAGATACGAGCTTCATCCCGGAAGTATTCGAGCCGTGTTAGCGGGTCAGGGATCTGGTCTCTACTTCTCTTGGGAGCTCAGAGGGACAGGGCAAAAAGCGAGCGTTTAGGATGGGCGTGACAAGAGCGGGTACTTGCAGTTAAATCGGACGGTTGAGGATTATTGACTTAATTTAATCACTGGGATTGTTGACTGAGATGAAGCGTGTAGAGCTGAACATTGCCGAGCGACGGACGAGTTATATGGGTTGAGTCACTTGTCAAATGCCCGTGTGTTCCACAAGTAGCTGGGGTACATAGACGAGAGGTCGAGCACTTGTGCACATATCGAAGTCCTTTTATGCATGCGACGCAGTCACGTATGTAATAGATAAGACAAGTAGACCGTGTTGAAAGCGGATGGACCGTGTATGTGGCTGTGCTGCGCAGAGAGCCGCATGAGACACAGCCAACACGTTTAAACCTGTGGCACATTCCACATGCCTGAAATCGACGACCGGCATGGAGAAGATGCAGTATAATTTAATATACATATTCCCCGCCATATTTTGATTCACTATTCGAACACCTCGCCGCTGTGAATCAGTGGAAACCCGTTTTCTTCCATCCATTGCGCCGGGCCTTGTCCGAGGCAGTACCAACGTGAGGACATGCAATATCGCCCGGGAAATATTGAAGCGTGTAAAATACAATCGTATGCTTCAGGTGACTTAGCGTAGTGATAGCGAAGCGGAAGAGCTCAAGTGAATATAAGACACGCAAATGATATGTCAAAGTCGCTGACTAGAGAGACGACGCATACATTCAGCTATATAGTAAAAGAAGGAGAACATCACACGTGAACAACCGGTAAAACTATCTAATGTATCTACGTATGGGTTTAATACATAAAAATCGGAATACATGCGGAGAGTAAAGAACAGCATCGATATAATATCGAACAATACACGGGTCGGTTCAACAGGAAACACACGAGCAATATTGGGGTAGGGAATCACCCAGCGCTTGGTGGGCACATCACGTCGCGCGCGGTTTCGTATTAGTCGCCAGACACCATCGTCGGGCTCACTAACCTGGGAGGGCGGGTGGACGAAAAACACGCGCACACAATACATAATCTTCGGATGTTGCCGCCATTGTCGGCCCTGCCACACCCAGTCGCTCCCGTGCGCCTTCGGCGCCGCGGGCATCCCCCACCTTCACCGGACGGGCTGACATCGGTAGCAGCGTCAGACGATTTAATCCTTGCATAAGTTTATTTTATTTAATTACAGACCCCACGTCTACGGGGCCATTTATATATCCATTCGCATGGACCTGGGCTGGACACTGGCGCCCGCGGCTGCCTCGTTGGCCGCTCCCGAAAAACGATGCGAACTCTATAAGGGATGACCTTAACACCCTTGTACCAGTCATCGGGTCCCTTCCACCAATTGCGAATCAACAAAGTGCTCAGATATAGACGGCTAGGCAACAATTATTAAAATTGATCGAGTACCGAAATAGAACCATCGCGAAAGCTTGATTTTACTGATGACGGCTATAATCAATAAGCTAGCGCGCCAACGTCTAACATCTAGATCTTTTCGCTAGCATATAATCAAACCTTCCATCGCGCCGCGAAGACAACGATTCTTGGGTATCGCTGACACCCCTTCGCCCTGTGTGAAGCGTTTCTTCATGCCGTGCTGTGTGGCGCGACACATTTGCCAGATGTTCATGACGCAACAGATGATGGCCGCCGATCGTGTTTCTTATTAGCCTTGTTTTACTCTGAATTTCAGATGCCCATATGAAACACTATAAAATCAATTGAATGTTGGCACTGTTCGCCCTGTTCGCCCTGGCCGCAGCAATGCCACCCACTGCCAGGAGTGGGGGCTCATATTCTAGGCTCCTTTCTTACAAACATTGTCTCGGCAAAATTCAATGGTTGCTCAATTGCCCCAATCAGACCTTAGTGCCATTCAGATTCTCCAGCATGAGCAACCCCGACACCTTAGCCTTGTCCACAGAATGTTGGGCGAGACTGCACGTGGAGCCCAACCAAATCAAGCAAGGGTGCCACCAGACGCACTGGAAGGTGATCCGCAGATTCGGTGTTCGTCGGACATCTGGTGATGAGCCAGGTCGTCCGGGAAGGTTTGCGTAGGTGGCCGGAATTCACGAGGCACGGACGCTTTCCCCGACCTATCCCAGGCTTTCATTCATTCGCCACGCATAAAATGGCCCAGAGCCTTCGATAGAATTTTAATCATTCTCCCTTCTCAACTCCCACTCTTTCAGTCTTCTCTTTGTACTTTTAACTATGGGTAAACCCTCGTTTACAACCCATATTGCTGGCCCTGTCAAGTTTGGGTCCGCAGCTAGGACTTGCTGTGTATGGTTAGTAGATCTTATAGCCCTCGATGACCAACATGCATATGCATAGTTATTCTAGCTCGCATGGCTCGGCCAAGTCCCTCAACGATGATCTGAGTGAGGGAAACGAGAAATCGACCAAAGCTCATGTGTAAATCTCTTGAAAAACAACTGCGATTATACCCAATCTAACGATCCTGCAGATGTTATCAGCGAGGGATATCACTTAGCATTGTGCAAGGATGCATTCCGAGCATGACTGGGTGAATAGCTGGAAGCACCCTTTATTTCAGACCAAGGGGGGAGCAGCAGATCGTAAGTCGCATGCTGGGCAAGAAGACACACAGACAAAACTCATTAGTTCGAACAATTGGATAGATGCTAAGCCGTGCTATAGCAAATTTATTATTCAGTATAATTCAACGCCACTACCGCTTGGGCGAGATGGCTAGCGCTGCTGGGCAACGTAGTGGACACCTATACACAATCGTGATGGACGAAATCAAGTTCACGCGACACAACAGTCTCTATAGTGTTTATAATTTTATATTTTCTAATACAGACCCTTCATCAATATCCTCAGAGCGGGAAAGAGGTTCATAGAATCAAACTGCCAATACCCAGACGGCACACACAATCAGATGTGCGCATATATCCATAAATTTTGATTCAAGCGCAACCACCGGCCGAATTTGTGTGCTTTTCTTCAGTTGATATAATCCGAAATAGAGTGGCCACAGTAAATTCAATTTAAACGCCCTGTGTAGAGCCCTTGGGCGCCGCCCCATCCACCTCAGTGTTGCTCCATTTCCTCCAGTGCACTTCATCGCGTGATACGTTGCACGATAGGATTCTACCAATTTTGAATGATACCTGGTGGGTCGTACTTTCTTAATAGCTCATTAAAAATTGAAAAGGCAGGCTACGACCCAACACTATGGTCCCTCCCGCGAGCTCCGCAGAGAAGGATATCATCCTGTGAACGTGCAGAATCACGGTGTATGATATATTGCTCAAGGTTTTTCTCAGAGACAGCATTGCATGAGGCTAGCTTGCTGTTGGGTAGGTCTAACGGCATGGGTATGATACCCCTAGTGCCGCGGGTCGCATTTGCAGGGGCGATATGCATGTTGCTCTGGTGATTTTAACTTAGCCGTTGGGGGCTCGTGTTGGGCCGAGGCTGGTGGAGGTGCACTGCCACCGGCGCTAGGCTATATCCAAAACGCCCCGGGTATTTGTCAGGCCCGGCACGAGGTGACCTCACGTTGAGGCTGGGACTGAGACGCAGAGCGAACCACAACCCGGTCCGTCAGCCTCGTCCGTGTCGCCGCCCAACCATGCCATCGCCCGCTCTCATCGTTGGTGGCGTCATCATCGCTGTCGGCGCAGGCTTTGCGTTCAAGCAGGTGTGTATTTCCCCGGTTTTTCGTCCTACTTGCGTTTTCAACTTGCTCGCTAGTTTGTTTATGACCCCTACTTGGCCGACCGGGTACACGAGTTGCTCGACGAGTTTGCCGAACGACGAGCAAACCGACATCGACGACTTGTAGAGCCACATCCGGCGGCTCCGTCGCCTCGTGCACAGCGATCGCCAACAGACTTCATGAATGAGAAGCACGGTCCGATCGGGGATGCCATTATCGATGCGGGGGCGTCAACTGGGACCGAAATGCGCGAGGTTTCGTCGGTCTCGGGCGCATTGCGTCGTCGGGGGCCTGCGTCCCAGCGCAACAGCGCCGTACGTATATGGCTCGTGTGCCACCGCAAGCCCGCTGACGCCTCGTGTGCAGGAACTCGAAATGGGCGTAATTGGACACCCATTCCCTCTGGTTGGACTTGATAGCGTGAGTTATCTCTCACAGCATGTGCTCGCTCCAAATAGGTTTGGTGCTAACTCTTCTGTCTGCTTAGACAGCGCCAGCTCGGCCTTCCGCGTTATCGAGCACCACGCGGCAAAATGCCTTGGTACGTACAAGCCTTCCAGCCTTCGATTCGCCAACTCATAGCTTTGCCTTGCCCGTTTTACAGCCAGCGGATGTTCGATCTCCACCCCCCGTTCAAGCTATGCCCACGCCTCCGGTCACCACTTCTCCCCGATCGCCATTTTCCGAAATACGCACGCTCTCTGAGATATCGTTCGATGCACCGTCTTCGTCCGATCCACTGGAGTATCAGTTCTCGCCTCCTGTAGAAGTTCACGCCACCTTTTCTCCCACTGCTCCACCTCGCACACTCTCACCGCCCGCGCTATTCTCCCCTCCTTCGTCGACGTTTTCGTCCTTTGCGCTGCAGCATTCTCCCCCGAGCGATCCGTTTGTTGATCTACCAGCTCCTTCCCAGCGCCCGACCTCTCCATGGTCCGAGCTCTCGGCTCATTCTGCTGCCACCGCAGGCCAGCTCCACCTAAGGCTGTCTCGAACTGATTCCGACTCTGAACAAGAGCACCGTTCGGACTCGGGCTCCGACGGCAGCTGGGAGCACACCTAATAGGGAATCGGAAAACACACAACCACGCAATCGGGAACTGGCAAGACGAGGCTGTTGTGGACACGGGTTCATATTTAAACTCTTGGCGTTTTGTTGCTGAGGATTATGCGTTCATCGTCATTTAGTCGCATTGTAGTATGTTGATTTAGCTGAAGTAAATATGAATCAGTTTGTTTTGTTGGTCGCTCCGAAATGGATGTTGGCCGAGACCGCACAGATGTTTGCCTGTTTAGTGCGTGGGCTCAGTCAGTCAGCGGATCAGCGTAGGCGGTCGCATATCCAAATGAGGAAAAGGAGCAAAGTAGGATGCCGGCCGAGCCAGCCAACTTTAAGCCTGCATGGTTGGCATTGAATGCATCGAACTCGCCGTCCCATGGTCCAGGCTACTCGAAGTGATCGGCGCCATTCAATCATTCAGTTCCCGCCACTATTCAATCGCGCTCGAGATCGTGTGCAAAGCCCAGATTCAATACATATATTCACCGCTATCCACAAAAATTCGACCAGAACGAAACACGCACAAAACTGAAACCCGATCCAAATCCGCCCCAAACGAAAAAATAGCATCCAAGACAGGGAACGAACCCGTACATCAGCTCCCAATCACAACCGGCCCAGCAAAGGGATAGAAGCGTTGGTAAAAGCGTGCGAGGCTCGTGGTGCATTGTACGGATCCGCCCCCCCTCTCGAATGATTTTCCGACCAAGGTGATAGGAACATGTGTATGTGTGTGTTGGGAGGTGGAGGCGGGAACAAAGGAAGCAGGATTAGAACAGACGGATGGGCTTGCCCATCGTCGTCTTGACGTGCAGAGACTTGACGTTTTGCCAGTTCTTCTTCAAGAGAGACACCAGGAAGTTGATGCCTGTGTATTTGTTCGTTAGTGTCATCTAGGACGCACTCAGAAATATATAAAAAAGTATCAAACATACTGATCATGGTGTTTCCGAGCACCTGATCCTCAGTCATTTGCACATGTCCGATGGCGACACCCAAGCACAGAACCTTCTTCAGCTGGAACTTGATCGTGCTGCGAACCTCGGTGAGCTTGTCGCTGAGGTCTTCACCATGGGTAATGGGTGTAGGGAATTTGCCCGCTGTGGCGTGCAGAGTGCATTTAGAGACACGTGTTTGAGGTGAGGGGGAGGTATACATACCCTTGGACAGACCAGGTCCGAGCAGACGGGGGATTTGACGGATGAGGGCCTCAGAGGCAAGGAAGGCATCGTACTTCTTGGCCAACTTCTTGACGAGCTTCTTGTTCTTGTTGAGTCTGTAAAGGCGGTGGTGAATTTGCGGTAATACATGCCCACAGGAGGAGGCTCACTTTTTCAAGTCATCAACGGACATGTATTCGAGCTCAATTTGCTTGGCGCGATCAATGTCAGCTGCATCTGCAAGAATACAGATGGACATGCGGGGACGAGGGACAGTCGGGAGCCTATGCACTTTACTTAGCACAATTAAATCAGAGAGAAAAAAACAGAGCTCACTTGACAGTTCCCGAGAAACGCTTGTCACGTTGGGGGTCGTAGTTCTTCAATCCAATCTGAAGCTCGATCGTCTCGACAAAATTGCGCTTCTTCTCGCCATTGGCGTCGGCCAACAACTCCCTGATGGAGCCTCGCACGCTTGACACTGAGAGCTTGGAGCTGTGTAAAACGTTAGTTTCGTGAGATAGTGGATTGTATGTGACATGCGTACCTCATACTGTTAGTTTTTCAAAAGATGGATGATGAGGATCGGTGGATGGCTTTCGGTGGATTTACCTCCGTGACTGATCCGCCATAGGTCCTGTATAGCCCCATTATATCATAGTTGTATGTAATCCCTTGGCTTTACCCCACAACCGCGATGGGTTTGCGTTTAGCCGACCCCTAAACATTAATTTGCTAGGGTGCATTACTACGTTGCCCCTCTGCCAGTCTTCATTTTACGGCTAGCAAACTGATTGAAAGAATCTAGGGGTCTCATGTCGAAATGCGAGACATGAGCGGAGCCAGCTAGCCTGCCTGGGCCATGTGGTGACCATCTTTCGACCTTCCCTAGTCTATTGAACACGCTGTTGGCTTGTTCTACTCCATCAGTCGACCATATACATTCGCAGCGCCCATAACTACTGGGCGCTTATAGAGGGAGATGAACAATCATAGCCTCAACGACCATCGCTAACGTTATCGCATCGAAGAGACAGCTAATCCTTCGCCTTCGCGCCAGGCCGGATTTCAGTTGGATCAATTTCTTCTGGCTTTTGAGCTTATCAGAGCAACTTTTCGGGTCCGCAACTGCGATCTTCCATATGGGGGTGCAGGACCTCACAGGCTTCGTTACTCCTGAGGCACGGCCAACACGTTACGGAGGGTTTTCTGACGTGTATAGGTGATTTAAATCTTATTAAATTGGGGCTTATGACAAAATGAACATGAGATTTGTCAGAGGAGAGCTCATAGAGAAGCAAACGACCAGAAAGCTATGGAGGATCCTCAGCTTTTTTTTTTTTTTTTTTTGTTCCAGTTTATTCTGTCCGCTCAGCCCGCGGCTATGTAAGGCAGTTACAGCAGATTGTGGTATAGGAGACCGCCTTCTACTCCGCCCCATCGTCGGCCCCTGAGCCTGTATCCTAATACTCCGAGCAATGCCCGGCAGACGAGCCTACGCCCCCCTGCCGTCCGACCGCTTCGATCGTTTTAGTGCCCCAGAGCGCCTCAAATCCGCAATTGCGATTTGGTCTCCCTCTTGTGCCTCCCGGCTCGCTTCATTCTCCTCCTTCTTGTGTGTCTTTAGTGTATATGCGCTCTAACATGTACGGTGTTATCCTTTAGTCGATGTGTGAATAGATACAGTCACCTTTTCGTCCTTCATATTAGTCCTATGCGCTCCAAGTACCGCATCAAGTGTTTCGTCAGGATCCTCAGCTTACAACCTAAGGCAAGGAGAACCAAGGTACTTCAGTCTCTTGGGAGGCACCGATAGTTTCTAATTCAGTATAATACAGGTCGCTATCAAGGTGGCGAGAGTTCACTTGAACATGGGCCCTTTAGAGTTGAAACGGGTCGAGCAGGTGTGTTGAAGCATCTAAGATTTTAGTGGCTCAGAACGAACGGGCATCGTGTGGTAGCATTTAATCAACGAGATCTCTACGTGGAGCTTGCTGGATCATTACAATGTACTTGTACTACTGGGTATCGCGCCATGTTCATGGGCGGGAATTACCGTCCTTAGTTTCACCATGGTGCAAAGAAAGTGTTTTTGAGGTACGTGATATGCAAATGTTATCAGAGGAGCTCACGATCGTGGCGCACACTTAGTATATTAGAAGGTCACCAAAGGCTTCTGATTGTATATCATTGGTGAAGTATTTCATAGTATTCAATAACCCTATATTCACGTGTGAACAGATTCTGCAGGCAGTCTCGGCAGTCAACTACTTACATTCGCGTTCAGATCCTATTATACACGGAGACCTCAAGTCGGTAAGCTTCCATTACGTGCATTTCTGTAATACTTGGCCACTTATCCCTGGAGACGCAAGGACAACTTCCTTCTGCGACACAACTTTCAGCTCCAAATTTCTGATTTTGGCCTTTCTAAAATCCCGCGCGAAGGCATTCACTCTCGTTTTTCGAGAAGTACGGACGGAAACGTGAGATGGATGAGCCCTGAGCTACTTTTAGGAGGTAATGCGAGCACGGAAAGTATCCCGAGACGAACACTCGCGTCAGACATCTGGGCACTAGCGTGCACGTTCTACGAGGTATCAGTCTGTTACGACTTGACTGAATAGTGGGTTATTAATGGGATATAGATCATCACATCTTCCGTTCCATATGAAGAAGTTCACATCGATTGGAACGTCTCTGAACCGATTCGCCAAGGTTTACTACCAAGACGCCCAGTCAATGCGCCATCAGAAGAGTTGGCACATCTCCAGGAAACGATCTGGCCGATACTACGAGACTGCTGGGCAAAGGATCCAAGCATCCGACCAGATATTGGCGAACTATCCTACAGCTTACATCATTATGTGTCCATCCTGCACACAATTTGCGCTCATCTAATATTGCTCAAAGCGATCCTTATGAGGGAGTACCATCAGTTTTATGGGCCTGTATTTGAATTCAAACAACGTTCGAGGAATATACTCGTTCAGGGATCAGAAATCTCTCGCCCAAGTGTAATAGGAGATGGTACGTTTGCTTTTTGTCGTCCGATTATATCGCTTGATTGATCCCTGTTCATAGAAGATCGTATGTATTTTCGCTTCATCTTCGTCCCAATGGTGTTTCTGAATATGTGCCTCACAGCTGAGGTACTAGAAACCAAGGCGAATTTTGAGCCGGATGAAGCCCGCGCTTTGGCGTTATTGACGAAATCGGCGATAGGATATCATTCAAGATTCGACATGAACAGCGCTTTCATATTACAATTTCGGATAGGACGAACGCTTGTTTCTCGTGGTGAACTTCCGGAAGCTCGGACACATCTTGAGCTAGCGAAGGCCTTTTTTAATTCCCAGCGCGACTATGATTCGGTGTTTGCATGCTACCAGGCACTCGCGGAATCGGCTCAAGATCTGAGTGAGAAGACTAACCTGTATGGTATGGCCTTAGACCTCTGTCGAACCAACCAATGGATAGAAAAGGAGGCGCTTGTTGTTCGAGCCGTCGGCGGAATCGGCCCTACCTTATAAGCGCTGATAATTGAGTTACAAGCGCTGAAATCCCGATAAGGCTCGTAAGATGGATATGTTGTTATATGTTTCCAACAATGTATGCCCTTGAATGATACTTTGTTGTCCTTGTTGTCAACCAAGGTAATAGTTGCTGCATCGATGAGGCGAGTCTATCTGAGCTGTCAGATAACGTCTTGTCAGACCATTCGTCCTTTCCGTGCAGGTAACTTGCGGCAACAGCGATGAAGCTGATGACCGCCGTTACGATTATATACAATACAACCTTCATGCAGATTTTGTTCCTCATATGGAAGTTCTAAGTATATATCATACCCGTGAATCTTAGCATCTTTATAACGCTAAAACAGAGTGATACGGCTCATAAGCGATTATAATTTCGCTACAAGCATAACATCGTATCCCGGATGCTTCCGATTCTATCCATTATACACACGTCGGCAATCCACTCTCGTCCTACAACAATGGCTCGGTGGTAGCAATATATATATATATAAACTCTGAAAATCAACACAAACAGTACGTGACAGAAAGCGCACGAGGTTGCTATGTCCGTGGGAGTGCGACCGGCTGCGTCGAAAACCTAACCATCGGCAGCACTGCCACCAGCCTGGTCCCCCCTATCTTGTCTCTCCTGACGGGCACGCCGAGCTGCAGCTAACGTTCCCATCATACTATTCGAGCTAGACCCAGAAAGGTTGATAGTTCGAGGGTGACGGTGTGCATTGGGGAAAACTTTGCTAAAGTAATCAAGCCAGTTAAAACTTCCGCTTCGGCCAAAGAGAAAACATTGTAACATACCGGTTAAGCTCCTGAAGTATCTCATCAATCTCGGGCTTGAAGTCAGCTGCCTCCATGAAGCCGATGACTTGGTAGTACAGTGTCAAATAGTTGTAGCGGTAGTCTGGCGCATCGGAGTCTTCAGGGATGGTATACCAATCACAGCCGGGGTTTGCAAGTACAAATCGAAGCTATAACCATTCAACTCGTTAATGTTACGTTCATTTCAAGTGACCGAATACGCACTAGCATTACTATATACGCCAGTGCCGGTATTGTAAGACTAGTCATGTTGTTAATAGCTGATTTACTACGACTTTTGGAACCGGGTCCGCCAGTTGCGCTGGTTGCCCCAGTAAAGACGATTCTAAGACTCTATTAAAAGATAAAAATCAGGCTGTCGAAGAAACAATACAACGACAAGAAAGCTTACAGCAATGAATATGTCTCCACGCAGGAAACCCAAATACGGATTTAAGGGATTGGCCGAAAATGTACTGTTGAGGAATAGACCTTGATAGAACTCGTTTGATTGCGCATCAGTTTCGCGAGAACAAAGCTGACGATATAGTCTATATAACAAGCAGGTGTCACAATTTAACGCATTAAGAGTACAAAACCGTAGTTACTCGATACCCTCGTCGCCCTCGTCGCCTTCAGCATCAAACTTTTGCTTTATTGTTGGGGTTATCAGAAGTTCCTTACAGGTTGAGTTACTCCATCCGCGTAACACAGTTGGGAAGCGGTCGGGGAACATAGCGGGGAGTGATTTGAGCTGAGAAAGGTCGTCGGACCGGCCTTGCGTGGCACCATCTCCAAGCTAGATGATTATATGTGAGGCAGTACAATGGATAGCTCAAACATTAGGTACATACCCCATCGCCATAATCGCCATGAAAGGCAGGCCCTGTCGCCCTATCTCGAAGCATCTCCTTTAAGAACTTAGGTGTTCCAGGTCTGTGTTTATCTGAGTTGAATATCTTCTCGATTTGGACAATGGCCGACCTAGTAAAATCTGCATTGCTGCTAGTTGATTGATATAGTTTCAGCAAGTGACTCAAATTACTTATACGTCGCATGTACTTACTCATTAGGTTCGGCAACACCATCATCAATTCGTGTCCACATCTCTAGGGCAAAGTCAAGCATGCCCCGATGATCAACATTACAGTCAAAAATTCTACAGAAATGCTTCCCATGTCCAACACCGGCATGGTAAGCTGGAGTCGGATCACGTTTACTAAAAGAGTGGATACTTAATTCTATGGGCGGTTAATAAAGGGAGTTGCAACTTACGCCCGCTTACGACGGCGAATGCTAGGGGTAAGAGCTGCTGGTTCCGCCATGATGGAAGCATGCGAACAATGGAAGGGACCAGAGTAAGAAGGGGGGGGGAGACAATAGGAAATAGCAGATTGAGGAGGGAGATGACCTTTATCTGCAGCCCTGGGATATGCTTCCTACTAATCTGTGATTATTCAGAATGGTGGACAAGCATGGGAACCAGCAGAATGAATTTCCATATATATGCATAGCAAACAGTATTTATCCTCAATATGTAGATACAAGTGTGATGAGCGGAAAACTATTTCCGAAATTTCAATAAGTATGTGATATGCATTTTCAAATTCCTTTAGATGGCGCTATACAGCTCCTTGCGACCGCAATCAATTGTATCTATGCTCTAAAACCTCGTTTGGACCTTGCCTTTTGTTCTGTAGCCCCTTAGTTTGTCTTTGAAAATAGCACCTGATGTCAAAAGGTTAACAAAGACTTGAGAGCACATATATGCCCATAGGGGCAATCAATTTTTGTCTCTCCCAAGAATGACTGGATTCACATTGTTCAAAATAGTATAAATACATGTTCTTTGATCTTGGGGTGTGCATCACTACCAACACTCCAATGAGTCGCTGACAGATTGTTCCCAGTAATGCTTGCAGGTGTGGCCAAACTGCAGAGAAGGCAGGCCATCGCTGGTCAAAGCATAATTGTACTTGCCAGATGTGGATCAACAGTCATGCACATCTATATAGGTCCACTAGCTCCAAAGCTATCGAAGAAGCCTCTGAGCTCGGGTCTGGCGAACTGTGTACTCCACTCGCAGCAACTGAGAATATATCTGTAAATTTTTGAAATCTTTTGATTTTCAGTACTAGTGCTAACCTTAGAGTTTCAGGACGAGCAGAACACTAGTACACTTGAGAAGTCTCCTAGACTATTAGGTACTATACTCGAAACAAGCTTGGTATGTGCCTTACTCTTACTTGAATACCATGTCGCTTATACTTTTTGTTTTTCTAAAAGATTCCCACCCATGCAACTGCTCAGTCTCCTAGTCCTGTCGTCTCTACACAGCTGATTTCAGCATATACATTTCGACCCACCCCTACAGAAGTTATCGATCGCCTCCTGGAGGGGCCGCTTCCTCTAATTGCTCCTACTATTGAGGAAATACCTATCAACGCATCAGGGTTGAGGCCTCGGGTTCATCTCTTGCTGTGGTACCCAACGTTGCCTGATCGGTTTGGACTTTTTCGCAACTATTGGCACAAGAATAACACACTTCCAGTCATACCTGATATGCACACAGCTGAAGACGAAACATCACTCTCGACAAGCCCTGAAGAAACTATTAGCAATATCATTTATCCATTTCCTAACATCAGCACCTTCTTACTTGTGCACTGGTTTCATGTTGGTTCACCCAACAAATTGATTGAAGATCGAAAGTGTCTGGTTTCCAATGTTATTCTCCATCCTCTCTTCTCGCCAAGCCACTTTCAGCAATACTCTCTTGATGTGATGGATAGTGTACTTAATCGACTTGGTGAAGAAGAATCATCAAGCTCCTTTTATCTTGGTGGTAACTGGATCTCTGGTGATGTCAAAATCTCTATTCCTCAGCTCATTCTCTCTGGTCGTGCATCTAGAGCATGCGATGAGGTGGTGTCTCAAACCTTTGATGAATTTGGCATTCCAGTGTCTGTGCCTGGCTTCCATTACCAAAAACTAGTTGATGTTATTCATGCTCACTTCTCATGTGCCACTGCAAGGCCAGGTATTTTTCATTTTACTCCATATCGACTCATGCATCACTTCGCCAATGGACAAGAGGAGCGCACATATGATGAGCTCTTTACTGGTGACGCCTGGTTGCAGGAGCACAAGGCAGTTCAACATCTACTGTCTGTTCCAGGGTGTTCGCGTCCACGTGCTATTGCAGCGATGATGCTTTGGTCAGATGCGACACCTTGGACAATTTGGGGACTCTAGCCTCTGGCCAATATACCTGCAATTTGGGAACCGCCCTAAGGGTGATCGCGCTCAACTGTCTAAAAAGTTGACTGAGCATATCGGGTATTTACCAAAGGTACACTATGGTTTTTCATGCATGATGAGATGGTTGTATTGAATACTCTATAATACGTCAGGAAAAACCCCCAGTGCCAATTTGGCGTTATTTACTATTATTTACTCATTTACCCAATTTGTCTTCCCCCCCCTGAAACCGACCGTTATTTACCCACCTGGGGGTCTAATTTACCCCCCTAGTGTGCTAATAGAGGCTTATTTACGACCCCATGTTGCATATTTACCCTTGTAGAGACCTCATTAGCCTCCTCAAGGGTCAAATTATCCACTTATGCTAGTGAATCACATCCCCCCTCTTGTAAATTTTTGATGGCCTAGTAGTTAATGGATAGCCCCTCTTGTAAATTTAGTTCCATACATCAACTGATAGCATTATTATCCCCCTACGGCTACATGTTCATCTATTTACCAGGTTCTGTAGCTCATTCTCAGGCCGGGTGGCCCATTTACACCAGGACGGTAACAAAGCGCCCACTTCAAAGGCCTATTTGCCACCCCCGGAGACAAATAACAAGTTATGGGCGTGTGAGTGGTGAAAATAACATCTCGATTTCAAGTAGAAAAAAGTCTAGCACAATCACGGCTCAAACATTCTATATGAAAGGTCAAAACACAATTAAATGAACTATAGTAACAGAGGACTAAGTAGGAAACAGACGAAGAGTGCAATAGGTGACAAAAGAAGTACCGCTTGCGTGAAGAGGCTTGTCTCAAAGGTTTGAAGCTGACTGTTACTAGAATCTATCAGCCAAGCTACGAACATGTCAAGAAAAAAACGCTGACTTACCTAGATCTATTCATCATGGTCAGACTCGACTGGTGGCGTATCGGGCCGAACGTTGCTGGCGAGTACGTAGGATTGAACTGCTGTCGGATCGTTGTCAAAAGTCGCACCAGAATAGTCCCTACACAGCCGATTAGCACTGTATTTATGGATATCGTAGGCATACTTACAATCCATCAGTAGCCCATCGAGTACGAAACCGAGTTAACCGGCTGGCTGCTATATTCTTGTACGAGTATAGACTTAGCAAATGTGACTCGTATACCTTCTTCTGTTTGTCGAGGTCAAGTTCAATCGCTTTGTGACGCCCTTCTTTCCATTCCTCAATGCATGCTTGCATCTATAACAAACGGAACTCAGCTATGTGCACATGTGAGCCATAGCAAAACCACATACCATCGTGAGGATAAGTGCCACCGCCGGGATTGGGACTGGGTTGAACCGATCCTTGAATGCAACACCCAAGGATTCTGGGTCCCAGAATAATCCCGCACCGATAGCCCGAACAATCTTGGGATGCTCGAACTGGTTGGTGTCGAATGCAAGATCCTGAAAGCGGGTCAAGTTACCACATAAATCAATGCTTAAGATGCTTACTGACCTTGCAATGGAAAACCTGTGGCTTGAGCTTTTTGACTAATCGTCGGTTATGCTTGATATCAGCACGAGTGACAGCGGGGTTGCGGAAACCGTAGCCATATTCCACCCCCACCCGAATTCGTTTCTTGACCTCGCCTCGTAACCATGACGCACGACACGTCATCTAAAAATAAGGTTAAACCGAAGTCGAGACCAGGGAACCAAATACTTACAACTTTCAGTATGGCCACAGGAGGTGGTTCGTACTCCTCCGGGTACTCCAAGTCGTAAGATCGACGATAGGCGTACAGCGCCCAGTCTTGAAAGGTTTCAGGGTGCTCATACCCACCTTCTGCAAACACGGTTGCAAGGAAGTAGGGGATCGCAGCCGACGCAATTTCACCCACACGACCAGGGAAGTCACTGAGTTTTGTCTTCTTGCGAGACTTTTTCTAGATAAAGCTGTTAGTGTGATAATGAATGATCAGGAAATGATACATACCTTCTTTGAGGTGGTAGCGGTGTCCGTCGGTGGCGCGGCTGGGGGTGTAGATGCACTCGGGGCTGCCACCTGGGAAGGCGAGTTCACGACCCGTTGCGATCCAAGATGCTCGGTGGTGGCACGCTGGGTTCGGTGATTGGCGATGGCTTGGACGACATGAGTGGTGGTTGTGGTTGCGGTCAGCTGGTCAGGTTGCTGTAACCTAGGAGGCTCGGCGTCTGAGGAGCCCGAGCTGGGATTGAACCCTCGCGCTTGGTCCTCTGCAATCCTCAGCGCCCAGTTCACAAGCGCCTCATTGTTGGTGAGGTCAATGGGTGGGGGGTGACGGACAAGATAAGATGCGGCCGAGGTAGTGGCAGTAGATGTAGTAGGGGAGATTTGGGCGAGTGGCTTGGATGGCGCGAGGGTGTCGACGACGACAAGTCAGGCAACGAGGAAAATAGTAAGAAAAGTAAAAGAACTTGTATTCGACGAGAGGTCAAGTTCTTGAGGAGTCCTCTGCGAACTTGACCTGGTTTATATACATAGTACGAGCCACATCATAACAAACAAGTCTGTACAGTGAGTCACGACAGATAAGAGATAGAAGCAGTAGAAGCGACTGCGGAACTGCGGAATTTCACATCAGAGTTGAAATACATCTCGGTTACCGGTCCGGAACATTCCCTGAGTCACATGACACAGATATACCATAAAAGGCATGTATGTTTTGAAGATGATCTCATAAAATGTAGAAAATCGAGAAAATATTGTAGAGTGGATGTATGCGTGTCAGTTCGTGACACTTCCCCCCTTCAAGGCACGGGGGTCCTGGGGTGCCTTTGGGTGCGACTTGACATAGTCAGCGATGAGTTCTGGTGCATTCACCAGGTCGTCATAGGTTAACCACTGTCGCTCGTCATAGCCAAGCCACTTGACATAGTATTCGAAGACGTTAGATCGTTTGTTGTATCGTGACTTTATGATCTGTTCCACTTCGAACTCTTCTTCCCCTTCAGGAGTTACCACAGGTGGTGGTGGGGGGACCTGACGGCCATAGGGGTCGTCTTTATATTTGGTCAGGAGTGAGACATGAAATACTGGGTGTATTTTCATGGTTATCGGTAGGTCCAATTTGTAGGCATGTGTGCCATGTTGTGCTACCACCTTGAATGGTCCAACTCTTTTGTGGGCCAGTTTCCTGGAGGCCTGCTGTGTCCTTATGTTTTTGGTATTAAGCCAGACTTTGTCTCCAACCTTAATAGCTTCAGGAATCCGATGCTTCTGGTCGTAGTATTCCTTGATCCTCTGGTTCGCTATTTCCAGGGCTGCCTTAAGTTCGTCATGGCCCTTTTGGAGCCATTCTGCATGGTTGTCCGCTAAGGGGAGTTCTGGTTCCTCCCTGTCCCCGACTGCTAGCCTTGGGTGGAAACCGTAGTTTGCGAAGAATGGTGATTTGCCAGTTGAGGCGTTGACACCATTATTGTAGGCAAATTCAGCTAATGGTAGGAGCGAGACCCAGTCATCTTGTCTGTCTGATACATAGTGTCTGATGTACCCTTCCACTACTTGGTTGGCTCGTTCAGACTGGCCATCCGTCTGAGGGTGGTATGCTGTGGAGTAGGAGGGTTTTATATCCAGTCGTTTGTATAAGTGCCTTAAGAATTTGGATGCGAAGTTGGGGCCACGGTCTGAGATTGTTTTCCGTGGTAACCCATGGAGTTTCCATACATATGTTAGGAACAGGTTGGCGCAATCCATAGCACTGGCTTCCGATTGACATGGAATAAAGTGGACCATTTTTGTCAGGCGGTCGACAACCGTAAATATGGCATCAAATCCCTCTGACAAAGGTAGCCCGGTAATCAGATCGTAGGTAATTTCCTCCCAAGGTTTTTCTGGTGCAGGTATTGGGTTTAAGAGCCCTGGGGGGACTTGGTTGCTGTGCTTGTTTCTGATGCATGACTCGCAATGTGTGACATATTCGTTGACTGATTTTTTCATTGATAACCATGTGTATTTGCGATTTAACAGCTCATATGTTCTGAACTGTCCTGGGTGTCCTGCTGCTGGACTATCATGACGGCTTTCAATGACCAGTTTGCGAAGTTCTTTGTTATTTGGGACGTAGATTCTGCCCTTGTGTCGTAAGAGTCCTTCATCCCATTCCCAATCTTTGACCTTCTCATTGTCAGCTAGGGCTTTTAGCACTTTTGACAGGTGCTCATCCCCTGGGATAGCGTCCCTAATGAGTTGTTCCAGGTCATGGTCTGGTGTGATTGCCTGTAACCACAGGGATTTTAATTCCAAAAATTGGTTTTGTGCAAGCAGAGCTTGGCTCTCACCCCCCTCTTTAGGGATGTGTCTTGACAGCCTAGAGAGTATGTCTGCCCGGCCATTCTTTGCCCCTTCAATATATAAAATCTTGAATTCGAACCTGGACAAAAACTCATGCCACCGTGTGACTCAACCGTTCAGTGGCCGATTTGTCTTCCAATACTCCAAATTCTTGTGGTCACAGACAATGTTTACTGGGTGTTCGGCCCCTTCTAGCAAATGACGCCAGTGTTTAAGGGCCTTGATAATTGCCAGCATTTCTTTGTTGTAGATATCGTAGTTTCTTTCTGCTGGGACCATTGCCTTGGAGTAATAGGAAATTGGGTGGAGCATTCCGTCCTCTCCATATTGCAGTAATACAGCGCCTGTGGCATAGCCTGAGGCGTCGGTTTCCAAAATGAACGGTTTGTTGGGTTCTGGCTGAATTAGGAGGGGGGCTTCTTTTAATTTTTGCTTCAGCAGATTCCATGCTTGATTCCTTTCTGCTGTCCATTCCCATTTTACGTCCTTTTTGACAAGTTCATAGAGACATCTTGTGATTTTCGAAAAGTCTTTTATGAAGTGCCTCAACCAATTTGCAAACCCCAACCCTTCCAGGACTTCGGTTGGGTTGGTAGGGGTTGGCCATTCAACAGCCTTTTCAACCTTGGCTGGGTCTACTTTAATTCCCTGGGGAGTCACTACTATTCCCAGGTAATCGACTTCAGTGACATCGAAAACACATTTCTCCAAGGCGCAATATAGGCCAGCTTTTTGGAGGCGACGTAAGACCTCCTTGACATGTTCATCATGTTCTTCCTGGTTTTTGGAGAATACTAATATGTCGTCCATGTAAATTACAACGTAAATGCCTTCGATGTCCTGGAATTCTTCTCGGATCATGGCCATGAAGGTTCCTGGTGCATTCTTTTGACCGAATTGCATAACTAGAGGCTCATACAGCCCGTATTTGGTCTTGAAAGCGGCCTTCCATTCGTCTCCTTCCCGAATTCGTATGAGGTTGAAACCCCACTTTAGGTCAAACTTGGTGAATATCTTTGCCCCCCGCAAGGTTTCCACAATATCATTGATGCGTGGGAGTGGGTACACATTGGAGACAGTCATTTCGTTTAGCCGACGGTAGTCAATGCACATGCGCAGCTTCCCATTCTTCTTTTTGACGAATATGACTGGGGATGCCATTGGTGACCTTGAGGGTCTGATGTGCCCTGCTTTTAGTTGGCGATCCAGGGTTTTGCGCAATTCTGCATCTTCCTTGACACCCACGCTATATATGGGACCATGCCTTGGCTTGGCATCTGGTTTTAAATCTATTTCCATATCCCACTTCCTATGGGGTGGTAATGGTTGGACGTCGTCTTCTTCAGCGAATATTTTCTGGAATTCTTTATATTTTGTTGGGAGGGAGTCTAAGGAGTCCAGCTGAAGCTCCTTAGGTTCATTTGCACGCACGTGCAAGGGTTTTGTGATGCAGTGCTTCAGGCATATTGGTGAGTTGAACTTCATGTCCTTCCCATCCCAATCAATGTCGGGGTTATGGAATTTGAGCCATGACATGCCCAGGACTAGATCGTTTTTGCCGACGTTCACAACATAGGCACTGAGGATTTCTCGGTGCTCCTGAATGCACAACTCAAAGGTGCAGTAATGGGTCACAGACCCAGAGTCTATCTCTCTTCCATCGATTACCCTCAATTTCTTGGGTGTTTTTAGGGCAACAGTAGGAATACGGTATTGTTTAATCAAATCTTCATGTATAAATACTGACGTGGCCCCTGAGTCTATCATGGCCCATCCGTTGAATTTTTTCATGTTATATGCAGACTTGTGTTCGGGGGTTATGCGCAGAGGGAATGCATGAAAGAAAAACTGTAGTTGTGATTGGTTTCCTAACGACATACATTCCATTTCCATATTTTTATTTTCATTATGCGCATTTTGTAACATAGCGCCCAAGACCGCCCCCCTGGCACGGTTTGAGCTCATTCTTTTACCGACTCGTCGTCGGTTGTTTCTACATCCTCAACCACTGCCTCGTATCCTGACATTTTGGCCGAGGGACATTTGGCGGCGATATGGCCCCGTCCTCCACAGTTATAGCAGGTGTTTGTCCCCTTTCCTTTTCCTGCACTATCCAGATCCATTGCGTCTGGATCCTTTGCCTTTGGGGCCACTGGCGGATGGTTATCCTTCTTTATGTCTTTGAAGGACTCTTGTATGTTGGCATTACTGCCATCATAACGGACGGTTGGAACAGTGAAGCCCTTTGCATTGGGGCCAATGGCCACGATTTGACCTTTTACAGCCCTGCCATCTTTAATCTTGTATATGCGTTCCCCATTCTTGAATTTCTCTTTTTGGGGAGCGCTCTGGGGGTTATTAGTGGGCCTGCTAGTCGAAGCATTGTTGCTGCTAGACTTATTACCCCCATGGGATGTCCTCTTGCTGCCAAAGGAAATGAGGTGACGGTCAATTTCCAGGGCCCGCTGTGTGAGCTGGGCGAATGTCTTTGTGCGAGGATCATAGTTCTGGGCCACCATGCTATCTGTTATGTCTGACGACAGACCATCATAGAACTGATCACGCATGGCGGCATCGTTGTAGTTGAGGCCTGTGGAATATAGGTTGAATAGGGTCAGGTAGTCTTGAACCGTCTTGGATTGTTTCAACTTCCGCCACTTGTCGCGGTTATTTTCGGTGCGGTTCAGATCCCCATATCGGGTAGTGAATTCTTGCCAGAATAAATTGGCATCGTGAAGCCAGGGGATTGCAGTTCCGGGGTTCAGGATTTCGAATTCCTCATACGAGTTAACCCATTCAGCTGCGGACCCTTCAAGATACGAGGTGATGAAGGCGACCACTTGGTCAGCCGAGTGCCCACTCATGTTTGTATTGATATATCGGGCACATGCAATTCTGAATGAGATGGCGTCTTCCCGTTTTGTGCCGTCGAATTTTTGAGGGGCGGCCATCTTAACTTTTGCAGTTGACCCTCCAGAGAGAGCGGGTGCTGTTGCTTGTGGTTGGGCTGTACTGGAAGAAGCTAGTACTTGAGCAGCACCTGAGCCACTAATGGATGTATTGATTTGCGCTTCAATGCGCGTGATGGTGGTTTGGAGAATGGCTAACATTCCCACTAAGTTGTTGACATTGGTGGCTAATCCGGCCACATCCGCATCTATCTTTGTCTGATTTGTGGTAAGTTTTGCTTCAAGTGAGTCTGTATAGGTCTTATTATTGTGTTCGACGTCCCCAATGTCGTTTTGGAGGTTATTGGTTCGTTCTCGCAGTTCGTCCATTGATCGAAGCATATAGATGACCTTGTCTTCATCAGACATATTTGCCCAGGCGGGGGCAGGAGGTTGTGATGCCATTTCAGGGAAGGTTTGATAAGATTTTTAAAGGCGACGGAGTCGGTAAGGAAGTACAGGGAATTTGGAATCGTTTTGGTAGTATAGGGTTTCTGTTCCCCTCACAAGTCTATAAATTTCAAAATTCCCGATTCCCGTGAACCTCAACCAAGTATCGTCCAGGTCCCAGCTTTTGGTGTCCTGGCAACGATATGGACACTCCACCCTCTTTAGTTTAATTTGGTCCCGAAGGAGTGCTTCCTTGGGAAGGGTTGATTTGGGCTGCCGGAAGGGGTGTTTCTTCCTGAATTGGCGAGCCCGTGCCACTTAGAAAGGTGGGGTGAGGAAGGTCTGACGGCGTTGAGAAGACGGGGAAGGCGTACTCGTGGGGTTCAACTGTTTCTCGGACTATAGCTTCTAGTCTGAGATGGTCTTGGAGGAGGGACAGGTAATCCTCCTGGTGTTCGCGCAAACGCTCGGTTAGGTATGCGCAACGGGCCTCGGCTTCGTGAAGTTTTTCACGGGTTTCTTCGTACTTATTCCGGTAATAACGGTACCTGTCTTGGAAGTTTTCGATAGTGTTTAACAGGTGACGGAGAAGCTGTTGACCGAGGTTCTCCAGCTTAGAGCTGGTTGCGAGGGATGGTGTAGTAATAAAGGAACTTGTCCTTCTTAGGACAATAAGGGCAGCGCGCGGGGAAGGTGGCTCCGTTTGCCCGATGGCAAATTTTGCACTCGGGGGCACCTGGCTCGGTGACAAAGGCTTGTTGGGCACGTCCGACTTTTTGGGGGCGGACTTTGATGATTACTACTCGGTTGAAGTCGATGTGCCCAGCTTCTTCAAGGATACTTTCGACCGAGTTAAGGGTGAAGCAGTGGATTGATAGGTGTCCGAACCACCCACACAGATGGCAGCGCTGGTCTTCTGTAAAAGGTTGTGCCACTTGAGGGCCGTGCGTTCCGTTAGAGACGTGTTCAAGCAAGAGCAAGATAGACGAGAAAAATAGACCCTTTCCTGAGTCTATTGGAATAGGAAGGTGACCTCCGTTGCTCAACTACTTAAGGGCAATGAGCAACCCCACCTCTTGTCGACGAAAGAGATTAGAGAACCGAAGCTTGTTACGACGTGTGAGGGACCTGGCTATGCAAGGTTTCACAGAGGCGCGTATAGGGCAACGATATCTCGTGGCTGTGGATAGGTGGAGTGGGATTGGGGAAGGCAACGAGGAGTTATCTCGAGACGACGCCAACGGCGTTCCGAAAGTATCCCAGACGACACTGAGACTTACGATTGTCAAGAACTTGACCTGATGTCGACGACGACAAGTCAGGCAACGAGGAAAATAGTAAGAAAAGTAAAAGAACTTGTATTCGACGAGAGGTCAAGTTCTTGAGGAGTCCTCTGCGAACTTGACCTGGTTTATATACATAGTACGAGCCACATCATAACAAACAAGTCCGTACAGTGAGTCACGACAGATAAGAGATAGAAGCAGTAGAAGCGACTGCGGAACTGCGGAATTTCACATCGGAGTTGAAATACATCTCGGTTACCGGTCCGGAACATTCCCTGAGTCACATGACACAGATATACCATAAAAGGCATGTATGTTTTGAAGATGATCTCATAAAATGTAGAAAATCGAGAAAATATTGTAGAGTGGATGTATGCGTGTCAGTTCGTGACAGAGGGTAGGCGGATGGGCAGGCTGCGCAAATGCACGAGCCACGGGGACGGGTTGTGGACGAGTCGCGGTTAGGGTAGGCCTTTGCGGCTTCAGTGGGGGAGCCTCTTCATGCTCAGAGTCGGACGAGGATGAGTGATGGGTATCAGGGTCGGACTCGGACTCTGTCGCGCTGTCGTTCTTGTCCGTTGCGATACGAGGGTGCTTCGAGTTGGCGTTTACAGTGGGAGCATCGAGGCGCCGCTTTTGCATGCTCAATGATCCCTGGTTGTTTGAATTGGCTTTCGACCTTTGTGAAGGCGAGCGCTCGCCCGAATCTGATTGTACTATGGTGAACATATGCGAATTTTGTGAGAAATATAGCAATCACCTTCATGCGAAGGAGATCCATTTCGGTCTCCGCTCGCCAGTCCCACTCTGGCAAACGATTGCGGGACGGTCTGCCGAGCGATTAGCAGACGATATTTATACAATTTTTGTATTGCTCACCGTAGCCGGCTTGACCTGAGCGCCCATGGCAAGCGCTTGCGTTTCACACATTTTGTTGGCAAGGTTTTTGACTTCGCCTTCCGAAAGGTGCTCGATGCTGTGACCGAGCAGCAGTTCGAGTTGTTCAATGATGAGTGGATCGATCGAGAGGGTTTCGTATTTGTACTCGGAACGGTCCCCTTCACCCTGGCTCTCGTAGCCACCTTGAGTTTCGCGTTGACTTTCCGGTAGGTTGAGTCTCGCGCGACCTGGACCTGCCATTGCTGTACCGCCAGCTTGGGAGCCAGCGAAGGTAGCCGATTCTGCGACATGCGTCAGTAACGAATAACACAGATAAAGAGCATAACTCACTCGACGTGCTTGCGTTGCTCGCATACCCAGTTTGCTTGCCATGTTGCTTGCTGGCCGAGGGTTGAGCGCGCTTCCCTTGGGATTTCGACGTGCTCGGTCGGACTTGGCCTAGGACTCAGGTCAGTGATCTGGAAGTGTTATATGGGCGAATTATACTTACTTGCTTCACCCTCCACCTTTCTAGCGGTTGGTTTTCGCGAGCGCTGGGATTGCTCAAGAGGGGGGGATGGCAGTCGGCCGGGTGATGGCGTGTCTAAAGGTGCACGACCTGGAACAACTCCCTATCATAAATCGTAAGTCGAGTGCAACGGGACAAGGTAGAATCCAACTTACCGAGGCGGTGGTGGTCGGCTGGGCGGTTTTGAAATATGCGAACTGGCTGGGCGCAAGTTGTGGTGGCTCGTCAGAGGTGGGGGGCATGTGCAAACGTTGAAGTGCAACGCCTCGACCCAGTGCTGTATTTATAGTTAGAAAACGGTTGATGGCGTGTTTGCAATCCGGACATACCTGAGCACTGGAGGTATCGTAAGTGTCGACCCACGGCTAGCATCGGGCTTGCGTCAGACGACGCGCAAGCTAAAATTCGAGAGTGAGAGGTGCAAGAATGCAAATTGAGCAACTCACAGCGTGAAACCGCAAAACCGGCACCCGTGTGCACTTTGGCGAGAAACCAGCGTGGAGCAATGGCTGACAGAGAAAGCTGTTTGCTGCTATCCCAGCACTAGATCACTGGAGTTAAAATGCTCGGCGAGTCAGTAATGTTGATATGGGGTCAAGCTGGGACATACTTTTGCCTGTATATTGTAAAGGTAGCTGGCGGCGAGTAGGAGTTAGTAGCCGATATAGTGTTTCAATTAGTGGCTTTCGACGTACATTTGAGAAACATTTTGGATGTTCGAAGTGGGCGCCGTGGCTTGCGTGTGTTCGTGTGGTTGCTAATCACAGACGATACCACGTGCGTATAAGCATGTGCAAGCAGCGCTTAAGCGCCGCTTTGGCTCAGTCAAGTTTAACGTCACAGTGAATAAGTATTTTTGCATTGCCATATAATATCTGGTACTCGAGTAGGACAGCGATATATATTCTTTACATGGGAAGACTAACCAACATGAGGAAACGAGCTCATAGTCATGAAGTAACACAGCCACCAAGCGCCACTAAGCGAATTTCAAACACATCCAAATAATCGGCGGGTGGCTTCGCCGGTCCCATCTGACTCACAATCATGCCAATACGATTTGAAGTGTGTCAGTCAAGTCAGGCGAAAAAAACTTCAGATAAAAGCACCAGTACGGGGCCCATGTTAAGCGAAAACGTTGTCGCCACCGAAATCCGAGTCGCATCAAACCACCCGGACATAATAGTAGACGGCGAATGACGTGAATAAGCGAATGAGAAAGCTTGCGTGTTATATACAAGGGTGAGACTCACGTCGGCCCTCTCTGTTCTCCGACCACCCTGCTAGTTCCCTTCGCCTCGTCTATTCTACATGGGCCGTAAAAGTACTGTATATGCGCGCGCCTCTCGACGAGCTGCCCTTCTTCAGCGCAGATTACCACCTGTACGTGGCCGTGTTCTAAGTGACTATGCGCCGCCGGCATTTACTTGCCCCTATTGCTCGAGGACCTTGAAATCTTCCATCGGACGCAACAGACACATCATCCTAAAACCATCTTGTCGCGCGCGGCGCCTTCGCAAGCTCTATGGATATATTAGCAAGCATTTGAAGAAGAAATGGAGGAAAGAGCGAAACTCACCGAGTGGGAGTGCCCTAGCCACCGATTCTACGCCGATTACCACCCATGCATCTACTCCCCAGACCGCCAAGCCACCTACCAAAGCCACCCATCCGCTTCAAAACACACCCTTATCCATCCCATTGGCAAAGCGGCCTCGAAGCGACCTCGTCGGCGAGGATGAAGATCTTCCATATCCCAAACGATTACGCACTGAGTGGGATGATGGAGAGTCGAGTCGTGCCGTGCCTAACCAACCAACACACCCTTCCAGTGCCAGTGGTTCTCGTAGGACCTCATCCGGATCCGTTGTGGTCGATTCATTCCCTATTCCAACAGCAGGAGCGCCGATTTTAGATCAGAAGAAACAGTCAGATATCTCAAGAGAGGACTTACGCGACTATCTCGCCTCGTGTGGGTCGATGGGAGAGCCAGAACGATTCGAGGTGGCCGAACTCTTAATGACAACCGGTCTTACCGGCAAAAACCGTACGCGACATCTTAAAAGCTGTTTGGTGAGTTACTAGGTATGCGCATATGACCCAAAATACTAACCACTTTACTACTAGATGAAAGGTGGTCGGTTTTGGAAGAACAACCGCGGGTTGCTAATCGATGTCGATCGTCTACCGTACAGTCCTAAATGGGTAGAGCAAGATATTACTGTCGGCGAGGGAGTATATCGTCGAACACACACCTTGTTCCGACGTAATATTCTTGAGCTGATTCAA
Organism: Ceratorhiza oryzae-sativae; assembly: GCA_030998015.1. NCBI lineage: Eukaryota > Fungi > Basidiomycota > Agaricomycetes > Cantharellales > Ceratobasidiaceae > Ceratorhiza > Ceratorhiza oryzae-sativae. Next base: position 204,462 of record JARWMV010000245.1, read on the forward strand.
GAGCTACTCGCTGACTCTCGGTTCAAGCGGTTCATGCGATATGCGCCGGAAAAGCATTGGACATCGCATGAGCGCAAGTGTCGCCTATACGGTGAGATGTGGAGTGGGAATTGGTGGTGGAGGATGCAAGTAAGTACTGCGAACCAAAAGAACGAATATTTACTTAACGGATATCAGCTAGTGGCTCATCGGCGACCCAAATGGTACAGTTGTACCACTTATTATCGCGTCCGACAAGACGACGCTGTCAAAGATGGCCGGTGGGCAGCAGGCGTACCCGGTGTACCTAACAATCGGGAACATCAGTAAAGATATACGGCGAAAGGCGAGCAAGCAGGCGACGATTATCCTGGGGTACTTACCAGTCGATAGCTTCAAGGACGTGTCGAATAGGTCACTGCGCAGCCAGCTTCGAGGCGAGCTGTTTCATCGTTCGATGGAGGCGATTATGGAACCCTTGAAGACTGTGTCGAGTAAGGGGGTTCCGATGTGGTGTGCCGATGGGTACCTTCGTCGTGCGTATCCGACCTTGGTGGCGTTCGTTGGGGATTGGCCTGAGCAAAACGATGCGTCATGCACGGTTCGTAGTGGCTGCCCCATCTGTCAGCAATCGTTTCACGGTCGGGGGAGTGGGAGTACCGCGCGCATGCGCAATCACGAAGAGGCAGTGGCCGCGTTTCGGGCGTACGAGGCAACTGGAAGTAAGGTAAAGCTGAAACAGCTCAACCTGAAGCCTTGGAAGCCATTCTGGGCCGACTTACCGAATGTTAACTTCCCCAATTGTATCACGCCCGACATCCTACATCAGCTTCATAAGGGGGTCTTCAAGGACTATGTTGCCGAATGGACGGAGGGGATATTGGGTGAGGCCGAGCTGAACGGATGTTACATGGCGATGCCTGAAGCCAAGGACCTGCGGCACTTCAAAAGGGGGATAACCAGCGTCTCGCAGTGGACTGGGCATGAGACGAAAGAGATGGTTAAACAGTACTTACCTATCGTAGCCGAAGACCCCAGAATACCCGACGACTTTGTGCAGATGGTTCGAGCTCTGCTGGATTTCCTTTTTCTTGCCGAGCGTGCGCAGTTGAGCGAGCTGGAGGTTCGGGAGATGGAGGATGCCCTACAAACATTTCATTCACTAAAAGAGGTCTTAGTTCGGCTCGAGCTGATGCTTGACATGGAGAAATTCGACAACATACCGAAATTCCACATGTTGAGTCATTACGCTCACTTGATCCGCGAGCTCGGGACTCCTGACGGATTCAACACCGAGTCCCCAGAACACCTCCACATCGTATACGCAAAGCGTGGATGGAGTGCGTCGAACCGGAGGGAGGCCATTCGGCAAATCGTTAGATACATTCGCCGCTTGGAGGCTATCCGAATTCAACGTGCTTACCTCGACGAGTACTACGGCGAGTCCCCACGCCTCAAGCTGGAGGCGGGGGAAATTGGAGATGACGGCAGTGAGAGCGACGATGACGGAGATGATGGCGATGACGAAGACGATAGCGATGACGAGAAGGAAGAGGAGAATGTCGAAGATGACCTCGAAGCATCCCACGAGGCAGTGGAGGCAGCTCAGGGAAGCTCGGGGATGATCGCGTATCCCCGGCCGACCCTTAGTGTGGCAGTGCAGGCGACTTGTCCTCGTCTGACTGGCCACCACCTCGTCTCCAACTACGGGGCTGTTGACCTCATTCGTAGTCTCGTTCTTTTTCTCAAACCTCTTGCTCGTGACGCTGGCGTCAACCCAACCGTATTCTTGTCCGACAAATTTGACGTCTGGCATAAACTTACGATTCAACATCGCCCGATCCCCTTTGCTCCCGACGAACACCTCCATCGCGACGTCATCCGAATACGTCCACCGTCCACCGATCAGTATGGGCGTGGTGTCCCAGGCCTCTTTGATACGGCGCTCTTCCTCCACCAACCGCAAGCGGCTGGGCTTCAACGTAAGTTCTCCCCAACCTGCTGTTTGCATGCGATTGCTAACCTGAGACCTGGCAGGCTACCGCGCAGGCCGCGTACGCGCTATTTTCACCCTTCCTACTCGTCTGCAATCCCTCTACCCCGGCCGACTGGCTTACGTCGATTTGTTCACTCCGTTCAAAACCTCCGCATCCTCCGCTCACGGAATGCACGCGGTTTCACATGACCTCAAGGGCGGCCAGCGTCGTGGGATGATCATCCCGCTTGAGCGAGTCCAAATGGCTTGCCACTTGGGTCCCCGCTTCTCCCGCGTCAGTCCCTATGTTCAGCACCACTCCCGCGTCGACATGCTCTCAATCTGCCGTCATTTCCATCTAAACCCCTTCTACAACTCGTTTCTAAACCTACATCTCCGGTACTGGCAACAACTGGCTCGCTCATGAGCCAGTTTCAGCTCGGTACGTCCTTTTCCATTAACCGCCTATACGCGCCCTCACTTTCAACTTGGATATATTACGATAGCTGCCACACCAGATCTGCTGTCTTGCCGACCTCTCTTTTTTCATTACGTGCAAATGCGTGTTTGGGGCGTGATACATTTTGTATTGTATATTGTCGTGTTATCATGAATGCATACTTATTCTTACGTCGTCCACACGTGCGAGTACAACGTATTTCTGATAAGAGCTCTTTCCAAATCCGGCAGATTATACTGTACACTTTCCCAGACTGTGTAATTTACTGTTTTCGGCACATTCATATTGCCGAAGGTAAATTTTGGGCAAATGGTCTACATACACAGGAAAACGGGGGTAAATTTGATAGCCGCGGTTGTTACATGATGAAACCGACCCCGTTTGCTCCGATCGGGCAAATTTGCCGCCGGGGTTTTTCCTGACGTAGTCCACAGCATATGTACAAGAGCAGGTTGTCAAAGCGTTAGGCGGAAGACCGATCAGTGATACACTCGCTACGCATGTGAAACGAGAGATCTTTCATTCGTGCTGGCGTGTATTACTAGATGATGATTTTGTCGAGGCATACCAGAATGGTTTGGTTGTGTTATGCTCTGATGGAGTGGAGCGCCGCTTGTATCCACGTATTTTGACATACTCTGCGGATTACCCTGAAAAGTCCGTATTATCATGGTTGTAGTTGTAACCAATAAGCGAGCACTTATACTATATTATTTTATAGATGTCTTATCTCTCTGGTTCGCGACTTTGGCTTACATCCTTCACCTCAAGACCTAGTCGCCAAGGAGGATCTACACAAACTCGGCAGAGATTCCGACCGAAATATGCGCATACATTCACGCCGAGTAGACAACGAGGCAACTAGACCGCTTATATACAATGCTCGCCGCAAAATCTATTACGAGGGTTTTGCACTTGGTAGCAGAGTTGTTGAAGATATTCTGAAGTCGGCTTCGCTTGTTCCAACAATTGTGAGTAATTCGGCCTGTATCATTATCATCGTCTATATTCTTATTCTATCCCTAAGAATTCGCTCTCATTGCAGCTCTCGTCCTTCCTTTCCTTTGATGTTTATCGCATACTCGTCCCTGACGCTCTACACGAGCTCGACCTGGGCGTATGTAAAGCAATCTTTATATATGCGATCCGGTTATTGCACCTTCAAGGACCAATGGCAGTCACACAATTCAACTCTCGGTTCGTCTATTACTGCATTAGTTTTGTTTGAAATCTACGTGACCTGAACTGCTCTAGCTTTAGACAGATAACTAGTTTCCCTCCTGAGACAATTCGGAGATTTACTGGTAATGTGTCAGAGATGAAAAAATTGGCTGCCCGAGACTTTGAAGATATTATACAGGTGATATTTCAGCATGATAGATCATCACCACATTTAGCTAATAATGTGATAGTGCTGTATACCGTGCTTCGAAGGGCTGATGCCTCCAGAAGTTGAGGAAAGCCGTCTCTTCTCAACTATGATGTTTACTCTTCTTCAGTGGCATGCGCTCGCTAAGCTACGTATGCATACTGAGTCAACTCGTTTAGCGTTAGACACGCATACATCAACACTAGGACGACGACTTCGGAAGTTTCAGAAGGCTACGGCCAGTCTTCCAACAATGGAAACAGACCGTGAGCTTGCCGCGAGAAGACGACGCCAGACGGATAATCCAACGACTGTGGGCACGGGTATTACGCGCAAACCAAAAGGTTTAAGTTTGACAACATACAAACTACATGCATTAGGCGATTACTCTGCAAGCATCAAGCTTTTTGGTACCACTGATAGCTTTTCGAGTCAAAATGTATGTGCCTTGGATATGGGATTCGCTGAGCTGCTAAAAACTCCTGTATTAATATAGGGTGAACTCGAGCATCGGTTCGTTAAGGCAAGATCCCGCCGAACTAATCAACACAACGTTGCGCAAGCTGTTGGAGAGCAAGAACGTCGTGCTGCGCACTTGCAGATCTGCAGGGACGCGTTGAACCGGCATTTATTTCCTAACAACCCTCCCAACTCGGGCGATCAAGTAGATCTTACCGAATGACTTAGTTACTATTGTTTCGGAACTCCCTTTATGCTATACATGTCTGTGATTAACATAGCACTTTCATTGTTCTGTTGTGTATATATGTAGCGTGTTCGATACCACAAATTCTAAACCGCTACCCTCCTCTAACATACCCACTTCCCAAGAAACCATCTAAAATGACTTTTGATCCTCTGAACTCGGTTGATAACTCGAAGGACGTCCATCACACAATTAGCTTGCGTGGCGAAACTATACGATTTATCACGTTCATTCCAACACATGCGAGCAATCCTGCTGCACAGGTTAGCTAGAGTTTGCTTTTCATTTTCTTCCACCTTCACAACCACCCAACATGTAATTAGAATTTTATGAACGACCTGCGCGACCATCTAGTTCGCCGATTTTACGACATTGGTTTGCACACTCCAGTCGATAATCAAGACCTCCGTTCGATTGTTTTTCCAACTGGGGCCATGTATGGTCATCAAACAATTCATATCAACTATACAACGTATGACATTCGACGCGCTACCGACGTCCTCAACCCTCGATTAAACCACCATTTTATCATGCTCGCTAACAGCCAACCTAACACCGGTCATCCGTTCTTGTATGCCAAGCTCCTTGGTATATACCATACGCTTGCGTCTTTGAGCACTGCGCATGCTGCACGGCGCGTCGAGTTTCTTTGGGTGCGATGGTTGGAGATTGTCGACATAGGATCATGGGGATTGTGTCGGCTTGATCGCGTTCGTTACGCACAGCAAACGGCGTATCAGGACGCGTTTGGTTTCGTCGATCCAGCTTGTGTCATTCGTGCCTCCCACTTAATTCCTTTGTTCAAGTTTGGACGAGTGAAGAATTTACCTGAAACCTCGATTGCTTTAGACGACAGGACTGAGGGTGATTGGGACTCATATTATGTGAACAGGTAAGCCATTCTCTACCTCATGTCAAGATGATGGTTTATCCACGAGCTAGGTTCGTTGATCGAGACATGTTCATGCGATACTGGGGGGATGGTGTTGGTCATTCAAACATGATTCAAGCGGATGGTGAACAAGACGGAAGCGACGATTCGGATGTGGACCTAGATGCAAATATGTCTGATGATGATGATGATTGGAATAGTGTGCGTGAGGGAGAGGAGGGAGATAATTTATTGCTAGAAGAAAGCTGGTAATTTATGACGGTAATCCAAAGTACCTGTTGCACAATTCTATGTTTGTTGGTGCTATATGCGTCGGGAAATAGATAGGCCATGTGACTAATGTCAATTTCTCGTACTCATGAACATAATTATTGGTGACCAGCATGCTTAATGGTCAACGTAAATCTCCGTAACGCAAATGTATGATTCTGTGCCATCGAATGGTATACATGCACTTTCTTGGCAATGCCAGTTTCACTTACGTCCAGTGATTTGTGAAGATAGCAAAACTTGGGGTCTGTCTTTCAATTTAAGTGTCGTCTTCACGGGGTTCTTTTCTTACCAGGATGATACTATGCTCCCCAGAACCTCTTCGCAAGATTCATGAGATCAATTGAGCGTTGAGGAACTACTCGGCCAAAAGCAAATTCGCTAGTTAGGGCTAGTTATCGCCCTGGTTCTACCTAAGCCGAATTGACACCCGGGTAGCTCAGATTAGCAGCGCTACTGGCGTTTATTCTGCTTAGGTAGAACCGGCGCTCTGACTAGCCCCCAGTAGCGAATTGGATTTTGGCGGAGTAGCTCCTTAGCCTTACAATGTTCTGATGTTGTGCCTCGGGATTACACTCACTCCTCAAACGAATGGAGGTTAGGACTAACTCTGGTGATCAAAAGGCACCAAAAATCGGCTAATAAGTCTACGCATAGTACGTTGCAGCTTAGAAAGCAACATCCCACGGGACAAAATAGACAGCACGCTAGAATTAGGCAGTATATGCGATAGGTTTCTACGGTGCTCTGTCCCCCTGCTTCCTATACCATGTGACTCTTTGCTGCAGAGATGAACACTGAAGAGACTTGGATTGAACCGCATACCGCCTCAGCTGCTGGTTTCACATGCTGGACTTCTAATGTCTTATATTGCGCCGTCAACCTTACCTACATTCTCGCCTTCTCAACACTCTCTTATCACTCCCTCGCTACTATTAGATACATTCATAATATCACGTCCACCTGTGGAGTTGTTGCCAGCGGGTTAAATTTTATTGATCTTATCATGGCATTACAGCGTCTTACAAGCAGCTGACATTGCGTAATCAGATTTGAGAGCCTTGTCGCTTTCATCGGATCATGTTGGATTTGCCGATGGCACTCGGGAACATCATCTATGAGCATTCTGAACATGCAGCTGGCGAGCAAAAACGCTATTTATTGTCCCGTGCAAGGATCTATCTGACCGAGGCACTCTCCCTTTACGCTAGCCAGTTGAATGCAGAGCTCCAAGTTCAGGTTCGTTGTGAGTTGATAGACCTCGAGAGGGATGCACAAAACGAGACTGCCGCTCAGACCCATGCCTCCGCTGCATTCCGTTGCGCGCAGGAAACTGGGAACCGTCCGTTCGCCGAAGAAGTCTGCTATTACCTCAATTCGATTCACGTCTTATCGGAGTCGATGTACAACTCCTTCAATTCTGAATTGAGAATCATGACGGTGAACACGCTGGAAGCAATGCTCCAGTCGCGCACGAAGGTTACTCTTGCAGATACCATACACTCGTAAGTGGTATTTGGCAATTGCGCAAGATCCTCGCCTATACTCGTGGTTTCAGGGACAGCTACTCGTTTTTATAGATTATCTCTTGCAATGCCGTTGTCGTAGACCTATTGGGATGTTGCTTTGCGGAATACCATTCGGGGGCTGTTATACATTCGAGTTTTGAACAAGCTGATGCTCATCCTACTGCCTATAAATGCGAAGCATACGAGTACATGATAAATCCAAAAATCTTTTAGAAATGCACATAATAATAAAGGAAAGTTCATCAGAATAAAGAAGCATTAAAAGAGGTGTGTGATGAGAAGCTCCTTTCGCGTTTAGTTTGCGATAAATCTACATACTTGTTAGCTGGCTGTTAACAGCGCCCGAGCGCGCGAACGTACCATATAAGCACTCCAGTTAAAAGGGGTCCTCCAGAAGTTCGAAAAGCTCGCTGCTGATTGCACTCCCGCTCTCATCTTCTTCAAAGGTGTCCTGGTTACTCTGCCAGCTACCATCGAGAGAGCACATTATCCCGGAGGCACTGAGTGCGTTGACTGTCAGAGTCCCTGCCCCAGCCAATATAGAGGCAACGCTCCCCATGCTAAGTACACGCTTAGCAAAATGCATGATCAGATTGTCTCGTTCGTAGCGGCTTGTGCTGTTGTGGTACAGGTTTGCCATGGTTTGGAAACCTTCCTTCGCAGCCGGAGCACCGCGTGGACACACATTAGCTGCGTCCTGGAGACCTCGGCAGATCTGTTGATTTGACCGCCACTCGGCCGCGATGTTCCCATACTGGATAGCCTGTTGGCGTTCAGCCATTCGAGACTGCACCCCATTGATGATATATTCGAGTTGACTAGCCTGCTCGGTTACGCGGTGTTATCGGAAACCAGCGCCAGAACTCGACGCGACTTACCATGGTGGCTCAACAATAGCGATGTTGGTGGATGAAAGATGCTTGTGTGATGAGATATCTTCGCCGCGTAGCGGGCCATTTTATACCGTAGCCGGCCGGATTGGTGCTCGGGGCTACCTGCCTTTCAGGGGCATAATCGAGTCCTCGTCCTTGTAAGTACTCCCGGCTTGAGGCGAGTGGTACCAGGCATGCCCGAGAGGCCTCGGTATCAGATGTTGGTGGGGCTCGGATCCTGTCCGGAGAAAGACGCAACCCATACCGGAATGGTACGGGTGTGGATTAAAATCAAACAGCGTATGTTCGCACGTTCAAGAATAAGTCACCGAATGCGATTACCGATTCACAAAAGGTCTGCATACTTGACTATGGACCAACCGAAGTGTGGCCAACTGCTGATCACCTGTGATCCGGCCGGATGTAATTAATTTATCCCAGATCGCCCCGGCCACCTTTGGTTCTGCGAAATTTGAGCTTTATTACGGAGGATTCCACCCTCCTGTCTTCTCAAAAGAAATAACTCTTCACAAAAACAACTCCTTTCCATTTGCTTGAATACAAATCGAAAGATTGCTGTTCAGTCCACGATGTCGAAACCTAACGTTCAAACTCTGGTCCTTGATGCTGGTCCCCTCCTGGCTCTGCATCCTCTACGCGGCTTGGCGGAGCGATATGTAACAGTTCCACAGGTTATTGCAGAATTGAAAGACGCTCGTGTCCGCGAATATCTTGAGAGGCTTGAGCTTTCGTCCGGAGTAAAACTGGAGGTACTCGACCCCGACATCGCCTCGTTAGCAAAAGGTGCATCCTATGAAGCTATCAAACATATGTCACTTATAAATTTTTAGTGACCGCTTTCTCTAAGAAGACGGGAGATTATAGTGTTTTGTCTATCGCAGATATCAGGATTCTGGCTTTGACAGCCTCTTTGCATGATAAAGCGCAAGTCGAATCCGTGAATAAGGTTAGTTATTCAAATCACCTGCTTGCATTGTATCTTCTGAACCGAATCTCGATAGGATGCCAATCTCCCGCAGCCCAACGCCACGGTGCCCGCCAATACCATCGCCCAATCTACCCCTGTTATCGTTGAGCGTAACGATCAGCCCAAAGCAGCTATCAACTCAACTCCTAACTCGGCAGAAGTTCTAGAGCCCCTTGAAGGAGGCGAGAACGCCGAGGCACCGGAATTTGAGCGAGAACCCCTTGATGCACATGCCACATCCTCTCACCTTCAAACCCCGACACCACCATCCGTTCCATTATATGATGATCCACCAAGTGATGATGATGGGGATGGTGAATGGATTACCCCTGACAATGTTGCTAAACACAAGTCACGGGCACTCCAAACGCTCTCTCTAGATGACTCTCGACGAAACTCGAATGGCAAAGCCACACCTCCTATGCGGCTGGGTGTCGCATGCATGACGGTAGACTATGCCATGCAAAACGTACTACTTCAAATGGGCTTAAACCTTGTTGGGACAGAAGGCCGAAGGATATCCACCATCAAGAGCTGGGTGCTCCGATGCCATGCTTGCTTCAAGTGAGCCCGCTTCGAAGCGATATTTGCACCAAGGCACTCTGAACTGACCTGGATGTGGCCCAGGCTTTGCAAAGATAATAGCAAGAAGTTCTGTCCCTCTTGTGGGAACGCAACCCTGCTCCGCACGTCAGTGACCACAAGCGCACCAGATGCCGATGGCTCAGAACCAGTTGTCCAAGTACATTTAAAGAAGAACTTTCAATACAAGAATCGAGGCACCCGATATAGTATACCTCTACCGAAACCTGGTGCAGCGAAAGGGGGAGTGGGGAGCACAAACATCATACTGCGCGAAGATCAAGTAGAATTCCAAAAAGGGTTACACCAAGAGGCCGTACGACAGCGGAAAGAGGACAAGCGTATGGAACGCGCGTTGGCTACAGGCAAGGGTACTGGAATGAGCTGGGATGACCCTGATTGGTGAGCGGTGATGGAGTCCAAAGTCCCCGATTGTGTTCTGATTTGGCACTGCAGGGTTCCCGAAATACTGACCAGAACTCGCCGGTCAGCAGGGGGGCTCCCAGCGATAGGTCATGGGCGACAGAACCCTAACGAAGTTCGGCGGAAGAAGAAATGATTAATTGGATCTCACGGCTACTATTGTACAAGGATTTAGCCACACAGATGCGTGATCTGTGGATACGTCGTTTAATTCCTTTCAGTAATCGATCATGCACATCAGTGGTATCCAGATAGGTAGCCAATTGCCTCTTTGTTGCTACAAGATTTTTAGTAGCCTGTTCTAGAAGTTGTAAACCAGTACAGTCGTTCCTTGCTCTCCTGACTAATAGAAAAGCTTGTGAGTCGAACGTTTAATGGGCAAAAATTTAGCTATAGCTTACCGCCTTCACTACGACTAACGAATCTTACATCAGAAAAATTATCTTGAACTGCAGGTAAAATTATCCCTACCATGCTCATCGTCCATCATAATAGAATCGACAATGTCCGTATGATTTGAAGGCAATCCAATAACTGTCTTCGTATAGTGCCTCTGGGGCACCTTATTCCCTTCAAAGAACCGGTGTCCGCAACTCCTGTCGTATACTAGTGGCAGGTCCCCGAGCATGGCCAGCTCTGAGTCCCCTTCGGTCGGTTGCGGACTGAATACTTCACTCGCGCTGGGATGCTCGTATGCTCGTCGCATCTTGAGCCGGCGCTCGTCAAAATCGAATATGGTAACTGCAATGTGACCATGCTCCATGAGGCTAAGATGGGTGCCGAGCCCAACGATACGTTGTCCGGACATATATCGCTCATTGCTCATCCGGAATTCCCGAGTATCAACCCAGGACGTGTCTTTGGCCCACTCATCCCAGTGAACCGAGACAATGCCGCCAGAACTGGCTCGGTAAATATTTGGGTTGACTATAGCGTTAAGCAAAGAGCGTGATGGTACATATAAGGTTCCATGCGGCTCATTGAAAGGAGAATAGATAGTTGGCGAGGTTCGAATGTTGATACATAGGAGTTGTGCTTCAGGAGGTACGTCATAGATTCGAGGATAAGGATCCTGTTGGACATAGTACGAGTTGGGTGTGGGTGTAGGCGCACATCGAAGGTGCAAACACGACTCTCCTCTCTCAAGCTTGGGCAGCATAAAGGATGCTAGATGGCAGTCGCTATACGAAAGAATCTTCCCGCTGTTTGGGCGTAACGCGCACAAATCTAGACGACCCATGGTATCGTTTTCCACGGGGGTGCTGATATCGTAGGATTCCGAGTTGCGAGGCACCACGAAGTACTCCTCGGAGATGAAGCTGAAGGAGGAATGGGGACCACCCGGAAATTCAATTTGCTAAATAAAGACAACACGGCATTAGAATTGGCATGTTCTTGTTAGAATAAGACTCACCGCGATCGTTAGACGAGTAGTCCAGTCCCATATGACGACATAGGATAACATATCCCTTTCCCTCGAACAGAATACGATAGCCAGTAAACGGCCGAGTATTTGAAAGCAGTACGATCGGTCCGGATATAAGCCTGACCGAATTCGACAATCTAGTAAGCCGGCGGGGGCGCTCATGGCGGCAGGATGGACCTTGTTTGTGCTCATCGTTCGTAAATGTATCTTATAGTACTCTTCAAATTCGGCATGGGGAGGAAGTATATTTACGCTTGCAGTTTCGAGTAGGACAAGCAAGTCTTGCTTGGGACAAATAGCGAAGTCTCTTGTATCTACCCCTAGATCTTCGTGGCACCAATGCTTGTAAGGGGTTCCTTTATTTAGCGACGGCAGTTGGTAGAAATTCAAGCAACGGGTAAGCATGCTCGAGGAATCCAAGGCACGGGAGCCACGAACATAGATGCCATCCACATATTCATAGGTAGGATTCCCAATTCCAGTCACGGGGGTTTGTATCAAATTAGGTTTGACGAGATTAACCTGAAGCCACCGTGTTCTGGTCGCCTGTAAAAATTGGACTTTATCCACATAGTCTAAATCTTGTCGAGGGTTAGCAGGCTCGGTATAGCCGCAAGAATCCAGTTCAAGGAGATATTGAAGGAGTGAGCTTCGGAACACGATACTTCGGAACAGACGAGATACCTAACCGGAGCCGCGTCAACGATGGGTGGTAACAAGTTCAACAGGGAATGCCAACCTGTAGGCACCGACGAATAGATTCTACTGGTCCAGCGAGCAGTATGTAGGTAATTATCTCTACTGGAAGGGAACTGAGCCCCATTCCTGTGGGACTCGAGGTGATCTGGAACACAATCTGACGTCATTACTCACGTGGCAGCAAAAAAATTCACGTGGTACGCCTTTCTTCAGCGCTCCCTCCTAGCAGACATTTAGCATCTGAAAGGCACATATAGCTAAACCCCGCGACAGAAAAGCAGGACAAAAATCTAAAAATTTGATATAATTTTTAAAAAAAATCGAAGGAAAGGGGAAGATATAGGAAGGTAGGTGTAAGCGTAATCCCCTACTCATATTGGAGGAATAGCAGATGGACTTGCCACGCTGGGATCAACGTTGCTTAAATCGTATGGCTTATTACAAAAGTATAGCGAAGCTTCGAGCCAATTGGTGGAGCTGAAAAGGCCCGATACGATAAGCAATCCCGAAGTCTTGCTTAGTGTGCTCATCCAAGCCGCAGTCCTGTGGGATACGAGTAACGGTCTCAGGCGCATTGCGCATTCCGCTTGTACCGTTTGATTAGTGTGGTATGTCATTTTGGGTTTTTTCTTTTTGCCTCACCCTCGACCCAGTGGAAGCTAGATGATGAACATCTGGGAGTTATCTCAGCTCAAGCACAGCCCCGGAGTCTGCCTGTCTCTAACCAGGCGCGAATGGCGGCAGGGTTGCCAAGACTATACTACCAGGCTTTGCTAGCCTCTAGCGAAATTCGTCCATGGATAGCGAGACCCAACCACGCCCTTGTCTGTCCCGGTAGTTGGTCACTGCCGGCTAGATTTGAACAGCCTACCAGATTTCATGGTAAAAGAGCATGGGCAACAATGGTCACTTGCTAGGACAAGGGCGTGTTTAAGTTGCAATGAGAAGCCGTGTTATAAACTTTCTTTTTCTTTTTTGGGATCCGGTTTATTCTGTCCGCTCAGCCCGCGGCTATGTAGGACAGTTACAACGTTTTGGGTACAAAAGGCGCATGCTACTCCGCCCCATCGTCGGCCCCTTAGCCTCCTTCTTTTCGCTTCGAGCAATGCCCGACAGACGAGCCTACGCCCTCCTGTCGTCCGGCCGCCTCGGCCGTTTTAGAGCCCCTAAGCGTCCCGTCGCGTAGGTGTGTTTTCCGTCGTGCGGCTTTAAACAGCTCCTACCCGTATCAAATACTGCATCAAGTGTCTCGTGGTCTTCCCTGGTTGCAGCAGCGCCCTGAACGATCTCGACACATCCCCCAGTTCTCTCGTTCGCTGTCTCCGTGCTTCTTCGTGTGCTGGGCAAGTCGTCAGTAGGTGGAAGCCCGTCTGTTCGCTCGTAGTATTATAAACTTGTTATCTTAGTTCAGACCTGATTAGAATTAAAATGCGTGAGCTTCCCGATCAAACTAAATGCTGTTCTATGCAAGACTAATGGGCTGCGCTGTGCCTAGGCCCCGACAGCTGCGCTTTAATGTTATTAGCGTGAAAATATAATTTGAATATCGAGCATGAAATAAGAGATTACAGCATTTCTAAGACCAGGAGTGTGTGATGGTCTGCGAAAGCACACGAATAAGTGTTTAAGTACCAGACTACGCAATGTCGATCAAAATTGGGAACACGGGAGTACACTGCCACATGAAGCAACGTTGCCGACCAATATCCTATAAAATCCTAGTATGTGTGCAATAGATGGACAAAAGAGATTATATGCGGGTATATTCTTGGAGTGAGATGAAACAGGGACACAAAGCGCGGTCGGTATCATCAAGATCTTGATACCTTTTATTCGTAGACAATAGGTTTACAGTCGAGTAGGTTCACGGGGCCTTGAGCTAGTGAACCTCTCCATTTGATAGCCGCGCCAAAGTACTTGATATCCTGGATTTATTTCGGTTGCCTAGCGTGGGGTCATGATATAGGAAGAAAATTGTGTCTTCAACATGAATTAGTAGTAGGATGAATGTTGTTTCTTGGACACCAAATATGCTGTGCTTACCATAGATAAAATTTCCCCGACCAGTACGCAGACATGGTTGTGAAGTTACAGCAAAGCCATAATTTAGGCTCGAAGGATAGTAGTCAAAATTCCGGAAACAATCAAACGCTCTGCAGATTTCCCCTTGGCGGACTGCTTCGTGACGTCGGTCTCTGTGTATCCATCATAATTGACCCCATCTACTGCCAATTCCAAGTATATCATTATTATTTTCTTTCATTGAAACAGGATAAAATACTTATTCATTGGGGTTACCTCGTTGGTGGCGTTGCCATTGGGAAGTCGAATAATCTTGCACTCCCAAGCGAGCCGAACTTTGTGATAGTCGGCCCACTCTTGTAACTGCGCAGAATAAGTCATGTCCTGGGTAGGCTGAACAAATCTGAAACGACGTGCTGAATTGGACATGCTGTCACAGGTAAGTGAGGGAGGTATTGGAGGAAACCAGTAGGTTGAGTTAATAAATAGCGCGACGACTGGCTAAATACCCACGAAGTATTGAGCAAAGTCATTCTTGGCCTACCACATCCCACGCTCTTACTATCCATCGTGCATTTCATGGCTTATCCGTGTATTTGTGGGCTGCGCCTTACTGTTAGGCCGCGGTTCCGACCCCAGCGTAGACAAGTGACTCAGGGTAACGACTCCATTGGTCTATATGTCGGCGTGAAGGTTAGCCGGTCGTATGATTTGGCTGTATTCTCATGCACTCATATGGGATTGGATCGACCTGATCCAAATTGGTGGCTATTCTCTACATGCGGCTACGTTTGTCACGCCACTGACTCGGCAGTTTGGATAGCATGCACATCTTACCACAACCTGCCCATCAGTGGGCAAACAAGATCACGTGGTCTTACGCAGTTTTTCAATGCCGGTGGCCTGCAATCCTGGCATATAATGAAAAGGTTTCTCACGATGAGCATGACCCAGTACTGTTATCCCATCGTGAAAGAGTTCGGCCGATCGTTGAGGTGACTCCGCCATGTCTAATATGTTTGATGCTCGAAACTGATTAGATTATTTTGAAATCCGTGGTCAATATTCTTGTCCCTTTAGAATGTCCTAGAGACGTGTTCCGTGGTGTACCCTGCAACTATTTGTAGTCCAACATAGGGCACAGCCCCAACATGACTATCATGGTTTTTTAAATAGAAAATAAAAAAAGCAATTCATGGTCAAGTCGCCACCCCGACTAGATGCTCGCTTCGCCGTATTCTCCTCATCAGAAAATGGCACAACGTACTGAAGACATACAGAAGGAGTATCAACTGGAATGGCGCTCAAATGAATGATTAATTGCCAAACATCCAAATACACATGATTCGGCAATGAAAAGAAGTATCGTAGCAGATTGAAAGCGGCACCAAGCTAAGGCCGCACATGACGATATTGCCAGTTGGAGGGTTGAACTGGCAGCATATATCCGATCAAACGGAGCGCAGAAGCTCCTATAAGTCTGTCTAACTCTTCGTTTTAACATCCAGTCGCCATTTCTGGAAACAAGAAGCCGAACGAGTTCCGTGCTGATCCGCTCACTTTTGCAGTAGAGCACAGAATGGCATAGCCTGTCTTCTGTAACTAGTTTAAAGTAGTAAAAGATAGACCCCAGGTATTTTACGGGTTTCTATTTAAAAGGTTGCTGAGGGCTCTCGGGTTAGGGCAATATTTCGATTGCGGGGCGAATCACCTGGCATTCCGTGTGCATAATTACCCTCTGCGGGAGTGGAGCTTCAGCAGATAAATAATTATACCATGTATCGAAGGAGCATTTACTTTGTCCGGCGCTCGCGGAGCCCCTGCTCATTGTTGCCACTCTGCCCGCGTGACTGCACTCATCGCTTTAGAAAGGATACCCGAGGCTGTTCCTCTAAATCTTAACAAAACGGATCCACAAAGTTTGAGGTATCTCTTATTGTCTGCGGTTTCTTCACCTCCGTACACCACCGGAACAATAAGAAATCAATGTAAAGCATTGGCATCGCATTGACAAAAGGAAAGCGGGTGTCTACTTACATCAACGCTGATAATAATGTTGGCGTGGGTTTAAGCGATACGTTACCGAACGCCCATGTGGCGCTCATTATGTATTTCAATTACCGATCGGGATACCGAAAGGATGACCGAAATCAGGTGTGTGCGAAGTTGTCGTTTGCTCGATATCAGTATCCTTCTAGACATTGCGATATCCGTTGGTGTACTTACGACCAGATAGTATTTTTGAACTGACATAGGTCTTAAAACCCCATCCAAGTTTTCGTAACGCGCTTCTGCCATCTGTGATTGCAACATTCATTACAAACATTGGTCTTCAATCAAGATGATCAGGTGTGACGGACCACATGTAAGTGAGCGCTCGAGCAATGCTTATTACTATATACGCTCTAGTAGTGGTCTGCATTATAGTGCTAAACATTGCGCTGATTTTTTTAGAGCCCACATGGGTATTTAAAGAGCACTCGCGCTGTGGGATGACCCTAATCGATAGACTTATTGTATCGTGAAATAGCCAATATGTGAGGTTGGTCACTCTATCCACGCGAACTATAGTCGAATCTCTCGACCGTAGGCGGTAGATATCACACTGTTGACGAGCGGCCAGCCCACTTGGACTTTCCGAACCGTGCTCATTCGGAGTATAGTGAAAAGGACATCGCTGCTCATTCATGAGCCCTAGTCACATCGACCGTATTCCCACACGCTGAATCGTTCAGTGCGTCAAAGGTGTTTCAGCCGTTTGATTCTCAATGTCAGACCAGACTGGCCCAACGTTCGTGGGGCTGGCTGCGATACGCGAACTCGTTGGGTGCGCATATAGTTTTCTGTTCAAAGCGCTTCCCGGTTGTCCCTTAAAATTCGAAGCTATAATACGATAATGCTATTGGAAAGCGAGCGAAATAGTTAACACTACGGTGCACAGGCAACTGGGTATATACGAAAAGAACGAATTCCCGGGGTCACACATTCAGGATGGGCGCAGTATTTGGTCTCTATAATGGATTGGATGAGTTGTAGAACGACGGGGCGACGAAGAGACTAACTCACAGCAGTCCAGACTGGCCAAGTTTCCGTGCCGCCTCGTTCTTTGCGTCCTGTTTCAAGGAACAGCATCCACGAAACTCTTCATATTTCTTTCCGTTCACTACGAACGGTTAAGTCGTCATTTTATTGATTACCAATGGGAGAGTTTACTTACGAACTGGTATAACTAAGTTCATTGTAGCTCCCCCCGCTTGGCGAACGGTGCTATAATCCCAATGTAGAATTATCTCGTTCCTGTTCTGGTCTGCCAACTCTTGAAGTTGGGCAGAATAAGTCTTATCTTGGGTGGTAGGTTTGAAAGAGAAGGGCATAGCTGTGGTGAAGGGTGATTTAGCAAGGTTAATGAGCAGAAACGGGGGGATGTATTGTTGCCTAGCAGTAAAGAGCATCCCTTTAAACCCAAGCCATGGAGCCACTAGAGCTCGATCCAGTTGCCAAACCTATTCATACATCCGACATTGTGCAGGACGTAGCTGCTCTTCCTGGGGTCCTATACGCATCTGATGCGCCTTGGGGCTTCCGCCAACCGCTTATTTCGATGTCGATTTTCTCTCTTCGTGAATCGGGTCGGACTCGAGGGTGACCCCTATTAATGGTCTATGTGCACCTTGAGCCTGTCTATGGACAAAGGAGTAACTACGCATTGCCCGATAGGCGGCTCTATGACTAGGTTTCTGAGATGCACAACTCTCACCCAATCGCCGGGCCTGGGTTAGGGGGTGGTGTAGGGGTTGGACAGCACCTCAAGTGAGGACAGCAGTGCTCACCCCGGAACACACCGACTGGTCACATTTCGGGACAGAGCCAGCGGTCAATGCTTCGGTTTGGCGCTCCGCTCGGGAGTTTCTAGGCTTAATTGTTTCAATTGAACCTGATGGTGAACACAACAGAACAATAGACACCTGCTAAGACAGCATTGCTTTAGCCACTCCGCATTCGTATGCCTCGTCGCTCCATATATGGTCTCTTTGGTGGCGCGATTGGGCGCAGGCGTCGATTGGGGCAGCGTCGATTGGCTTGACATAGGCGGTAGTTTGAGGATGCTCATCGAGCATTGTATGTGCGTAGTTATGGGAGTCAGTAGAGATCGTGTATTCCGTCTCCTGTGATTAGGCCTGTTACGGGTGCTGTGATCAAAGTCGCCTTTCCTGTGACGAGCACTCGCTTAGAATGATGTATTGGTGGACAACAACCACCGCCCCCCCGTGGGGTTGATCAAATTTCCGGTCCTGAATGGCTCCGTACTAGAAATAGCGCTCATTGGCACCACAAGTGTGAAGGTTGTTATATTCAACCACTCGAGCTTTGGTGCGCCATCAGTGGCGGGCTGACGTCAAGGCACGTGAGCACCATAAGGAGTATATTGGCAAGGCGGTGATCTTGCCCTAGACAATTTTTCATTTTTATCGACCACAGAAATAAAATGCCGCCGTCCGCGTCGAAGCAAAAGCGACTCGCCGAAAAGGCGGCAAAAGCGTCGGCCAAGGCCAGGCCAAAGGGTCGTCGACGGGGACGCCAGGCGACGCGGCGTCGGCCAATGGCTCGACGAATACGCCACTGACCTCCGTCCCCGGATCACTCAACGCCAGCTCCGAGGACCTGTCGAGCATGGCCAAGCTGCAGATCGCGACGGACAGGTGCGTGCGTGTGTGTCGTGAAACGGTGTGTGGTGCTCACCAGGCCCCAGGAGCGCTGCAGGCGTGCTCGTGTCCGATCCCAAAGGACGCGACATCAAAGTCGACGCGTACACGCTGTCGTTCCATGGCCGGCTCTTGTTCGAGGGCGCCGAGGTCTCACTCAACTATGGCCAGCGGTACGTGGGTTTCTTGATCCTCGCAAGATCAGATCTAGACTTTGTTCACAGGTACGGTCTCATGGGCGAGAACGGATCCGGCAAGTCGACCTTTCTCCAGTCTCTCGCCGAGCGAGATATTGAGATCCCGGACCATATTGATGTATGTGCCTCACCCTATCATGCCCTGTCCCCCTTTCCATCGGAGACAAGATACCCCGTATTCTTTCGCTTCTTCTCTGCTTGGCTGATCCACGCCTGCTGCCAGATCTACCTTGTTCGTGGAGAGGCGGAGCCTTCGGAGGTCAATGCCATCGATTACATTATTGCCTCTGCCAAGGAAAAGGTCGCTCGCCTTGAGAAACTCATCGAGGAGCTTAGTGTGGCGGACGATGTAGACGAGTTAGCACTCGATGCGATCCACGAAGAACTTGAAGAACTCGATCCATCCACATTCGAGGTATGTGAATCTCTCTTCTGCACCAAGATTCTCCACAAACATCTGCCAGGTCAAAGCCGGTAGTATCTTGCACGGTCTTGGCTTTTCCCAGGCGATGATGAAGAAGCCAACCAAAGACATGTCCGGCGGTTGGCGAATGCGTGTATCCTTGGCCCGCGCGTTGTTTGTCAAACCCCATCTTTTGTTGCTAGGTACATCCCACATATTAGTGATTTGCGACCCTCACTCACCGCAAATTTCTCCTGACCCCAGACGAACCAAGTGAGCTACGCCTCCCAAACGACTCGAAAAGGGGGGTCGATCAGCAACTAACGTGTGTTATTTGCTAGCCAACCATTTGGATCTTGGCGCGGTTGTATGGCTGGAAGCGTACTTGTCCACCTACAACCACATCCTAGTGGTGTGTACCTTTCTCTTCCCGATAACCGAAACGCTGATCCCCCGTTTTGGACTAGATTACATCACACTCACAAGACTTTATGGATAGCGTTTGCACGAATATCATGGATCTAACACCGAAAAAGAAGGTGCGGTGTGGCCGACCTACCCCAGTTTGTCTGCCAAGACTAAATCCTAATTCCCCTTAGCTGGTGTACTACGGAGGAAACTACACAACCTATGTCCGAACCAAAGCCGAAAATGAGGTGAATCAGATGAAGGCCTACAACAAGCAACAAGAAGAAATTGCACACATCAAAAAGTTTATTGCAAGTGCCGGGACGTACGCAAACCTTGTGAAGCAGGCAAAGAGCAAACAAAAGGCAAGTGCCTGGTGCTCCACCCCTTTACCGTATTTCGGGGTTCATTGACTGTGGGTTGGGTCTAGATCATCGACAAGATGGAGGCAGCCGGCTTGGTGGAGAAGGTGGAGGTGCCCAAGACGCTCCGTTTCCATTTCGAGGATATTCGCAAGCTCCCTCCTCCGATTATTTCGTTCGACAATGTCGCGTTCTCGTACTCGGGCAGACCGCAGGATTATCTTTACGATCACTTAAATTTGGCTATCGAGTGAGTCTAAGTACCAATCATGCTTGGATACTATTCGTTTCCTTTTTTGGTGCGAGGCATGGTCTGGCGCAACCATGTGGATCAGCGTTCGGAGTGCTGATAATTGCGTTGGTGATGGATTTCCGACCTGACTTGTCGCTGTGCCGGGGCTAGGCTTTGCGTTGCTGCTGGAAATAGCTCGGAAGTTTAAGCTGGTTAAATGGCGCCATTTCCTTTTCTACATTCGGCGAGGACGCGTGCTGATCGTCGCTTTTTTTTTTATTGCGTTACCCATTCTACCGGTTCCTCGACACCCCGTTCGACCAAAATCAACTTGCCATTAAACTTTGCAACGACTCATTCCCCACTCATCAACCCACTTCCCCACTCTCCCCATACATTGACCCCCGCACTCCGCCGACGCGATCGACGTAATGACAAAACAATAGCATGGACTCGCGCGTTGCCATCCTTGGCGCGAACGGGACCGGCAAATCGACACTCCTGCACCTCATCACCGGCGTTTTGCAACCGGTCGAGGGGACGATCTCCAAACATTCGAACCTGAAGTTGGCAAAGTATAGTCAACATAGTGCAGATCAATTACCTTATGACAAGAGCCCACTGGAATATATGGAAAGTCTGTACAAGGAAAAGTATCCGGAGAAGGAGACTATGGTGAGTGCTCTGGACTCCAAGTTCGTGATCTTTGGAGACTGGGATGGACCCGGGAGAGATGTCTCCGTTGGGCCGAATAAGAAACATGCTCTCGCTGTCGGGCCACGCTGCCAGTAGGAAACCTTGGGTTAGAAGTTGGTTCGGGCGCCGGGGTTTGTTGGATATCCAATAGAGGTGTTATCCTAAACGATTTGGCTATGGGGCCATTCAGACTTGCTACATTCAATCCCCGAGACTGAGCGCTGACCTAGTACCCTGTTTAGTTCTGGAGACAACAACTGGGTCGATTTGGTCTGTCAGGAGCACATCAGACCTCACCAATTAGCCAACTATCGGATGGACTGCGGAATCGTGTTGTATTTTCGCAGTTGGCAATGGAGCACCCACATATTTTGTTGCTCGGTACGTGTTGTTTTTGTTTCAATACATTGGTCTGCTACGTGCCGAGCTGGAGGGACAGCACTTCCACCCTGATTAGTGGTTCCGGATGGGACAGGGCCAAACGAGGGTTATAGAGAACAAATTGCTTGAGAGACGGGCTTCTTTGGAACGATTGTGGTGGGCCAGAAACCCAGCGTGCATTCGAAAACGGAGCATGTCATAGTCCACTCCTTGCTTCCATGAGTGGCGTGCTTCAATCGCCCAGAGCACTTGCCTTGCCTCGACTGCGAGTTGGATGCTCAGCCACGCGGTTTACTTCCATCTGTACATTCTGACTTGCAGCCTCGTTATCGTCAACGAAATGGATCTGGATACTGACCAAACTTTTCATTCTTCTCCGATCTATTATCCCGAATTCCACGGCGGTTGCTGACTATGCGCGTCTATGTCGCCCGAACGCTGGAAAACAACTATGATTGCCGCTGGTCCGATCAATGCAGACGAGCCGACAAACCATTTGGATATGACCTCCATCGATGCTCTTGCCACAGCGATCAAGGAGTTCGAGGGTGGCGTGGTCATTGTATCACACGACTTCCGTACGCTAGAATCTTACCGCTTGCACGCTAACGACTTCTCTAACACGCATCCTCATTTCCACGCCATAGGACTTATTTCTCAAGTTGCAGGCGAGCTATGGGAAGTCAAAGACAAGAAGATCCGGAACCTGACCAAGGAGGACATTGACATCAAAGCTTACAAGGCAATGCTCGTTAAAGAGAGTGAGTGACGATTAATATTGCGACCCTGCTCTCCGATCTGGACTGTTTTGGCGTTGGGCGGCTCTTTGTTCCGAGCCGCAACGAGGCCGTCTCTCGATTTGTAGAGCGGCATCCGCTTGATACGGACATGCACGTACATTCCTGGCCTAGCTCATCTAGAACGCTGGGATGGTGGCTGAGCGATTTATGAGGCATAGAGCGATTGCTGACTGCCCATCTCGCTAGGTATGGCTGCGATCGAGAAGGCCAAGCTGTTCAGCAAGACGGCAGCGAAGGGCAAGGTGTCTTAGGGGGGCGACAAAATGTTTAACCATTGGGTTTTGTATCATTACATAGACATTGCACATGGATCAAGAAATGAACGTATCTGGAGTGTGTGAACGGGTGGAATGTGACAGTGTGCCTATCGATTGCATGTGGGATTGCATGCGGGATATGCATGTCTCGTTTGACAGATACACGCGTCGAGATTGAGCTGTATGCGTCGGCTGGAGAGTTGCGGTGGTGCAGGGCCGCACCCTGTATGGCCCCTTGGGTCCCGTGCTGCGTCAGCAAACTCACCCCTGTGCGGGGCGCCTGCTGAGCTAAGCCAGCCCGCAACCCAAACTCGTCGGCCACAAGCCACCATCCCCGAGCCCCTATCCGACATGCCCAAAGCTCGACAGGACGCCCCTGCTGAGGGCCAGCCAGCGCCGTCGGGGTCTAGTCCGCCGTCGATACAACCCGTACATGTGTTATACTGCTCTGGTGCGTATCCGCACGCCGCATCAGCCGAGATGTTCTCATCCCGCCGCGCTTCTTGCAAACAGTGTGCTCGTTGCCCCCCGAGTACTGCGAGTTTGGCTCATCGGTCACCAAGTGCAAAGCATGGCTCCAGGAGGAACACCCGGATTTATTTGACAAATACTACAGCGAAGGTACGTACGATCGCCCCCTCCCCCCGGGTTCTAGGGCGCAGCCTTGTCCCCCTTTTCCGTCCCGGGATCTGCATTCTGATCGTCCAGGCAGTCGTGGCATCTGACTTGACCTTCCCACAGACGCGTTGCAGCAAAAGGCTGAATCATTATCCCTGGAGGCGCAAGCTAAACTCGAGAAGAAAGCAGCATCGATGGAGGCAAAGGCTGACGTCAAGGCGGAAGCAGACTTGAAAAAGAAAAAAGTGTGTATTTGCCTTTTTTTTTCTCATCACGTAGATCTTGGTCCTGATGAGCCCCGGTCCTGGTAGGCTGCCAAGGTGCGTGTGGGGAGGAAGGCGCACCATCCCTAGACCAAACACCAACTGTTTCGGTCAACCCGCTCACGCGATTGCTTGACTCCAGGTCACTATCAAGCGCATCGAACGCAATAAACGAAAACACGTCACGTCTATTCACGGTTTAGAAGCATTTGGTCAGCAATTGTTCACATCCTTTATCCCTCAAACGATTGTTTGCGCTGGAACGAGTGATCCACGCAATGATCGGAATGATTCCCCGCCTTGCACCTACTTACCCCACCGTTACCCCAGATGTCGACCTCAAGAAAGCTGCGAAGCTCTTTGCGCAAAAGTTCGCAACTGGGGCATCAGTTACTAAGAACCCACAGGGACAGGACGAGATTGTGGTCCAAGGCGATGTGACGGATGATATTGTGGAGATGATTGAGGAACAGGTTGGTGTGCTTAAAGGAGTACCCGAAGACAACGTCGTTTGCGTTGAAGAGAAGAAAAAGAAGGCCGCTGAATAGTTCCAGCAGCGAGTCTGGCGGCGAATTTTTGGATTCTACCTTTTACAATGCAGACAACTGAACGAGAGAATTCGGCTGATGCTTCTGTAAACTAGACCTAAACTGTTCAACTAGTATATTAACTATTGCCGACATTGTTCCAACGGGGCGCCTCGCTGTGCTCAGCGCACACGATAGTTCCAAACCCGGCCGATTCATCAGATCGAATAATATAACACGTATTACTCTGAAGAAAAGGTTCCCGAAGCGCGGAGCGAGCCTGCTTAGAAGGCTGATCTTCGGAATAACACGCCAACCCATCATTGCGCCCCCCCCCCCCCGCGCGGATCGACATGGAACTGAACCGTTTCGAGGTCGCGACCCATGGTCGAGCCAATAGTGGCCCCACCTCGAGATAAAACACGTAGCCAATGACCAAGGTTCCTAACTCGGCCGGAGTTTGGAGCCATACCCTAACTGTCCCTAGGCTACTCCTAACCGGAATTTACGGTTGATGAGCCCAGAAGTCTAAATATCGAAGTATATTATTCCGAAAATACACGTTTTGGGAGGATACACTATCACAAACCGCAAGGCTTGAAAAGGGGCAGCGAGCGCCGCGGTCCGCACACAAATCCCGCGCGCCTGTTCTCACATCGACCAGACGATCGTGGGAGTAGGCTGAATGGTGATCGACCGGGCTTGGTCTAAACTTTGATCAGTGGGTTATTAAGCCCACTCGTTCAGGGCGCTACGGTGATTGCCTCCAACGTCCGCGAACGAAGAGGGCCCCGACCACCCACAGGGTTCGTTCATAACGAGCTCCAAAGATGGATGTCACGAGACCGATTCTATGCTCTTGATTCAAGAACCAAGTTGATGCGTGCCAGCGATGAATAGGGGCCGCTGAAAGGCCGCGCTCGTATTCTCAATTACGATGTTGAACGGGGGTAATTTCTCGAATAGAAGCCCCACAAGCACCGATGACCAATGACTAATTAGGCAAGGTCCATCCGGGGGCCGGTTGTGTAGACACCGTTTTGCATAAACTCGGGTTGCGGGCCGTTGCCACGGGAAAAATGAAGGCGCCCGACTTGAACTTCTCAACATACATGAAGCACGCAGTCCCGGACTTCTCCTCTGACGATCAGAACCACTGTAATGAGAACGGCTAGTCTTTTTGTAATTTTATGCCTATCATCCGGTATCCAGTTTGAGTGCCTGGGCAACGAAAATCACTGGGCTCGATATCCCCAGGCGGCAGGTGACGGATTATATGCGGAGTCATTTCATGATTCCACCCCTTTTTACGGAAATTTTATAATTGGTTTGATCACGCAACGGGTGCAATTTCCGCAAGCATTTGCTGAATCCAACACGAGGATCAATGCGAGGGCGAAATCGAGAGAATGAATCCGTGTGAGTCGAAGGCATCGAAGGAGATCCCATGCGGACCCAAGCCGAATAGGCCGCAGAGCGGTGTAGCATGAATGGACACGGTAGAATGGCTTTGAATTGCATTCATCTACCATTGAATTCCTATGAAAAAAAAAACTATGGGGTAGATGACCAGTGAAGCAGTTGCTCCACACGTTAGTAAGACGTTCTCTATCTCACCATTTCGCTGGTTTGACGTTCAGATAGAGGCGGTGTGGAGAATCATTAATGGGATTTGTCCGTCGGCCCCACAGGAGGGGAATACGAGCCCAGAGCATCCCCGATGGGCGCTTGGGCATGGAAAGTCCCGCCTTGCTGGCCCAGCTTGGAGGTATCGATAGCGCGGGAGGTGGGATCTAGCGTGCTGTTCGATCACCCACACAGAATGTCCTTCCGAATGGAACTGAAGGATTAGACACCCGGCAACATAGCTAGGTGCCGAACTTATAGTGTTCGGTGATGACCGTGGTTCTGATACATGCGGAGGCTCCGATCGCCGGGCTTGCTTAGCCTGTTGCCACCTTCAACACTCTCAATCGCATGGACGGTGTAGAATGAAGTGGGTTCTCTGATAAAGAAACGCGCTAGGATCATCCTTCCTTTATTCGTCCATTAGTACCCGCTTGCTGTACAACTGTCTACATTGCTTGGTGCAGATGCAGTCATACTTTAGTCGAGCACAGAGCATGCCCAAGCGAACGAAATAAGACTGTCTGGCATGTGATATCGCCGGCAGGTTGCAGCATGCTAGCCGTTGTGGCGAGCGGTATTGCATCGGACGAGCCAAGAATTAGGTATCGGAAGCTCACCGAGCTAGTACATCTCCAGTAATTTAGACCTAGGAAACGCGAGATTCAGCTTCGGGATGACTGGAAACAGTTTTTGACATTTCACCGAAAATCCTTGTCACCCTAATTTCTCAGGCACCGTTCGCTGGCGAGATCATCACCTTGATATGGCGAGCTAGCCGAGACTGTTGCACGAGCCAACCACGTGTGCACGAGTCCCGTAAATGTTTAGTGAAAACGCAGATCCATCCACAGTGTAGCCGCGAAGGTACGCGCCCGCGGAAAAGTATCCGGTTGCTTTGTTCATATGTGTCAGAAATTGACAGCTAACTACTGTTGTGAGTTCATGAATTAGGTCATGGTCTTCGGCTCTGCTAATCTTAGTGGCCGGCAGCTTGCACCAGACACCTCGAGCTGGGTGTACGAAGCTTGGTGTGACATGTTCAGCTGTTTTTCGTGCATGCCGAGGAAGACGTATTCCGATCTCGGTGGGAGCGACCCTACGGTAGAGTAGAGCATCACAGCTACGTCGTTTTGTGATTCGCACCTGATTGCAGAACGTCAAGATAAGAGATTCAATTATCAGAAATATGCTTCCAAGTCAAATGTACTACTCAGCTAGTTGGTGTAATGACATCTGGGTCTTTTGTGGGTCGCATCGGGCTCCGAGGAAGCCATCTCGCTGCTCCTCTGTCAGCCCCAACAATTGAAAAGCGATCCCTGTCTCTCACATGGTTGACTCCAGGTTTTACTCGTGCGATTAAGCACTGTCACTTTAGGGTAAAGCCTGTTAACAGCACCGCCTGTCGTCGTCTTTTCTATCATCTCCGCCGAGATCTACCTAGCCCGGAAAGCTCACGTCTACCGCACTATTTCCGTGAGTTTGGACTTTCAAGGGTTGTAGCAAGGAAAAATCCATGCCACCGTGTGGACTTTAGTAGAGTGGCGTTACTTGTGTAAAACATCCGTGTAAAAAGTGTTTCTCCATTGTGTAGATCATTATATGCTGTTATAAAATATCGAAAGATTGATTGAGGGCCATCCTAGCCTGACTCATTGTAATTTGCTGATGACCATTTCATCGCCACAGCACGCTGTCTCAGCCACATCAAGGTTATAAGCTTGATCGACGTACCTGAAGGCTTTCGATCGCGATAAGTCCCAGAGCGAGCTTGGGAGGCGGTCAAACGTATGCGTCACCATAACAAATACACTAAAGGAGATTTGCATTTGTGCGTTGACATTCATATCCATTGAGCTGATGGTTGGGGCACGAGGCCAAGACGATTTCGGGACTAGCTCTAGGGTGGCATCCAATCAGCGAGTACTCGATGGCTTAGCTGCTGGCCGATTTTCGGCTGCCTTCCCATCAAGCCTATTTGCCCACAAATTTGCGAAAGACAAACAATATACTTTATTCTCAGGGTCACACTAACTATAGTGTATGCCAGAGGGCATCCGCACTAGTCATGTCTACAGTCTGTTGTGCCCATCGCATGTGCGATAGAATCTCACGTTGAATGTAACCTGTATCGACGCCCTCTGACCGGTATAAAGAACAGTTTGTCTCATTTCGGAAACCGCATATGGCCTTCGTGGATGACGTGCTCTGTTGGCTTGGCTTCTGACCCACGTTTGTCCCGCAAGAAGAGGTCTATTCAAAATTGGAGGACCGAGGAAAGCCGACTATCCTCGAAACGCCTGCTTGAAGCCGAGGTGTAAAGGTTTATCAGCCAATCACGACGAAGGCCTCCTGTCTATGAAACGATTGAATCTTAGGCTACAAACCAATGGGGCCGAAATTCTCTTCTACCTCATAAAGATTTCGACTTCGCTACAGGCTGGGGTGATAACAAGGGAACGCAAAGGGTTTTCCTGAAGCGCCTTGCTCACGACTGAATGGAATCCTCGCAGCACCGTTGCAGATAGGGGTATCAGTGATTCAGCAAACGTGCGCTCTAGGGCTGGTGGTGTATGTGCAAGGCGCTGGTTCAGGTTGTTCTAATTCATGAAGGCTTATAAGCACAGTGTGACTCATTCGAAGTTCTTCAATTATTGACTAAGCCGATCGTCCAGCTGTGCACCCTGGCATCAGGTACTAGACAGACGCCGCGATCAATGAAGTGAGGCAGTTAATACAATTAAACACTTGGCGCAAGATATAAAATATGATGCCCCATGTTTCTGGTGGCAGCCCCGGAACATCCGAACAGCACGCCTGTTAAATAACAAAACAAGTCGGTCAATCATAGTTCATTTATATTCCGCAGTTAACTGGCGGACCTCGTGTCTATTATTTTGAACAAAGCATCCTTATACCACGCCCGAATGTGCCCAAATCTACGCTCTGGGGTGACTTGAAGATCTTACACGCAGTCTGCGATTCGTTGGCCAGCCGAGAACCTCTCGTCCTGTCCCTATAGGCAACTTCGTCTAGCCCGAGCCGCTTGGAGGAATCTAACCTTTCACCCGATCCGATGGTGGACGCAGGAAATTATGCCACCGATGGCGGGTTTGAAGAGTAGACGTGGATCTAGACTATAGCCGCTCTTGAAGTGCTAATCCGCAACCGAGCAAAAGCGCTTGCGAAAAGAGGTAGCAGTGGAGCCCCTTCGTGGAGTCTCGCCATCATACAGCCCAAATGGCATCTGATTTGCTTATCGATACGACCAGCCTAGAAAGTCTCGGATTCACGAAGATCTGATGAGCCGCGGGCCGGTCAAACCAAGATGAAGGGATGTACCCCAAGTCCATCGAGTCGCGCGCATCACACAATTCCCACACAAATGGGGTTTTAGCTGACCGAGCAAGCGGAACTATCAAGGTCGAGTTCTGTTTTCAGAGCGAAGGGCGTGTGGCCTCGAATCAATCCGCCGAACCACGACAATGGTTGAAATAAGCTAGGCTTGATGAGACACGCCTAATTAGAACTGACCAGATGGGAGTACTCTCACCCCTTGAACAGACGACTGGATTCGAAGCATGCCTGTCTGCAGATATTTCATATTTACTGCCACCTTCCCGGACCTTCCTCGTCAGAATTTTGAGTAATTTCCCATCATTCACACTCGTGTGAGAGCGTGGTTTGTTCTAGCAACTCTCAAGTCTAAATATACACACCCAAGAAAGTAGCTGGGTAGGGCAAGGCAGATTTGGGGTAGTCGGACATTGCGATCGCCATTGAGTGCTTGTCCAGCCCGATCGAAGCGTACCTCAACCTTGTTAAGCTACCCCAGATAACAGGCGCATACAAAGAGGCTCAGTACACTTGCTATTCCCCATCCAATCAGCCACCGACGAGGCGACGCCGCATGTATTTCGTATTGAGCGACGAATTGTGTTGGTACGCAGCTCCAGCCACGTTTCAGCCTGAGCTTTACAAATACAAACTCAACACCGTAAACACACATCTGGCTATGTCGATTTCTGGTGCGCCAAAGAGTTCGTTCGGTGTTCATGTGTTTCTGGTCGGGTAGAGCGGCCTGAGTTAGACGGTCAGAAGCTCATCAGCCTTGTGGAGATATTCCAAACCGATGAGACCGAAAAAAGCGATTCAGCGCGGGGTCTCGGGTTGTATCGAGTATCTGACCTGGCGCGATGTTGGTTTTGAGAGCGGGGTATGAACAGCATAGCAAATAAGACTTATATCGATCAGCCCGCTTTTGGTATGGATGGACGGACTCTTCCTTTTGACGGTTTATAGTTGGTGGGGTGGCAAATTCCGCCTTTGCGCCCCATGGCGGAAAATAAATATTCCCTGATGATCTTGTAATTTAGACAGGCCGATCACCCTGTGAGTGAAGATCCCTATTCGTTGGAACATCTTGATCCAAACATTCTAGCCTCTATGTGAAGCTAGAAACGCGATTCCTCTTCATACTAAAATTGCTCACAAGTATCTTTGATCTGATGCATAAAACATGTCTTTCAACTAGAGTATAATTCCGCGCATCAGTACAGGATGCCCGATCTTTGGGAATACAGCGGTTTATTTGTCTATTTTTTAACCGGATGACGCAGCAACTTCGGATAGTCTTACAAATCGAAGGAACCGCGTAATGAAATACTTGATCTTTGCCACACAGGATTTTGGATGCGTGAGAAGCAGCTTCCCAGTGGAATACGACGCCAAAGCAAAGGTGCTAACGGGCTAGGTCTATGGTATGAGTTCGTCCATTACGGCATCAAACATTGGGTCAAGACCGGTATCCAAACGGGCCGCGTCCACACAGTTCAAGGTGTTCTCAAGGAGCTGCCATCATAATGGTCGGTCAGCAATTCCCGCGGCGGCAGACAACGTAAGCCACACGGATATCGACGGATCGTCTCAGATCAATCGCGCCTTTTGGTACCTCAAACCCGTATTGAGACGCGGGATTTCGACGTGGCGCGTCGCGATCCCAATGTAAGAAAGAGCCTTGGTTGTGGGCATGATTGGAACTAACTTGAGAGAGCGAGATGTGGTACACACAGTAGCCAACATACGGTAGCGGAGTTTTATCCAACACATGTGGCGTAATGCGTACAAATTACGTACATACGCCCGCCTGCCTTCCAAGGCGCATCGGTGGGGACTTGGCTTCGCTGAGATTAAATTAGGTGGACAGGCAGCGGCATGTGCAAAGGCTGTTCCTATGTGGGAGGCACATGCCTCTGGACGCCACCACGGTGGCACGAGCAAAAAGTGAATATGTTGGATTTGCGAGCATGGCGGTGCCGAGTGTTGTCCTCCGCGCGAGAGTCTGAGGCAGAACCTATTCGAGGGCTATCGTGGCGTGTTTGGCGGCTGATCCGTGGGGTGGTTTAACATGCATGGTGGGCCGGCGTGCCGATGAAAATAGACGCGGGGAATCGAAGAGAGAAGAGTCGGGCTGGCCGGGATAGGATTTACAGAGAGCGAGAGATTAGGGCGAGAGATAAGGGTGTACAACAGATGCGGGGTGGAATGAGGACTTAGGCAGAGGTACCGGGGCTGCCGCAAGAAGCCTAGTGGGCGATGGAGCGTGATGGGTGGAGTATGACGCGCTGTCGTATTAGCCGGGTGGTTCGCTGGAAAGACCGAGGTGTATGCGTCTGATGGCCGGCGTCTGGAATAGGCTACCCCAGAAACGTGGCATCATCAGTCAAATGTCAGCACCTCACGTGCCTGATTCGGATACAGATCCCTGGCGGATCGGAAGCAAAAAAGGGACTGTAGCCGGGAAGCCAGTTGCAGCTCTCGTCCCCCTCGTCGTCAGCGCCCGCACCTCGACACCGCCCCTGCCGTTCTTGCCTGTGTCTTGCCCGCCGACCCATCCGCCGTCGACGACACCCCTCGCGTCGAGCTCTTGTGTTGTGCTTCGCCACTTCCGAGAGTTGAACCCCAACTGCGACCCGTCCACCCTGCAGGACCCCTTTTTTCGTGCACCAAAATAATACGCGCCGCCAACGCGACTCGCGGTACGTCCAATTCCTGCACTACAATATCCAGCTTTTTTGGCACCGTTCTCCCCCTCGCCGTCGGGCGAGTCTATCGCCGCCGTGTTTTTTCACCCCCGCCCATCACACCTTGTGTTTCATCTCGCGGCTCGCTGAACCAGTTCTGACCCACGCCGAGCCCGTTGGGCGACGGCTGTGCGCCGGCTGACGCTCGCCAGCGTCTGTCCGACTGAGGGCTTGCCACCCCAGTGTTCCGCCCGGGTCACCGGACATGTTCAGCCATCCTCCAGGCTGCTCATCCCACCACCTGATTCTTTTGCCTCGAATCCACAGCCCGAGGCTCTTGGATATTTGTATCGAGCTTTTTCATTTGCATTCCCATCATTTTTTTTTCCTGCATGCTCCGAAACTGACGGTGTTTTGCATTTGCTTATTCTTGCCCCAACCGACGTAATCGCACAACATGCGTTTTCTGCGCCGCTTGGACGATTCATTCCGGCTAACTCTACACACTCAAAATTGATATTCGTCGCGTCGCCTTGCGCTCCTGCTTGGTCTGGGTCGTTGGCTTATCGGTGCTGACCGGCATCCCCACGGACGATCCTGCCCTGGGCATACAATCAAACCTTGCCGGTGGCCACCCCGAATGTTGTGCGCCTGCTTTGGACGCGCACCTGTTTCTTGATTTCGGCGTTGGACGACTCGACCGAAAATACGGGCCCCTCCCCAATTGGACTCATCCCTGGCTCCTCCGGTCACCTCGGGATCGGACCCCGGTAATCTCGTTCCGTTGGTTTGGGACTCTTCCAAACCTTACCTGCTCTCGCACTCCCCGATTCGTCGTACACATCAATCCATTTCTATCGACAACTCGTACATACTTAATCCCTGCCCCTTCGTCCCCGACTCGCACCACATACCCTTGGCTTCCTCGCCCCGCCATCCATTTGTCCTTGCGCCAATCGTTATGTCCAGTATCAGTGCCTTGCTCAACGTCGCCTCTGCATCGCACTCTACCAACGAACACGATCTTCCATCGTTAGCGTCGCTTTCGACCGCACTTCTCAACTCCTACCCACACAACTCCGAGTTTGTGAACAACTCGGATCGGTACTCGGGCACATCTCCCGTCTGCTCCCCGGCCCACTCACGCCAGTCCAACTCGCCGTCGGCATCCAGTCACACGTCGTTCTCTTCATACGGACCGTCGTACCTGCCGACGCCTGCCTCATCGGTTCGCAATCTCCCTCTCACTTCCAACGTTTCGCCGTCGTATTCGTCGGGTGACAACTCCTTTTCGTACCCGTCCCCACGCTCCGAGACAGCCACCGTCGGTCCTTCCTATCTGTCTCAGAGCAACGCTAGTGCCAGCCCCGACTCGTCGTATTCCGCATACCCCTACCCGATGTCTCGTGCTTCCACTCACGCACCGATGATCTCTCAACCCCCGTCTCCCGCCTTGACTGGCGCCACTCCGCTTCAACAGCCCACCCCACCTCAGCACCAACAAACCTGGTCCATGCCTCCTCCCCCGCCTCCGGCCCAGACAGATGACAAGGATCAGGCCAAGGTGAGATCTCCTCGCTCCTCGATCTGGATCTATCTAACCTTATTCGCAGACTGACACCGCATCGGCTCCTGCCTCTCCTGGCACAACCGCAGCGGCAACAGCTGCCCAAAAGGCTAAGAAGAAGCATGTCTGCCAGACGTGCTCTAGGCCATTTTCGACTAGCGGACATCTTGCTAGACATACCCGGTAAGCTAATATCTCAGTTTGTCAAGCTTGTTCTGAATTGGGTTTGCAGTGTTCACACTGGTGAGCGAAATCACAAGTGCCCATTCCCAGGGTGTGAAACCAGGTGCTCGCGACAGGACAACCTCCAGCAGCAGTGAGTATCGGCTCATTCTTTCCCATGATTATCGTGCGCGTTTTAGAGTAGTCCTCTGCTTAAGCGTGACTCAGACCCTTGGTCGCCCACTCTGTCCCACTTGCTCGGGTTGAGCACGTTTTCTTAATCCCACGTTGATTGCCGCACTCCTCTTCGGTCATCCTCACTTCACAACGCTAACAATGTTTGTTTTCTCTTTTTCTCTTCGGTCACTTCCGCGGTCATCGATCATTTTGTCATCGATTCTGTGGCGTAGCTATCGCATCCATCTCTCGCCCAAGTCTCGCAGGACATCCAACTCGGCTGCGACTCGCGCCGCCATTGCCCGTGCTATCGAGAGTGCTGTTCACGATGATGTTGCCGGCCAAGGCGTCCATGCCACACACCCGTCTGGCCACCCACACCCATACCCGGCGCCATACCCTCCGCACCCTCATTACGCGACGGCTCCCCCATACGGCGCCTATCCCCAGCATCCGCCCAATGGGTCGCCTGTCTACCCGGGCCAGCCTCAATTCATGCCAGCCCCGGGTCAGCCTCATCCGATGCACTACCCTTATCCACCGATGAGCTATGCGTATCCGCCTCCGGGCCCCGGTCAGCCACCTGTCCACATCCAGGGCGCACCCCAACCTCCGCCGGGTCATGCAGCCGTCCACAATGGTCACCATCCCCAGTATGCTCCTTACCCTGCTCAGCGCACGCCGACCGGCCAAAACAATGCAGCGTACACGCCCAACAATCCCCACACCAGACTCAGCAAACTATGGCTCCCGGTCAGTCCGCCGCTACAAGTCGTGCGGCGAGTACCTCGGGGAGCAATAGCCCCGTCCAGCAGTCTCCGCGTACCACCCAGGCAGCACCTCTCCCCACGGCGAACGCGCTTGGACTGCAACACGGTGTCAACACACCCTCGATGAAGCCCGGTCAATGGAACAATCAAGTTGACCAGAATGGCGCTGCCCTTGGTCCCGACGGCCGACCCCAGTATGCAAATGGTGCTTACGCCTACCCAAGCCCCTACCCCAGCGAGACCGGAAGCGCCCAAAACCTACCCGCCCCACTACCGCCCAGCCAGCGACCCCGAGGTGCGGGAATGCCGAGCCCTCAGAGCCCTGGTCGTGCCATGAACGGAAATGCGTCTGGTCCCCCGACGCCTAGTACATATGCGCCACAACAGGTGATTCAACTCGAGCCCACGGCACATGGACAGCACGCTGACGGTCGGAGCCCTCGCCCTACGCTCCCCCCCATTAGTTATCGTAGTCCACAGGTGCCAAACGGACAGTATGACGGGCAACGTCGCCCAGCCCGGCGGCCAGATCCCGCAAGGCAAGATGCCAGTGAGCAACACTCGTGGGCGAGCCACGTAAATGTGTCGGTATGATATGGACTTTGCCACTCCCTCTTTCAATATTCTATGCAGAGTGGTTATGTTTTCTTTTCCTTTTTGTGGGTTTATCGCTGTCGCCTGGTCTCAATTTTGTTATCCCAACGCCGCTCTTGCCGCAGTGCTGTATTTGTACCACCACCGAGTTTCACACTCCTCGGGGCACGAACGCTCACTCCCCCCTCCCCTTAATATTTCTCCCTGCTTTCCTTCCTGACTTGTACCCCCCGGAAATGGTCACCTTTCCATCCGACCCGAAACGTTTCTGGCTGTGACTCCCTTGTGTCCAAATATTTGCCGCTATCGTCTAAACACCCTTGTGGGCTGGTCATCTCTACTTTTCTTTGTCTTGTTGAATCCATATGGTTGATCGATTAATTGTCCGTTTGCTCCTAACATATAATTTAGTTATGGTCGAGCTGCCTACTGTTTCATAGCGCGAAGATCTCAGTACTCCTAGCTAATGATCAATAAAAAGTCCAGTTTATCGACCGTCAAGCGGGCGTGAGTCTGAACTGAGGGCCGGTCGACAAGTTGACTATGGCAGGCAGCCGTCTTGCCAACACGACGAACTCTGCGCAGCCTATATTTGCATCTTTCCCTGATATCGCATACTCTGCGAGGCAGTTTTGGTCCAACACAACGAGGCGATCGTAGAGGCTAGACGCCCTCGACGCGCCAACGACATTCGAATCTCCCGATGAGCGCCGTTATCGCTCGTGGTTGAGCCAACGCCGACAGCAAAGTGCCCCTGTACGCGTGGACTGTGGCGATAATTCTAGACTATTTGGACTGCCAACCGAAATGATTATGACAGCACCAACATGTGCCGCAAGGGTCAGCCTGGTTGATCCATCAAGATAAAGGTCTCTCCAGCGCCAGAAAGAATCTGGATCAGGTGTAGATCAACTCCAACAACAGTTTCCGGATCGAATTTCTATTTAGTGCTACTCCACACGCTGCGACTCTGTCAGATTGATCGTAGCTTGTGATCAGGGATTCGACGTGTAGTCGAGCTGGAATGTTTAGGCTACGACAAAGGCTATGTCCATGCTGGGCAATGGACGCAGTGAGAGGCGAAATGGAGTTACCAGACCTTTCAAAGCTCAACGTGGCCCAATAGGCCCATTAAGGGGGCACAAGTACTAAGATGCCATTATCCTCCGTGCATGGTTCTGCGTATGGATAACAGCCCTCGTACGATCCGTTTCGATGGCGCAGCTCTCGGCTGCAAGCTATTTGGGTATCTTAACTTACCGAGAGATCTTGGTGGCAAGGCAACTTGCACCTCCTCCGATGGGGGCAAGCACATATGGGGGGCATGGCGTGTTGATCAGTTCTGTACCCCTATTGGTGCAGTTCTCAGACCTTTCGGTCACACCCCTGGCAACATGTTTAGTTCCCTATGGAATGACTGGGAGCACGAAAATGGCAGCACATGGTTTCTATGCACGCCCCGACCTACGGTATATGGAGCCACGCTGCAGTCGAGTATTTTGGGGTTTACCTTGGCTAACATTTATGGACCGGTTGAACTATTCAGCCCCTATATGTACATCCGTGCGATTTGATCGTTATTCACAAGATGATTTCCGAACTACATGCCTATTAGTATGTTCCCGTTTACGCGGGCAGGCGAAACGTTGAGCATTCAAGGCGGATTGTATATCCATGTCTGTTTACCCGAACTGCTGATTTGCCTGCACGTTGAGATTTGCGTATTCCTGTATTCGGTGGGTGCGAAATTCTTCGGTCGCTTGAGTCATAACACCATCACAACCCTTGGGGTGAACGTGTTAGCAGTTGTTCTCGCACATTGCACAGACGCCAGGAACACCTTGGAGGTAGTATTGATAACGCTTCCACGTTTATCTGATTATACTGTGAGTGATTGCCACATGCATACAAGTCACTTTCTCTACGAGGGGAGGGGGGGACGTGAAACCTATATCCGGTGATGCGAACAACTGGGTGATATTACATATGCTTAAAACTAAATGCGCGTGTACGTAGTTTATAAATAGCAATCGTGACCTGCACCACCACCGGAGCACCCGTCAGCCAATTTGTATAAGATCGTGGCTTGACTTGGCTCGGGAAATTCCAGACTCCATGGAAGCTGGGGAAGGAAAGGTTCTTGGGATGGTCTGCTCATCCTTGAAACAATTGGATGTGAATTCATCCAAAAATATCTAAGACAGAGCAGTGGACAACTATACGTACCCTAGAT
The DNA here is from genome assembly GCA_030998015.1 of Ceratorhiza oryzae-sativae. Lineage (NCBI taxonomy): Eukaryota > Fungi > Basidiomycota > Agaricomycetes > Cantharellales > Ceratobasidiaceae > Ceratorhiza > Ceratorhiza oryzae-sativae. The sequence goes on from JARWMV010000245.1 coordinate 241,653, forward strand.
GCTTCTCTCGCTTGGAAACAGTGCGCCACCGTCGAGGCTCAACCAGGGTCGTTAGTGTCGACACTTCAACATTGGGGACTTTGACGAGTGGCGGCGTTCTCTGGTGAGCCCAAGGCGAGCCGATACTGTCGGAGATTGCTAGATACCCCAAAAGGGATAGTATGATCTATTAATCCATATTCATAAACGTCTGTTTTTCTGGACCTTGTTGTTCCTGGCTTGTGCTTTTCATGTATATGTGGCTGTGTCTACGCGCGTTTCGTCCAGCGCCAATTGCTGGACTTCATGCTACAACCGCAGCAACTCTCAACGACGATCACCACGAGCTTTGCTACGACTCTTGAATGCTAGTACAGGAAATCCTATGCATATAAGAAAGGCTTACATATCGGCGTTCTCTATTGTATTCGTTGTTGTTATTTCGGTTGCTTTGTTATTTACTGGTTGGAGGCGCTCGTCATTTTCTCCCAACTGGAACCTTCAGGATCACTGGGACGCGTGGACAGGCCATGCATCTCCTGAGAAACAATCGAGTTCACCTACGAAAGAAGGTCGACCTATAGCCGAGGAACCGGGCATCCAGCCCGTTAAACCTAATCCCGAGCATCCGCCAACCACGGGCTATGACAAGATTGCAATCAAGGACGATAACTTGCGAAACCGGTTGGCAGCATTGATAGCTCGACCTGTTCGATCCTACGAAGAGGCCCTGAAGTACAACGTGCAAAGTTGCCCAAAGGAGGTGGCTGATATGCAAGTAAGTTTTACGCTATCGAGGGTCTGGTTCTGGACATAGCCCCTTCTCCCGTAGGTAAATAGGACCAGTTAAAGGGGAACGCTGAGGGATGGGCAAGCATTGGCATCGAGGAAATCATTCAGAGAAGAAATGGCATTGTCAAATATCTGGAAGCCGCAGAGAAGAATGGGACGACGTTGGTTGCAGGGGGTCGAGCACAAGGGGGACAAGGGATTGTGATGACAGGAGGCAATAAAGTAAGCCGGCTTTCTCACTGTTTCCGACAGCCTCGGACTGAAGGATTACAGGACACTATTCGGCGTATTTTAGTTACTTTGAGGATTCTTCGACATGAGTATCATTGCAGGTTGCCTGTTCAGATCTTCTGCTTCCCCGGAGAAATCAATGGCCGGGATACCCGCAAGGCGTTGAATGACCTGGGAGCGACAGTAAAGGAGGTTCGTCAAACGACTCATTTGCGGCGATCCCCAACTTACCTTGGCGAAGCTTAGCGGATTCGTCAAGGCGAGCGGTGTAATCAAATACAATCCCCGTAGCTGATTGGTTTCCTTGTACGCACAGGACGTCAAGGCGTGGAAGAATTTCCAGGCAAGCGGGAGGCTGAAGAGAACCTCGACAATCAATTAATCTTCCTTCGCATCACCAGATCAAAGCCGCTGCAATTGCTCTATCTGACTACCGTGAAGTTCTTTATTTGGATTCCGACAGTGTTCCCCTCGCCGATCCGGAACTTCTGTTCGAAGAACCTTTCTATCGCAGCGGCTCGCGCGCAGTCTTCTGGCCAGACTTTAACAAGGACCATCGTGGGCAGACTTTGGTGTATGGTTGACTGCCACAGGCTGACACTAGGCTGCAGCGCAAAACGCTATCTGGCGTGTACTCGGGATACCATGCGATTATAGCCGGTGGGAGCTCGAGTCTGGTAAATTCCCCTACATTAGTCAAGCGGCTTGCCTAAGTGTTGGATGTTCTCGCAGGACAAATTATCATCGACAAACAAGGAAATAACGGGCTGAACCTCGCGGCACTACACGTCGCGATACACATGGCGCACGAACAGGCGTTTTACTACACGCTAAGTGGAGGCGATAAGGTAGGCTCAACTTGGATTTGCCATATTCGTCGATGTTTACCCCGATTTGCTGTACAGGACACTTTTGTGAGTATAGATCACTTGAAGCGTCAGGTGGACGGTTGAGCGTTGTCTTCGTTAGCGCTATGCGTTTTGGGCGCTCGGGCTAGAATACACCGCAGCGCCTAGGTGGCTGTCTGCGCTTGGGAGCAAGACCGATGGTCGATTTTGTGGCGTCGGCATGTTACAGGTTTGTTCCTCGTTCAGACGGTCGATTACGGTTTCACATTTCTCACTCTCGCCCACTTTGAACCTATAGTATGGTCTATCGGAGCCAGACCCAAAGCCCTTTTTCGCTCACTTGAACCTTCTTAAACACATCTACCGCCCCAAGCCGGTTTTCACCATGATCCAACGAGCTGCGATTGATCGGGCCGACTCACGCACGTTGGATAAGACGGCAGTCAACGTGTATAACCCGCCAACAGGTGGAATGTGTGCCGAACTAGAGGTAAACGGTCCCGCACCTGATCAGAAGCTCGTGGAAGAGGTTTGGACCGAGGCGTACGGAGGAGAGTTCAAGGGATTCGAGGACATGTTCTTCAAGCACGGTGGCTGGGTGGGCGGATGGTAAAACCGGCTATGTTGGGACAGATTTCTCGACGCGCGCGGTTTCAAACTGTGGATGTCAAGTTGTATGACATTTGTTATCTTGTCTGATAAAGCTACTGTCGAGGCGTTGCGGTCATTAAAAAAGAGGGGTTTGCCCCCTTTGACGATAGGCAGGTTCGACCCTATGACCCGAACTGGGAGAAGTGTTAACTCCGGGGGTGTGGATGGTCGACCTCCGCCGTCGATCGTTGTAATCGGAGCAATAGGCCCAAATTGAGAGCGCCGCTGAATACCAACCTGGTGGCGCATGGATGTCCCACAGGGTCAAGGTACTTTGGAGTGTGCAGGGATGTGCGATATGTGTCATATGTATGCGTTGGTGCCGCGCTATGACGACCGAGCCAGGTTCGGAGTTGGCGTCCGAACTAGTCCGAGGGTCCCGAAGCGCCGCAGAGCATTTAGGCAGGGTGCTGCGCCTTGGGGCTCATCGTGTCCACCAACAGGCAACTTTACCATGTCCAAAGCGTGAGTGGTCCAGAAATGTTTAGGATCATACCGATCGAATGAATGGTAGATTCAACATTACCGTTCTTCCTGGAGACGGAATCGGTGAGCATACAGCCTCTCGTTTGCGCAGAAGTTTTCTTTCTGACGGGACGTGCCAACAGGTCCCGAGGTGGTCAATCAGGCTATTCGCGTACTCGACACGATCTCTGCGAGCAGTTCTGGTGTCAAGTTTAACCTCGCGTCCCACGACTTTGGGGGATGTGCAATCGACAATCACGGAGATCCTCTTCCGGACGCGACGTTGAACGCATGCAAGTCCGCAGACGCTGTTCTCATGGGTGCGACTAATTGCCTGCGGCAAGCCTTTTTGTCCTATCAAGACAACGTTATGACGATTGTATAAAAACAGGTTCGGTCGGCGGCCCGAAATGGGGCGTAGGCAAAATCCGACCGGAACAAGGTCTGCTTCGCCTACGTAAAGAGCTCGGACTGTACGCGAACATTCGTCCGGCGAATTTCGCGTCTGATTCGCTCGTGGCTGCGTCCCCGCTCAAGGACGCCGTTGCCCGCGGGGTGGATTTTATTGTCGTGCGCGAGCTGATTGGTGGGTTGTATTTTGGGAAACGGAAAGAGGAGGATGAGAATATGCCGTCTGCCAAGGGGCTGACGAGTGTGGGGAATAAGAGTATAGGAGACGTGGGGGTTGCGTGGGATACGATGGTTTATTCGGTGGATGAGGTCAAGAGGATTACGAGGGTTGCGGCGCAGATTGCGCTCGCCGCTGATCCGCCGCTGGTGATCCATTCGGTCGACAAGGCCAACGTGTTGGCGAGTTCGAGGTTGTGGAGACGAGTAGTCACCGAGACGATCAAGGAGGAGTATCCCCAGCTCACGCTCGACCATGGGCTGGTAGACAGCGTGGCGATGGTCATGGTTCAGAGCCCGAGAAAGTTGAACGGGGTTATTTTGACGGAGAACATGTTTGGGGACATGTGAGCCGATCGTTCTTACTCGGTTTCTTGACGGTATTCACGGGAGATGGTAGATTGTCGGACGAAGCGAGCGTTATTCCTGGTTCGCTCGGTCTTCTTCCGTCTGCCTCGCTCGCGGGGCCTCCGTCCAAGGTGACGGACAAGACCACGTTTGGACTGTACGAGCCCATTCACGGGTCGGCGCCCGATATTGCTGGGCAAGGCATCGCCAACCCGATCGGAACGATCCTGAGTGCGGCCATGATGTTGCGGTATTCACTCGGGTTGGAGAAGGAGGCGAAAGCGGTGGAGGATGCGGTGCGAAAGGTGTTGGATGGGGAGCAAGAGGGCGGGTTCGGGTATCGGACGAAGGACTTGGGTGGGGAGAGGAAGACCGAAGAGGTTGGGGACAAGGTGGTCGAGGTCTTGAAGGGGCTGTTGGGGTAGATGCTTGCAAGAAATGCAATAACTTGTGCACGTGAGGGCCTGGATAGATACATGCGCGCTGCTGTGGATAGCCACAGGCTTGGCGTGGTCAGGGTCCGGCGAGTGAAAAGGGGGGCGGGGCGGGATCAATCGTAGCCACGCCGCCACGAACAGGGACCGCATGTGGAGTGATCTGCATAACGCCGGGTGTCACACACGAAAACTTGGCCGGGGGCACAGTGTGGCTACTCGGGACGGTGTCGTGTCTGCCCTGCGCCCGCATCCGACGGTATCCGGCTGCTTGTTTGATGGAGCAATGCCGGCGCTTCTCGCACGTGTTGAACACCCATTAGCCGCCGATCCCGCCGCTTGTATTTTTGTGTCTGGCGTGTCGTCGGCGTCGTGGGGCGCAGTGAGCAACGGGTGGCAGACGACAGCGAGTGAGAGAGAGCGTGACAGTGAGGGGGAGGTGATCAGATGGAGGGTTTGGTCGTGTGTGCATGCCAACGCTTAGACAAGTAGGTGTGCACGGACCTCCTCTCTTATTCGACCATTGCATTCTGCTAATCCATTTCTTCCACAACTCTCTTTTCGGCACCAGCACTGTCTGTAGTGCTGTCCTCGCTGCTGCTCGTACACCAAGACTGCACCGCACCCGCTCGCCGTTCCGATGCACGCCTCCCCCTCTTCTGCCCGCGGCGGTCGCGGTCGCGGGCGGGGCGGCGCACAGCGCTCAAGCACCAGCGGTCGGGAGCCTGCCTCCCGCGAGATGACTCTCCCGGTGGCGACCATCACCTCCTCGCTCGACATTCCCGTCGACGGGGCCACCCCCATCGGCGACGACGGCGAGCCCACCTCCGCTGTGGCGGCCCCGACACCAACCGCCCAGACCCCCACGTACGAGAGCAAGCGCGCGCCCCGCAAGTCCAAGACCGAGGCCATGGCAGCGATCAACCAGCGCTCGACATCCCCCGACACAGCGCGGTCCAAGTCCGGTGCGACTAACGCGGTTAACCTCCCGCCCGTGCGATTGAACCCCCGCTTCGACCTCGGGAGTGTCAAGACCCGCGCGAAAACCGAGTTGCCGGCCCGTACGCATCCCCGGCTCATGGGTCTCGAAGAGTGCCCGGTCTTTCGCCCCACGCTCGACGAGTTCCGCGACCCGATTGCGTACGTCCGCTCCATCCATGACAAGGCGGTTGGATACGGCATCATCAAGATCATCCCGCCGGCCGAGTGGGAGATGCCGTTTGTGTGCGACTCGGAGGTGCGTCACTCGCGGTGATGCGACGCCTATCTAAATGCTTAAACGCCCCGCTTTCGCCTTGTTCTTTCTGTCAGACCTTCCGCTTCAAGACCCGCTTGCAGCGCCTAAACTCGATCGAGGCCTCCTCCCGGGCTAAAATGGCTTTTCTCGAGCAGCTCTACCGCTATCACGAGCAGGGCGCTTCAAAGGTCTCTGTCCCAATGATTAATCATCAGCCGCTCGATCTTTGGCTTCTCCGTCGCGAAGTACAGCGCAGAGGTGGATACGACGTCGTACGTCCTCTTTTTCTACTCTTTTTTTGTGGCGCTAACCCCCTGGATAGGTCTCGCGAAACAAACTGTGGGGCGATGTCCAGCGCGCCATGGGTTACTCGGGTCCCTCTGTCCTAGCCGCACAGCTAAAAGCAGCATACACCCGTATCATTTCCCCCTATGAATATTTTCGTGCCAAAGTCAGGCACGAGGCACTCCCCTCTCAATCAAGACGAGTCCAACCCGCACGAACACGCACGCGCCAGTCCACCCGCGGCTCCAACGTCTTCCCATCCAGTGCCGCAACCCCTCCCTCGAGTCCCCTCACACCATCCTCGAGCCCACTCTCGGAGCCGCCGGATGATTCCGATCCGCAAGCTGCGGCAGGTGCCGTAGCCGGTCAGGATGTAAAGATGAAGGGACCCGACGACCAAGGAGCGAATGCGTTTAACAAGGCGCTCGCCCAGGATCGTACGTCCCCTGCCTCGAAATCTCGATGTCTTCATTGACAGTGTTTTTCAGCTGGTCCATCGATGACGTTTGATAATACCCCTATTCTAAATCCACTTGCGGCGCAAATTGCCGCAGAAGTTCGAAAAGGCGAGGTGCGTGGCTTTGTGAGAGTCATATCCGTCGCCGTTCGGTTGAGCCTCGTTCCAGACCTGCGAGATTTGCAAGAAGAGTGACCGCGATACCGAAATGTTACTGTGTGACGGATGTGACGAAGGCACGTAACGTTCACTCGATTTGTATTCTGGCTTCTTACAATTCCCAAATCAATACCTTGCCTTTTTCCAGGTTTCCACATGTTCTGCCTCGACCCGCCGTTGAATGCGATCCCTAAAGGCAGCTGGTTTTGTCACGAGTGCATGTTTGGGAACAACGATTACGGTTTTGACGAAGGAGATGAGCATAGCTTGACGAGTTTCCAAGCGCGGGACCTGGCGTTTCGCCAACAGTGGTTCGAATCCCATCCCCCTCCTGACCCCTCCTGGGACGACCCAACACGACAGCCCATTGGAAAGGTATCCGTGAGCGAAGATGATGTGGAGCGCGAGTTTTGGCGCCTAGTCCAGTCTTCGCACGAAACAGTCGAAGTGGAGTATGGAGCTGATGTTCATTCGACCACACATGGAAGTGCCATGCCGAGCGTCGAGTCGCATCCGCGCGATCCGTATTCGCGCGATCCTTGGAACGTCAACAATTTGCCGATCTTGCAAGACTCGATGTTGCGATACATCAAGTCGGATATTTCGGGAATGACAGTGCCGTGGACGTATGTTGGGATGCTTTTTTCGACGTTTTGTTGGCATAACGAGGTGAGCTGAGATTGAATTAAACGGGGACAATGGCTGATAGTAGGATAGGATCATTATACGTATAGTTTAAATTACAGTGAGTCGCTGTTTTAGGCGAGAGATGAACTGAGCTGACAGGGTATAGTGCATTGGGGAGAGACTAAGACCTGGTATGGGATTCCGGGCGAAGACGCACAGAAATTCGAGGACGCGATCAAAAGCGAGGCGCCCGACTTATTCGAGGCTCAACCGGACTTGCTGTTTCAGCTCGTGACGCTTATGAACCCCGATCGTCTGCGCAAGGCTGGTGTGCGCGTGTTTGCGTGCAATCAGCGTCCAGGAGAGTTTGTGATAACGTTCCCGAAAGCCTACCATGCCGGATTCAACCATGGGGTAAGTGGTCGAGGTGTTCTTGGTGGCGAACGCGGGCGTTGATAGAGTTGGGATGAACAGCTAAACTTTAACGAAGCCGTCAACTTTGCCCCGCCTGAGTGGTTGCCATTGGGTTTGGAGTGTGCGAGACGGTATCGGGATCACCGGAAGCTTCCGGTATTCTCGCACGACGAGTTGCTGGTGACGATCACCCAGCACGCGGCTTCTGTCAAGAACGCGGGGTGGTGAGTCCCTGAGTTCTTTGAGTGTGCGTAACCCAATCATCGTATTGATTGCGTAAACGTGGGTGTCCCTGACAGGCTGTACGGGAACCTGAAGGAGATGGTCGATCGCGAGTTGGAGGAGCGAGCTCAGGTCCGGGCACTTGTCGGGCGCAGCATGGACGAACGCCTAGATGATGCGGAGAGCCCCGAAGAGGCGTACCAGTGCGCGATATGCAAAGGGTTCTGTTACCTCTCCCAGGTGACCTGCCAGTGCACGCAGAGCCGGGTCTGCTTGAGCCATGTGCAACAGCTTTGCAACTGTCATATCTCAACGCGCGTACTACACAAGCGCTTCGAGGATCAGTACTTGGTCGATATACTCGGGGATGTGGAGAAAAAGGCGAACGCGCCTGTCGCGTGGCGCTCCAAATTCGCGGCTGCGCTTGATGGACCAGGTTTACCACAGCTTGGGATGCTTCAGCAGCTTACCAAGGAAGGCGAAGCGTTGGACGTCCCGATGATGGAGCTCAAGTCGCTGCAGCGCTGTGTGAAGCGGGCGGCGATATGGATGGAGCAGGCAACGGATTTGCTCAACTATGTTCCGCCGCGGAAACGACAAAAGGTCGGCGATTCGCCGGAGCCTGAGCCCAAGTATGGGATCAACGATATCACGAAGCTTCTCGACGAGATAAAGAAGCTAGGCGTTGATGCACCCGAGACGACTAGGCTGGAATCATTGGACGAGCAGGTTCGAGACTTCCAGCAAAGGACCAAGGGGTTGCTGCGCAAGCTTGGGAACTCGGAGGATACGTCGTTGCTGGCCAAGTTTGAGGAGCTTGTCGTGATTGGGAAGAATCTCCGACTCAAGGTTGACGAGCTCGTGGAGCTCGAGAGGCTTGTTACGCGGTTGCAGTTCTTCAAGGAGCTCCAGACTGTCAATGACAATGGTCTGACCCTCGACCAGGTCGAAGAGCTCATTCTGCGCGGATACAAGGCCGGTGTCTCGTCAGACCATCGAGTCATGGTCGAGCTCACGCGCAAGGCGACATTTGGCGGAGAGTGGAAGGCTCGGGCGGTGTCAATTCTTGCGCAGAGGCGGCCGACGATGCAAGATTTGAACCAGCTGGTGGTACCTGTGCAGTGGATCCCGACGTTGCCAGATATACTCGACAAGTTGGACAGGGCACGAATGAAGGGACGGGATTATGAGAAAAAGGTCGAGACGTGTTTGCGACCACCGAGGGGAACTCAGATTTTGATCGACGATGCGAACAAGTTGGCTGTCGCCGCGCTCAAGGAGGTCTTTTTCCACGCTGCCGAAGAGCTTCGAAACCTGTCCGCCGATGCCCGATTGTGGGAAAAGACGTGCGAGGATATCATGACGGGCCGGTTCAAAGCCCGTGGGACATTGACGGTGTTTGAAGAGATTCGGAACATGCGGGAGGAGGGCAAGTCCAAGTTTTGGGCGTTTCGGATGCCGTGGTTCGACGATATGGTTCGCCAGTTGGTGGCACATGACGATTGGGTCGCGCGTCTGCCATGGAACCGGCCGGCTCACCCCTCACTCGAGCTCGATGCGATCGTTCGAGACGTATCGAACGACGGAGATCTGGGGACCGCTCCCCCTGCAAACGAGGCGTGCACGTGCATCTGCGTCGAGCCTGTTGCGGTGCCTGACCCGAACGAGCCAGACACGCAAGAAGTCGTACAGTGCGATCATTGTTTGGCCAAGTTTCATGCCAAGTGCATCGAGGGATCGTGCCCATTCTGCGATCATCATCACTGGAACGGGTCCATGCCGGGCAAGCCACGGACGTTCAAGCTCTCACATCTGATCACCCAGTACAAATCGGCCTGTGAGCTCACAAGACACTATTCGTTTGACTACAATACCCTCGGCAGCATTATCCGCAAGTGCGATGCGTTCACGAGGCCGATCGATACCTTTATCAAGCAAGTCGGTCAGCAGGGGACGCCTGATCTTGCCGCGGTTCCCCAGATTCGGCATTTTATGCGTAGGCTGTACCGGATCCAATTTGATGTCCAAGCTCGGCCGGATGCGCCTGCGTATGGGTTGACACTGGCCCACTTGCATCGGCAGATGGCGATGCAGCAGCCCCAACCCAAGATGAAACGTCGATTGAATCGTAAGCCGAAATTCGTTTTCAAGCCCGAGGTGGACCCAAAGGCCCCGGATGGTTCGCGATGCTTGTGCGGCGGAGCGGCGGCGAGTCTGAACCTTGCGATGCTGCCATGCAGCAAGTGCCAGTCGCTCTATCATGTCGCGTGTGTAGCTCTTCCGAGTGCAGACAAGGCACCTGATCCGTTTGTGTGCCCATTGTGTTTGCTAAAAAAGGGCAAGAGCTATGGGCCTGCAGACGTCCGTGTCAAGTATCATGGTAAGTGATGGGTTGTTTTTGTTTGTTGGTAGACGTACTCATGGTTGGCTGTAGACGACGATCCAGAGGAAAATGCCAAGTTTGTGGATGTCAAGGCGTGCTTGGACAACTATAGTTGGAAGATTATTCGTCGAGCATTGCCCCCGCCAGTCCGAACGACGATTACCGTTCAATTGCTCCGATTTGTACCCGGCACGAACACAGACCCTGAAGAGCCGGACATGCATCCTAAATCAGCACCGGGTCCGCCGCCAACTAAATCGACTCCCCAGCGTCCCGCCGCGAGCGGTTCTGGCTCTGGTGACACGCCGTCCAACCTGTTGTCCGAAGAGTGAGGTTACGTATCAAGGGCGACGATGACCATTCTGATCCAACGACCGGACCATCGACACCTCGGTCTGCGGTCAATGGAAACGGAGCGAACGGGTCACCCTCGACTCAGCGTCCATACGGTGCAGGAGCCTGGTAGATCGGATTTGTTTTTTCTTCGTTTGTCAAGCTGACAGCTTTTTGGTTGTGTATACACTATCACTATGTATAGTCCTTGTTTCGTTCAATGTGTAGTCTATCATGAGGTGGTACAATTCTTTGCGGTTGAGTAGAATGGTTTGTTGTAAACGCAATAAGACAGGTGCCTCACCTCGTGGTCGTGAAAGGCTTCATCATACTGCCCCCGGTGATCAACGAGCACACGGACGCGATCACCCCATGTATTTTTTTGGGTCGTTCAAGCGGACCGCGCAACGCGTTTTATTCGGCGCAACGATAAGTTAAGGTTGGATAGCACGGAAGTGGTGGCCATGTTGGCACTTTGGCCGTAAGATATTGATATATATTTACTTAACGGCTAAGGTGGGAACAGGTGCGGAGGGGAGGGTCGTCCTATAGGTGGATCGTAATACCTATATCTCTGGGGCCCTGGAGCATCTGACTGTGAAAGTCACGAGTTCGATTCCGATGGCAGCCGCTGGTTCGGCGATTCAAGTGAACATCGTGTCATTGTTTTTCCGTTGCCTCGTAGTTGGTCCGCCTAGATACCTAGCCAGCCTGAAGGGTGTTCAGTATCAACGCGCGCCATTACTTAAGTTTTGGTTTTACTCGGAATACTTGAGGCCCCGAGTTGCTAGCGTCGAGTCTAGGGCAAAGGCATTGAGCTTGAAATATTATCTAGGCTGCGGCTTAACTGTAATTTAATTGTGACCAAATTTCTTCAAAAATTCTGATACCTGAATCAGGGACGATTGCGGTACAAGTTTCGCCCTGGTAGTGGGACCGTATTGGGAGAACAAGAGGGGCATTGGGTCGTGAATGAGGCCGGGGCGGGCGGGTGTTATTCATGCACAATGGTCTCCGAGAGACGCATATATTCTGAGCTTGATTAGCGGCCTCGAATGTCGATCCGAACGCAGGTGAACTACTCACGAAGCGACCGACCTACCCCAACTCTTTAATATTGGTGGGCATGATTAGCAAATATCACTCGTATTGGCTCTGTTTGTGGTTGCCTTACACGGTTTGGTCCTCAGGCAGGCGCTCGTGGAATCTCAACCACTTGAACCGCAGCAATGACTGGTGGCAGCGGGGGACGCGCTCTCTTGAGCTTTGGTGCGTATTGTGATATAATTTAAGCGCTCTTTGAGTACTAAAACCAAATAAGATGGAGGCGGGATAGGCGTTTTATCCTCATTGCTCATACTCCGAGAAATCATGTTTCGAATCCAGCGAGACAAGGGCCTGAGCGATCTGCCTCTCCCATGCGACTACTTTCACTTGATTGCTGGATGTGGCTTCGGGGGGTGAGAACGGTTCTCCCGAGGTTGTCCGATAGCTCAGGCTATTTGTGTAATTGTAGGTTGGCGGCAATCATGCTTGGGAGGCTGCGTATGCCAATCAACACGGCAATAGAGGAGTTTGATTCAATTACAAAATCCGCATTTTCGACGAGCAAATGGAAATCGATGGATTATAGGACTAGTAAACTGGAGAAGGCGATAGACGAGTTGGTGGGCCGATATGTCCAAGAAGGGAATACTCGTATGATGAACCTTGGTAGCGCAGAATCTGCTTGTAAAGTGTGAGTAGTTGCATATTCGAATGTGGCCAACATAGAGTCAATAACGTGGTTTATAGGTTTGTGTGCGTTGCGCTTGGTCATAATCTCCATGGGATTGAGCGCCTGCGCACCTACCTGGGTACCAAACAGCAGGCGCCAAATTACACAATCAAAGAAGCCATGTTAGCCACCACAGCTATCCATGGGATCTTTCAGCCTCGCACGCTCTCCGAAGCCACTGGACTATGCCTGACCTATGTTGCAGCCGACCTTGTCTGTAGTAACCCCACTCCCTTCATGCTCGAAGAAGCGCGGGATATCTTTGCCAAAGAGCATATCTCGTGCATTGTGAGCCTTGGATCTGGGGAGGTTCAAATTCCAACCGTCTTGGACGCCGGCTCCAATCCCATCAAAGATTCTGACGAATTGGTCGAAATTCTTGGCCGAATCGCAAAGGACTCTGAAATGAAAGCGCAAGAAATGGATTTGCGATTCGCGCCAACAATCAACTTCTATTTTCGGTTCAGTGTCGAGCACGGTATGCAATTGGTTGGGATTCAGATTACCGACAAGCGCCAGCAATTTTGGCCCATACTCGAACCTATCTTTCTTCTGTAGATCACATTGATCCTTCAAGGCTTGACAATCTAGCAAAATCCTTGGTCGAGAAGACCGAGTACATATCTTCGTCACATCTCGGTAGGTTTACGCATAGAATTAGTGAGCCTCCAGCTAATATGCACTCATAGTAGGGACCGTACCCGCCTCGTCACGCCCGTGTAGAATACAGCCACCTCCTCCACCATCTCCGAATTTTGTCGGCAGAGCAGAAGTACTCAATATTATGCACGAGTATTTCACAACTACAACAGGTGTACAACGTGCGTTTGTCCTCTGTGGGTTAGGAGGATCGGGCAAAACCCAAATTGCGAGGATGTTCGTCAGCAAATACCATGCACTGTATGTTACCTTGCGATTCAGGTTTGCTTATTAGGGTTAGACTTTAACATTATTCATCAGATTCTCTGAGGTGTATTATATCGACGCCAGCTCGGCTCAAACAATTGAATCTGAGTTCAAGAATATTGCTGGGGCAAGGACTGGAGGCCAACACCTCGAAGACGCATTTTACTATTTTAAAACAAACTTTTCCAACTGGATTATTATCTACGATAATGCAGACGACGATCAGTTGGATCTGCGGGGCCGTTACGTCCCCCACTGCGCACACGGCAGCTTGGTTATCACGACTCGAATAGGAAGCTTATAGCGTATTCTCGTGGACTAAGATCCAGTTATGAAGTTTCAGGCATGTCGTCCGAGGACGCAAGCGAGCTTCTTTTGAGGGTCGCCAAACAAGAGAGAAGCGAGCTTGCAAGTTCCAAAGCATTCAGAATCGTTGAGGTACGTTCGGTACTTATTAATGGAATCCAAATTTACACACTCATACATACTCAGGCACTTGGTTTCCACGCGCTGGCCATCACCCAAACGGCTGCATATATATTAGTTCAAGATTACACGCTTGATGAATACCTTGGAATATGCCTTCGCAACTGCAAAGTCTCGAATGAGTGCCTCTCAGCGGTTGTGCCAGCCGACGATGATTATGGCCAGGCGACTTTCAGCACCTGGATGCTTAGCTATCACAAACTCACCAGTGAAACCCAAGAGCTTCTACATTATCTCTCATTCATGCACCACACAGGGATCACCGAGGATATGTTTCGGGCGGCTCATAATCAATACTACTCTCGAGAGTCTGACTTCATTCAAACCGGTTCTCTTGCTTCGTTTCTATCGAAGTTTAATCACCAAGTTTACGTATCCAACGCTGTGTGGGACTCATCAGCATTTAGAGATGTGATGTTAAAGCCCCGAAGCTACTTCTTGATCGAATATGATCGACACGGGTATCTATTCCATCCACCCTCTAGTGCAGCAATGGATGCGCAAGCTAGCCCCTCCGAACACAGTAGATGCTGTTGCCGAGTTACTATCATTATGCGTGAATCGGAAATATGAGGTAGACGATTTTGCCTTTCGTCGAACTTTACTACCACACATCGATGCTCTACCCGAGTCTCATCGAATGGGCGAAAACACTGCTCAACATTTCTCGCTTGTATACGATGAAGCCGGGCGCTGGGACGAGGCCGAGCAGCTTGAGATGATTGTTTTCAATTCCCGAAAAGAGAGTCTGGGGGAAACACATCCAGACACCTTGTCGAGCTTGCACATTCTTGGGGACATATACCGCAAGAAGGGGCTTTGGAATAAAGCGGAAAATATCTTTCTCCATGTGCTTGAAGCAAGGAGAACCTTGTTTGCAGAGAGTGCCAAGGAAATCCTGGAAAGTGAGCATAAGCTCTCGCTAGTTTATCTAGACCAAGGGAAATGGGAACTTGCTCGCTCGATTGAGGAGAAGGCTCTTAAAAAACGACAACAAATCTTCCAAGAAGGAGACTATATGATTCTAGAAAGCATGACTCAGTTGGCTTGGGCATATTGGGGTTTGAAAAGCTATGCAGACGCACAGCCTTTAGAGGAATATGTGCTCGAATCACGTACCCGCCAATTCTCCAGAACTCACCCGCTTACCTTGGAGAGTATCCATAATCTAGGAAAAACATATATGGCGTTGGGTCTCCTAAAACAGGCAGAGGCGCTGACAGAAGAGGCATTTCAATCACGATCTCGAGTTCTCGGGGAAAACCACCCCGGTACACTCTTAACCATGGGTTCTCTTGCGATAATTTATCTCGGACAAGACAAGCTAGATGAAGCAGAGAAGCTACAGAAAAAAGTTGTAGACGCATACGCTCAGACATTGAACGAGGACCACCCTCATACACTCGATGCTAGCTGAACTTGGCAATCATTTACACTCGGCGAAAGGAGTGGAGTAGGGCAGAGGGCCTACTGACCCACGTTATTAGGGTACAGCAGGCTCTGCCTGAATTTGACAATCACCCAATGCTCTTCATAGCCCTCGATCACTTGGCGCATATATACGTACATCAAGGGATTCTTGGCGAGGCCTGCAGGACAATGGAGGAAGTTGTAAGATGGAGGAAAAATGTACTTGGGGAACATAGTTCGGACACACTTCATAGTGTTCGACTATTGACCGAATGGCAGTCGTGGTTAGCGGAGCCCGAGGAAAAGCCCGTGAACCTCGGAAAAGACATCGCCAAGTCACCTTTCTCGGGGATTATCTTTTCTACAATCTGTTCTATATTAATCTTGATCTTAGCCGTATCTTATATGTAAAATCATAGCTAGAACAAACTGTGGACCTGGTTCTATATGGTTTTCGACGCCCTTTAACACACGCCACTAGCTGTGGTGTTTTTTTGTCTCGTGTTTGGTAGTACTTATCTTCAATCTCGGATGCCTTTCTTTGCTTGCCTTCCCATGAAAAATATGCATTTAGCGAGTTGGTTGGGCATTCATACTCAATAGATGGTGAATCATCCCATGGCTCTCATGATGGGTTTGAGCTCCCAAGCAGGATTGTCGTGAAATGTACTGAGCGACGAGACTCATCCTGGCATTGCGGCGCAGGAAACGGATATAACGGATGCAGCCTCACCAAATCGCTCGGAAATTGCTCACGGTGCTCTACTGGTGAAGCATACCGCCAGGAATTATGTGTACGGGGCATAAGGACAATACTGTGCCACGTGCTACCCATATTATTCCTTATACGTTTATATTCACGGCTGTTTGCATATACCGCATTTATAAACGGTGAGCAAGCTTTGACTGAGTTTCGTAAACTTTAGCACAATCCAGCATCTGCTTTGCCATACACGATGAAAAGATAGGTGCAGAGGCTGAATTTGACGCCATGATACCGCACGTGGCAAATCGACTGTCGTGAACTAGGTATGGCTCACTCTGTAGCCCATGAGAATACCAGCGACTGGTTGAGAACACTTGTCGTACAGTCACGTGACCGCGAGCCCTTTCATCCCCGACTCCATTCATAAAGGATAAGCCCACGATAAGAAGCTGAGCGTCATAACACTGGCTATGTTAGTTCCGCTCGCTCGGCGGGTAAAATAGTAGAACTGATAAATGTATTGTATCTTAGTTCACATCCGGCGAATAATCCCATGGGACAAGATGTCCAAGGTGATTCGTTGCCTCCCAATTCCAGCTGATTGTGCCCATTTAACTTTTGCGCAACATGTTCCGTTTGACAAAGAAAGTAAGCTTAGAAGAAATCAAAGAAACCGCCGAAATCGCGCCGCTAGGGCCGCTGCTGGTGAATCTGGGACATAGCAACCTGTAGGCCCAGCCGTACCAGCCCAAACTCCATCTCGGTCTAGTGCGCTCAAACAAGCCTCGAGTAAAAGTCACCAAAAGATTGAGCACCAGCCGTTTCGACGACAACAGTGAGTATCTATTCCTTCCTTGAAGTTGCCTGCCGACGTTCTCGCGTAGGTATGTTTTAGTGTTTAGTTCGAATGACGCCCAAATGCTGAGAGCATCCGTTCCTAGATTGTCCCGATTCTGTCCCACTGATGTCTTAGTACCTGGCTCCAGTCAATACGTCGGTCCGTAAAGTGGTCATGCATCGCTCTGCTGCCGCCATGTGGCGAGCGTGCATCAAAAACGCCGGGCTACCGGCCTGTCTTCCAGAGATCAGCCATCCGAAGTATGCGGCGCTGCCCTTCTTGCCCATATGTTCGGTGCGTTTCCTCATGACGTCATCAGCAAACACGGCTCAATTGATTAAGTGTGTTTGTCTCAGTCTTGTGGTGTTCGGGAAAACCGTAAATCTGATGTAGTCTTTCTGGTTCGACTATGCGGAAATTGCCGCAAGCACAAGTGGGTACAAGATACTTGCAGGCATCACGTATCGCTCAGCTGGTATAGGCTGTTGTCTGGAACAATATAGATCCGAAAGAGCTGCAAGCCATGTTACAGAGTGGAATACCTTCAAGACGCGTCTCATACAGTTTCTTGAGGATGAAGTTGAAGAGCTCCAAGAGCGTCAGCGAAGAGAACGCCATCGTTGACGCCGTTCCCGACTAGAATTCCTCATAACCGAGCTGCTAACGGACCTAGCTGTTACTATACTAGACAACCTATCCGAACCCCCTCTTGGGCAGCAAATGACGATTATAGGAGACTGGCTTGCCCTCCCTCGGTACTACTATGCGATGAGGTGGACCAAATTTTATGGTCGGGTAGACGCCGAAATTCCTGTCGATGAAATAAGTGAGCAATTCAACGCACAGCGCGAAGAGATTTTACAGTTGCGCCTCGGGTGGGGGAAAGGGATCAAACCAAAGCTGGCAACTGTTACCCGGGAAGGACGTGAAAAGGACGGACTCGGGACTCCGTATATCTGGTCCACCCCCGGAGAGGAGGGTCAGCCCAAGTTTACAGACGACGACACAACCCCGCTTCTCTGTGCAGATAGTTTCTTCAATTCTGGCTCTATGGTAGCCTGTTCTTACGTTAGCATCGCGCAAGGCCGCTATATGCAGATGAAGCTTGACTCGGGCCCATTTGAATACAACTCGGAGGCTCCATCGGCCGCACGGGGGCTTTTGGCTTCGCTTGGGCGTCCTGATGAGTCGCATGTTGAGTTTGACGAGGGGTATTTTAGATGTGGGAGGTACTATTCGTACAAGTTCAACTTGTGCATTGTGGTATGTTTGGCCCCTCTTGCTGAACCTGTTGTTGTTTACAACCCGAGTATAATTAGATTGGACATTATATAGAAATCGCCACAGACTGGAGAACAGATCAAGCCTCCCTCGCGAAATTTTGAGAACTCGGCATTGGATATAACAACCCTCATGATTCCAAGTCGGACGATTCCCGACCTCTCCTTGTCCAGCTTGCGCCTCAGGAAATTGGAGCTATAGAGACCAAGTTTGAGGGATTAGAGAGAACGTCGTCTTGGGTGGAATAAGCGGCAGAGGAGCTGGGTGTTCTTCTGCCACCCAACGGTCCACCCCCTGCTGACCAGGCCGAGGAGGAGAATCAAGAGAATGGTGGAATTCAAGAAGGGACGACGGGCGAGCCGAAGATCAAAACGAGGAAGAAGACAACAAAGAGTCTGATAACGAGCACGGAGACAGGTTTGATGACGAGAGCGAAAGCTTGGAGCTCTGGCAGCAAGACCGGTTCGCCTGCAAGCTGTCAACAGGTGCGGCCCGAGGCCAGGTTGTCCACATTCCGATTGATCCCACATCTTCGCAACGTGTGAGTCCTGCGATATTTATTCTTCTATACTGACAATCATCATCGGCAGTCACAATATTTTGGATCCAGAGCGGGGGCTCGACGTGGCGGACGCCAAGTCGATTGAGAATAACCCATACTTTCGTCTGGCAGGAAAGTGTGAGGGCTTGACAGTGGGGGCGGGCCGTGACGATGCTCACTGGCCCACACCAAGACCCCAGTTTTCCTTGTTATCCAATACGTGAGCTCGCTTTCACGGGATTATTTCTTCTGACCAAGTCTCCGATGTTTTTCCCATTTAATTACATATACCGCTTGATGTATGTATCCCAGTTTCTTCTATCACACGACCCGATTTGCTGCCTGCCAGCACCACCTTGGTTCCCGGCTCGCGTTTCGATTCCACTAGTCGACACGCCCACTCTCGACGTAATACGCCGGCAAATGCTCGTTGGCTTGTTTCGTATGGACGTATCTCTCTTTGGCAAGCCTATTTCCCCATATCGGACCGACTCGGGCGACCTGAAAGGGACGCCTCGATGCCTTGAATTATTTAGCCTTTAATCCGCTTTCCCTTGTCTGCTCTGACTCGGGCGAGCTCAGCAGAGCCCAAGTCCCAGTGCGCCAGCTAGAGTGGAAGAGCTGAAGCAGCCTGTTTTGTCTGGCTGTATGCGTCCGGCTGCCCGCGGCTCCGGATGGGAGAGCGCAGCGCCTTTGGCCACACGACCAAACTGTTTCGGCGCCTCGAGGCGGCGGGGGGTTTGGTGCCGAGGTCGCTTGTGTCGTTCGCCTGTGGGTGCACAGGGCTGTTGGGTCGAGGCCGGCGTGTTCCCCGCAATTGAGGGTGTCATTGAGGCAGAGGATCCCGTGGACGGATAAAGCATAGTGCGCGGCCCAGGCTGTGCACATGTCGACTTGCATTTGTCGCGAGGCAAAACACGCGGAGACGATCAACCTCGCTGGCCGTTTGGTTATAGGGGCCCCAGGGGTGCACTGGTCCGTCTGTTCGATTTACGTCTCGCGACCCCTTGCGAAAAAGTTTCCCAGCCTATTTTATTCTCGCCTTTTTGCTGGTGCACAAGTTCTATCCATTTCGTCTCTCGTCACTCGAATCAGCATGCCGGCGTCGCTCACGTACGTCCTCGCGAGCCACATGCGTGCGCAGCTCACACTGATCGCTATGACTCGCACAGATCGGAAGAGTCTGGTCGAGCTCCCTCGTCGCTCTCGACCAACCACCCTCCGTCGACGTCGACCGCCGCGTCCAGCCGCGCGACCTCCCCGCTCCCGATCCCGACAGACGGCAAACCCAAGCGCCGGCCGTCTACCAAACGCACCCAGACAGTCGGCGCAAGCTCGCTATCCCCGCCCCGGGCGTTTTCGCCCCCTCCGCGCACGGGTTCGAGGGCCGGCATGTCCCCGCCGCCGCTCGCCCGATCTCCGTCGTCGCGTGAGACTGCGCTACTCACTCGTGTCCTCGCAGAAGAAGACCGGATGATCGCCCGGCTGCGTGAACAGGTCTCCGAGCTCGCGACCGAGCTCCGGGTCCGGACCGAGGCGCTGGAGAGTGCGTACGAGCGGGTGCAGAGCGCGGACAAGCGCACGGTCGAGACGCACCAAAAGTATTTGGCCGAGCTGAATGCCCGCCAGCACGCCGAAGCCGAGACGCGTCGGGCCCAGGAGGAGACACGCAAGACGCAGGTGTTGCTGGACGTGGCGGAGAAGGAGCTGGCGCGCAGTCGGAAGGAGATCGAGAATCTCGAGGCGGAAAAGGCAGAGGCGGAGAGCGCGGCAGGGCGTGCGCGGGCCATTGCGCGAGAGCTCAAGCAGACGATGCGCGTCAACAAGGCCCGGGAGCTCGGGATCGCCGAGGGGCGCGGCAGCGTCGATGCGCTCGAGGAGAGAATACACAAGGAGGAGCTCGCGGCGGCTGTCAAGGCCGCGTTTGACAAGGGCCGCGCAGAGGGAGAGGCGAGTGCGACGATGAAGGCCCTCGCTGCGTTTGACAGGCTCATGGAGTCGGACGAGCTGGATGGCTGGGACGACAAGGCAAAGATGAATACGAGGCAGGAGATTGTGGTGAGCAACCAACGACCGTAGACAGACTCGACACTGACCAAGCCAACAGGACTCTTCTCGCAAATCACCCAAGGCGAAACCGACAGAGAGCGAACCGTCGAGGGCCAAGTCGCCCGCCCCGCTTCAACGTAAATGGTCCCTGAGGCGAAATCAATCATAACCTCGGAAACGTCTTGGATTTTGAGTATAATTATTCGTGAATTCGTGTAAAATGTTGTCTACTATAGGGTCAATTAGTGTTGTAGGACAATCTTGTTGTTTGTGTATAGACATAATATATTTTGATCTCCGTCTCGATGTAAATTGGATCCGGACATCCACTCGACGTCACACTGACCCTCTCGTCCCTCCCACCATACCCCCCCTCGCCGTCGCCATGTCCTCACCGCACGATGGTATGCCCTCATCGTCGCCTCGGTCGGTCAAGATCGACACCGACCCCGCAAACTGGCCGTACCGCTCTGGATCTGGCAACTCGGACGACATGCGCCATTCACCTACTGCCTTGCGCCGCGGCATGAGCGGCCTGGACGAAGCAGACGCATTAGAAAGACAACGGCGGATGGATCAGGATTCCGCGATGCAGCTTTGTACGTCTGACTAACCGTTCCAGTTTTTTTTTTTCGCTCTTTTAGCTGAATTTTTTGTTCGCTTATCGGCTATAGCCCGAGCGAGGAGCATGAGCATCGTGCCTGCACAGCGACCGTCGTTGTCCTTTCAACATTCCCACCCTCATTCTCACCAACACCCCCATCAGTCGGGTTCCCCACACCACGACCATGATCCCATAATGTCGATGCTCTCGCCACACGAAGAGGAAGAAGTCCTCCGCGCTCAGGGGATCGTAACCGACACAGAAGGCGATGGCGGCAGCGTCACCGGGTCCTCGCACCACGCCGACGCACACGACTTGCTCATGGGCAGCCTCTCGCGTTCACGCCAGTCTCTGCCCCACGTGCACCAACCGCTGGGCAACATGACGTTTGTCGAGGATGTGGCGCCCGAGACGCTCTATCCTTCCTCGGCGCTCTACGTCCCACCGAGCAATTACGCACCGTCCCAGTTTCGGACAGCCCAGCACGGCTTTGCGCACTCCAAGTTTGATTTCTCCCATCTGGAGGCGTTTGCAAACGCGGAGAAGAAGACGTTGGGGATCGATACGAGGGCGAACACGGGTGATTTAAGCAGACGCCTGGCAGGGCTGGCAAACGGACATGCGCATACCTCTCCTCCGGCCCATGGGATCACGTTTGAAGCGGCCAACGGAAACGGGGACACTTCGTATGCGGAATCCGAGCTTATCCCCGGTTTGCAAGACGTCCTGTCCAGCACCGAGCCATCTTCGACCTTTATCCGGAAACGGCAACGAAAACTGAGCCAGAGCAACACGGCCCATCCGCGC
This sequence comes from Ceratorhiza oryzae-sativae, assembly GCA_030998015.1. Lineage (NCBI taxonomy): Eukaryota > Fungi > Basidiomycota > Agaricomycetes > Cantharellales > Ceratobasidiaceae > Ceratorhiza > Ceratorhiza oryzae-sativae. The sequence continues at coordinate 263,550 of JARWMV010000245.1, forward strand.
CGACAGGGGAAACTCGCGCTCTTTGAGGGCGCGCCTCCTCCGACCGATGCGACGCATCTGTCAGAGGGTCTCGCGGGGGGCGTGGGGACCGGAGGCGTGGGTGCTGTACCGAGTCACACGGGCCACGACCGACCGTACCGGTTCTCGTTTTATTCGAACCGGTTGGGACAGACGATCCACGCCCGCTCGTTGAGCGAGCTTCCGGCCGAGGGTCAGACGTTTGAGCAGTTGTTCATGGGAGGAGGGGATGACGACCCCGAGTCGGGTGCTGTGACTGCGGCGGGCACGGCGAATGGGACGGGGAGTGCGGGAAAGGCGACGCCTATGCCTGCTCCTGTGCCTAGTGCTAGGCCGGGAGGGGTGACGCCAGAGGGTCCGAATGTGGACGAACGAAAGAACGGAGGAGGGAATGGAGGTGGTCAGAAGGACGACGATGATGTTAGTACGTGGTGGTTGGATGTATTGAGTCCAACAAACGAGGAGATGAGCATGTTGAGCAAGGTTGGTCCATGGTCGGGAAAATGCATCGACAAGAGCTGATGGTTCAATAGGTGTTCAATATTCATCCGCTGACGACGGAAGATATCCAGATGGAGGAAACGCGCGAAAAGATCGAGTTGTTTAGGAATTATTACCTGGTAAGCTGGTTATATTCCTTTTATGGCTTGTGTTGTGACTTTTTGGCTGGCGTTTAACAGGTCTGTTTCCGAGGCTTTGACCAAGATCCTATAGTCCGACGCATCTAGAACCGCTGAACATGTATATCATTGTGTTTAGGGAAGGCATCATTTCGGCAAGTTTGATCCTTTCCAAAACCGTGCATTTATTGACATATTCTGCACTCCGTGAACACAGTTCCACTTCCGAGGCACACCACACCCACAGAACGTCAGACGCCGCATTAAACAACTCAAAGACTATATTTCCGTCACGTCTGACTGGATATCTTATGCCCTCATTGACGACATTACCGATGCGTTTGGTCCGCTCATTCAAGGCATCGAGTACGAGGTCGACAGTATCGACGAGCTAGTGTTGATTTTGAAGGATACGGATCAGAGTGATATGTTAAGGCGGTGAGCTTGAGGCTGGTAGGAGGAATGAGAGATGCTGACGCCGGCTCATGGATAGAATCGGGACGTGTCGCAAAAAGGTCATGGGATTGCTGAGGCTGATGGGGAACAAGGCAGATGTCGTCAAAGGTTTGGCCAAGAGGTGTAACGAGAATTGGAGTGTGGCGCCCAAGTCAGATATTGTAAGTTTGGGCCTGGTCTGCCTGACAGCATGTTTGACCTTGTTTTCAATAGGGACTTTACCTTTCCGATATCCAAGTAGGACACGCATACACCTAGTTTCAGCATAACCTAATCACTCTCTGTTACAGGACCACTTGATCACCATGACCCAAAACTTGAACCACTATGAAAAAATTCTCTCGCGCTCCCATTCAAACTACCTCGCACAGATCTCGATCGAGATGACAGACGCAAACAACCAGATCAATGACGTACTTTCCAAACTCACGGCGCTCGGTACAGTCCTAATCCCGATGAACTTGGTTACCGGTATGTGTATTCGGCGTTACATATTCACGTGTGTTGGAGGCTGACGCCGGCATAGGTCTGTGGGGTATGAACGTACATGTTCCAGGTCAAGACATACCTGGGTACACGTGGTTCCTGAGGTTCGTTGACTTGTGCCAGTGTAATAAGCGTGTGTTAATTTTTTTTTTTTGGTGTAGCATCATTGGAGGACTCGTAGGATTTGGTGTTATTGGCTCGTACATCACGTACAAAATCATGAGGGGGCCGTGAGGAGCGAGGGGAGTGGTCACGTTTTGCATTTGGTTTCTGTCTTGGTTATTCATTCGCATTTGACCACATACATGGATAGAAACAACTCGCCGAGTTCATGTTCTTCTATATCTATGGTTTGGTATATCATCCAGACTCGGCGTATCGCAATACTATTATAATTAGGAGCTACAACTAAAAGAGAGCATGAACAAGCCGGCTTTGCTCGTATGACAAACTCACCTACTTACGCCTCCCTGTAGCACGGATGTGTTTGCTATGTAGGACGAAGCCAAAGCGGCGATGCGTGGATACCGATACCAAGGTGAAGACGGTAACTCGCTATACTCGCACGTCGATCACACCTATTGACACGTACGTGGACGTAGCTGTGTTCAGTGCCACCCCAAACCTCTTAAATTTCGCCGCTTGGATCACTCTCTCCAGGCATCAGCCTTGCAGAGAATCACCGCGAGTGAGCACTCTCAGACAGTCTCTTATCACCTCGCAGCCTGTAAATATTTTCTTTCTTATTCTAGCCGTTGCTCCGGTTTTCGTTTATGCCTGCGTCGCCATCGCTTAATCAACACCCAGGAATATCCCTGTGACGAGTTTCTGACATTCTCCCTGACCTACGACATCGACCGCATCCACTTTATCATAAATAAATATATTTGGCTTCAAGATATCAGCAGTCAGTGGGAATTCATAAAGAGCCAACCACGCAAACTTATGTTCGAGTTTGACTCGTATGTTTTCAGCTCCAACTCGCGATATACGCGGGCGTTCCTGCCGAACAGATTATGAACGGCAACAAGACGTGCTATAAACAAATTGCGAGGTCCCATAGGCTCTGGCCATTGGATATACTGACGCCACTCGTAAGAGTCGACCTCGGTTGTTAGTTATTTGACACTTGAGGATCACAATAGGTTCGATTGGGGCTTCAAAAGATATTGATGGATACAACGAATATTCTATTGTTACATATTGTTTACTTGTCTTGGATAGGAACATCAGATCCGGTCGTGCTCTTGTATCCAGAACGAATAGCATCACTAATCCGCTCGTCTTTGGCCTGTTCGACGGCGGATTCGTTGGATTGGTCACCACCGCCCATTCGCTGTTGCACGAAGTCAACGCCTAGACGGGTTCAAAGTCAATTCAATATGTTGGCTTTCGAGCTCTGAGCACGAACCCTTGTCCAGAAGATCTACGAATGGTCAGGCATTTTGGTAAGTAAATTGGTAGAGCAAGGATATATTTGGATGTGCATACCCTCGTTCTGTTCGCCCTTCTGGCCGCCACCCAAAGCGTTATTTATAGTATCCATTATAGTTTCTTGGTGTGAAGAGATATCTGCGTGACGATGTACTCTTGGGCGGCACCAGCGGTTGTTATATGCACTTTCATCTCCATGCGTGATGTCATTTATGACCGCTTTCTGCACGTCATGGGCTCCTGGTTGCCAGACTTCTAGGATGACGAAGACGATGGGTATGTTTATACGGTTAGCCTCGACTTGGCGTGCACGCTTCTCGCCAAGTTTGGAGGGAGCGGGGATGCTGGACGTCGGTAGCAATATCACCATTCGATTATATGCGTTTATTATAAATACCCGAATAGGACATTGATATATTCGATCGCTCAAACCTTTCTTCGTCTCTTTCTTCTGCCCTTTTCTTCTCCGCCACCACCTGGACCCCCACCCAGCCCCACGCGAGCGACCGCAGCCATTCGAATCTTCTCTGGGACCTTTTCCCAATAATTCATCTCCCGCACTCCACTCACAACTTCCATCTCGATCGCCTCTTCCTTTTTGGCCTTTTGCCCTTCCGAGTCAAGACCGTCGTGTTGAGCCAGAAAATGGGAGGTAAAGTATTCGACAATCATAGACGCATCGGAGGGTGTGCGTAGTCGTATATGTGCCTGTCGTGTCGAAAAGCTATCAATAACGCGACGTGCGTAAAGAAAGCGTGAATGGCTTTACACTATCTATCCCTTTTTGAAAATCTAAATACTCTATAGTGTCGCCAGATCCGCTCGGAAACGCACGACCAAGTAACGTTTTGAGCGTCGTTTTATTCGTCTCGGGATGGATTCGACGAACGAATACCAATATTCCTGGCGGAAAAGGCGGGAGGCGAGTGTGCCTCGGAGCAGAAGCGACTGCGGGTGTGGGGTGGTGAATAGTTTGGCCATTGTTGCTTGGGGTGGCAGAACGAGCAGGGTGAGGTTCAGATTTGAGATTTTGCTTCAGGACCCGAGCTTGATAAGCCAGGTACTCTGACTTAAGTTGGTCCCAACGTGTTCTGGAGTAGTTATAACCATGAATAGACCACAACATGGTGTCCCGAAACGACGTACTTCGTAATCGACCGAAATCCCGAGAATGTTGCAGCAGCCACGGCGTCCTCTGGATTCCATTTCCCGTTTTTGGATGAGTCGGAACCGGAGCCGACTCCACCAGTTGACTCCCAGGGCCAGCGGCTGGCGAACATTTGAGCCAGTTCAGGAGTGGAGAACACGATGAACGCTTGGCCACGAAACTTTTGCATCATTTTGGGTGGGCGGTTGACAACGGTAGGCTCGGCAATTGGTATAAAGACGTCTTGTACAAGCTGAGATTCTAGTAGCCGGTCCGGGGATTGAGATTCACGGGCAAGGGCGGTGGTAAAGTGGTATAATGTCCAAACGGAACGGATGAAAATCGGAACTCGCTCCTGTGTAATACAAACATAAGTCCCCATAGTGGGGAATTCTGGGTCAAGGTTACACTCACAATATACACGATTCTTTTACCCCAAGCCGCTTCATCCATTCCCGTCAACTCGTCCATCCAACCCTCCTGCCTTTCCGACCAAGCCTTACATCGCACTTCATATCCACCAGCAGCTCCAACCCATGCAGACTGCGTTTTCCCTTTCCAAGCAGCGTTACTCGGTGTTCGGATTTTCATCCGAGACTCGAATGCGCCAGAACCGTACGTACGAAGTGCGTTGACAAGCGCTGCATCGGGTAGACGCGTAGAGAGGTCCCCTAGGTATGGTGAAAGTAGGGGATGGTCATTGAGACGCGAAAATGGGATGTCTGTTATTGCAAAAATGGGTGTAACGAAAAGTGCGCTGTGAAGAAGTGGGATGGAGACTCACACCAGTCCTGAGTTTCTGATAGGCGTTGGAACAAAGCTTGCGTTCTCCACAACGATATATCGGACAGTGCGAGCTCTAGTCGTGCCGCAATATCCGACTGAGTCTGTTGTTGTGCTGTGTCCTTGGTGCTGTTAGCTGCTTTTGAGTCTTTTATCGACGTAGAGCCGGGTTGTTTTTCGCCTCTGTCAGAATCTTTGTTGGATTCCGATTCAGAGCTGTCCTCTTCATCGGTCGTCTCATCAGAGTCGGTCATGTCGTAGGCACTCTCCTCAGGCTCAACAGACCGCTTTTTCGGATTGGAAGGCCCAGGTTGAGAGTCGGATGGAGGGAGTAAAGTGTTAGACGTCTGAACGGGCGCGGTAGACTTCGGGGCGCGCTTGGCAATGCTGCGAGGTATAAACATGCCCAGGTGGTGGAAAACCCCAGCGCTTGGTTCAAGAGCCCAAATCATGCCACCTAGACGTCTTCCGACCGTCCTACCAGATCGACGCTCGAGCTTTGGACTGCCACTCTCATAAGAAATATATGCAGATGTGTTCAGTGACGTCCCCCAGGTGCCAAAAGTCAAGCTATGGCCCCTTGTTTATAGTGCTGTCCGAAATATCGACCAATCGATACTTCAATTCCCCCTCGGAGAAGCCTATTGTGAACCAGCAGTAGTGGTGTTGATAAATTGAGCCCACAAACATCTAGAAGGGTGGCGTCCCTTCGAGTTGTTTCCTTGTAGAAATCCTGGATCGTGTCGCATCACTGGCTGAAATATCTGAGCCCTGGTCAAATCCACTGTTGTCGAGCACACCATAACCCTTCGTGAGCGTACTGAAGGTTCTTTATCTGATGCTCTTATCCACCTAATTAACAAAAATTCAGCCATGAATATTCTATCTTGGTCAGATATCGTTATACCGATAAGATTCAAGATACTATGAGCAGCTACTCGTTGAACGACAGGTAAACGGGTCTGATTCACCTCTTTCATAATAACTTTGCAAAACCTATATGCTCAGTGCATCAACTTATGCACAAAGGCGTTCAACGGCGTTTCGTCTTTGGACTAACCACAGAAAAACACGACCGCAAGGTTTTGGTTCAAGAGCCGCTACGGCACAGTCGCCCGAACAGCATTTGGTATGGGCAAGCCGCTTTCGCTGATGATTTGGACTGAGTTTTGTGACTCATGACGAACGCTCGCAAACATTGGGTTCACATCGTGTTGGGCACTACGTGGGTCGATTCAAAAGGGCTATAGCCTTTGATGTGGATATCCAACTTGTGGAAGACTCCACTGGAACTTTGCGCATTTGCCGGTTGTATGTACTCTGATTTCGTATTGTTCCAGTGTTGTATCGCACGATTAATGATACCTACGAAGCCGAAGCCAACAGTCTCGTAGAGCGTGGAACCCAAGTCTGGGAAGCGCGGAGCTGGGTGAACAAGGGAACCCTCGGGTCCTGCTTGCGTGCTGGAGGAAGCCTCGGTTCATCGTGATCATCTTGTCAAGTACGGGATCATCGCTGAGATCAATATGTCGCAAACGGACGTGCCTGCTAATTACTCGGTCTTGGACGTGGGACTCGCCCTTTCCCGCGAGAATGGCTATTGTCAATGAGACAACATTCCGCAGATTGTTCGTCGCGAATTGGAACTTGTCCTTAGTAGGCAGTTCGCCCAGTCTCGGGCTTCGATCTACGACGAGGACGAGCTTAGACACCAAATCCCTTCGGCCTCATATCAACCACAAGGCCTCCCCAGAGAGTAGATGTCGAGTCTTTTAAGGATGGATAGTATTCAATCGTACGAGATGTATCTGTATCCAGGCCAAAGCGTGATTTGCTCACTCGGCTACCTGGGGTCCTAGGAGTGGACCAAATCGTTTAAGTCGAGTTCAAAAATAAGGGCTTATTGTAAGAATTGTGCAACAGTAAATGAATTCAATCAAACAAGCTTAATTGTCTGATCAGGTACAGTATGAAAGGCGATTACACAGTACATTAAAGGCAATTTAAAGCATTAGATAAGAGCAAGGGGCGTTTTGATAGCAAGGCCATCTACAAATGCAAAATATAGCATGTCATTAGTAAGGAGAAATCGGGGGTAGGACAGGAGAGGAAGAAGCGAGGGGCTCACTCTGGGCAGGTCCAGTGCAACGGATAGGGGGGGCGCTCTGGATCGCACCAAGCGCAGAAAGCCAGTGCAGAGTGCAGCGGCTTCAAGCCACGCGACATCCAACACAGCATACGTGGGGGTTACCTTGACACAGTCTCTGTGGGCGAGCAGCCGATGTCCCTAACTCCTGCGGACGCCGTAGCGTCAGGACCAAGCGCTCAGCCCGGCGGACACATGTGCTTCTCGAGGGTTCAGCTGGGAAATGAGCCAACGACCTCAAAATGACTTAGTACTCCACTGCCAATGAGCCCCTTGATTGAGTGCAGAACATTGAAAGGAATAATGTTTCTCACAATCAATATACTCTAGCTGAATTTGGTTTTCGGGAAACAGACCCCGACTACAGTCAAAGACGAAGCACCTGACTCAGACCATTTGACCTATCATGAACTACACTCTTCAATGTTAAAGTCTTATGGCTATGTGCGTATGTGTCTTCGCAAAACGATTATATATCGAGCATCAATCCCAGCCATTGATTGTATATGGATATATTTTTGCATCTACTGGCACGCGTGAAGTCGCAATCATCACGACCACTGTGACACTTACCTGTCACGGCTGAAATAGGAAAAATGCAGATGTTAATCCGGAGGGGGGGGTTGGGTTCTTACCATTTGCACGAGCTAGAAGTAGAGTTCCGCCCGCTCGAGAACCCTCTATCCAGCCTGTATTTTCCCATATCGAGGGGGCTAAATGGCGGTGCTACCGCAAGATTCGTGGATTCAAATCAAGAAGATTGATTCGTAAAACCATGGAACAGAAAGTTCTCTAATATGCGTCTCATGAGATCACTGCGAGCTGTGTTCCCTCAGGAGTTCACACCCAAACCGCGCCTAATTAGGCGCTCAGAGGCACATCTCGCTAGTAGCGCTTACCTCACCAAGGCAAACTTGTGCTAGTTCTCATCCTAACGAGTTTGATCCAACCCGAAACATTGAAATCATTGATCAAACATGGCAATTGTGCAGCCAAATTCTCGAGTAGATGTCGAAGCTTTGACCTTTCAGCGCCTTCACCCACGAGCATATTTTGAACGATTTATTGCGGAGGGCTACAGGCCAGATGGAAGGAAGGGGGACTCATGGAGAGATGTGAGCGTCAATGTTGGTGAGCACTTAATCCTTATCATATTGACATATGATTAATAATTATTTTGCACCAGGCTCGATCTCCACTGCAAACGGCTCTGCTCTCGTCCGTGTAGGAGATTCGACCATAGTTTGTGGGATCAAAGCAGAGATCGCCGAACCCGACCTAGAGAGGCCAGACCAAGGATTCATCGGTATTTCTTCTAATACCACCCTCAAGATCTATTTTCATTTGCGTTTCATTTAGTCCCAAATCTTGACTTGCCCGCCATTTGCTCGCCTAAATTTCGACCTGGTCCTCCGGCTGAGGAGGCTCAAATGCTTTCTGAACAGATCAATGATATTCTTGTCTCGTTCGTACCCCCTCTCCTTCTACGCGGCGATCTCTCCAGCTATTCGCATCCAGATCGTGCGCAATAGACCCAAAAACACTGTGCATCCATCCGGGCAAATCCGCATGGGTCATCTACGTTGACGCAGTATGCATTAACTACGACGGGAATATTCTTGATGCGACCATGCTAGCCGTTATCGCCGCTCTTCAGAATGGTAGGTATCAAAGTAGTATCCCTCTGATTTAACGAGTGATGCTATTGGCCACAGCCCTAATACCGGTGGCTACATACGATCCAGAAGCGGAACGAACAACTTGTTCCCGAACTGAACATACACCGCTAGCTCTAGCGCACATGCCAATAACCATCTCGTTCGGTGCATTCGACAGGTAGCTCCCTAGTCTTCCTTCCCAACTTTGACAAATTCCTTCTCTAGGACGCACCTGCTATCAGACCCATCCTCGTTCGAAGAACCTCTCCTAGACGCCACAATCACAATCATTGTTGATATATCCTCCGGTACACTGGGTGGCATAAACCAAGTAGGATTTTCTGCGCCCGAAGCAGATGTAGAGAATATTATCCAGCGGGCTATGGCACGGAGCCAAGTTCTTGCGGAGCTTTTACGACGGAGTAAAGTAAACTTGTCGTGAATTGATCATGCGCGAACGAAAGATAGCCTGTTGGCTACCCGGGCTCAGAGTGCAGGCTAAAGAGATATTATATACGTAAGCGAGCAGGCGCATGCGTAGAATCACTCGACCTGGTCGGGGGTGGTTATAATAGAAAGATACATATGAAAACACCGAAATCAAGCGGCCGCTGAAATACCATGAGACGCAGCATAGTTGTTTATTAGTTGCATCAAATTACCAGCTCCTGGCGTCGGAGTTTCGGGATGCATCATCCAATCGCCATTATTAACGCACAGAACTTTCATCTTCTCATGGTAGTGGAGACCAGTCAGGAGCTTGGGTGTGATAAGGAAATACCTTCAAAAGTATTAGCCGAGATGAAACCACTAAGTTGGAAATAAAGACTCACTGTCCACAGTCCGTGTTACACGTAACCTCAACAAGCTGGTTGTGCACATCTCGTTCAGCGCTAGCATCCATGCCCTAGCCAATCTGTTAATAATCGGACCCAGTGTTCTCGAAACATGCCGACCAACCTGATTGATTTCATCCACCAGGGAGAACGGGATACGTGCATATTCCGTGAGGCTGAGCAGATACATAATAGTCGATAGTGACCGTTCCTATCCTCATTTAATTAAATCGAAAATACTCATTGTATGCAATAAACGTTTACCCCTCCAGACTGCCGGTGTGCGTCCAAAACTTGCAACTTCTCCGTCTCACGAAACTTGACTAGGATATCGATTGCCCAATCTGCGTAGTTGTCACCGGCGTCACGAACATGGATTTCACCGGCTCGGCGAATACCTTAAACCCAAAAGGCATGAGGGGGGATGGTCATTGAAAGAGGGACTAATACATACGATCGAAGGCAGCAGAAAATTTTCTACTTATTTGGTCGACGAGTTCTTCCAGAGCAGGCTTCCACTTGTTCTATCCAAAGTTTGAGTAAGGGGTGCGCTGTGTGCACTTTGATCACCATACCTTGGTACGCTCAACACGAGAAGCCAGCTTGTTGACCTTTTTCTCATGTGTCTCAACTCTGCCTTGCAGGGCCGTTATCTGCGTGAAATAATCTCAAAATGCGCACAATGAACAGCTATCCAATACATACCTGGAGCTCCCTGGCTTCGTACTTTTTTGCAAAAAGATGAAGTCGGATCAGTAGCTTGAATCTTGGTCGAGGACGTCCCCTACCTGTCGAATTGCCTCTTGGTTTGCTGGCTGATTAAACTCGAGTTCCCCCTGCTTCTCAGCTAAATCAGCCTCCACCTTTGTGACGGGCGGAGGATCTCCCCGTGCTCCCTGTCAAAGTTATTTCAGTTAATGAAGGAGACCGATAAGGAGAATGCAAACATAGTTCTCTTCGAACTCCCTCCTCATCTCATCGCTCACTTGGCCCATCCTGGCTTTTGTGACCTCCAAAAGCTTCTTGCTCTTCGACTTGGCAGCCTGGAATTCGGCATCGACTAATTGAAACCTAAGCTTCAGCACATGAAACCAGGCCTATTCAGCTATACCTTTTTCGAAATCCCGCTTGACACGCTGAACTTCTTGTTCGTAGGTCGATAATAACCTGTCTACTGCGCTCGAATTTGCCACTGCTTGTTGGTGCTCAAGGGCCGCTGTCGTGGCTCGAACCTGAGTGTCGTAAAGTTTTTGGAACAGATCCTCCAGGCTCAGATATTAGTAAATGACAAGGATACCCTCAACTGATTCCGAAGTACCTTCAGTTCGTGAATGAGAATGGCACGCTTCAAGGCGCCCTTAAGCAGTCTCTTCTTTAATTTCTCTTCTTCATCCCGAAGATCAGGCGTTCTCCTCTTTCTGCAAGTTCTTCTGTGCAGTCTCTGCAGTGTATTCAGCCACACATAGAGCACTTCGTTCAGAGGACTAGGCCTACCCAATTTGAGCTTGTTGACCTCGTGTTGCTTCTTTGCGTTTTGGATCTTAGTCAACTTATCCTTGGCCTCGTTCTGCAGCAGTAAGTTAGATTGAACTTATTTTTGCGGACGTAGCCTCGCACCAGTTTCTGCTCGAGTTCGCTGATACTGGCCCGCATGGGTTGGTCGCGTGAATTGACTTCCGCCATCTTAGCCTCCTGGGTATCGATATGAGCGCGAGCAGTAACAATCTCTTGCTCGAGTTGTTTTTGTATTTCGGTATCCACTACAATGTGAAATATCAACGTGCAGCACATTGCCAACATAACCTCAGATCATACCTTGACTTCCACCAAACAACCTAGCGTTCGTGATTCGCCTTGTCGAAGTTTGGGCCAAACGGCGACCATACTGCGAACGAGTGACTTGATGCATTATCGCTCCAGTGATGAAGAAGCCCGAGCCTTGGGCGGTGACCGCTTCCGTCATGGCGTTTATGTCCGCGTCTTCGCGCGTAGCGAGAGGCTGGTTCAGAAGTCAGAGTCTGGGTCATCTATTAGGTCGGGAACACGTACGATTCGATTCAGCCCCAATTCCTTTTCAAGGTAATTCCGCATTCCTTCGGGCGCTCGAACACAGTCAATCGCATAGCAATCGAATCCAAGGCTTCGGAGCTGTCAGGGTATACGTACGTTATTACAGACTGCGGGTCGGTGGATGGAAAATACTGACATTTTCAGGTGGGACCGGCACTTGAGTTTGAGAAGGGGGGCGATACCAGACATTTACTCGAACCCTATGACCGGTTTCTTTAGCCAACGGAAAGACTTCAGCAAGGGAGGCCATTACTTTCGGCCAATAATACCCTCATCATTCACCACCCTATTCATTGTCCGATAGTCCTCCTCGTTTTGGCAGACGAAAGTCTTCAAAGCAGGTATTCCGAAAAGACCTGGCAATCAACCAGATATGAGCATTTATCCACATCCAAATGAACCCATAATTCACTTTCCACCTGATGCTGGTATTTCGGATCCTTGACAAAGACTGAAATCCAAGCTGGCATAATGATCTCCTGACGAAACATCCCCTGGTTTTTTGATAACCATCCGGCAACGTCAGCTACGTCTGGATCACTCTTCCGGAGTAGGTTCATCCTCTGATTGGCCACATTGCTCAGAGCTTGGAGTCTGCGACCATAAAGCAGATCAGAAGAATGCTTTTGTGACTCAAATAGAAACATACCCTGCTTGAGCTTCGGCAACTTGTTGCTTCTTCTGGCCAATCTCGGCAGCAATTTGCTTCTGCTCATCTTGTAGTTGTCTATATTCTTCCATTTTTGCTCGGTAGTCACGCTGAAGCTCGGTCTGTAGCAATTCGTTAGATATTAAGCGTCGTTTTATTGCCAATCAAGGCAAACATACCCTTTGCTCAGCTAACTCGGTTGCATCCCCTACATCTGGCTCCTTCTCAACAATCTTTTCGAGTCTCGCAATCTCCCCCTTCAGTTTGGCCAAGCGGTTCTTGCGATTCTTCTCCTGTGTCTTAAGCTCCTGGCGTTTCTGGATAAGTGCTTCGCTTTCCTTTTCGGCAGCCTCCTGCTCTTCATGTTTGCGTTTAATCTTTTCCACAACCGCGCGAGGTTTTTCGGCAGCCTTCTTCCGAGCGGAGTCAGCAGTACGAACGAGTCCATTAAACTCGCTACTCGTGACACGTTAGTATTTTAAGAGCTTCGTGTAGACGAGCACGCACTCCTTTTTCTGTTCAATGGGCTGGATCTTCTGTGTTGCTTCCTCCAACATTTGCCGAATATTTTCACGCTGTTGCTTCAGCTCATCATAAACTTTCTTGGACTCGTTATATTGAGCGAAGGGTAAGAGTAGATTGAGAAGCTCAATCTGAAACCAAGTGTAATGTCAGAGAAACCCTGGCAATACAATTCAGATACCAACCTCTCGCTCAAGCTCCCTCCTACGTTGATACCGAGCAATGGTGCTCTCCATGGCGGCATTTTGGTTCTGCAAGTGCTGGAGTTCTCGTTTGTCGTTTTCGAGACCCTGCAAAGATACCATGAGTCGATGCCAGTTCGTTCCAAAAAGCCTCTCACTTCTCTCGCAGCACGAAGCTCTCTCGAGTTTTCAATCAAACTGTCATGCCAAGCCGTGAGATTAGGATTTCCAGCTGCGCGCTGCGTCTCTCGCAGCAGTGTTTGAGGGTTCATGTTCGCGAATTCCGATACTTTGTCTTGCGGTAAAAATGCGCTAGCCATAGGATCATCAGACAAGTCTTGGCTAGACCGTCACCGAGAGACTTACCATAAGTTTGTGACTTGGACATTGAGCTCCTCCAGCTTGGTTTTGAGGTCTCGGTTGCTGATTGTTTCGCCGTTCAATGTGAATCGGGTACCCTTGTTAGCCGCAGTGAGATAACGTTTGATAACTAGGTTGCCTTCGCCCGCGGGACCTTTCAGCTCGATTTCAACAAAGCCATCCTTTTTGCCATTCTTGACAAAGCCTTGGATTTCTGACTGCCGTCCCAGGATCTAAATAACAAGAGTAAGTCAGGGGCACGATATAAACTTAGTTATTAGGATAAATACGTTTGGCGAACCACCTAGACCAATAGCAATTGCTCCAGCAATCGAGCTTTTGCCCGTTCCGTTCGCACCAATCAACATATTGAGGTGCGGACCACAGCGAAAATCAACATCGTCATAAGTCAAAAAATTATGCAGTCGAATGCCCACAATTGCACCCGGGATAAACCTGTAAAAAAGTTGGCGGCGCACACCAGTCCATAATGAACCGACCTACCCGTCTGCAGGATCCCGGGGGAGCGTGACTCGAGGCGCAATTTCGGGCATGGGCTCATTTTTAGGTTCCACATCAACCCCACCACCCTCGGCAGACACCCGTGTTCGCTTTCGCGTCGGACCGCCTTCGTCATCGCTGCCCGCCACATCTCCGTCTGCGTCCACTTCGAGTCGTTGGTCACCACCATCGTCATCCTCTTCGTCATCCTCCCCTTCAGTCACGAGTTTCGTCTGATTTCCTTCATCCTCGTCGTCTTCAGGGCTAGCCACTCGGTTGCGTTTTGGAGCCATGATCGTCGCGTGCTGGGGGATAACTCGTGACCACGTGACGAGTTCTTTTTTTTTTTTTTTTTTTTTTTTTTTGCATTCAATTTTAACGAGCTACATGAACACATCGGTCAAACCGCTCGGGACACAGTCCGGGAAACAAGAAGAAGCAGCCCTAAGGGGGGGGACATCAGCGAGGCAGGAGAAATAACCGGGGCGTGAACAGGGGGGGTAAAAAAGTAGGGCCCGAAGGCAACACGGACGCGACAAACTAAATAGTAACCGAGTCGGTATAGTTAATTTTACGGAAAGCAGAGGTAAGTTTCAGGAAAGTGGCCATAACCCGAAGGCCCGAGATGGTGCCGAACAGGTCGGAAAGAAGCAGAGGCTTGGAGGCCTTGCGTAGGATGTGACGGCGCGTGTCCCACAGCGTGCACTCCCTGAGCACGTGCGAGATCGTCTGCCTGGTCTGGAAATCGCATTGACATTCCGCCATATTGCCCCCCGGCGGCGGTGACGTGAGGTTGAAACGGTCGTAGTAGTCCCCAAAGAACCCGTGACCGAGGATGATCTGGATGAGGCGGCAGTGTATGGCCCTCTCTCCCGTATACCCAGTATGGAAATTGTGAAGTTTCCAGGTCGGGGCGCGATTGAGTGAGATCCGTACATGATCGGAGTGGGGTTCGGACTTCCACCTCTGTCCCCAGCGTGCGACGGCTCTGGATTTGGCCCTGGCCTTGGCCCAAGCTATGGTGCGGCTGAACAGAGGGGTGGGCGTTAGGGAAGTCGCTTTGAGCGCTAGCGTGTCTGCTCGCTCGTTGCCTGCAATTTTTGCGTGTCCTTTGACCCATTGGACTGTGATGGTGAGGTCAGGGTGGGTCCTTAGGAGGTCGTCGACAGCGTTGCGGAAGATGATGGAGGCGGCTTGGGCTGTATGCGTGGAGAGGCTGGTGATGGTCTGGACCGCCGCAAGGTTATCTGAGGAGAAGAGCACGTGTCGGACTGGTGAGTTGTGGGATGGGTTATGCACTAGAGCCGACGCTCGCTTGGCAGCGATAGCCAGAGCCATCATTTCCGCATCATAGACGTCGGAGTGTCGCCCAAGACTTAGCAGGCCCGTAGCGACCTCTTCACTAAACCTGGAAATGGAGAACCCGCAGCCGACCCGTCGAACGTTGCGAAGGATCCGTCTAGACCCATCACTGAACACGAGGATGGAACCGTCCGATTGGGCTGTGCTGATGCGATTCTTGGCTGCCTCGAGGAAGATCCTTCGTTCGTCCTCAGACGAGCCGTGGGTGGGGAAGAGGGTGCGAAGTCGGGATGGCCAAGGGTGGGGCAGCTCCCATGGAGGCGCCAGGTAGGGTGTGGTGAATTCGGCATCTGGGTGGGACATCCCTGCCAGGTGGTGTATAATGGTGGTTTTGGTGGGGGGCGGCTGAGGGGTGTCTGGGCAGTGTGTATCCCAGTTGGCAGGCAACCGTTTGGCAACCTCAGAGTGGGCGGGGAGGCGGCGGAGGCGCACGGCGGCGTTCTCGGAGAGGCGGTGAAGCGTGATGGCCATGGGGGGGATGGAGGCCACATGTTCCATGGCCGAGACCGGCGAGGTTCGGAAAGCCCCGAGTAGCCACCGAAGGCCTGAGTTCTGGGCGCGCGTGAGGGGTTCGATGAGGGCTTTTTGCTTGATGCCTGTGTACCATATGGTGGAGCCGTACGTTAGGATGGGGATGACGCAAGCTCGGTATAGTAGGCGGGCGTGTTTGACTTTGATGCCTCGGATGGAGTTGGCTGTGACCCGCAGGCCGGCGATGGCTGACATTGCCTTGGTGGCCATTTTCCTGACGTGTTCTTTCCATTGGAGACAGCGGTCGAGCCAAAAGCCCAGCCAGCGAATACACGCCTTAGCATGGACCCATTGGGTGGGGGACCCTGGGGGGGCAAGGTCGATGCCGGGGTTGGTGGCGGTGTCTTTCTTTTGAGAGGCGAAGTGGATGAGGTCGCACTTCTCTAGTTCGAATGACAAACCCAGTTTCCGTAATATGGATGTGGCAGTGCCGACGGCTTCCTGGATGATCTCGACATTTGTGTTGATAGAGTGCGAGTGGGCGAGGATCGTGAAGTCGTCGACGTAGCCCTTGATGTCCACATTCGGTTCGGCTGCCATGGTAAGCAGAAGGGGTAGGGAGTAGATAGAACTGAGGATTGGCGAGAGCGGGGAGCCCTGCGGAATCCCGATGGGGGCGATAGACAGAGAGTCACAGAGAACAGAGTCAATACGGAATTGTACAGTACGATCAGAGAAGTAAGAGCGCAGCCAATTACAGATATTCACAGAGAAGCCAAGTCTAGAGAGAATGCGGAGTAAGAGAGAGTGATTGACGTTATTGAAGTAACCTTTGATATCGAGAGTGAGGAGGGAGACTTTTTGTTGATTTTTCCAATAACTTTGGATGTCGTGAACCATAGCGAGACCAGCATCAGTACAAGAAGAGCAATCACGGCCACCGAACTGAGAGAAAGGGACAAGAGTAAATTTGCCGACTTCGAACAGGATTCTAGTAGTAATGATTTTTTCCAGACATTTACTGAGGGTTTCGAGCAGAGAGATGGGACGGTACGAATTGGGATTGGACATGTCGATTTTCCGGGGTTTGGGGATGACGGACACCACGGCATTACGCAAGCAAGTAGGTTGAACGCCCAGATCCAAGCAGCCGTTGTAGAGTTTGATGAAAGCCTCGGGTACCAGCTCGAACGCCCATTTGAGAACTCGGTAGTTCGAGCCAAAGGCTCCAGGGGCGGAGGTGTTCGATGACCGTGATAATGCCTCATGGATCTCCTCCCTTGTGATCGGGTGGTGAGCACGAGTTTCCTGCGGGGGGATGCAATCAATGCACGACATGTCCACCTCAGGAGGTACCGTTGGGAAGAATGCCTTCTGAAAAGCAATAGATTGAGCGTTAGTGGTGTTCGCAAAGCCTGTCTCAGTGCGGATGGGAGGAGTCTTGGTGATACGTTTACCGTTGGACCATTGACACATGCGAAAAGCGCCGGCATCTGAGCACATTATAGCAACGCAGCGGTCCGCGTGTTGACGTCGTGCAGCTCGGATCGCCCTCCGGACCTCCCCTCGGAGTTTTGCGCGTTCGTCAGGGTCGTCCCCACGTTTGCAGTATTGCACTAGTAGACGGACCGCAGAGGTGCAGTCGTCATTCCACCAGGGTGCTCGCCTAGCCCTATTGCCTACTCGCGCCTTCGGCATGGACTTCTCGATGGCAATCTTCATGGCCCTCATGATGCTGAGTGCCCCGTTTTGGCAATCGTTGCCCGATAGGTAGGACTCTGGAGGAGGTGTGGCTTCGAAAGCCCGGGTGAACGCATCAACCCACTTCTCAAAGTTCTCCTTGTCGTCCACGATCTGATATTGGTAGAGTTTGGGTTGGGGGGTGAAAGCGGGGGTTTCTTGGATGTTGATCGTCCAAGTGATCGCGTTATGGTCCGACCCAACACTGAGTGCCTGAACGCTATCCCAGTCAATGACTAGGTCAGTGTCGTGAGCAGGTCTGTTAGTGAGGGTGAGGTCGATAACGGAGTCACGCTGGCCCCCATGTCCTCGCCGAGTCGGTACACTTGTCCTGTTTAGGATAGAAATTTCATTAGTGAGGATCCATTCCGCCAGATCACTCGCCGGTCCAGAGGTGGAGCCTGGGACCCCATCTTCCAGGGACCAGAGCTCGTGGTGGAGGTTGAAGTCCCCGGCATAAATGCACGGGTTCCCCAAGTCAGGCGGGGTCTCTAAAAGGGTGGTGAGTCCTTCCTTGGCTGTGGAGCCGTGGAAGTAGAGGTTAGTAACGGTGCAAAGTGAGCCATAAATACGGAAGTCAATAGCGAGCAGATGCATGGAGGGGGGGTACAGGGGCGAGAAAGAGTAGTCCAGCCATCTTAGACCCTTGCGCACGTATGTGACGACAGAGGGGCCGACCGCGAGGTGCGGCATGCCACGATGGACACACCACCATTCACCGCTGTTGACGGTGCCATAGATAATAGACGGGGACGTGTGATCGTCCCCAATACGGCCCCACCAGGGGTCCTGAATAAGCAAAATAGAATACTCGTTATACGTGTCACTGTTTAGGATGGCGTGTGTGCGGGCGTTCGATTTGGCAACATTGAGTTGTAGGACTCGAACATGTTTGCCTTGTGTTACGCCGTCGTCATTCATTCGATCTCCTGTTCGATGGTGGCCTGAGACGTCGGGACAACTTCATTAGAGAGAGCAGGCTCGATCTCCATTTCAGTTTCATCACTAGTCTCTTGTGGGGCGGCTACGGTGACTGGCGGGACCGAGGTCTCGGCGGCGGGCATGGTGGCGGGTGCTGGGTCGGGGATCGCATTGGGGGCGATCAACTTGGAGATTGGGATGCGGAACCGCTTGCGGGCTGGACACTCGTGGGAGAGCGCCTGGTGTGTCCCTTCACAGTTAGCGCACTTGTATGGGTGGGGGCATTTCGCCTTAGGGTCGGTTTTATCGATCTTGCATTGTTGGCAGCGATAACGGTGGTTTTTGGTCTCGTGGTTGAGTCCGCAATCGCCGCATCGAACACGTTCTCGGCAGACACGTGCGTTGTGGTCGAGGCGTTGGCAGTTCGTGCACCCTTGGAGTAGGGGCTTTTCTTTCCATTCCTCGACTGACACTTTACTACCAAACATGTGAGTGATGTTAGCGCAGACATCTCGGGTTTGAATATCGTCCTCCATCTCAAAAGCGAAGGTGACAGAGGAGTGTACCCCCATCATGTTCTCGGCTTTGGTAATCCACCGAGGATTGCGGGTGACGGTGATGAGCTCCATGATCGGGTTGTTGCGTTTGAGTTCGTCGAAGAGTTCGGTTTCGTTGAATCGGCGGATGCCGCCATCGCCTAGTCCAGTGGGTACCCGGCGGATGATGACCTTACCCCACGGGCGGTCCTTATTGGCTGTGGAGCCTTTAGGGAGGCCGCAGGCATCAGCTATCTCGCTTTCGACCTTTCTGAACTCTTCGATGCGAGCGCCGGGTTTGAATTGGAGTATAAGATTGCCTTTGACGTTGAATTCGGCGCCAACGATCCTCAGGCTGGGCGCCTTTGTCTCGCATATAATCCCGATATTCTTGTACATGATGAAGGAGCCGAGTTTGCGGAAGGGCCCTTTGTCTTGTACGAAGAAGACGAACCGGTCGTTCTCCTCGATCTTGCGTGTCGGAGCCGACTTGGGAGTGGCCGCAGGTTGGGGTAAGTTCTTGGCAGCAGATGCAGCTTCCGCGAACGAGACTTTGGCCTTGCCCTTGCCTGCCCCTGCTAGCTTCGCACTCGGGCCGTCATCGACAGCCTTTGGCATAGCCGGCAAACAGTTTGGTTCGGGTGCTTTCGCCTCGGCCGCCAGGGCCTTGACTACGGCGGCCTTAGTAGCGTTGGCTAGTCTTTTGGCGCGTTTCATCTGGTTTTTGGATAGGGTGGCGGGAACTGGTGGCTCGTCTGGCGTTTCGGGCATGGTCGCTTGTTTCTCGGGCTTTTCGTCCGGCTTGGGGGCGTGGATAGAGGTGCTCGTTCCGAAGAATTCATCGCCGTCCTCCATCATAGTTTCGAGGTCCTCGAGATCTTCAGGGCTTGGCTGAGAGATGATCGTGGGCCCATCGGCGGGGGTGGCGAGCGTCGGGTTCCAGTTGGCGTCGAGGGCCCCGGGCTCTCGTGTGGCACCTGGAATGGGAACCCTCATCTCGAGGTTAGATAAGCGTTCGTTCATGTCAAGCATAGTGTCGTAGACGAGTTGCAGGGTGGCTGGGGTGCCAACCCGCTTTACCTTGGTTCCGTTGACCTCGTAATCTTTGTCGAAGAGGCCGTAGCCCCGGTTGGAAGCCTCGATGGCTGTGTCTAACAGGGCCTCCGCGTGGCGGGTGACCATGAGGCGGTAGTCCTCGAGGAGTTGGAAATTATTCTCGAAGACCTTAGCCGTAGGGTTGAGGTCTTTATCGTGGAGGTAGTCGGTGAAGTGCCCTTCGAGGCGGTCGAGTAAAGTCCCCAGGACGTCGAGGACGGTGTTGTTGGTGGGGTGTGT
This sequence comes from Ceratorhiza oryzae-sativae, assembly GCA_030998015.1. NCBI lineage: Eukaryota > Fungi > Basidiomycota > Agaricomycetes > Cantharellales > Ceratobasidiaceae > Ceratorhiza > Ceratorhiza oryzae-sativae. Next base: position 283,783 of record JARWMV010000245.1, read on the forward strand.
ATTGATCTTTGTATGCGCTACCGATCCTGCCCTATAGACATAGTCGAGTAGCCCATTGTGAAGGCCGAGGTCTGGAAGTTGGGAGAGACGGAGTTCGCTTTCCGTCCAGTTGCGGCACGGGTCGCTCGGGAGGGTTGTGGCGGGACCTCGAACTGGAGAGTTCGTGGTGCTACCCGCGATGCTAGCTTTAGGGGTGGGGGTGTTATCATGGTTAGTGAGGTTGCGGGCAGTAAAGGTGAAGTCGTCCGATCCAGCGCGCGAACCAGTTCGCGACCGTACGGACATATGGGAGTCGGAGCCTGAGTCAGAGTCACTTAAGTTAGAGGAGAGGCTGCGTCGAATCTTTTCTGGGGTTTTGGCGTTATAGGCAGCAATACGAGAGGAAGAGACGGAGACAGCGCGCTCGCGAATTTCGCGGGTGCGTTTACGAGTAACAGGACCAGAAAGAGGAGGGCTAGAGAGATCAAATTTGAAGCTGGAGAGTGCTGGGACGTCGATAATACCTTTGCCTAGGTTGTCGGTCATGGTGGTCGTCGCCACGTGACGAGTTCCGAAAACACTTGACCACCAATGGAATACGCATATAACTTGGCCACAACCCGCTCACATCCACAATATATCCTTGCAAGCTGCGGGTCGAAGTATTAATTTCAATAGAATATTCACGTTTTTCGCCGACTAAGTACGGAAAACCTTACATGATTGATATTACAAGCGTCCTCAGTCCCCCCAACACGCAAGCATCCAACCGTTTCTATCCCCAGTCAAGAGAAGCGCAACGGCAGATTATTTCTGATACATCAAGTTAACCATCGTGGCAGAAGGCCGCCACCACGTGTAGACTTGGAGTGCACCCTTTCGCACGCTATTGGACCAACCAGGAAACTGGGCTTTCACCTGCACCGCAATCACGTCCCCTTCCTGTACATAGCTCCATATAGGTTCATTTAATCCAAATCTCCTGCCTTCAAATACTTGGAATGTGCCGCGCATATCCACTGGGTGTTCGTGGCTTAGCCACGTAGCAGGTGATCCGTCAGGCAGCGCCTTTGGGACGAGCTCGCCTGAAACATTGTCCCGAAGATACAAAGCAATATCAAACCAGCTCCATGAGCCACCCTAATGATAATCTAAATTATGGTTTATTAGCACGTATTTCGGTGGATACTCACATTACGGTTACTGACCCAACCCTGGTGATGGGAGTCAGTCTTGAGTTGGATGCTATGGACGTCTTCTAAGAATCTTCGAGTCAAAGGGGTGGATTCGAGCTAGATTTGACTTGACAGCCCTCCACTGGATCGTACTCCTATGCGTTCGTCTATTTCAATTGTATATTCCGAGTTGAAAACGTGAAAGTCGGCCAATCGACAAATTATAACCACGAGTTCCTCAGGCAACCCTCGCCGGCGGTTGTCTTCAGAACCCCTGGCCAAAGCTTGGAGAACGGTGTAATACAGCATGAGGGGAGCCTGCTCGAAAGCCAGCTCATGGGGTTCGGACTGAGAATTAGAAGGATCATTGCGTGACATTTGGGCTGTTGACGGCAAGGTTGTCAAAGCGAGTGGTAGTAAGCCACAAAGCTAGCTGGGAACAAGGTTTAGTAAGATGCTATTCTTCAAGCACGTGCCTAAGCGGTGCGTTTTATTCGCTTTATGTGACACCCGATCGCGCCTAAACAGGGCATTATGAACTACTTTATGATTGCTTCATATAGCAGCAAAAAAGTCACCAGGGAAGTGTCAGAGCGGATGACAAGATCCGCACGCATGCCTGGTATACATAAATTAGCTCATGCGCATTCACAAATTCGTATCCGATGCACTCAGGGGTCCTGTTGATGTGTCGTAGATACAAGCAACTGATGAAAAGGGGTTCCGAAGAACCAGAGATATCACCTGTTCGTGTTCTGATATAATGGCCAAACTCCGGTTAGGTGTGCAGCATAAGATGACTCGCATGGGGTTCTCATGTATATACACATTATATTCATAATCTTCAGCAACCTTGACGTTGCATTAGGTATTTTCAGGAGCAGATCAAATTTCAAACTACCCTCATCTGAGCTCTGCCTTGATTTGGCCCTATCTCCATTCCGAGTTCACTATCACTCATCCAATCGAGGTACCTTAGAGTATTTTTTAATCCTAAAATAGAAAAGGGTTAAATAGTAAGAGGCGCAAAGAACGAAGATAACGCGTTTGGATTTCAAGGACTCGTTTGTTGGGTACATTGGGGCGGTAGATAAAATCAACATTGGCCGCGTATGAGATTGAGCATAGTAACAGAGGGCTCCCACCAAGTATTTACCATCAAAAACCCCTGGCTAGCATGGTTTTCCCACCCGGGGAACCTGGCCTTGGCCTCGACCATCAAAACATTGCCCACCTCGATATACTTCCATATATCATGCCCTGGGCCGAACCGCTCGCCTGAAGATACACGATAATCCCTCACCTCAACTGGGTGAGTATGGCTAACCCACGATATGGGCGTGCCGTCTAGCCTCGCCTTGGGACACAGCCGCCCCGAGCCCTCGTCCTGGTGGTAAACGGCAATGGCAAACCAACTCCAGGAACCATGCTACTTGGCAGTTGGGTAAATGTTCAGCCTCCCCCCTGTCTTATTACAAAACTGTGTACTACGCACATTAGCTTCGCCAACCCATCCCTGATGACGAGAGTTCGTCACAAGCTGGATGCTGTGGACTCGCTCCATCATCTGAGTAGTCCACGATGGACTGTGGAACCACGCAGCAGTTTCCTCAGGGCCAAATGAGTACACATCTACCTTTTAGTTGGCAGTGCCGAATATCTAAGCCTGGGGCGGCGAAACTCCGCAAAGCGACAGATCAGGATAATAAGCTCGTCGGGAAGCGGGGGTCGGCGATATTCTTCTGAGCCCTGTGCAAGAGCGAGAACAACAGTATAGTACGACCTTATGGCCGTTCGATCGACTGGTCGTAGAGACACCCAGAGAGTTCTCAAATACGAACTCAAGTTACCCATGGAAGCAGGCCCGAAAGGTATCCTTGCTAGATGGTCGCTTCTGCCCAGATCACGTGGCGATCATTTTCTTCTTGCATACATATTCAGAACCTACACGAACATGACACACAGAGGGGACAAATGGGGGACAGAAGCCAAACGCGCAACCGGCGCACTAAAGACAGAGTGCTCAACGAACACCTGTGGCTACCCAGGGTCTCATTAGCGCTCGGTAGCCCGGGGTGGCTGTGGAGCAGCCGTGGAGTAGCGCAGCCACAAACAAAAGCCGGAAAACAAACGACAAAACTAGGTAGTAGGGCGGTCGCGGGGAAAGCAAAAAGCGCCAGAGCTCATGGGTTAATTGATGACTGCCCAAAGGCCCTTTATCCTGCCAAATATGCTGGCCATCTCTGTCGAGGGGAGCCTTTACGAAGGAGTGTGATCACGTGGTGCAGCCGTCAACTATATGCCAAAAAAGCGTGATCGCATGGCCATCACGGGATCATCGGACAGGCACATCGAGCAAAACATCACGATTACAATATGTCAACTAGTACAAATAAATTACACCGAAAAAACCTTGGAGTGTCTAGACATAACCGGGCATCAAATGAAGAGAAGGTTCCGCATCTACGGCATATACGCCAGTTTTAACATGGCTACCGACGGTTGCCACCAAGTGTTTACGCAGAGCATGCCCCTTCGAGCATGTATCGCCCAGCCGGATGAGCGTACGTTCAGTCGAACTACCAGAACGTCCCCCTCCTCCGCACAGCCCCAAATGGCGTGGTCTGACGGGTATAATGGCCCGGTATTGAGCTCATATTCTTCCTGATAAGCCCGGTTTTCATGGCTTATCCATACAGCCGGAGAACCATCAGGCTGAGACTTAAGGGATAGTTGTCCCGACGTTTTATTTAAATGAGCAATACCAATTTCGAACCCGCCCCACGATTTAGCCTGCTACGTAACCTTGTCAACGTAGAGGGGATGGAATGTGTGTGAGCAAACATACTCCGGGTCGCACGCCTTCCCCTTGTGATAAGACTCGACCATGAGCTGTACACTGTGGATTTGACGAAGAATTCGTTGGTCCAGCGGTATACTCCGTATCAATGTTTTTACAGGCAGAGGATCCCCCCAACAGTACACGTCCATGGCTCGATTTTCTTCGACCGTGTACTCAGAGTCGAGTCGACAAAAATCTGCTAATCGACATATGAACAAGACAAGTTCCTCGGGCAAGGCTGGCCGTCGAGTAGATTTTGAACCACGGGCCAAAGCTAGTATTGCAGTGTAGTAGGTTTCTAGTCTGGACGTTTCGAGTGGCAAAGGCGTTGGGAATTGCGAAAGCTGCTTGTGGCAAGAGTTCGCGTTGCCCATAATGCTAACTAGTGGATGATAGACACTGACTTAGTGCGCTGGAGAAGGTGGTAGTTCGTTGTGAGCGGAATATGCTCCAGTGGCAAAGCACTAGTGTACATATAGCTCCTGAATAGCCCCTGACTAAAGGTTGATGGAGCAGAAACACGGGCTGTCCAAACACGATCATTATAGTAACTGTACCATACAAATATTCTGCCGCCGGGCAGTGTGACTATGCTTCTGCGTCCTCAGTACGTTACCAGTGGTTCGGACATTTTTGATTTGGCCCTGATAGCCGGGCCATACTTCTATAATAACAAATCTCAGCTCACGCACTAGAGCTCCGCAGAGGTGCTAACTCACAATCAAAACAAACGGAATGGGAGCAGCTAGCAGTGCGATGAATGCACAGAACATGCTGCCCCACTGGTCTCCAGCTTTGTCAAAGACGTGTGGAATAAACATGGGGAAGGCAAATGCGATAGTTGATCGTAAAATCCCGTTTGCTGCCATACAGCTTGCCGCATATACTGGATAAGAACTAATGATCTCGTCAGGTCCTGGAATCAATAACAAAACACTAAAACATACTCCACCATATATGAGACGATGGAGGTAAACCCAATGGTTGCGCCAATCCCAAATGGAATTCCCGCCAGGATAGGAACAATCCAGTGTACAGAAGGATAGGTTGTCCTGCGTATAAACATTATTTTAAGGATCAAATATATATCAACTCGTGACCTACCAGGAGAACCAGATCAAAGAAGTAGGTAGAAGAACAGCCGCGATGCATGCTCCGACCAATCTCTCCTCGGGTGGCGCGTGACCTCCAGCCTTCTGCATGGCTCGCAGGTACCGCCTATTTTCAAAGGGAGCGATAACGACTGCAAGGAGGATCCCAACACCAATTCCTAGAAAGGCTAACCCGGTTTCTCCTGCGGTAAAATGTCTGTGTCGCTGAAATACTATCGGAAATGCCGCAAAGAATCCGTAGAGGATTCCATAAATAAGAGCTGTATAGAGAGAGAGCGCCAATACGATAGGCTCGTATACGAGCATAGCTATAATAAAGGGGTTATATAAACAACTAATCGTCTTATCAGACTAACACTGACCTAGTGGCCGAGTTAAGGTCGAACTAAGCACTTGGAGCACATTTTTGTGATTGTCGATTTCGTATCTTGAAATATAAACCACACCAGTCTCTTTAGATTCGCGTTGCAATTGTTGAGCACGCCTTCGCAAGAGAACCGAGTGACACTTGTGAAACATTCAGCCATGAGTCTGGAGTTCGCATATAGGCCAAAGGGTACTAACCGTTTCGGGGACAAACGCAACATACAACACGAGAACCGCACCCGAAAAAATGAGCATAACCCAGAAGTTCCAACGCCAGGTAACACTGGACTGAGCGATGAATCCCTAGAATAGACGGAGATGATTTAACGTAATCCCAGAATCCCAAAACAGGTTCATACATACCCCAACAACAGGACCACACACCGGACCAAGAAGGGGGCTCACGGCAAGCACGAGGAGTGCCAATGGCCCCCTTTCCTCTTTGGTGAATAAATCCGCCAAAGAACCAGCAGGTACGCTGAAGACTGAAGATCCAAAACAGCCTCCGAGCAGACGCATGATCAACAACGTGGTGACGTTCTGAGATAGGCCGGCCCCTAAATGAAATAAGGTATATGGCAGAAACGATGCCACAAAGATTGTTCGACGACCGTAGAGCTATCGAGATATGGTTGGCATTAGCATATGTAGGCGTTTAGTACTGGGCACACCTCAGACAAGGGTCCCCATACAAGCGGACCTAGGCCAAACCCAAGCACGAATAACGACAACCCGAGCAAGGCCACATCTAGGGTAGGTCGAAATTCGCGAATGATCCCTGGAACCGCAGCGGCGTATGCACTGGAGGAAAATGCCACGCAGAAGGCTGAAAGTCCAATCTAATGGATCACACAGCTCAGCGCATGATCGACAACTATTTAGGACACTCACCAACGCCCCAAGCGCCCGTCTGTAGCCTGCCTTCCAATTCATAGGGTTTTCGGGATCATTCGGGTCCCAGTCAATCTGGACCGTCTTGCTCGATTCTTTGTACTGGGAGTGGAGTTGTCCATCGGTAGAATGATGCAGCGACGGGGGCAACGTAGGCGAAGGTGAGGCATAAAAATCTTGTCCGGATAGCGTTTCGTGTTTCTCAGCAGGTGCGGTCATGATCAAAAGGGAGCGCTGCTCGCTCGTCCAAGTTACTTTACCCTCCCCCTTTTAACCTCCTCGAACTGTAGCCTAGGGATGATGGTACTGCGTGAAAGTGACGGCATCCATACCGGTGTCCAAGGGTTGAACCTGCGCGCTACATAGTCTACATGCGGCAGAGAGCACCATACCGCCCGGCCATCGAAATCAGCGGCCTATTAGTTCGCGGGGCTAGGGTGGGATGTAAAATGGGGCCGCTGAGCGCACCGGATTGCGATTCCCAACGACCAGGCGAGGTGGATGATTGGTGGATAACCACACTAGACGTACCACTACCACGGGATAAATCGGGCATTCATTGCCTTGTGTTGGCCTCCCCGCTTTTCCATGGCACCAAGCTCAGAGCCGCGGCAAGCTATTAAAGTATGAGAATTAATTCGGGCATGGTCTCGGACATCGTATTGGGCGCCTATGTTGAGTGTATGCGCTCCGAATTATGACAACTGCTCAGACGTTCTTCTAGACGATAAAAAAAGGAATTAAGCTTGGAAGAAATGGCTCGGCTACGGTACTCACAAAGCTTAATCGTAGAGAAAATCACGCGCATTACCTCGGCGACCCCACTGCCCAGGCTCTCTTGTGATTTTGGCATGATGTCGAAGACATAGCTCATGGTGAGGTAATCGAATTAACAACCCTTATCTCACAAATCCTCATGCGCGACCCACAAACCAAAAAGGTCCATCATAACTTAGCTTTCGCCTTGGGCTCAGCCTCTTGCACGTTGGGCTCCCACCAGATCACAGTCACTGTTACATCATCACGGTATCGCCGAGAGTACGGCGCAGGAATGGATAATAACTGGTGAAGCTTTTCTCGGTCTGCGCCGCCAAACGCATTCCGTATGAGGTGCGTCCCTACGTTCTTGTCCACAAACGCCCATTCGCCCTGGGTTGACCCTTGTTTCGCTTTACTTTCGAGAGATTTCCCTTCAATGCCGGCATTCTCGGCGGGTACGAAGACTGTCTTGGCGAGCTCTGATTTTGAGATGTTCCCCCGCAAACCATTGAGGTAAGCGCCAACTAGGGAGACAACTTCTGGGGAGGATAGCTCGTCCCACAAGCCGTCCGTGGCAAGAACGAGAAAGCGGAGAGTGCTCTTCGAATTAGGTGCCTTTGATTGGGATTGCTGGTCAGAAGGCGATAAAAACGGTAGCTCGCGTCGCGTAATGACGGGTTGGCTAGTCACATAAGGTGGCGTTTTGAGATTAGCAGGGCATTTGCGAAATGTAGAGCCAGGGGCTAGTAGAGAGGACGTCAACCTAATACCGGCATGAAGCAGTGAGGTCATTGCTAATCCTTTATATAGGTTATATCAACTACCTTTCTTGAACATCGCGCGGCCACTTGTAGTTCGCATCTCCAAAAGCCCGAGTTGGCTCAAGGCCACCTGGATCAAATAGTTAATCATACCGTGTAGCACACAATGTCCTTCATACCTAGTACACGTCCTTTCTGGATCACGAACGAGGCTTCTTCTGGCGGGTGTTCCCCTACCATTCTGAAAGTCGGGTGGGTTTGACATTACGTACGCAAAATTAGGATACGAACCTGCGGTACTCGTTGATGTTTCGACCAGTCTGATCTTCGGTCAACACCTCAACCCTCCATCGCCCTTCACCATTGGCGTCCTCCTCCCAGTATCCAGCAACAGCGCGCGAATCGCCGGTCACGGCGACGTGCAAGTCACGCCTTGCTGTATCTAAAACCGCGAGAAGAGCGCAGGACCCCGACAGTGCTGGCAACATACTCGCCTCCGCCATCGGGTGCTCCCAAGGTTTTGTCGGCCCAGCCTGGGCTTGTAACATTTCAAGCACTCGGATCGGTGCGTTGACGATTTCCGAGTCAAGGTTCGCAAAAGCGGTTTGGATCGCCAACTGAACGTATTTAGGATCATTGGAAGGAATGTGGGCGAAGGGTGATATGGAAGCAGGTAGGAATGAGCCGAGGTAATGCAATGTCGATGTGAGATAGGTGAGTGCCGATTTCTCGGAAGGCTCAAGGCTTCGCCTTTCGGTGGAAGGTTGATCTAACGTCGACAGCTCGAGTGCTACAGCTGGTATAAGTGCTCTGGCGAGCAGCCTCGACGTATGAGGCCCCGCATGACCATCCATGACTGCAAAGAAGAGCAAATCACTAGCAGACGCCGTTGCCTTTCCTCTGGGACTTTTTCGTAGCAAGAGCTGTGCGTTGGCATCCTCGATCGGGTTGTTCGAGTTGAGGCAGGCGGTTGCGTGATTCCATGTTATCCCGTATGGGCGTACAATTGATTCACTCTTGGCGTTGGCTTGTAACAATGCTTCAATTTTGTCCTCGGGCAATTGGTAGATCGACTTGGTTGCCATAGCCGCGCGGCCGTCGGGCGATCGTTGGCGAACACGGATGTCAAACGAACGGGCGCCAGATAGTCGGGAACTAATATCGCTCGAATAAATGTAGTATGCCGAATATCCTAGGCCAGTAGCAGTGATGGTATACAGAGCAGGCCGTAGGAGACTCCCAAGACGAGGTCGAAACATCACTTGGTCGGCTCCACGCTGTCCCCTGATAGCATAGACGGTTTCAGAACTTCCAACTGCGATAACGACAAGTTTTCTCACTACTTCTACAAAGTCCTGGGCAGCCTTGGGATCATCGTCAAGAATCATAGCAGCGACGTCCAATCCATGTTCACGCACCAATGATCGACGTTGCGGGGTTGGTTCAGCAATCTGGTAACGTAATGCCAGGGTCGCCCAGACGCGCGGCTATCGCTTCCCGAAGTAACCCCATTCTCGCACCTCCACGAGTACCAGGCCGTTGTCCATACCATACTAATCCAACAGCTCTTAACATTCAGACCATGGATCAGAAGGACCTTTTGACCCGAAATTCTTGGCGTGCTCATCTGGACTGAACACTAGACGCCGTCACGAATATCTAAAGGCTAGTTTGTAATTTAAGCATCAGCCACAACTCGAGGCGTCTTTCAAGGCGTTTGCCGAACAGAGCTGTGTATATGCACATCAATGAAACTTTGACGGTTTGTGATAGCACTCTTAGTTTCATCCAAGGTATGGCGCTTGTCATGAAGGGCAAAGTAAAATGGACTGGCGCTGGGAACCCCTGTCGGCATCATCTGATGATACGGCTCGCACTTTTTTACACACAAAGCTTTGCACTCGGATCAAACCCTTTGAGCGTCCAACATATTAGAATGATGAATATTGTTCCGGCAGGTACATCACAATTTGGGTTAAGAGCGACTCCTATAACGGTTATAGTGCATATTCAGTCTAAAACGTTGCTATTCAATATCAAGCGGTAGGCGTCTGTTCGTTAAAGAAAGCCCCGATGCCTTTCCGCACTTACGAATTTATGTGGGGAATCCGAGCGCATATACTTGGTCAACCAGTGAAATTTACTGGAATCCCAGCTTCAACTGCTAGATAGATTATCGGACGGCCCGGGCAGCTGTCTGTCAATCTGGTATTCATCACGTACATCTCGGGACGAGCCCCTCTCCCACACATTGTCGGGAGCCGGCACCGAATTGTATAAATTACCACGTCATTTGATGAGCGAGAGCTATCTCCTATCTAGTTTGCCTCGTTGTTAGGTAAGCACGCGGCCGAGACATACTGCGGCATGTGATGTGCTGCTTTTGCTCCCGGAACGCTTTAAAAGGTCCATTCCGTTGATGCTCGCCACTATGCCCTCTCGGCTCTCTTGAACCACAATGAACCACTCGAGCAACGCGCAATCGACTTATGTGGCATGAATCATTCCCAGCCCGTAAGTAAGATTACAGCTTTCTGTACAGTGCTCTAATAAATTTCCCAACACTAGCCTAACCTCCATCACTTGTACAATAGCGCCCACCTCAACGGAAGACCAGATTATTATGTTTGTCCTTTCGAACTAATGACAGCCTGAATCCCGTAACTGACGTGCGATCTTTGTCTACCCGCTGTTATACCCAGACCGCAAGCAACTCGAGCGAAACCCTCATTTCAGACACCGACTCCCGCGGCCCCTTCTACGGGTATCAGAACTCCCTACTGGCAAGAATCAGCCTTGATATCTCCCCCTCTGGTGCCACTAGTTTTGACTTCCGAGATGAACTCGGTGAGGACGTCTGCCCTCGTCAGGTGGAAGAAATGCATTGGTGCACTGAGCAAGACGGCACGGACGAGTGGTTCTTGTTCAAAGTAGTCGATCCATTGAAGGATAAAAGGTCTGTTTGGATACGATTGAGGCCTTATGCGGGTTTGTGTTTTTTTTTGACCGGCGCCTATGAGCAACTGGTTAATTGAATTGATTTTGTGCAGATTATGGCGATGCTACGTATAGCGCTGTGCCTCCCGCACTACTCCGATCGGCATTGCGAGTAAAATTATTTTTCGAGGATGGCATAGAATACGCCGACGTTGTCCGTTCCTACAATAAAGTCTCGACGCAGTCCCGAGGGTCTACCCACATTGTAAGGACTTGACCCTGAACAGCCAAATAGGGCGGCGCTAAATCATTTAATCATTTCAGCTCACACCAGGCCGGTGTGCTACGATGTTCTCGGAAAAAGTTAGCCTGCTAGTCGGCTCGGGAGTCGGTACATGTAACCCTCACCACCTCTGCGAAATCTGGGCCGCTTTGCCCGACTGCGATCGACGCCTGCAAGCATTCTCTTGGTATGAAGTAGCCAACGGCTCGGGGGTCGAATTTATTGTTCTCGACGTTGAAGGGTCCTCGGACTTTGAGGAGATTCAGAAGTGGTCTGTCCGCCTAGAACGAGAAGGAGGCAAGTCCGAGTTTCTCGTTTGCTGAAATTTGGACTCACGGCGGTATTTCAGCGAACGATGGTGTCTGGTTCTCGAGGGATCTGAACCCTGTGCTACTGCCTGAATCAAGGAAGATGCGCGAGGTTGTGTTCAAGAATGGGATTCCATTTGCGCAGGTCATCAAGGTGCTACGAGATATCCCGACGGGCCACAACCTTTACACGGTGAGTAATACGCCCGTTTCGTACCTCGATTCGTCTTATTGGTGCGCGTACAGGAAGACTGCTGGTACTATGCATCCACCCTTGCACACAGGCTGACTATGGAAGTGGGCGACGACTACTTCGAGTGTCAGCCGGAAGATCTGTGCGAGATCTGGTCCGGCGAACGTGGTGCGAAACAACAAGTAAACCGGGTGCAGTGGTTCAAGGATCGACTCGAAGAGGGCTCGGAATATCTCATCCTGAACATCTCGAACGACGAGCAGGATGGGCATTGGCTGTGGGTTAGCCTTGAGCAACAGCCTGTATCGGGTGGTTCGGACGGCAAGGCTGGCATTACCCGACACCGGAAGCGTCTGGTTCGGCCGACTTCGGTTATGGTGGCCGACATTACTTTTACTGGTCTTCGATTCGGTCAAGTGGTTCAAGCACTAAAGCAAGCTAGGAGGCGTCCCGAAAGTGCGTCATTAAACGGAGTAAGTGCGCGTAGCACGTTTTAAATTTCTTCTCCTGAAGCAATTACCCTTTTCAGACAAGACCACCTTTTAAACCTGGTATGATCGTCGAAATGCTGACTGTAATCCAGGATGTGGACTGCTTCTGGGTCGTAGGAAACTGAGGCAGTCTCGTTACCCGCTGGATGACGGTTTGGCGTCGTTGTGCTCTCTCTCTAATGTCGGAATTTGACGATTAAGCGAGCTGTTAAATGAATTTCTCCTTCTGTTTTCTGCTGTAGAGTGGTTGTCGTGCTCTTGGGTTGTATGCTCTGTATTTTGCGGTACTTCTTGGTATAGTGACTGGCTCTAATTAGGTGTGCGTGGAATCAAGTTGCTTGCCTTCCGGGGTATGTTTGTCAGGATTTACGATTAGTCTCGGCCGCGGGATTCCGGGGGCGACACAGCCACTGATGTATAAGACCGTGCGAGTGAATTGCGTGCTCGACCTGTCTCCAGAGTGACGCAGGGCAACTTAGTTCAGTTCACAAGTGAGTTCTCGACCACCCGCCCAGCCATGCCCCTCTCCGCCCGCGCCACCGCGCTCATCCGTTCTCTCGCCACCTCCAGCTCTCGATGCGCCACGCCAAAGCCCTGGCGGCGGCGATCGCAGCGCCCCAGGCAACGGCGACGACGAGACGAGCGATCTCATCCAACGTCGCGGAAAGCGTCCGGCGTCCCACGCGGCGGCGGCGACCACCGACCAGATCCCCGGTTCCCGTGCGTTGACGCCCATGCGGCCCGTGAACAGCGCGTCGCGCCACAACCAACCACCGATCCATCGTCGTCGGGACCCGAGCCTGCGTACGGCCGACCGCAGCCGACATCGTATCACAAGTTCCACAGCAGCAAACCCCTCCCCCTCGTTTACGGCGACGTTCTGCCCGAGTTTGACATTGCGTACGAAACGTGGGGAAAACTCAACGAGGCCCGGGACAATGCCATCCTGCTCCATACCGGTCTTAGCGCCTCGTCCCATGCTGCGTCGACACCCATCAACCCCGCCGACGGCTGGTGGGAAAAGTTCATCGGCCCTGGTAAAGCTATTGACACGAACCGGTACTTTGTCATTTGCACCAACGTTCTCGGCGGCTGTTATGGCTCGACCGGCCCCTCTTCCCCAGATCCTGTGCGCGGCGGCGCGCCCTACGCCGCCTACTTTCCGATCCTGAGTATATTGGACATGGTTCGCGCACAGTATCGGCTACTCGACCACCTCGGCATTCAAAAACTATACGCCAGTGTTGGAAGCTCGATGGGGGCCATGTCCAGCCTCGCTACAGCGTGGGTCCACCCAGAACGGGTCGGCCGTGTCGTCAGCATTAGTGGGACGGCACGGAGTAGCCCAGGAAGCATCGCGATGCGCTACGCTCAGAGAAGCGGTAAGCAATCACATGTTTCCGTCTGTGTCCCATGAACACTCACATCTCTCGTCCAGTACTCATGGCAGATCCAAACTGGAACAAGGGCTCGTACTACGAGTCCTCCCCACCGCACACCGGCATGAAGCTCGCTCGTCAAATCGCCACGATCACGTACCGCTCAGGGCCCGAATGGGATCAGCGATTCGGTCGGAATTTGCGGGCTCTGAGTCCTGGAGAACAAACTCAAATTGAAATGACTGGCGGAATTCGACAACCAGCACTATGTCCAGACTTTTTGATCGAAACGTACTTGGACCACCAGGCGAGTAACGCGAATCGAGCGCCCATACCCCTACGCTAACCAAGTGGTGGGTGTTCAGGGAGAGCAATTCTGTCTGAAATATGACGCCAATTCCTTCTTGTACATCTCCAAAGCCATGGACCTGTTTGATATGACAGAAAGCAACCTCCGATCGCTCGCCATACCTTTCCCCAATACACCTGCCCCAACCGCGCCTGCGACGTCACAAAAGGCCACAAAATCGCCTCTTCATCTTTCTCCTCCGCCAACTTACTTTTCGGACCTCTCCGCGGGTCTCGCTCCGCTGTCTCAAACACCGACACTCGTCTTGGGTGTGCAAAGCGATATATTATTCCCAGTAGAGCAACAAAGGGAGATGGCCGACGCACTGCGGATGGGGGGAAATGGTTCAGTTGTATACTATGAGCTAGGGGGTGTATGGGGACACGATACCTTCCTTATTGATGTGATGAATGTGGGTGGGGCAATCCGGGGCTTCCTCGCGTAGCCCATCGATGTCCCATAGTCGTAGGTTTAAAAGCCATTTCAGGCACATTCATGCACTGTGAAGTACTTTTTGGGATTTCTGAAATGATACTGCTCATCAGCATCGTGTTCGCTTGCACAGCTGACTAAAATGCAATCCGGTGAGACACGAAGACGCCCACCTGTCAAGGAGAATAGATGCGTCCACAAACCGAGTTAAATCCTACGCAGGAAACCTGTCGTCTCTCACCTCATCCTCCCTTCCCTCGGTTGTTTTCCCACACGATTACAGGATTTCAGTCTTCCCTTCTCGATTGAAGACGAGGAGCGCGGTATGCCTCGCCGTGACAAAAACTACTCAAACTATGAACACCCTTCTGTCTATTCGCCCATGTACCCGTCGACGTACCACACTCCAACTGATAATTATGACAGGCCTTCTAGATCCAGCCAAAGATCGCCGGATCACGCACGATTTCGTAATGTCCACAACTACACGAGCCCGAGCATGAGGCACGAGGACGGTCGCTCATACAGACGAAGTAGGCCACCCTCTCCAGATAGACATTACGAACAGGCGGAGACTGGGTATCAATACCCGATACCATCTTTACCACGCTACTCGAGTACAACTTGGGCGGGTTACTCGAATCCAACTAGGGCGGCCTACTCGAGCCCAGCTCAAGCGCGCTCTCGGAGCTCATTCAGATCTCAAGCTGGTGAAGAAGTGTTGTATAGATATGATGTTTCCAACGGTGACGGGGATCCACCGATTGCCTCTGCTCGGCGCTCTCCCTACAGACCTCACTCTGCATCTTCGTTCAGATCGCGCTCTTCAGCCAGAGCTCATCTCGACAATTTGTTTCAGTATGAACGCCCGAGTCCATCTTTCAGAAACGGCGAGGCCGACTACCTATTCAGTTCCCGCTCTGGCAGCGTGCCCAGAAAACACTCTCAAACCTCGTTGCAATCCCGCTCCCGACCCTCGTCTCGCTCCGGCCACCACTTCGGCCTTAGCCGTGCCCCAACTCCATCGCCACCACGTTCTCCGATTATGAATCGATCTAGGCCTCCTTCGCCCATTCCGCTTAGATCTCGCTCTCGAACTGCGTCTCGAGCTGCGACTCCAGTCATCATTGTCGATGATCTGTCCACGACTGATTCAGAGAGCGTGGAGTATGTACGTGAATTCGTCAGGCACAAGGGTGAGTTTATAGGAGGTGGCTGAAATAATTAGCTTGGGTCGCTCTAATAGTTTGTTTGGTCATGTTGTGCTTCGATCATCCACCGCTTGTCGCGTACAATCTCTGCAACATTTGGGACTACTCAGATGTCATAAGCAGTGCTATGGTTCGTTGGAGTTGCCTTTAAGGTGTCAATAACCTATTCTCATCCGTATACTTTCATCAATAGCCAATTGAAGAAGTCATCAGGCACCTGGCCTACCATGGATGTCCAAACATAACCCACGACCTGACGTACTATGATCAAACACCCCACTCGCGGGGTGGGTTCGGAGACATCTATCAAGGCATACTGCGTGGAAGAACTCGAGTAGCCTTGAAATGTCTTCGCCCGTATATCGAAGACACCGAAAACAATCGTAGAGAATTGAAGGTGAGCATACAAAAGTGAGGTCGATTCATATCTACTGAGATTGGGGTCTGTGGCTTCCGGTAGCGTGCAGCGCGGGAGCTCTATGTTTGGTCCCGATGCCGACATCAGAATGTTGCTGAGGTTCTGGGCTTTGTCGAATTTCGAGGGCAGCTCGCGATGGTATCTCCTTGGATGAAATTAGGGGCAATCAATCGTCTGAAATTCCCCTTGCTGGCCGATCGCTGTCGATTGGTGAGTATCTCGACGTTTCGATCTGAGCGATCTGGTGGTGCTCATCTCGATCATCGCTGCTTAGTGTGTTCAAATTACAAAAGGGTTGAAATACCTTCACAGAAAAGGCATAGTGAGCCATTTCATCTCATACTTGGCACCCGTTGAGCCACACTCATGGTGCGTTAGATACATGGCGACCTCAAAGGAGTGCGTCCATGCTGTTTGGTTGAAATAAGCACTTAGCTAAAGCCTCTGCGAAGGCTAATGTTTTACTTTCTGACGATAAAGTTGCAAAAATAACAGACTTTGGGGACGCCGTTCTCGAGAGTAGCACGTTGACCTTTACTAAAAGTTTAACTACAAGATGGACTGTCCGATGGGCGGTTTGTTGATTTGTCGTATTCGTTATGTCTCCGGCTTATGATCATTTTTCGCAGGCTCCGGAGCAGCTGCAAGAGCGTACTCCACAAAGTCTGGAAGCGGATATATACGCGCTCGGGATGGTGAGTCTACTTGTATGCTGATAGACGTACATATGGCTGAATGAATCCTGAAAAGACTATATTAGTATGTTGCTGTCGCTGGATGGACTTGCTGTACACACACTTACAAAGCCCTGTGACGTCCAGGAAGTGATGACTGGACAAGTGCCATTCGCCCATATCAGAAAGGAAAGCGCCATAATAGGAGCGGTCCTTCAGGGTCAGACTCCCGACCGACCCGAACACGTGATTCCGACCGCAAGCCGTCAAGGGGATAATCTATGGTCGCTGCTTCTCGCATGCTGGAGCTGGAAGCCGGAAGGTAGGCCGAAAGTCGGTCACGTTGCGGAAGTTGTGAGTATATGTGATGGATGCGCTTGGCTATTTCTCTCACAATTGTTTCCAGATGAATTGGATCAGGCCGCAAGGACTTGAAATCTCGCGCTAGCCCGATTACCCAATGCCATATCAGTCTAGGGAATACAGCAGTATACCAATTGTTTGAGAGTGTGAGAGCGGCGAATGAAAAGAGAGGCCAGGGTCCCGAGATGGGTACAGTGCAGGAGAGGAGTACTAGCGGCCAGCGATATTGGATCCACATGTACTATACCGGCTGAGAAAACGCAGGAAGACGTGTCGGCTTTATATTTGTGCTAGGGAAGTTGGAAGACCATGGTTATTGTGCCAAGATAATACATCACCTCTTGAAGTAAGACTGTGGCCTATTCCGATTATTCTTATAGCCTTCAGTTTTTCTTTTTCTTTTCGTAACCGGGTTTTTATTATCGTTAGAGGCGTGGCCTCATGGTTCGATACTACTTAGTACCGCAAAGGGAAAATTCAGAGTGCGGGAAACAAAAGAGAAGAGAGACATATCACGAGAGTATTACCTGAGCCATCAGTTGTCTACTGCTTAGCCCAATGTATACATAATCCTATCGATAGCCACGCGGTGATTAATTTGTTTTGGCCAAGCGCAGACACCATGGTGGTTCTACTATGAATCCGTTATGGAAACTACAGGGTAGGAGGCCTCCCCAAATGCTATACCACCACCTAGTTGCTCCAACTATCACGAATCCGGGTGCGAGACCAGTAGTTGACTCAGTACGTCAAGGCCCGAGGCTGCTTGCCTGGCCAGAGAGGGAGAGGGGGCTACTCGCGATAGCACCCGGGTGAAGGAACTCACACGATGGAGCGTCTTCAAGGCACCCAACCCAGCCGCTTCACACGGCACCTTGAAGACGCTCGGTTCCTTGAGGCATAGGTGTATGAATGGCCTTGCATGAATCACTTTCACCGTGCATCTGATGAGCAAAGCCTCGCGAACGAAAGGACGTAGACCCAAACAACTGAACAAACACGGAGTACAATAACGCGACGTGTTCGGGGTATATCATAGGTGTTTCCGAACAGCTATGTCATCGGGTTGTCCAACCAGACCTAATAAAATCCACTTGTACCATTTATCCAATTACACTGAAGCCCCCACCGAACTACAGCGCTAGCGGCTTCAAGCTTTGGTCCTCCAACTTCGCCCATCCCCTTGCAAGACTTGGTCAACGCGAATCTACCTGCTCTTGTGACACCAGCTCCACCGAGCTTTGCTACTGAGGCGCCCAACACACTCTCGATTTCCATCAGGCACGCGCACGCTCGCGACTCGGCTTCCACATCTTCGGCAGTATGGTACCGAGAAGTGATGGTATCTGGTTTGCGGAGCCCCTTGGCCGCTAAAAGCTGATGCACGAGATAATGGAGCCACTGCAATTTGACTTAGTCTGGCGATTGGCTCAGAAAGGGCGACATATATGCGCACCATAACATTTGTCAGAGGTCGGTACTCTGCCCACCCATCTCCCCGACCCAAACAATGCGCCTTCATCATTCGATAAATATCAAACTGATAATCGCCCTGTCCCTCGAATATTTCAGGCTCGAGCTCTGTGTACCATGGTGCCGTTGTATGCGTATCCATTCGGGACAAGCCAAGGTCAATCAGCGTGACCTTGACTCTAGATTTCGATTTAGGGAGCGTTTGGATCAGGATCTGACCCCAGTGCAAGTCCCGATGCTCGAATTGAACTAGTGATTCAGCTTGGGCGAGCGTCTGTGTAACCTGCCAAAAGATACTGAATGCTGTTCTCCAGGAGGTCCGAGGGACAAAGGTGTAGTGTTCGAGGTCGGGTCCGCCATCCGGAAGAATAAGAAGCGTGTACAGCTGTAGTGGTGAGAAGGAATCTAAAAAAGTAAATTAGGATTGGGGTGGTAGGTTGAGATCGATAGGATGTACCTGGACGAATGCTTTCTGAACCAAACTCTTTCTTGTATGCATCCCAGAGCTCCAAGAGTTCTTGGGGGTAAGATCCTCGCACAACATGTGCTCTACCAATTTTTCTGCCTTAGCACTACTTGTCTCTGAACGAGAGCCCAGTGGAACATACTTCACAAGCTTGATAAAGCCATCCTGAATCTCACCCATCGCCCTCGTTACCGATATCTCCTTTTCCACATCTTCCATTTCGCTCACACAGGGCCCTTCTGTGTCTGCAACTGAACTGTCCATCTTTAGAGGGACGATCTTGACCACAACTCCCCCTAGTCCAAACACCTCTGAATAGCTTGCTTCACCAATTTTTCGCCATCGACGACGGGACGAGGAAGGGTAGAGCGCGTGGACGTCGTCGGTAGAAAATGTCGAGACAAACGCATCAAAGTCTATCGGTTCCGATTGAGAACACGCCGAGAGCAAGTTTTGTAGAGCAGGTGAGCTAGCCGAACTCTCGCCCTTAGGCTTGGGTCGAGGTGGAGGTCTAGTTTGAGCTTGTTGTTTGGTGGATGGCCGAGGATGGGCGGTGCTGGAAGACGCTTCAAGTTCGGGCTGCAGGCGTATTGCCGGCTTAGTTGGTGAAGCTTTGGTTTTTACTTTAGAGCTAGACTGTTTAGTTGACCTAGCTCTGGTAGCATTGGCTCGGCGATAACAGGTTGCTTCTCTGCTAATTTCTTAGTCGGGGAAGTGGAAGGTTGATTCTTCTGAGTTACAGGTTTTGACTTTTTTCGAGGCAAGGGTATTTCCACACTCATTATGCTCCGCCTCGACTTTGACGGAGCCAGGGGAATGGACTTCGCTGACACCAACGAAGGCCTCTGTGTGGACGATGACTCTGTCGGAGGCTCTCTGTTTGCGAGCTCGGGCAGGCCTATTGGCGGTTTAGTCTCGTCAGGTCTAGTTGTAGTGTAAGGTGGAGTTTTAACGGGCTTGGAAGGTCCAGGTTCGGATTTAGTTCGACTTGGGCCGGGAGGTGGTGGGGGCACGGTCTCCGGCTCCTTCTCTAGCTGTGCAACAGCATCCAAAAACGCCATTTCATCCTCCGAGTCGACCGGACTCGGTAAATCGTCTTCGGGAGAGAAGGGGCGTGGGGAAACGGGAGCCGCAGGAAAGGAACCCCCGCTCGACCGACCGTGAAAGCCGGGGGCTGGCCCTCCGCTTAGTCTGGAGCGGACAGGAGGGGAACCAATCATGGCATATTGTCGTGTGAGGGGTTGGAGGGAAGGACGTCG
Source organism: Ceratorhiza oryzae-sativae (assembly GCA_030998015.1). Lineage (NCBI taxonomy): Eukaryota > Fungi > Basidiomycota > Agaricomycetes > Cantharellales > Ceratobasidiaceae > Ceratorhiza > Ceratorhiza oryzae-sativae. The sequence goes on from JARWMV010000245.1 coordinate 303,904, forward strand.
GGTGTGATGGGCTCCTGAATCAGATTCGTCTGAAAGGACTAAAACGGATGGTGGTTTTCGGGCCGGCGTTCGTTGGGTGCGTGCAGGAACAACCGGAGACAGCCGTCGGGTTGCATGCATCGGGGGATACCCTCCCGGAATAGAGGTAACTAAATCCTCCGAAATATCGGCAATTCGACTCTGGTGTGACTTGGATTTGGCCTTTGGCTTTCGAGGTGACTGCCTCTTGGATCGCGATGGGGATTTAGCGAGATTGGAAACAGGTGCCAATGGCCGAGCTCGCTTCTCCGCCCGACGCTGTTTGGGCGAACCTCGGATTTTGGGCGACGACGCAACTAAGGGTTTACGTTTTCTTGGTTTGGCTGGAGAAGATGATATGGACAACACGCTCAACTCGGCGACCAGATTTTCTTTCTTGTTTTTCGCGATAGACTTTGACGAGAAATTTTGACCAGATTTTTTCGCCGATGTGGCAGAATTTCTCGTTGTTCGAGTCTCGACTGGAGATATCACGCGAACGCTAGACGAGCTCTCAGACAGCGGAGAAGTAGGGGGCGCTATCCATTCCTGTTCTCGGCTAGGAGTGTACAAGCGAGAAGCAGATACAATCGCGGTCGACCGCCGTCCATAAGTGTTTACCCGGCGAGTTTGGAGCATACTAGCTAAACGGTTAAAAGTAAGAGAATGTTTGTTTGTTGATTGCCGTGTCTCATCTCACGTGGTTTACGAAGTGGCTGTGCCTCTTGTGTCATCTGTCTGTTTGTAATTACATTATACACGTCGACTATCAAACCGCATGGTCGCGAACTCAAACCGCCCAGAGGGAATCGGGGAGACGGGGAAGGAAGGAAAAAAAGAAAATCAATCACGAAACCAGGGAGAAGTTAGTCATAGGCCTGTTACCGCGAGTTAGTGACCCGTTCCAACCCACCACCCCGTCTGACTTCGGCCGCATATATCAAGATGGATTTAAGCCTGGGGAAGAGACGGATATCCAACTGCTGCTTCGCACGTATTACACAAGCGTAATCGCACTTAGGACCCTCCCTCCCGAACTCATTATCCACATATGCCGGCTCGCCGACTTTGTCTCACCCAGACCAGACCCCCAGGCCTCATCTTCGTATCAACACAAACCTAGCAGATACCAAAAAACCGTCTTCCGCACAAGCGAAGCGCGCAAAATCGTCCCTTGGTTCCGCACACCAGCCCTATCCCATACCACGCTCCGTACCGCGCAGCGAATCGAATTCCACGTGTGCTCACATGGATCATATCCGGCAAGTCGATCTTTCTCCGCCTACACGTTCTACGCCAACTCTTTATCGACGACCCAGCGCCGTGTGCCCTGGCGAAACTTCAGCCTTCGGCTCGTCTCCCCCACGCGTCCGAAACAAGTGAAAACTCGCTGGGACGATTCACCCCTTAGTTGGCCCTGCTTCGAGGACTCAACGCTTCCGCCCGATGCGGAACCTCAGCCAAGCGATCCAGGTGTGGTAGTTCTAGACAGGAAACACGAGCTTTGGGAGTGGGCAGAGGTGGGAGATTGGGTGGAGGTGACTGTTCGGGCGCATTACAGTTGGGAGTTGGCGAGCTTTAAGCTGGATGGAAGTCTGCGGGTTTTCAATTGGTGGGACCGTCGACGGACATGATGAGACTAATTCAGAAGCGGACAGAGTAGAGGTGTATATTAACCGTAGAATTAATTTGGGCCGACAAATTGGTACAGCACACGTCGAACGAGGCCAGATAGATGTGTCGGGCTCGTCTATAATCGATCCTGTCATAAGGCTAATATTAGGATTTGATGAATAACGCACCTGATAAGTAGCCATAACCATACCCATCCCTACCGCGCTCAATAGGTTCTCGCCACCAGGGACGATGGGAACCCATCCCCTTCTCCGCATCACACCCCATGCACTCTCCAAGCCCCTTGGAAGGACGTACATCGCAGCTCGCCTCTTCGGCGCTTCTCTTCGACTAGAAGAGACAGCCCTGACAACAGCCCGCCCAGCCAGAAAGATCCTCGGGAGATGAGTGCGAAACGAGCACCGGGAGAGAGGTGTTTGAGGCGTGGGGAGAGGTATAAATTATGTTTGATGCAAAAGAAAGCTGAATATGTGAAAGAAGACGTTGAGTATGCGAAAATCGAGACGTATAAAAAACGCACTTTGGTAAATAACGACAAAAACTCCGAGAAATGCTGAGCTCCGGGCAGTTCCATATGCAGTCCGGCTCAACATCTTCCCAGGTTGCCTCATAAACTCACTGCGCTTAAACAAGAGCATTGGAATAAAGTGCAACGCTCCGTAAATTGGCGCCATCCATGCCGAAACAGTTATAAACCTATCCAACGGGACAGAGCAGCACGAGTCAAAGAATGGATGCACGGCCTCGCTGGAGTAAGGTTAGAAAATGTTGATGAAAACAAAATTAGATAAGTTGGCCTACCAGGACGCGAACCTCGGCCCAAAATCGCCTCTTTGGGCAGCTTCTAGCTGTGCCTCAAGAGCAGCCTTATTTCCGGGTGTAGTCCGCTATAATCCCCCATTAGTCTCAAGGTACCCACAACCGAGCACCAAAATAGACACACCTTCCAGCTGATCAGACGCTTAACGTCCTCCAAGTCGAACGTGCCCTTTCGAACCAAATCATGGTTCATGCTCACTGCTTCCGGCGGAACCTTGGAAGCAGTCTGGATCCTGTGGTCAATGGGTGAATACTCAGCCAGAAATGAGCGGTGTGATTCATACCAAACCCGGTAACTCCGGGGGATCGTATCTGGGCTGAGCAAGAACGCATAGAGAATTTGGCCACAGCTGCGTGGTTGGATAATTTGAGTGAGAGGTATGGTTATCCGGACGTTGCAAAAGTTCACCATAGGCTGAAGACCATCACATCTCCAAACGGGATTCTAATCCCGAATCTGCCTGACCAATAGTTGTATGAGCCTTGCAACCCACTGCCCACGCAACACTGAGTTAATTTGAATGTTTGGGCGAGACCCAAACCACTAACCGAACGAATAACTGTTGTGCAATCGTCAATCTCCTCCCTTTCGCTTCAAAGGCAACAGTCAACCCCGCTATGCCACCGGCGACCAACGCATGCCATCTTGCTACTGGTTTGCGAACAAACACGTCTCGGCTCGGAGGCTTTTGCTCTTGCGCTAAAGCATCCTCCGCCTCTTCCCTGTGTTCTCGTTTGGTTTTCATGTATATCGGAGAGTTTGTACCGCCGGGTGTATCTTGGCCAGGTGTTGAATCTGGGGGCGTATAGTGGAGTATAGAAGGAAGTTGTTCGTTGGGTATAAGTGGGAGGCTGTTGAGTAGGAACTTGTAGACCGCGACGAATCCACCGATCATGGCCGCGAAACGAAATGAATCCGTGCCAAAGAGCGCATTGCGAATAAGAGCGAACTGGACTTTCCTGCATGGAATGATGATGGGCTTGATTGAGTTGCGGCGAAATGGTACACTCTCACTTGGGTGTACGAAGAATTTTGAACAGGAGAAGGAACACGTTGACTCCGGAGCGTATACCAAAAGCCAGAGTTCCAGCGCCTATGCACCAGTCCAGATACATTTATTTGGTGTTCGAATGAAATATCTATGAATAAAACGTACGTTTTCCGCCCCTCCATGCATGAGCAAGACATTCCGCTATAGTCTCGAGCTCTGTGGGACGTTCACCCCTGTCTCGCCATACCAGCCTCCTTGCCTCTCGCCTCAGCTCTTGATCCTTTGCGAGCGCAACCAAATTCTCAAACGAGCGCGTCGCCATGTGAATTGGGGTTTTGGGCGTCCATGTGCCAGGTGTATGAGATGGCGTAACCTCAGAAAAAGGACCGAGCGAGTGATGATGAGTGAGCTCTGGACGAGTCATATTATCTAGACGCTCAAATATCAAGGCGATGATAGAGTAGAGACCAAGAGGAAGAGCCAAGAATGCGGGGTGTGGTTGGGCCGGCAAAGGCAGGTCCCTCGTTTGCCGAGGTATCACGTGGAATGCTGGCTGGATGAATTAGCGCCGGCGCCTCGTTTCGGAGCGGACATATAGCTTGCTCAAACCGAGGCCTTTTGATCGCTCTGCTCGGGACTATTGAGTGTCTCGGCGTTAGACGACGCCCCTGACCGCACATGTGTTCCATGGCATTCGTAGGTCCGTCGGTATGTTTGACTTGATTCCTCGCGCGCACTGGACCTAGTCACTCATCCTGGTCGAAGCTGTTGAATTTGGGGCGGCAATAAGCCCTCCGCGACGTGCCCTCTGTACCGCACCACATGAGACAAACTTACGGGAGCTTCAAATGCGCAAGATATCGAGGATTGGCTGCCCGTTTAAAAAGCGTTTGGCTTAACAGTTGAAAAACGTCGCTACGAGGCAAGTTCGGCTCTGAATTGTAACATTCAAGAATTCACGCTTCAGTGCTCAACAGCGACACCACGATGTGATGCACGAAGCATCTTGCGCCAAAAAATTTGATCCTCTGAGTCACCTTAGTGGGCAAAGAAGGGTTTGGCTCTTGAGGGGCAGGCCAACAGCCTTGATTCGATTGTGGAGGCTTTCATACGCACTAATACAATCAACACGTTGCTTGTTCAACAATATATCGTTGGGCATGACTCATTCCCTGCGAGATTGATTTTATACCTCCCACAAATGCATACCAACCTCCACGAAGGATACGATGTGCCCAAGCTTTTCCCGTTCGACAATATATCGTGCTCAGCCAGCCCCGAAAGTGGGCCCTTTTGTTCATTGCTAGCGATAGAGTCTATCTAGCTTCTAATAAATGCTAGTTGCGGGTTCAATGGCAATCTTTCGTTTGGAACCCCCGCCTAACCCAAATTGTTGAATATCTATACCCATTTCATGGCTCCACTTCGATCCGATCGCAGAATTCTATTATTGATCGGCTGGTGAAGCGATCGCACACTCATGTCATCGACATTGATCATCAAAACTATCCCAAAATATACTTATTAGCATCTGTCACGTAGGGTCCAACCACTGTCGTCGGCAATTGGCGTCAACCCAGTGGTCCTCTTGCGGACGCCGAGTATCCTTTGTTGGAGGAGTACCAGGCTTCCGATATCCCTAAACGACCAGGTTACTTGCGTATATCGAAGCGAACGACACAGATACATCACGGTCATACTTATGTAAACCCCTGACTACCTTCTCGACTGACTCCGCACTAGGAATTTCATTCAAACAAACGGCTTTTCACATCTGCAGACGTCTTTGCCCACTCCTATACTCTGGTACTCTCGGCTGCAGTGTCAAATTAGATGACACGCCACGATGGCCGGCTCACAAGACGGTGGGGAAAGTGCGCACGTTTGATGACAGAGCTTCACTGTAGAACTCTCTGTTCGACATAAGCGGTATCGAGGCAGGTAGGAAATGCAGGTACGTCGAGTAGGTGAAGTAGCGCTTCTCCTTGGATTTTGGATGATGAGTAATATCCGGGTGCAATATTATAGGATATTCGCTTCAAGGACAACAGGATCATGTGCAAGATGCCTGTGTCAAAGCTACCCTCAAGTATGCCACGTTCACTGAAATATCATTCAGTTATCTTTGTAAGGACCTTGTCTCAGTCGACCGTTCTCCGTGTCTAATATCAAAGCACGAAACACAGACATTATCGTGCAGGTAAGAGGCCGATGACCCCGGAAGGCGAAGCTCTGTCGCGGACGCAATGCCGACACTCAGCAATCTAGCTTGGTTCCAGTCTCTGGTGCATCCCCAATAATCACTAACCAATCGGAGAGAAAACTCAACAAAGGTGTTAATACACCCAGATCCTCAAAACAGAAACAACGTTCCGCCATTCCGCCAACATTTTAGCCAGACAGGTTCGGAATCTTTAAGCAAGGGGCTGGTCAAGGGTGCAGCTACCACTGCTTTTGACTTAGCACTTTGGCCCATTGGAAATTATCAATCATGAATACTACTTTGTCTAGGCCAACGTTGAAATGATTCGGCCGAGCTCTTCATTCGTTTTATGCATATTCTTAGAAAGCATTGCGTCCCGAGGGCCAAGGAGACCCCTGATAACCATTCAGGCGATACGCGCTCGAAGCCTGTTTGACTAATAGGTGAGGGGAGTTATCGCTTAGTCACTCCAGGGGTTGGCTATGGTTCTGCAGATCAGTTACCCGCAAGAGCGATTCGCGCAACATGTGTCACAATATTACTCCAACCAACGAGAATGGTCAACATCCACTCAGTGAGCCGGTCGGCACAAAGGTCATGTGTACTCCCGTGGTATCCAATGAACCCAGCCTGTTGGTTGAGTACCACCCGAGGTCGTGTTCTAAAGCACGTGCTGCCGTATTCTTAAGATAACTAGGCTCTCCTAATGCTTGGCATCGTCTATCGCTTGTTCTATCTACGAGCGGAAATCTCGTATCTCAAATGAAATTTGAGTTTCGTAGACATCGGATAACCTAGGGGAATGCGATGATATTCCGTAAAGGCACTTCGATGGCCACAAGGGTGAATGCCTCAAGTACTGCCGCGCATATACATTATAATAAGATTCGGCACTCAAGTTGTTCAGTCCCTGGCAACTTGGTCCATACTTTGGTATATAAGACTAAATATCAGCATGAATTTCTACATTGATCATATCGTCTGGGCTGGAAATCGGGCTATCGCACTTCCTACGTTTCGTTAGAAGTAGTCATGGTATCGAATACCGTCCCCGGAACGGACGACGTTAGCACCGGTGCTAAAGGTTTCTTCTGTAATCAGCCCTGCACCGGTCGCCACAATACCGACTGATGAGCAAAGATAGAACTTGGCCTAGCCGAGAGGCTGATTTCCCGTATCTATTCAGTGTGGGCGTCTTTATCACTGCTACCGTTGACAAAGAACTTTTGGCGAACTTTTCTGGTTTGGATTTCAAAAGTCTGCGTATTCTTCTTGTGTAAGTTCCTCCAGTCATCTCGTCATGTGTGTCATGTGGATGAGCTTGTCAGTCGCCTCCTGAAAGCCTATATAACCCCCCATGTTTTGGAGGGGTAGAGCACCAAACTTTTCTCATGCATTTACTGTGGTCTCTCATTGCAGCCTTACAGGCGGCAAAGCTCGCGGTTGGGGCAGACACATGCCCCGCAGACGGTGCCCTCGACACCAAGGCACCCAAGACAAACATATGGGCACCTCTAAGTCGCTCGGATACAAAAAAGATCGAAGATTGGTTGTACCAACGAAAGGAGCTTAACCTCACTCGAGTAGAGAACGCGACTTTGAGGTAAGCTTCTGGTTCTGACGTGCTGTTGGGGAACTTACTCTATGGTGGCGAATAGTGACAATAAGCTATGGCTGATCGAAAGTATTGTGCCGAACAAGACAGACGCTGTGAATTATCTTGACATGAAGGGAAGAGAGCCAGCAAAATACGCCCGAGTGAGTTTGAACAATACCCAGCCAACTTATATTAATGTCATTCCATAGGCTGTACTATACTTGGGTGGCTTGAAGACGCCGCTAGTTCAAGAGTATATGGTTGGGCCACTGCCTATTTCTTCGGATACCCGATATTCGCCTTATGGATATGTGTATCAAAACTCTACCGGAGGAGTTGGCGGCTACGGGGCTTTTCCCTTTAACGCTCGATACACGACCAACATCGACAGTACGTTCCCCCTTTGTATATCCTTGACACTCGATTTAATCGCTTTTTTTTTTGTTAGGTGCTGCGATTGACAGCAAGTTTCGCTCCTATTGAACCGCGAGTTAATACTGAGTCTAGGATCTTACAGAACTTGTCGTCTCTTTCATGTCACCACTTGCAAATATTACGGAGGACTTGATCGGAGGCGCCTATACTGGGTCGGCTGATGACAAGATCGCATACTCGTGGCAGGTACGTGATTTATGAATGATTTATTAGAAGCCACTTGCTATAAATGAGTGTCGTTCTACAGGGCCCAAACTCTTTTGACGGCAACTGGCGAAGGTAGGTATTTGTTCATGCAAAGTGCTGGCTTTGGTCTGAAGATAATCATTTAGATATTGGATATTCTTTGTGGGGAAAGGAAATGGCGCACAATACCTAGCAACGACAGGATTGTTCGCATATATCGATACAAGCGGCACAGACGCGTCACAATGGTCTCTCAGGTATGTACTTCTCTCTAGTCCTTGCCAAAACAAACAAACAAACAATGAAATCAAATTAACCCCTGTTAGGAAAATCGTATACAACAACCAAGTCTTTACCTCCGCAAATGCCTTTGCAGACGCCTACAGGTCTGGTGCCCTCAAACGCGGTGTGAAGGCGGATCTGAAAAATCACGATTGGTCAACCCGCAAGAAGATGGGCAAAGCGCGCACGTTGGATGATAGGACTACACCGAGGAACGTGTTGTTTGAAGGAAGTAGAGTTAAGGCGGACCAGAAGCAGCAGTATGTAGAGTGGATGGGATGGAGCTTCTACTTGGGATTCAATCGGTAAGTCGACGTTTGGGCGTGAAGGATGGGACACATATGCTCCGCAATAGCGACACAGGTTTGACTTTATGGAACATAAATTTTAAAGGAGAAAGGATTATATATGAGGTGTGTTATTGATATTCTATTAATCCAGGCGGCGCCAACTAAAATTATTTGCAGCTGTCGTTACAAGAGGCCGTCGCACAGTAAGTCATTTGTCTTATTCCCTACAAGATGCTAAACATATTGGCATACAGCTATGGAGGGAATGACCCTGTGAGTGCTTGCGTTCGATATATTGTCGCCGCTCAACAATTCGTATAGCTTCAATCGACGGCCGCATACCTTGATCGTCACTTCGGAATAGGACAGGATACCCGACCGCTTTTGTCAGGCTACGATTGCCCTTACGGCGCACTCACTTTAAACGCCTCGTATCATATTCAGGACAAATACGTGACGTCCCCTGGTGCTATCTGTATATTTGAAGTGTGTTTGAGCCGCATATTATCCCATGAAATGAGCTAATCTTCCGCATATTAGGCCGATCTAACATTCCCAACGAGTCGACATGCTGATACTTCGTATGTCAAACCAAATATCATTGCAAGGTTGGCCGGACACTGATAATCGTATAATTATCTGCAGGAATAACTGGTATGGAAGCACAAGGGGCACAGCACTCACAGTCCGCACGATGGCCACCGTGTATAACTACGACTACATGTTCGACTACATCTTTTATCTCGAGGGAACTGTCGAAGTTAGGATGGCTGCTAGCGGTTATCTCCAGGTTAGCCCACAATTCATACTAGGGCCATGTGGATAGACGTGTAACCTCATACTCGTAGGCTACATACTGGGACCCTTTGCAAGACGACTATGGAACCAGGATACAGAAGACGACTATGGGCTCCATTCACACGCATGTGATAAACTACAAGGTAGATCTGGATAGTAAGTTCAACTTTTTTTTCCAAAGACAAATATAATAATTATCTATTAGTCGCTGGAATGTCGAACTCGTTACAAAGTAATGAGGTGTTCGTCGAAGAAGGTATTAGATTCTAGTAAATGCCCTGAAGCTTTTTCTAACTCTCTAACAAGTTACAAAACCATGGACTGACGAAGAGGATGGCCCAACCCGCCAACTCCGCATAAACCGTACATGGGTCTCGACCGAATCGCAAATCAACTTCGGAGCCAATGGCCAAACAGCCTACCTCATCGCCAACAAAGACAAAAAAAATCAGTGGGGCTACCCTAAGGCCTATAGGTTTCAGCCGGGGTTACATGCGATTCACAACGTAAGTTATTAGTTATTTGACTCCTGAGTACGTACGTGAATGCACGGGGACTCTGATACAATATCGACGCCATCTAATCCATGTCATCAAGCGTGTTTTCCTGACGTATCTCCTTGGTTCTAGCCTGTTCAGGGTGCCCGTCGCTTGCTGAAAAACGCACGGTGGGGGGAGTACGACCTCATGATCGTGAAAAGGAAAGACACCGAGCCGTCTAGCTCATCAACGTGGAACCAGCACCTCCCTGTCGTTCCTCCCGTAGACTTCAGCAAGGTAAGACAGGGGTTTGAAACCCAGTACACGACGAGGCCATCAGTTCTAACCATCATCACTCACGACGTAGCTCTTTGATCCACCTGAAAGCATTGATCAGGAGGATCTAGTTATTTATGCCAATCTTGGAATGGTGCGGCCTATTACCTCGTTCAGCTAGCAACTGTGCTGACAAACTTCTTAGCATCACATCCCAAGAGCCGAAGATACCCCCAACACTTTGTTCACTGATACACGCTCCTCCTTCATTCTAAGCCCTTTCAACTACTATGACGACGTGAGTCGCAATTTGCTTTATTCAAGGCCCATGCTAAACCCATGCGATGCGCCCATCTACAGGAGCCATCACGCGATATTCGCAATGCGATACTGCTCCAAGCCAATAAGGATGGCAAATATTTAGTTGATGAACCAGGCGATACAGAGACGGTGTGCACGCCTCGCGGAGTCCCATCAATTCAATATATTGGACAGCTATCATAAGATGGCTAGGACAACGTGGTGCATTCACCAGACGTCAGTGGGCTATCCTTATGGGGCCATTAGTCACGTATCCATTTCCATTTCTTGGCTTGTATTTCAGAATTTCAAATCGACAACTTGTGAGCTGAAAGTGTAGAGTCTGATCGCCAGTGTTAAAATAACTGAGTAACACCCCAAGTGGTCAATATGGTATCTGCAGTACGATCTGCAGACAGATTCGGCAGGTGGGTTGTCCTGTACTTGCACCATATTGAACCAGAACTCGTGAGGACCGAAAGATGGGCTCCGTGAGTCAGTAGAAATTTTAACGGAAACCATGAGGAGTTAGACGAGCGCATAGAGGAAGAAATCCGTAAACAGCAGGGATTTCCTCGTTTCCTTGACTTCTTCGTATCGCGTTCCTGCTACAGCTCCTTGGTTCTTTGTCACTCGTTTATGGCGTTCGGGAGCCTCACGTGAACATCAACCGCCCAGCGGGCTGACCAATCTTTATTGGCCAGATATCTTCCAGTTTTGGGCCTATAAAATTTGCGCTTATCGCCAGATAGCTGGTCGCGCTAGAAAGGATTTTTTAAATTCTCTGGAATGTTGCTCGCCTGCGGTTTCCCGAGCGATTTGAAAACCATGCCGCAACACGCCTGCGGAGAAGAAACAATGCACGTTAAAAAAAAAAACTGTAGTTTCCGACCATTTGTAGTAGGAATATCGTGGTGATGCTCATTTTTCCACGGCGCTCGAGCCTTGCGCCTGGTCACCAGATGCCACTTCAAGCGCATCCATCAACTTCCGAGAAGGCTATTCCGCATGCTGGTCGATTCACAAATAGGCATAGAGCATAGTGTGTTTTATATACATCAAGTAGCCATGTGTACTGAAATATTACCGTGAGCATGTTGTATGGGCTTGGATATCTATAAAATGATGCAATGAAACATACTGCATATGGTTGATTCGAGTGCGCAATTAATCTACCCGCGCACTCGTTTCATGTACTCTATCATAGCATACGGCATCCTGTCTATCGGCGCTGAAAAAAGAAGCCCAGGATATCGTCCGGAGCTGTGGTAGTTCTCGGAACAACATCTCATTCGCCAGCTTCTCGGCGGCAGTGGTTTCGCTTTCATACTCCTCTGAGCATTTTGGGCATTTTTGAGCCCAGATCGAGCCTTCAGCGCTTTTGCAAACTGAATGTCTTGAGTGTGACTAGAGATGGCTGCGTGTGGCGTCAGGTATAGGCCCATGTGTAGTGATTGCAGAAATTTCAATGGTTTCAGTTCGTTAGACAGAGCAATCTAGTTAAAGCCATGCATCAGCGTCATTCGACACAACTAGGGAAAAGACGCACAGCATAATCTTCTACTCCTTCGTTGGCAAAATAAGAGTCGTGATCTTTGGGAAATGTATTCCAGAAACCGCATAGTTCAATTGTGGGGGTGGATAATCTTAGGCGAGGACTAAACAAGGTACACCTTGAGATCGAGAGTTCTTCCACATGTTGGCAGTGAGAACGAAGTGTTTGGATAATAGATATATCCGGGCCATGGGCATTGACTATGTGGATTCGACGTAGTGAGGAGGGCAACCGTGACACTACATTGTAGTACTGGCCAACAGGGCTAGCCCCTCAGTTGTATCCGCTAGGGAGTTGAGTTCAAAATCTCTGTGGGCGTCGATTACCGCTGTATGTAACTTGCTAAATTGCATGAGCATATCCGGTGATACCCCCCGTCCAAGAGCCGGTGATAAGACTCGAATCTCCCTAAATTTACGGATCAGCTCAATGTGGATGCTCAGAACGAATCACACTAACCTCACATATCCTGTAATCCCGAGCCTGGCAATGACCTCCCAGTCATTTTTCTCCCGAACATACAGTACGCGATACCAAGCCTTTTGGACAACTGCGTGGTAAGTTCGGGAGGATTGACTAAAACCTCTCAAGTACGCAAAATTGCATTTTGGGACAACGCGAGGATATAGAGAGAATTGATCCAGGGACTTTAGTGGCGCATCATCAAGCAGAGTGAGATTGATGATATATTCCAACAACTCATGTGGGAGTCTATGAGATGCGGGGATACTGATCCAGATAGGTATTAGTTGCCGTTGCTAGCCTACAAATTTGAGTCACCAAACCTTTGAGGTTGTAATCTGGGAGCTACATCCATCCTAGAGCGTTGATGCCGAGATGTGCTACTCGCGAAGAATTGGTAAATGTATGAGTTTTGCTGCCCATGTTGCACAGAGTTGTGTCTAACCATTATAAACGAAGGACCAAGGCTTTATAAGGATCTACGAGCCATTCATGCATTCACTTGAAACTGTCTAATGAAACACTCTAGTTTCAGCTTTCAAAATGATACGCAGCGCTCTTCATGCTCTTCGAGGTATCGGATAGTCTCAGGCGCAGCATATATGCGCCTGTTGGGCAGCCTCCCTTCTCTAAAGTGCTCATCCGTGTTATCGGGTGTCAGCGGACAAACGGTTTTCAAATTCAGCCCTTTTACATGTCTCTTCTTGAAGCGATCGAGTTTAAGGCTGATATAATCGGAACCACTTCGCACTCTGATGTGACAAGTTCTGACGGACAGCCAAATCGCTGATGCAAATTCCTGTGCTAGGCTTGATGCCTAAGCAGGTTTTGAGCAGTCCAAACGCTACTCTGGGTGGAGCGCTACTTGGGTTAAAAGCGCCTGGAAGCTTCCTTAGAGTTCTCAGCACTGCACGGCGGCGACTCCTGGCTGTGCCATAACCCTAATCACCAAATAAAACCGAAAGTCTATGCCCTACGCCTCACTATTATATTATAGTAAGAATATCCTAGTAACTAATCGCCGAAGGGAAAATTTTCCACCTCTTTGGCGGCAGCGAATGGATTGAATTACACGTAGGTGCGGGGTTGCGGAGCTTGTCAGGTACATTCTAGTGAAACGCTGAGCGAGTGTAACAGAACTCTTCATGCACCAGTCAACGCACAAGGTGCTGGCAGAAAGAATTTCAAAATCTTGTGCTACAAGGTCATCCACAACTATCAACTCTCAGCATATGCCTCGCATTCCAGCCCCCTAAGCATTGGCTGCGACGAGAATACGCGTGGGGTAATTTAAGGTGTCTTGTACTACAAGTATCAGTGGTGGACATGGTGTTACGAAAGCGCAAATCTTCACTCATGGGAACGGGGCTCACAGGTTCGACATACTTGTCGTTTCAAGACCGTTGCCCAGTCAAAGCTCGCCTCGTGCACTGTCCTTACAGTGTCTCAGTTCTGTCGGATTTGTTTGTGCTGCACTGAATGGTATGGCTCATCACCTCGTGCTGAGCATTATCAATGAATGCCTTCGAGCATAGTCATACCACGCCGTTCACCCTGCCCCCCAAGCGTGTTCAAACCGTGTCAAGGAGCTGTGCCTTGCTGCTCGTTTAGCACAACAAAGGTATCGTGGTTGATGTCTACCTTTATCGCTCTGAACAATGGTGTCCTACCGCCCCCCTTCTCGCCTCCGATGCGCCGAAACCACCGCATATGGCCCCACCCGGCAACTATTTCGCTGGTTAGTCCTCCAAGAGTAACAATATCCCATCCTCCCCGCAGCGCATCTTATTCATCTGTTTCCACGATAGGAAAGAGCGATAAAGCAACCAACAACTTTGTCGCCTTTTAAGTGACTGTTCTAATAGGTTCTTATAGAAGCAATCGGTGCACAGAACGAGCTGCCATATGTCAACTTAATCACTTTAAAATGTACGTTTAATTTTTGTAGGAGCTGTTTATAGTGGATCTGTGCTACCGGCCATCTTTTGGATATACTTCGTCATGCACTCAGCTGAGCCGTTCATCAGCCTTGACAGAGCGTAGATTTTGGTCGTTTTGCGAAATATACAATAGACTCAGATAGGTTGGGATCAAACTCGGTCACTATACGACCCAGCGGTTGCTATATGGCTCAATCCGTAAAAATAACGAGCGACGCACATACAGCGTTTCTTGACAACCCTACTGATTGCGATCCAGAAATATCAGTCCATAGTTTACGAAATTCTTGCACAACAACGCTTGTTTTGTCTGTCCATTAGCTTCTCGCAAACTTCAAGACACCCCTATTCAACGTTCAGGATCTTACTCCCTTCCACCAGGTGTCAAGCAAAACGGATGACGTCAAGAATATATTGATATAGAAATGTTCACCTCAACTAAATAGGTGAGTAAGCATATATATTGAAATACTTGATAGTGTCGTTTATACTCGGTGCCCCGCCTAAGCCATAATTTAGCGCTTCCTAACGATTCAGACTGACGCCAATTTCTGAAAAGCGCCGACGCTGCCAGTGAGGCTTAGACCTGTCGCATGGAGATCTTATCTATCAGGTGGATCAGGATGTGATCCATGAGGTGTTGTTTTTGACGTGGGTAATTGACGTTTGAGAAGCAGGTGCTAGATCGCCCCCTGATAATTCGTGCAGCCGTTTGTCACTAATGAAACCACGAGACCAGCAACATATTGGAGATAAATTAAATTTTCCGAGCATCAAAACGACCTGAAACACAATGCATATTTAACGAATAGACTCTTGAGCCCTTTTGTGCAGGCTAGCCCCTGACCGATCTTCATTGAAAAATGAGGCCCACGATATCTCCGCCAGAGATGGCTGAGATGAAAAAATAATTAAACTCGCTGCCCTTTCAGTCTGTGCGTTAGTTCACGTGTGCTTCAGAGCAACCAGCGCATGGGGTGCACCAAATGCCCCTGTGTGAAATTTGTGAAGTTGTAGCTATATGCGTCGTTTTGTGCTCCTCGATAGCGTCGTGAGAAGTCAAGTATACTCCTGTGTGAAGCGATCTTAATTTTGAAAGGCGTTTGACTTCTTTTGACATCGACTCCTATCATGATCACGTCAACATGAGCTCTCCACCCGTGTTAGTGGTGTGGTTAAACGCACCGCATATTCCTCAGTTCCGTCTGCACTAAAATACGACTGGTGCTCTCCCGGGAATAATGCCCAATATGGACATGGATGGACCCCGCTTTCCTCGGAGGAATTCGTCAAACGAGGACTAAATTGTGTGCATCTCGAGATAGATAGCTCCTCAAGGTCTGGGCAAGAGGCGCAGAGAGCCCGTATAACAGATGCATCTGGACCATGTGCATTCACGATCCATAGACGACGAAGTGACTTTGGCATGCGTGGCGTTAAAATGTTATAACGTCCAAGCGGAGCCGAATGATGACGAGGATCAGAGTGCTCGGCAAAAGGTGTGAAATCGTGATGAACGTCAACAAACGCCGTGTGTAAGTTTGGATAATCTAGGAATACGGCACTTGATGTCGTCTCTGTCAACGCAGCCGACAAAACTCGAATTTCCCTGCACATAATCAGAAGTCGTAAATTGACCTATGGGTTGGCGAATAGAGTTTTGGCTCACCTGACATATTGGCAAACCTTAAATTTTACAGCAGTCTCCCAGTCCACACTCTCTCGGATGTAGAGAGTAATGAACCAGAATATTCGTACTAATTTGTTGAGCTGGCGACAAGTTTGAGATAGCTGTTTTAAGTCCATAAAGCCCGGCTTGCTGTTAGCACGTGGGAAGTTCGAGGTCGAATCCAATGGCACTGCTGAGTCCAGACTCGATGCCGCGTATCCGACAACCATGAGCATGATTTCAGGAGGGAGATTCATAGCTTGCTCTAAGGATGATCTTGTTAATAATGTGCTTCCGGATGGACCTTGATCCAAGTTTGCCGCAAATACAATAAATAGGGAAGAGATAGCCAAGCTAGGCAATCGGTGGGATCGTATTTGGTGAGATAGGACTGAGGATGTTTGGGGGGCTTATGAGTGAGCTTTATATAGTCCTCTGAGGTATCTAAAACCTAAGGCTATTGTTGTGGATCAATGACGTGATCTCAAGCTCAGGATGAGCAGACATTCTAGGCGAGGTCCATCTATTCCTCGAACTTAGGCAGGCTTCACTACAAATGATGCCATAATAGTGCTTAATCAAAGTGTGCATGAGGCAAAATGGCCCCTACATACGTCCTCCTTATTGTTGCATACACCTCTGAGTAATCTGCTAGTTGAAACGAATAGGGATATCACATGGACCATGCAAAGGTATTGTGTTGTGTTTTGATCTCCACAGTATAGAGCTTTTCGAGGCAGGACCCAGGGATTCAGAAAGTATTAATCGACCAGCTTGATGATATCGGCCTGCACGCTGGCCAAAGAGTTGAGCGTCTATCAAAGGCTCCCCCCGTTGTGACAATGGAGAAACATCTCTCTGCATGCTGTTGGTATGTAGATTGTAGCCGAGAAATGATAGGATAACAAAGATCCATGAATTCAGGCTTGATTTGGGTCGTTCTAGATCTAGATTATCGCCCTGGCGCCTGTGAAATCGAAAGGCGCTGGCACGAGGCTGAAAAGACTTTTGACTGGCGTCTACGGGGCATTGGGGGTGGGGTGAACATTGTAGCCGATTGGCAAGATTGGCAATCAGGGGGAGGCTTATTCAGCCACCATCAAGTCACGTGTGCGAAGCCGCGCTTGCTTTGCACTCGCGCCCGACGTTGGTGAACTTGACATTCATCGCACAATAAATGACAGACGTTCGCCTGACACGCAACACGCCACCATCAGCTGGAATAGCACTTGTGGGCACCCGTCAGAGCACGAAGCGACCGAGAGAGCGATCCGGTATGCTCATACACTGCGCTTATATTGTGTTTACCTCATTGTGTTCTGCAGCATCACCATACTTTGATCATAGCGCCGAGGGAGAAACTCAGCCAGAAATCGACTCCGAAGAAGCAGTGCTTAGCCTCTCTGATCTCATACGCCCGCTCAGCACGACCCCTTCTCCCGAGCCCTCTCTGCACTTCGGAACCCCGCCTTCTGCTGTCCGGCTTCACGACACCATAGCCACGACTCTATCACAGGATGACTCTAATCGCACTTATGCTCAACAAGACATGCCCGAGGAGGATGACCCGGAGGAAGTAATTGACGATTCAAAGGCCGCCGAGATGCGCCAGATGGTCATGGACTGGGGATTCGGGGCCACTGACCACGGTCTGGACCAGGACGCGAGCACCCGGGAACGCAGACTCGCCGTGATGGTGAGCCGGGTATTTCTCTTGAATCACTCGTATTGATCCACGTTTTTGCGAACAGGTTATAGCTTTGACGCACCCAGCGCGTCCAACCGCATCTCAAATTGCAGCACAGGCAGAACACATTCGTGCACTGTTGGCAGAACGAAGCGTTATGATGAAACAAATAGAGGTGGGTGAAAGTCGATGGATCGCTTGGGAAGTGTGGTCTAATGATAGTGTAAGGATCTGAATGAATTTCGCCACGCAGATCGACTTGGCTTCGAAAGAACTGCCCAAGCGCTCAATGCCCGGCTAATGGTGGGTAACATATTCCAGTCCTCTACTTTATGCAATTGATCAAACGTATTCTGTTTATCCTGTGCAGAAGGGAAACAAGTCGAATAGCGCTCATACTTCAGCCAACGAGGCATTCTATCTAGACGAGAGAACCCAACATGCCGAGCTTCACTCTCGGAACGAACGTTTACACACGGAAAACGTTCGGCTAGAACGTGAATTGAGAGATGCGAAGCGAGAAATTGGTCAACTGAGGCAGAATATCGAAGAATTACGTGTCAGTCTTCTCATTAGGTGGGTCAATAGCCATCACGTCGCATGAGCATTGGTTCAATCACCAATCGTCACATTAGCCCGCGGACCCCTTCTCTAGACACTCAGGGTGCTTTCCACTCAGCGGTAGGGCCTCATTGTGTGGGCGTCTCTGAAGCAAACTGATACCGCTTGTTGTAGATGGTCTCGCCAACGCCCAACCCTCGCGGCCGTCCGAGGAAATATCCGCTCTCATCGCCCAGCCATATTACCCCCTTTCAACACTCGGCTCATTCTAATCCAGCAGCGCAGCTACCTATTTCATCTACGTCGTTCTTAATCAAGGCGCCTCGTTTACTCTACCTGGACAGCCGCCCCCTGAAAAGCGCATGCGACCAATCCAACCTGATGCTCGTGCAGAGCTCCTACTGGCTGCCGCCCGAAGAGTCGGGAAAGACCGAGTGGTTGAAGTGCTCGAAGGGTTAGAGCATGCAAAGGGTACCCCAGAACCAAATCTGGAGACGAACATACTTGACCCTTTGGTATACACTCATTCGCATACTCCGCATTCATCTCAGCGCGAAGCAATTCCAGCTACTCACAGCACCGATCACCCCGTTCGCCCTGGGCGCCCACCAAAAGCCAGTGCATCCTTTCCATCAATCACACAGCACCAGTTTAATCAGTTTCTTGTGGAGGACGCTAACCAAGCTTACCCGGGAAACGTTCGGGGACCCAACGTGGAGCGCGCTGGAGACCTCGGTGATGCAAACAGGTACGTTCACGAGTCATCTAATACAGCATAGTTTAATTGATAATCGTGCAGTGCAAACGCCCGGCGATATCCGCAGCGCTCCCAACAGCTGCAGCAAGTTGTCGTGGCGTTCACTGGGGACCCACAGGCAGATGCGCAAGCGTGTCTAGCTTCGTTCGTGTCGCAGTACCCGGGGATTTCGCCTACTCCCACTTGGAGATCAGGTACGGGGGCGCGAGACCGCATTCGGGGACTACGGACGAGCTCCAAGGGATAGATCCAGTTCGTTCAGCAGCAAGCAAGACGGCTGGGACCGTTCAGAGGACTTACTCTACTCCTGAGCTTGCGCAAAGTGCGAATCGGAGCATGGGGCTCGAAAACCTGCTGTCCGCCGCAAGGACAGTATTTCGGGCCCGAAGTCGAAGTACGACTCCCACCCCTCGGCGTGATATCTCCTCTGGCTCATCGCTGTCATCGCCTTATCGATCATCCTCTCGAACAAAGAATCTGCAGTCTCGAACAAACTCTGGCCGTGCTGGGTCGAGCCAACGTCGTCATTCGTCTCCTGCAGTCCCTCTCGGTGATAGCGATACGGAACCGGAGGATTCGCCCAGAGGTCCAAGGGTTTATTCGGCCTTGGATGTACTGGCGGACCAGGCGGCCGCAGCCCGTACGTCGCCGGACCCGTCAGCTGATCCTGGAGACGAGTCGCCCGAGTCGTCTCGACGGTTGTCTGGCCGATCAGCACCTGCCCTTGGCTCACCAGCACTATTATCGGCCTTTCGGCCTAGAGGTAGCGCGAGCTTGCCAGAGTCGTCACCGGGGTTTAGCGTGCCGCCGTCGGACTTGGATTCGTCCCCAGTTTCGTTCGAGGTTGTTGAGACGCAATCGAGGGCTGCTCCGAAGAGCTCGCTTGAAAAGCCAATCCTTGGAGTTTCGGGCATGATTCCCAATCCAACGAGCGGAGATGGTGGAGACCCAAGCATACGAATTGACGAGCCGGCGGTAGTAGCAGCTGACGGTAGGGTGGACAACGATGACCGTCAACTAGACTCTCCCCGCGGCCAAGTTCGGCTCTCCGACTCGAGCTTGCATACACCCCCTAGATCACAAAGGGCGCGTGGAAACCAGCGGGTTTGACGTGGCTCTGCGGGAAGAAGCGACCATGCAAACGAGCCTAGCCATGGGAAGGCAAGTCCCATTTAGGATTGCAGTTCATTATTCGACAATGCTATCATCCGCCTGGCTCTCGGGCTTGAACCCCCGCGCGATCCCATAGGAGGGCAGGGGCAGAGGGATTGGAAAATATTGGGCATGTCAAGCCGACCAGGTCGTTTGCCGGTTTCCCGCCCGTCCCGTTCCTAACTCTCGTCTTGCTTTACGCGAAAATGACGCTCATGAATGACTAATTTAGTCATGGTAGGCTGTAGCCTAGAGATGGGTTTGATGCAACTGAGGTTCCGGGACGTCGTCCTCGTCTCGTGCCATATCGTAGCGAATCATGAGCCAATGCGCGCGCGCATATAGTTGTTCGTGGATCTTTACCTCATTTATTCACACTGCCTTTGTATTTGTATCTTATCGCATATAGGCGCACAAACCTCCGGGTTGTCTTGCATTCAATCACGTTCGCCTGACAAGACTCATGATGGTGGTGGCTGTGTTCGCACGTTTGGCAATATGCACTCTTTATGCTTAATTTAGCAACACTGCCTATCGCAACTGTTTCGATGCTGCGAGCTGTGCCTTGCACTTCTCTTCTCGACGCGAATCTCGCTGTATACCAGAAAGAGCATATATAATTAAACCGGCTATTTCATGCTGATCATCATCATCATCAACACAGCTCGCAAAGGCTGTGGCCCAACCGCCACAAGTGCTGCGGCGCAGGCGAAAAGAAAAGCGAAAAAGGCACGCAGCCGGACACCCGAGGATCCCTTTTACGACACGATATCTCCGTCTTGCCAAGGTATCAGTGCATCTTGACCAAACGATCTGTCCATCCTGACCAAGCGTCTAGGACGTCCGGTGATTCACCATCCGGAGGATCAAAAAGAGAGCCAAAAAAAAAAAAAAAAAGAAAGAAAGAGTATATCTGGTATGCTCTAGGGTGGCGAGCTGTCTCGCGTGATTGGTACGGGCAAAGAAACGATTGGCGCTGGCGGGGAAACGCTGTTCACGTTGGCAGGTCGCTTGCTTTTTTTTTGTTTGTTTTAGTTTTGGCGGTCGCGTGGATGGCCAGGCGAGGGGACTCGGGGTGAGGTATTTTGCCAAGTGCCGGCTAGGGCGTTCCTATATGTAGAACCCGGCCATCCCCGCTTGGCCGAGGTGGGGGGAAAAGAGGTAAGCAGACGCCCAATTATCAAGCCGGGGAGGTTGGACAAGCGATTTTTTTTTTTTGCTCTCTCTTTCTCACAAAAATGGCAAACCATGTGATAAATGTGCCTTGGTTCTTGATCAAGGTTGTAAAGGATGGATGTTTGGCGTGGTAAATCATGTGTGTGTGGGGATTAGACGTGATGTACGTTCGTCATAGGTCGCTCGGACCGCGATCTCATCGGCTCATTTGAAGGATGTTGGGCGTGGGTACGAGCGCTCCGCAATGGTGTCGGGTTGGCGGAAAGGGTATAGGGGTGAGAGTGCACCCTCTCCGGCAACGCAAAGCTAAATGCGCCAGCTGAAATGGCCACGGGTAAAATGTTCACGCTAAGCTGTTTATGCGTGCGTGAAATAAGGCAGGGGAGATTAGATACGTTTGGACTAAATGGGCGTTTATTCCAAACGTGGAGATCGCCAGACAGCACCCAGGTGAAGCAGTTTGGGCCTCGGGGTGGCGATCTCCCAAAGCAGTCTGAAATCACGACCCGAATAAGAATAGAGGGCTTGAGCGATTGGAGTCGTGTGGCAACAGCAGGCGTCATCCGGCCCTGGGATCAGGTCTGGTGTGACGCATATCGGCCGACAGCGGGCGTCAATGCCGCCCAAGGACGGTTCGTGCAGTGCCACCGTGGTTCTTGCCTGCGTACGCGCGCGCTGGATGTGGGACGGCGGCTACGCCAACGGGTACAAGCCCGAATGCAAAGAAAGGCGTTGGGCGAGCGAGTAACTCCGCCGATAGCCGCTTGACGGGGGTATGGTAGCGCGTTGGAGAGCGAAAAGGCGAGCTCGGGGGCGGCGGGGCTCGAAGGTCTCAACTCGAGTTAGCCGAACCCACAGGCCAGTGCTTAGTCAAGGATAACCGAGCGCATAGACACGACGAGGTGGCGTTTTTCGTAAACGCGCTGGACGACCGCGTCGCCGTCGTCGAGGTGGCGGTGCGATATGGAGAACGAAGCCCGAGAGCCGCACCGTGTCCAGACGACGGCGGCAACGACGACGACGATCGCTGCATTCGTCATCGTTGATCGGGGGGGCCCAGGAGCTGCCAAGTCGGTGAACGCGGGATGGAATGCCGGGCGCCAGCGAAAAACACCGTCGCGCGACGCGACGGAATCCCACATCGCCCAGCCCCGAGCTCAAGCCGAGCTGTGGGGGGGCCTGGAAGCCTGGGCCGGGCGGCGCCGCTGATCAGGCCCACATGGTAAACGCCGGACTGTAACGTGAGGGCCAAACTCGTTTTGTCCAGACTCATTTTGTCGTGGCCAACACATGAGCGGCTTGGCAGCACTGCCGGGGCAGGCGCCGTGCGAGCGCGCTTGGGCTGGGATTGGAATGATTAGTCGGTGTTTGTGAGGGGGGCGCTCGGGGGACGAGTCAGGGCGAGAACAACCGAAATAGACACGGGCGAGGGCAGGTACGTGGGGAGGATCAGAGGGGGCATGTGCTTGAGCGTTGAGCGCCCGAACAGAAGCGATTAGCCGCCCTAGGTGGGCCCCGTATTGAGCGCCTAATACCGCGCGGCGTCGTCGAGCTCAAAAGCCCAATGTCGTGTGCCGCTCCGACCAGTCCCCGCCGGCACCCGCCTCTTGCCTCTGTCGAACCTACCACTCCCGCGGTCGCGCCCACCGTCCCCACGGTCTCCACGGCCCGCCCCCTGCGCCCGCGCAAAGGATGAGCAGCGGCGCACACGTCCACACACACACAGTGAGTCGCGTCTCGGCCGCTCGGTCCCCGCGCCCCGCCCGCGCGGAGGCTTGCGGTGCCCGGATGTCTCCCCTTGCTTTGGTCCGGCATGCGTTATTGACATTTGTTGCCGCCTCACAGCAGCTTGATCAATCTCCGGTACGCGCAAGACCTCATAAGCCAGCTCGGCGTCCACTCTCGCTGTCCCAGCAGCACTTGGCGTCAACTGCCTCGCTCGTTTCTCTCCAGCCACCGCCCCCTTGCTTCCTCCATGTCGTGCGCCGATACAGTGATCGCCCAGGCCAACAAGTCTGCGGGGCAAGTTCTCTCTGTCTTTGGAGTGCGCATCTTACTGACGCTGTGCCGGTTTGATTTCAGCGCATCACCCAGCAGCCCGCATTCCACGAATGCGTCTATATGGACGTCTCGCTCGCGCGCCATACCACCCTGGTCCATCCCAGCTTCAAGCTGGCTCGCAATAGGACCCCGCCGACCTCGCCAGTTCCGTCCCGACCCATGTCGTACAGGAGCCCATCTCCCCATCCCTCGGCTCGTCTACCCGACGAGATCCTCGCCCAGATTGCCCAGTACGTCCTCGGCAACCCGTTTGACGGTCTCGACGTCGCACGGCCAGCCTCCGAATATCGAAAGCCAGCGTTCAGGATCATCGACGGTCTGACGCGGGCATCTCGGAGGCTACGCGCCATCTCGCTCCCCGAGTGGTTCAGGCTCTTCATCGTCAGCCGCGCCGACGACTGGGTGTGGGCCAGTCGCTTGAGTGGCATGCACAATTGGGTTAGGTATATCCTCTTCATTTTCTCCAATCAGCGTTCTAGCCTGATGCCCTTGTTGCTAGGCACATTATCTGTCCAGCCAAAGCTCTCGACCTGCCAACGCCCACCGACGTGCTCTCGCGCTTCCCTTACTTGCGCTCTGCCTCGCTCGCCCTCTCCCGCGACTACTACTTCAACCCCATCCTCCCTCCCAGCCATGGAGGTATATACCCGAGTGCTCCTGCAACAACCGAGATCATAGCCGGCTTCGAATACCGCCAGCCTGTTTCCTCTTTCCCTTCTACCATGACTTCGCTTTCTGTGCGAGGGTCTCATGGCAGTGAAACTCCCTTGCTGCGGGAGCTGGCCGTGCAGTGTCCAGATCTGCGCTCGCTCCGACTCGCCAAGTGCACCATGTTCGACAGCTGCACAAAGACCACCGGAGCCAGGTGCAATTCACGCGGTGATCCATATGGCCAAATTGGTGACGGCAGCGAATGCGCCTTTTGGGGCACGTTTCCGTTCGACCACGATATTTATTTCGGGAGTGAAGGCGTGGAGGCTTATGCGGTACGCACACGTTTTTTTTTCAGATCACAGACCTCCACATCGATCATTACGTTCTTGTCGTCCATCCTATCAGTTGTGTCATCGTCCTGGACTCATTGAGCGCTTTTCGCTAACCCAGTTCTATGTAAAGGGCGAACTTGCCGCCGAACTCTCGCCGCTGCAAAACCTCGAAGAGGTCTCAGTTGGAGTCTACCTCACACCCCATGCGGCGCTGGCCGAACACCGCCTTGCGCACTATCCGCTACGGCATCTCCAGGATAGCGATCCGCTTCCTCAGAATACCGTCACAGCCGCAACTCCTAATTTATCACAACCGCCGATCCTCTTGCCTCTACCATCTACCGCTGAACAGCCCCCTGCACCGGTTGCACCGATACCCCTTCCGGCACCTCCGGCCATGTCTTCCACCGCCTGGTCGACGTCTCAGGTTTCCCCGCCAGCCTATTTGGATTCGTCGTTATGGTCCTATGACTGCCACGCATGCAGAAAGATATATGCGGCCACCACGGCCGCTACCGAACACACTGCGGGGCTCGCACTCGCAGCTGCCCTCCCTCGGCTCAAAAAGATCGAGTGGGCCTCGTTTTTCGAGTCGAGGGCCGACTCGCGCACAGCCGGATTCCGACGCGGGACCGGCACGCACGAGTGGCGCGTTTTGCGAGACAGCTGCGGGGCGGTCGTCGACGTCGAACGCGTATTCTAGACCGACCTTTTTTTTTTCCCTTTTCCAAGGCGGAGGTATTTCATGGGTTAATATTATAGATACACGTTTTATTTGGTCGCACATCACGCACACACACACACACTCTCTCTCTCTCTCTGTTGTTGTATTCGTATTTTATCCCTCAGTCGTCTTGTCTGTTATCTCATCGTCATTTGTATATTTTGTAGCAAGGCACTTGGAACGTGAGGCACTTTTTTTTCAATTATGCCAGATTTATTCGATCGGGTGGGACGAAATGAAGTGGCGCTTGTGATCATTGGTCAATCAGGTGATAGGGGCTTGCATTCCACCACCACCACCACCAGGCTCCTGATACAACCATCGATGCCTCCACCAACCCCACTCCCAAACATCTGGACACTCGTTTCAGGCTTCATGGCTTCGCACTTGATCGTGTATATCGCCGAGTCAGGATCATTTGGGTTCAATATAGTTTTGTTTTGGATTATGGTTGATGATGACCTCGTGTTCCTCGGTCATGTCGGTGCTGACGAGTGATATTCACAGGCCACCGTTTTATCCGTTTTCATTTCGGTCTTGTCGGAACACTGGACGAGTCTAGAAAACCAATTCCGAACCTTTTGGACCAACCCCTGGATCAATGAAGCGTGCCGGCCACCATCAGCGGATGATACTTCAACGTCTCGGGAAGCCCCCAAAGATAAGGAAACAGAACCGGCTGCTCAGAAACGATTGCCTCGCCTTTCCATGGACATCGTCCGGCGTATCGCCCACGTCTTGGCGAGACCCAAGGAGACGACACGGCCGGTTGGTTTGGACATGTCGTCGTGTGGACCTTTGGCTCGTCCGAAACCGAGTTTTGACGGTCTACGTGGGTTGAGTGGTGTGAATCGGGAAATCCGGCATCGTGCTCGTCGCGTGGTTCGAGACGATGTATATCCGGGTGAATGAGGATTGGGGCAAGGCGGCCGAGATGAAGTATGCAATGATGTTTTGTGAGTGTCGGATATTTGGTGTTTTGGTTTGTCTTTGGTGTTTATATATACATATAGGGAGATTCGAGTGCTTGCGACTGCGTTGGATATGAAGGCTTTGCCGTCCAACACGATTTTGACTCGTTTCACGAAACTTCATACCGCATTTATTGATGCGCACCAAGACTTTGTCCCTCGTAATTTGGTCAAGAGGAATCAAAGATTTTGGAAGCTGCTCGAGACGTATCCTGAAGGGGATAATCTACCATTGCTCTCCTTCCTGATCCTGCCGGATACACTTCGCCGTCTTTGGATTACCAACATGCACTATGGTGCCCTCCCCATCACTCATATTAGCGAGATGTGTCCAAACCTCGAGGACCTGTTCATCACTCGGTGCACTCCATTCACTCAGACTCAACCCAGGGCCGGACAGCCTCGTCCGTCTCATGGGGAAGGGTTGGTTTGTCATCAGGATTATTCAATAATGATGGAAGGGGTAGGTCGTCTAATATTTCATTTTGCCATGCATTGATGATGCAAATTGGTCAGAGGAACTCTGCTTGGGTCGCCCTTATGGAGAACCCGCTGCCCCGCCTAAAAACACTTGGCCTCGGAACCTTTAACATGCCGAAAACTCCCTTTGGTCCAAATCCTGTAAACCCCGAGCAGGCGGGTTGGAACCCTACTTGTAAACACGGCAAGACTTGGACTGATGTTTGTGAACCTTGCATTCCCGAGTCGGCTCCAAAGGAAATCATGAGTGCCATTTATATATCCAAAACGCTCGCAGTCCAGATGCCTCACCTGCAAACGATCTCTTGGCCCTTGTTTTGTTCTCGGAAAAACGATCTGATCGTCTGGACACCTCGGAGCGTTCGGGTTCCTTGGAACGTGATGGAGAATATGCTGCCTCTGAAGGAGGATGACGAGACGAGGCTCCCTCCGCTGGTATCGGTTTAAGTAGGTTGACGGCCGCGGTGATGATCTGTTGACTGAATGGGTTGCTTGCTCGTCTAGGTCCAGTCCGTTCTGGGTGTGACAAAACGATTGGCGTGTTGAAGATGCGTCACCCAGCTAGTTTCTTACTTTCCGTGGTTACGAAGCATCGTGTCATTGTCGTTGAATGAATTTTATTATTGTGAAGGGGATCCATTGACGGCTTGCGGTTGTTTCAACCGCACATCGAGTCCTCCCGTTGTAGCTCCGCCAACCGTTCATACACTTAAAAGGTTGTCGTATCTATTTTGCAAATAAGCCGGATACGGGGCATGTCAGTCATTCCCCCGAGAGGAAAGATAGCAGAAAAGCCATTTTACTGATAGCATACGATATAACCTCAAATGCTGCGCATACACATCCAAAGCGCGAGGCGCCTGCATTGGTGGTGACAAATCGGTTTCCTAGCATGAACAACAACAGCTCCACGAACATTAACCCTTTCCAACTGATCCTCCCCCATGAACTCGTTGGGCTTATTGCGTCCTATATATCCGAAATAAATGATCTCGCAAACTTCTCGCTCACATCACGCGCATGTCACGCCGAAGCAGTACCCCGCTTGTACTCTTGCATAAACTTTACGACCGCAAGCTTGGGGCCCCGTTCTTCATGGGTAAAGAAAACCATGTTGTGGGCTCGTACCATGAAGCGCAACGAGATGCTTGCCCAGAGAGTCGAGAAGATAGTCCTCCATCTTCCCGAGTCTGATCTTCCTGCTTACTTTCGCCGGACTCTCGATGCACTTCAAGCGTGCGTGAATCTTCAAGACCTAGAGTTATACCGTGCATCCCATAGAGTCCCTCCATTCTGGATCTTGCCAGAATTTCCTCGCTTCAAACTTGTCAGTTTTGCGACCGACGTATCTGCCTATCTCCACCTCGGCCGTTTCCTTGAATCACAGCCATCCATCAGAACACTCTTGCTGGAAGCGTTCGACATGCGACTATCCCTCAAGCAGGGCTCGCTTCCCCTCCTTGCGCGCTACAGTGGGTTCACCATGCTCATATCTGAAGCTCGCCCACCCGGCACGGTATGGGAGAATCTCATGCACGCTGAACTACGCGACGCCTATCGCTGGGAGAAACGTCTGCTGGATCCCATGCCACACCTCAGGACGCTCGACATCACGATTTCGGCCGGAGGCGGCGATCTATTGTCCAGGATAGCAGAAAAATGCCCTGAACTGACGACATTGACGCTCAGAGATGGAAACGGACTAATGCACGATCGGCACGCATTTGGCGACGGTCGTCTATCGGGTGTAAGTCACAGCTTCGTAAGCCGCCCATCCAATCCTTATTTATATGCAGGTCGCACTGCTACCAGATTTCGATGAATCCTTTTCTAGCTTTCGCCACCTCTTTTCGTTGACTATTGACCGAGTATATCAATCTCGTAATATCGGACCTGCTTCCGCAGAACATGGGCGTCTTGCTACGTGGCACAAGAACTGTCCTACCCTACGCCGCTTTATTGCCCCAACTGGACGCCAATGGATGTACGTTCTCGGAGCACGGGATTCCTCGGCCGTTTCGAAAAACTCTGGTCAATGGACCGTTGTTTTCGAACCTAGTTGGAGCAGCGGTACGTTCGCTACAGATCCGGGACTGTTTGGAATGCGTCGACCGAGTAGCATCCGCGAGCGCCAGAGGGGGGGACGGTGGATGAGCTAGTTGCGATCATTGAGCGCCTGAACCGCGATAGAGAGTCTAGGTAACAGGCTAGCGCATGTGACAATGTAAGCTACATCCTCTTGCCTTAATCATATAGCTTAGGTCTACAGGCTCTACGGCCGGACCAAGGAAAAATCGAGTACGCGAGTCATTCCCTTCGCGCTCAGGCTGTACGCTCTTCCGTGGTGTGGGATCGCCCTTCGAGGCACCACATTTGGGACAAGGAGGGGCGATCGGGGTGGTGACATGCACCTCAGAATATATAAATATAAAGGACTGGAGGGAGCTGTTGTACTTCATCGACATGGCATAGTCGCATAATGAACCCCAAGAACTGCTCCTCAGCTACCAGGTCCGTTGCCGAAAAGTATTTGGCTCGATCACTTAGATGGATACGGTTGAGACTCAAGCGGCTGCTGCCGCAGCGTCCACTGGCGATTCCGCACCTTCCCTACGAATTCTTCGTCGACGTCATTGGTCTATATGTTGACTCTGTGGTCAACACACTTCATGTACGACAGTACCGGCTGGGGGAAGCCACAAGTACTCAGAGTCAGGCACTGACAAACATAATGCTTGTCTCTGCCCCCTTTGGCGACCTCGTGTGCCAGGAATGGAATAGGTACTGGCCGGTTTTGACCCCCAAGAGGTGGCTTCTGGCGCGGTAAGGGATGCACTTGTAGGTGTGTGCTTGCTCATGCAAATTCTCATAGGCCGATTGTCTTTTTTGAGCTACCCTTTTCTCTCGCTGTGGATTTGTCGCCGTTTATTAGGCTCCGCTACGTTAGCCTACCATTCAACCAGGCCTTCGAGTACCGTGATGGGTGGCGGTTGCTCCCCTTCATGGCCATCTTCCCTCCCGGCCTCCAGCAAATCGAATTCCTGTGGTGCCACGCTTCTGAGAGTGAGATAATCGAGCTGGTAAAAAGAATCTGCCCCGGTATTACCACCCTCCGAATTGTCCCTTGCACTATGTTCCATAACCCGGAGTGTGTGTGGTGGGGGGGTCACCAGGGGCCTGAGCATCACGCCCATTATATGCGGGACCATGAAGCGGAGAACTATGCAGTGAGTGACTTTACATTCAATGGGTCACCGCAGCTAACGGCGTTTTAGAAATCGATCGCGCTCTCGCTTAGCGAGCTGCATATCGAGAGTCTTCACCTTGGAGTCTACTTTATCCCCTTCGAGGCGGTGACCATACACCGGTCTGAGCATGCTCAGTACCATCCGATTGAAGACTCTACTCGGTGGATCGACGGCTCGCAATTCCAGAGCGTGGTGCAATTCAATGCTGCCTGGGCCGCGAAATACCCTATGATCCCGCCACCCGATACCAATCTCCCCCGCCTGGCCAACCAAAAGCTGTGGACAAAGCCTTGCCCGTTATGCGTTAACCAGTGGTCAGAGCCGCTTGAGCGCGCGGAGAGGCTCGCGGCCAGCCTCTTGGCTGTGGAACATTGGTCGCTCAAGTGGATCTCTTTTGGCTCGTTTGTGGGCGAGAAGCGGACAGAACCCAGCGAATGGGAGGTTTGTCGATCGGAGGTGATACTCCCGCCCTCTGCGTCAACCAAATCGCATACAAGTCCCGCCAAATACCCTGATGGAACGAAAGTAAAGATCAGTAGCAAGCGCCCTGGGGCTCCTTGCTCTTCGCGTAGGTTCCTCACGTTCCGGCGGTCAGGTACGGATTGGGTTGTCGATCAGGAGTAGGCTGCTCCACTCCCTTGCGTGGCATTCGACTTTTTATCATTATTATCTACTCGTGGATCTATTTCTAGACGTGTGAAGCTGTGCTATCCAGGTGCGGCTATGCTTATTTTGTCAATTTTTTTGACGCCGCCCGGTGCTTGTCCCTTTCTATTAGAGCTCACTGGGCTTTGGCGACATTCAGTTTTGCCTATGCTTGCCATATGCCGCTCGTGGCAAAGTTGTTCTGGATGTTGAACGCCCAGGGTCTGTCCGGTGTTGTACTATCGATATTTGTAACATTATTTCGTGACAATAGCATTCGAGTTTTAAGCTTGGCACTTTGTGAAATGCCTGGATAAGGTGTGGCACGGTGAGATGAGCATGAACTTTGAACGACAGCAATACGATACGCGCTGTTTCCGTGGATGTCTTGGGGAAACGAGAATGGATGAGCGCAACGCTGCTCATTGAGGCAATGCATACCAGTACAGATTTGGCATTTAAAACCGCGATACGCATGAACAGCCGTCAACATGTCCCTTACGTTCAACCGATCTAGTCCTAGCACCGGCGGTCCCCTGTTGACCTCCTTGGTGGGGTTTCCGCTTCACTTGCTCATGGAACCCCTCAAGTCGAATCCTTGATCTCTCACACCAGGCGCCCCAGCGATCGCCACCCGCCTTGGCTCTTCTGTCACCTGAAATCCACCTCGTCGTCCTTGAAATTTTCATTGACAGTTTGATCTACGAGCCCAGTATCCGGCAATATCGTCTGCGCCGCGATGATGTTACACACTGGAGAGGCGCGCTTGTTCCGTTATTGCTCGTTTCAAAATCGTTTGGCACGTTTGTTCTTCGCGAGTGGAACCGCCAGTGGCCCGCCTCGCGGCCGACGGTGGGATGGGAGCTAGCCCGGTAATGACTTTTTTTCGAGTTGTGTGCTGGTGTTCGAGTTTACGCTGACTTTGGTATAGTCCAGTTGTTTTCTTCGAGCGGTTTATGCACCCGCTCGACCTCTCGGTGTTTGCCCAGCTGCGGTTCGCCAGCTTGGACTTTCGACATGCCTTCAAGCATCAAGATAACACCTGGCATCTCATTCCGCTCGTCGCGAGACTTCCTCGCTCTCTCGAGGCAATCGAGTTTTTACGCGTCCATGTCTCTGCGCTCGAGGTCATCAAGCTGGTGGCGGAGCATTGTCCCATGGTCAAGACCCTTCGGGTTGTGTTTTGCACCATGTTTAACCATCCCGACTGCACGTGGTGGGCCTGGCATCAGCACGAGGCTGACCATGGCCATTATCTGCTGGGTCACGATCTGTTAGGTGTGAGGGGGCGGGCTGTAAGTTGATTTGACCACGATTTTATCCATTTGTTTTGATATCATGGCTTGACAGGAAGCATTTGCTCTCGCGCTTGGTTACCTAACCCATCTTAGGCACTTGCATCTAGGTGTATATTTCCTCTCATTTGAAGCCGTTCACCAACATCGTAGTTCACATAGGAAGCCCGATGGGATCCGGGACTCGACGAAGTGGCTTGACCGCTGGAATGTTCGCAGCGTCGCCGAGTTCGAAGCACGCTGGAGCTCCCGGCACCCAAACGTCACCATGCCAGACGTTCACCTCCCATGTCTCGCACGCCGCAGTGTCTGGGAGGTGCCTTGCCAGCAATGCGTTACCCAGTGGAAAGAGCATATTGAAAATGCCGAGCGTCTGGTCGTGAGCATCTTGGCTGCTGAACGCCCGTTGCTAAAGACCGTCTCGTTTGCTTCCTTCGTGGCTGATAAACGGACGTCCCCGAGCGAATGGGGGATCGTCCGTCGTTCGGACTCATTCTATGAGTCCTTTGGTCCGACCAGCGAGCCTGCGCTTACGACTAGCTATTTCATGCCCACTCGGTTTGAGGTACGTCTCAATCACATAAACGAGTCAGGCGAGCCCACCCGATCTCTCTTGCTCCAACGAACCGACAACGGTTGGGACCGCATTGATCAGCGGAAGTCTGGTTTTAGGGAATGCTTTGCCTTACGGGCGATGCTGTAATTCACCCGAGTGTGGCTTTGCTGCACATCTGTATCATACCACTTGTATGAATTAGTTGTGGGCCATATCCTTCTTGACTATCATTCGACACCAATTGAGAGGCTGAGATCATTTTGGCCCCAGTTTCAAATCCAGTAGTTATTTCGCGCTTAAGGGGCTTACCCATGTCAGGTCACGATCACGTGAACCACTAGCGTAAAACCTCGAGTCGCGTTTGTTCACTCCTCTGCCTCCTTGGTGGCTACCACTCTTGGATCCAATGCTGCTTACTAAATAACGCGAGCTGACGCGTCACAGCGCGTCGACGATTGCGGGGTCGTCGTTGAGAACGTGTCCGCGCCCAACACAATCCCTACCTCGGCTCCACTGTCTACCACTTTCTAGCGCTCATACGACGAGCTCGTTCAGCTAAACGGCGCTCGAATAATACTCTCCAGGATGGAGAAAGGCGTTGGGACTTATCTTGGCGTCGTAATCAATCGGATGCGCATTGTAGCGTCCGGTTCCCTCGCTCCCATTACATGACATGCTCACATTCTGCCGAGTCCCCCAACTCCCCCTGGCGACGACGTGCGACCAGCCCTGCATACCTATATTGCTTTTTGACGTGTCGGCAACATGTCGAATCTCATTCAGCGGGCACCGTCCATTGTAGACCGCGACTTGCGGAGCTACTTCATGCTAGCTAAGCTTTTGTCGCCAGGTGGGCAAGTGCCACGAGTGTTGCTGAGCAATCCTCTGAAGTGTGACCAAATAGCCAGTTCATAATCTAGGAATATGTGGGCGGATGACAGAGGTGGTGGCACCCCTAGTTAGGGCAATCTATGGAGTCCACCACGAAGCTGCCCCTGAGCATGGCGATCCCCCTGTTATGCACATTCTTGCCCCCGCCACCCATTTTGGCTCCGGCGGATTCCGGGCCCCTTTTTCTAGACCTTGAGAATCGGCCACTGCATCTATTCCCCCCCCCCCTCGATCGAGTCTTTTATTACCCTGTGCGCCCCACCAAGACTCCGCTAAGCTCAAATGCAATTTTATGAGTCTTTCCTGCTGCTTGCGCGTTCGGCAAGCCTTGGACTATATTTCACTTGTACCCTCTGTGTTCGTTCGGTCGGTAAGCGGTTTTTATTTCAAAGTCGCCTCTGGCCCCGCCAAATCCAAACACTTAGGCGGGGCCCAACTTGGATTGTTTGATCCGCCTCGGCGCTGTCGTACGTATCCGAGTGGACCTAGGCTGCTCTCCCGGGGCGAGCCGCCTAGCGGGTGTAGTGAGCCGCAACAGTCCTTTGATACCCCAATTGGTTTACTTGAATATGTAGTGTATAGTTATTTTGTTCAAGCATTATTGTATTGGTGTCGTGTCGTAGGTTGGACTACCAGATGCTACAGGCAGCGCCTTGTCGCACGCCTGGGTACATGTGTGATACGATCAAATATCATTCAAGAACATATCGTAAAAAAAACATGTGCCACAGACCCCCCATTCCGCCTCATCGATACAGCCAACCTAAACTCTGAGAAGTACATGGTCAAAGATACACGGGGCATTCGCACCCAAGAGAAAGAAAAATAACCATAACAAAAAGAGAGCATACACACACCTCGAACGGATTACATGTCTACCCAGTCACCATCCCCGTCCGTCGGACTTCCCGGCTGACGACCACAAAGCTGGCATCCGTATCTCTGTTGACTAGGCCCACCTTTCTCGGAGTACGCAGCAACACATCGGGCGTGGTCGCTTTCCGGACCGATGGGGTCTTGGGCATCCATGTTCCCGTCCTCCGGATCTCCCCCTTGAGCCCGATCCCTTCCATCCCAAACATCCGTACTTTTCGCAGCGATCCGCCCCGACGGTCAACTAACCCTTCTATGCTCTCTCTTTTTATTCGTTCGCACCCTCGTAGGGTGAGCGTATCCAACAGTGGACACAGCGGCTCGTCAAACGGCTGAGCCTGCGACGGCGCAATCGGCGTTCGCTCCGGATCTTCGTCAGACTGGCTACGCGAGTGGCGCGCCAAGGTATCGAGCAATCGGCCCGGCATATCTTTGCCCAACTCGAGCCTGACGAGCTCGGGGAGCGACTGGAAAAGTCGAATGTTGGGCATGGCCGGGCCGTCGAGTCGTAGATCGACGATCTGGTGGCCGCGGGGCAAGAGGGGCGTGGGTGATCGTCGGGGGAGCGTCAGATCGAGTCGGCGGAGAGCGGGGGTGTTGAACAGTCTGAGAAGCGTGGGAGGGATCGAGCCGTGGATGGATACATGAGTCAAAAACGGCAAGACGATCGCGGAAGGCGAACTCGCTCCCGATGCTTCGTGCTCGGGAGCCGGCGTCGAGATGACGGCGTTGCCTTCGACTCGGATCGACAGGGTCCGCAACGAAGCTGCACCCACGAGCGTGCCAAAGTACGAAGGCAGATCATACACTCTCGGTTGTTCACCCGCATTGACCAACCGGATCGTCAACTCGGACACACACCCGAGCGCATACGGGCTCCACTGCCACGCCATGTTGGTCAAGCTGACGCGCTTGAGCGTCTCGGATTCAGACGACAAGAACCCCTCGAGCTGATCAAAGTCCGACGCGCTCGATCGACGTTGGTCAGCCTCGCGACGCTCAATTCGAGTTCGCCAAGGGAACGTGTCCCCCCCGCGAGCGCAACATGCCAAGACGCACTGCATGGAGAATACGTCGGGTGCATGGACGCGAAGCGCGAGCCAGGTGGATGTGAACGGCAAGACGGGCGCCAGGAGCCGTTCGATCTCGCGTTCCCGGAGCATTTCGGCGTCGCCTGGTCGTTTGAGGTTGGAGAGCGCCCAGTCGACCCGTTCGCCGTTGGCGGGCTCGGGTAGCGATAGTTCGACGACGAGCGGGAGGTTGCGTGCTCGTTTGATGTATGCCCGTGCGCAGACCGGTCCTCGGCGCAGTTGGATCGTGTTCCAGAGCTCGGGCGTGGAAAGCGCAGTTCGGCGCCAGCGTTTACACACGAGCATCACACGGACTCGAGCGTGGGTGTATCGACATAGCGAAAGATGGACGAGAGAATAAACGTCGACAACGACACCAGATTCGCTGGTTTGCGAAACAGCGAGTGCAGACGGGCGAGCGCCTGTTGCTTGCGGGCGCGAATGGACGAGAGCGCCGCACGAAGTTCAGCTTCTTCAGCATCGTACTGGGCTATTTCGGCCCGGAGCGCAATGAGCTGGTCGTGCTCGTGTGCAGAAGCCGTGCGGGATTGTTTGGGTTTCAGAGACGGCTGGACGAGAATGGGTAGGCTGGGATTATCGAGCCCGTTGAGATGAATGGATAGCGTTTATCAGGAGATGGATAGATAATGTTTGTCGGGCGAATGGATGGACAAGTGGGGGATATGCAAGGGATTTGTATGAGTAGCTGGGAACAGCAGCTGGACCGGTACGTACGGTTCAGGCGTGGAGGGCGATTCCCCCTCAGGGATATGGTCGTGATCCTGCCTGGTGGGCTTGCGGACCGGAAACGTAAGAGAGCGCTCGAGCACACGGCGGATAGACATGATCGATGCACGCTGCAAGAGGCCCCGGGCGCGGGTGGCGACCTCGAGCCCAAGTCACGCGCCTGCGGCGTGGCCCCCCACGTCATGTTGTCCCCCCTCCCTCAAAATTTGTCCCATACATGATATGTATATGCGTCTAGTGCGGGATCGGCGGAAAAATTTGGGCTAATAGATGCGAGCACATGTGGTTCGGAATGTCGGGTCGCGAATAGAGACAAAAGTAGCTCGATTTGATATCATCCAAGCACGGCCAAGCACAGCGCGTTTGCCACCCGATTCCCGCCCGCCAGCGACGACGACAAGAGCTGGATGTGATCTGCGGTGGTGGTTCAGCTCTCGCCTGCGTCTCCGTCCCCCGTCTATCGCTCCCAAGCTAGCCCAAGACGCTGGCGTTCACGTAAACGCCAACCGGAAAAAGGATAGGCTCATTAGAAGTCGTTAGCTTCGCTGATCATCCACTCCTTTTTCGTCGAACAACATACTCCAAAATACAACGCTAGGCCCCCTTTCTCCTCGCCTAGCGACGTCAAGTGCCATCTCAGACACGACAGGAATGCCCACTCCTCATCCGGGACATTTATCCTGTATTTATTCCGTTTTCGCGAACCAGGTCAGGGACGAACCGCCGAGCAGGGCCGGATGGCATCTGACAGCCATCCCTCCTTGGTTCGACCGGCATCGGGCTCCTAGATATAGACATGATCCACACCTCCTGCTCTCATCCCCCTCTCCACCACCATGGCGTACCCCACGCGTTCTATCCATTTGTGCGTACCAGTCTACCAGCGATGGGCCGACACTGACCCGATGTGCAGACCGTGCCGCTCCCATCCACCGTGTTCCACGCCGAGCCGTTCACGGCCAACAGCTCGACCGGATGGACCGCCAGCTGCAACGACTGCGACAACGGCACCTGGTCCACCGCCGCCGCCAGCTCCTCACTCTCCTTTTCCTTCTACGGTAGGTTGACTTCACCCTGTCTCAATACAGTCTATCTAAACTTTACTCGACAGGCTACGATCTCGCGCTCGATGGCCAGATCCAGGGCAACATGTCTCTCAAGCTCACCGTCGACGGGAGCGACGTGCCCATGAACCCAGCGGGCAACTCGCTGTTTACGATCAACCAGCTCGACAGCTTCAAATACCACACCGCGGTGCTCTCAGTCCAGTCTGCACCAACTGGCTCGCTCTTGAGCGTTAACCAGGCCAGAGTCAACGGATCGGTGTTTTCTGATCTCCCGTGAGTCTGATAGCACCCTCTATCTAACCCGAGACATGCTAACGAGGTACGCGGGTATAGGCAAGAGACCGCGATCTGGAGTTTGTCCACCAACGACGGCGCCATCCGCTGGGACGGCTTCCAACAACAACCGAGCGCGTCCGGCTCGTTTTCGCCTACCACATACGTCTCGACGAAACCAGGCGACGTTGGTTCCCTCCAGTTCAACGGTCAGTCGCTTCCTTTCTTCCCCACACTCCAAGTCGGCTGACCAACACCCACTCAACCAGGCTCCGCAGTCACAATCTACGGCCCCTGCTCACCTACCTCGGGCATGCTCAGCGTCAGACTCGACCAGAACGATGCCACGACCGTCAACACCTCTTCCCCAATCTCATCCCCCAACTGCCTCCTCTACCAATCCCCCGGGTTTTCCGCTCTCAGCTTGCACACCATCACCGTCACTTCGGCAGACCAACACCCAGTGTCTATCAACCATTTTGCGTTTTGCCGTGTGTTTGCGGTCACGAATAATCCGAACAAGGTTACGCCAGGTGCGATCGTCGGAGGTGTGATTGGCGGCATCATTCTGATCGGCATCTTGATCGTTGTTTACTCGATGAGGAGCCGAAAGACACGGCAAAAGGTTAACCGCGCGTTTTCCATCTTTTGCTCATAGAGATGTGCTTGTTCTCTTGTTTAGCTGCTTTCGTTTGGTTCAAACTGTCGTTATTTCTATATTTCTTCTTTGGGAGCGCGCTATATATATAATGTGGGAGTGCGTGGTATGTGTTTATTTCGGATGGCTCGGCTCAGGTCTCGACACCCTCTCACACTCTTGTTTCTTTTCTTACTGTTCTTCTTACTTCAACGTTCCTTAATGTATCCTAGCACACGTGTCATCCACTCAAATACAATCGTTGTATATAAACACGCACACTAGCAGGCGCAACCTTGGGCACAAATGACGTTGACCCACAGAAGGTGGCATAAGCATCCATGAGCATTGAGCCCAAGGTATGAAGGTACATCTCACTCTCAGCTGGCGGTGGGAATAGATCTCGTGCGTATGCCTATAGGGATAGGCGCTTGATACTATATGAACAGGATGCAAGGCTTCTTTTCAAGGGTGACAATGTGATTCTACAACATTCATTACATCCGGTAGATACCATGCTCGGCCCGAACCTGTTGCCCATCACACAGCTGGAAAGACAGGGAGACGACTGGCCAATAGTCGCCTTCGTTGTTCAGAAACAAACGCGTGCCAACGGGATTCGAACGGCAAGAATGCTCGCTGCGAGCCTTTCCGGCCATTCAATTTGTCGGGCCAAGAATAGTATGGATCTCCTGGGACCGTTTGAGGAGGACGCGAGGGCCCACCCGAGCAGGGTTTATTTCCCCAAGAAGCACTGAATTGAACGATATTCGGGACGCGTTCCTGAAAGATTCTGTCAGCAAACGGGGCTGACAACTAAGCAAAGACACCCGAAGAAATCTTATATTATTTTTATGAGCAGACTTCGGGACACTAACTTCTTCAAGCATCCTACTGAGCTAACCCCCCCCCCCCCCCGGGTAATTCGTAAGCTTGGAATGCTCAGAAGATTTTCTGAAGTGCTTACACCGAGGTAGACATGGGTAGCACTGGGTCGAAGCGACATATCCCAAGTCCAACAAGAGGACATCATGAACCAAAGAGTATCTGCATGGAAATTCTTCATCGTCGTAAGCTGCTGAGGTTGGCGAGGCGTCTCCTTCAACCTTCCAACAATATACGGAATTGCTTCATCTGATTTATTGCTGAATGGTACCTCCCCCGAGATGATTTCCTAATGATTCGCCATCTGAACTCGACGTTATGGATTTAGACACCAGTATACCAACGCACCAAAAACGACTAATGAGCGATTGGTAAGATTAAGAGCAATATATAAAACCTTGGGCTGCTAACCATTCCAAGAGCATATATATCGGATTCTTTAGTATATGCATCGGAATCGCCGATGAGTATTTCTGGGGCCTGTGACCACAACGTATTGATCACTATAGCAAACTCAGCTTCATCCTATCGCTCACTGCCCAGCGTATCGACCAAGCGAGACCACTTCCGCTGTCTGCGAATTGGAGTGTGGTGCGCTTCTTCAAAGCAGCGCTTCCGAAATCGGCAAGCTTCGCCACCCCGGAACCCGACACCAAAATGTTCCCCTCCAATCAAAATCAGTAGGCGTAAGCTCAAACTAGCTATCGCTATATCTCACCCCCTTTATGTCTCCGTGTACCTTAAAATGTTTCAGTAGGTTTCCCGTAAATTATATTAGGCAGGCTTACTACTTCGGATGAACGCAGGTATTCTAATCCCGCCGCTATCTGAAGACACTATCAACAAAATTTTTGAGCCGACGATTCTGGTAAGGCACTAAGGTAAAAACCTTCGGCACGTACAAAACTATACCGATCGGCTGCAGGGTGGTCCGAGATATACTTGGGCAAGGTTCCATTCTCCATCCACGGCAACACAAGAGATATTCGGTCTAAAAACGTCGCTACGCCGATGATTTCAATGATATTCGTATGTTTCAGCTTTGACCAAATGTATATTTCCCGAACCATAGCCTTCGAGAAAAGCTTCAATGGCGAATCACTGCCAACAATTCACGCGAATACCTTTAAAACCTTGCCCTTTTGGGCATTGTCGTTGAGGAACACCCGAGGGCATTTAATGGCCACTTTTAATCCCCTGTGTAACGACCCCTTGTAAATGTCAGCGAAACCGCCCCCTGCAATTGGAGCCACGATACTTCGATTCAGGTCAATTTGGCTAGTGACGTCCGGAATCCCCTTGCTCGAGAGCAAGGACAGCATCCTTTGAGGCGTCTGTGGGTCATTGAGATCGCAACGAGTAGAATAGTGGTTGCAAGGACTTATACGTACCGTATGACTGGATATAATAGGTATATCTTCTGTCCCTGCTCATAAAAGTAATGTCTGAAACTTAGCTTTAGTGCCATACCTTGACTCGTGTTGAGCGCCGCATTCCGACCATTCCACTTGGCGATGAAGTTCTTTAGACGTGGTAGCGACCAGCCCAAAAGAAGCCATAAAATACAGATGACGCTAGGTATAGCCAACTTTTATACATGGTTCAACTCTCAGCTGCCGTGCTATTACTATTGGGGTTGGATGCAGACACACCTCTTGAATATTACCTTGTCGTTCCATCTTGAAGATACGTACGTCTAGTTGGAGCTGGTTGATTCCGTAGTCCCGGGTAGGATTAAAATGCCGTGATGTTGACAAATAGTAGGGTGGACGCTCCGAACGTTGGTGCCTTACTCGAATCTTGGAGTTCGCTGATGGAGAATCAGTCAAGGGGCTGTGCGACTCTCATATCCCTGATCTGTTATGACCAGCCATACGGCCGTAACACCAAACCGCTCGGCGCTTAGCCATCTCCACCCGCTCCCTCGCTCGTACTCGCTCTCCCTTTCGCCCTGACTCTTGACTACCGGCCCGATATCGTTCCAGAACATCTTGGGAGGCACCGATCACATGTCACATCACCCCTGGCGTATGTATGCGCTACTCCGCCCTTCCCACGCCTCGTCCCGCTCCGCTCTTGCCGATTATCGGCCCCTCGGGCTATCTCTCATATTTCTTTCTCATATTTCTTTCTCATTTTCGCCTCTTATTTATTTATCAATTTGTTCCTCTTTTACATGTCTTGTACTCACTCCTCTCGTCCACGCTCGCTTGTTTGTACATTCATGGCCCGATATTCGACACGCCATTTGTCCTGCGGTCTGTCATATATACTCGCCTTATGCGACGCTTTGCATATCCATTGTATTCAACGCCAGTTTCACTCTCCTATAGTCCGCCTGAACTCCTTTTGGCCTTGGCAGCGTCGAGAGGCGTCGGGACGGCGGACAAGTCCCTCAGCGCTTACCGCCCCTTGCCTCGAGTCTAACATTATCACGGCCATTTTCTAGTCCATATCATACCCTTACAGCCTCTACTCGTGTATATAAACCACTCGTCCTGTAACCTATCGGAAAAATCATTCTCGAATCCGATCGAGTTGGCAAGCCATCGCCTGCGCCCTAAGCCTCAACACCACCGAGATCTCATTCGCGTTCGACACGCTCGGCCTACAGGTTTCACAGCTTGAAGCGCTGCACTCGTCACTTCATAAATGCCAAAACCATCTAGCATCCACTCCTTGTTCACTTCCAGAGGCGGCAAGTAACCCCGAAGTAAAATCCCAACTCAACAAGGCAGGCCGAATCGCACATCGACCGAGTATGTTGCGATAATAATACTGGAGATCACCCGTCTGTCCCAAGAGATCCCTGGAATTTTGTACCCTCTCTCGGTTTGCCTCTTAGCATGGACAGCGCTGCTAGCTATTTCTTGCTAGCCGTGGGGCTCGCGTCTTGTTTGATGACTATATGAGTCGGTGGAGCTAACGTCGTGTGGTATGCCGACCCGACTATGCTAAATTGGGTATTTTAGAGGGATCTAACTCTCAGCTTGTCCACAGAATTTTCGTGGAACAAAGGGTGCCTGTTATTAACTATTGAATGTGTCCATCAAACCCAGGCGAACTAATGAATTCAAAAAACTGCCGACGAAGGGCAACATTCGAATCTAAATCCACGCATACATCGGCGGCGAAAGATATGGGAGAAATGTCAAATAGATGGCAAGAGAATAATGAGACCGATTTTTATACGTTTGCGCAC
Source organism: Ceratorhiza oryzae-sativae (assembly GCA_030998015.1). Lineage (NCBI taxonomy): Eukaryota > Fungi > Basidiomycota > Agaricomycetes > Cantharellales > Ceratobasidiaceae > Ceratorhiza > Ceratorhiza oryzae-sativae. Next base: position 345,784 of record JARWMV010000245.1, read on the forward strand.
ACGGAGGGTCTGGGAACAGCCAGTCAGGACAAGTAGGAGTGCTGAAAGCGTGATGGGACTTACTCGGAGAGCGCTACTAGAGAAAGCCTCTAGGCGATGACGCAGTAGGGGTTCTGCCTGGTGCTAAGCGTGTTGCTGGAGACAGGGGTCTCGAAGTCCTGGTCTTCGGCGGCAGACGCAGAGGTGGTAGGGAAGAAAATGGCGACGAAATCCATTGAGTATATAGAGCGAGTGGATATGCTGATTAAGCAATAGGTGCAGGGAAATGCAAATGAGAGTGAGGGGATGACAGTGCGAAGTGGTGGAGGCGGATACTATCTTGCTGAATTTTGGCCAGCCCCAGGCGGATTATATACCTGGTCTGGCCGGTGCGTACCTGGTCGGCGACGACTGACAAGACAAAGGGGATGTATTTGGGGACGACATGGCGAGGAAAATCGTGGATCTAGCGCACTAGCACGGCAGCCGCAAGCCGTTTTTTCCGCGGGGCAAACAAGCGCTTACAAGCGCACTCGGAGGCTGAACACTTGTCGATATATACTCATTTCGGCGAGGTACATGAGCCGAATGCCGAGAGCTATTCAGGCGCCCATTCGTTGAAGCGCACATGCATTGCAGTCAATCAAAAGCACTGAACCCAGCAATAGATCTTGTGTGTACATAAATAGGGATACAAAGCTGCTACATAGATAAGATGCCAGACTCCGTACCAACATAAAACCGAATGCATCAAGAATGTGTCAATGGCCCCTCCAAAATCCATTACGGACCCCGATCCACGCCGCCAGAAAAGTACGGGGCCAACGACAAGAACCCGTGCCTGGACGTGTAGCACGCACCGCTGCTTGCGCCCCTTCTGCCGCCCGACATACCAGCCACTCGCTCGGACGTGTTCGGTTCTCGTTGAGAAACGACCCAAAAGACACAGCTTTGAGCGACGGGAGCCGAATAGCGAATGTGGTCGCCGCGATCCTTTCCGCGCGCTCGACCTGCTCCGACCATCGTTTGTGCATGCCGGGCATGGTGCTTCCCAGATCCTAAGATCAGCCAAGCAGGGAAGTCGGTGTCTGGAACAGGGAAGCCATGGTGTCGCTCCCTCCAGAGCGCCTCGAAATGGATTGGATTTTGGGCGTTCCAGTGGTAGAGCCATCGCCGTGAGTCTCGAATGGGGTGATGCTTGGTGTGAGAGGCCCGGTGGATGTCGACAGCTTGATACGGAATGAAATACACCCCAAGGTGGAGGTTTGTCAAGTATGGCAGGTCTTGGAGTAAAAGGGCCACGTTTTGCTACAGCACCAGCTTGTCAAAATTCAGGCGCACAAGGAATAACCGTGGAAACTCTTACCGCATATCGCTCGACGCCTGCCAACTGGTAGCCGCTCAAAAAATAGTGATGATCGGAAATACGCTGATGTCCGCCCCACCAGACGCATCTCGGGTGGTTGAACATTGTGCAAAACACTAGTCGGAGCGTGGTGATGTTGCGGCAAAGCCGACTCGCAAGATCAATCATATCGCTTTCTGATGCATGGCACCAAAGGAGCTCAAGCTCTTGGAGGGAATCGGGTAATTTAACCACGGGTATAAGCGGACGCCATGTGCCGTTTCTGTACTCGAACGCACGCTCACAGTCGAGGCTCGCGAACCGGAGGTAAGTGAAACACGACAAATTGATTAAAGAAGTGGAGAGCTTGAACACAGTGGCAGGGCTTTGACCAAAATCAGCAAATAAGCGATCTTTTCAGTGCTAGGACTTACACGATCAAGATTGTCATATTGGGGTCCGTCAGCCCTGATCGTAGCCAGCAGCGGTTCCACTCCTTGCAGGCTAGCTCGTAGAACAACTTTGACACGAGCATAACCCACAAGAGTGCCCTTTTCTGCTCCATCACCCCGGCGTTAAGACGGTACTGCTGAACGGCCCGGTCGTGGATGATTAAATTGACGAGGAAGAACATGATGTTCTGGTAGACCTCGTAAGGGAGGGGAAGCAGGCTGGGACGGGACCATCGCAGGATCGTGCCGAGGAGAGATCTTATCAATGGGTTGGACCTGACGCTGCGGCGGCGGTTGTTTGGACAGCTGTCGGGAAGGGGGCGCATCGTGCTTGTGGCATATGTCCACCCGCCTTGCGAGGGCTTTAATACGCCGCTCATCTCTGCCAATCGATGGAGCCAGGACCCCGGGTCCTGACTGGCACGGCGTCTAAACTTAAAGCGCCGCTACCCTACTGGCAAGAGCCAAGGTCGGTCTATGGATGAATCTGTAAACTAGACAGACACTGTCGCTGCCGGTAAGGGCTTGGTTTTGGAAAATATCGCTCAAAAATATCCACCAACAGGGAAACTGATTTTGGCCTTTCCAGTTTCGCTGGGCAGCCATCCATGAACGTTCTCTGTGTGCATGGTATCGAATTTGAGAGTATTGCTGCAGTTTTAGAGAAAATCTATTGGGATCGAGTGCGGCTCTGCCTACACGCTGGCTTCGCAAAGTTTTAGGACGGGAATATCTGTCATCGTAGGTGATCTTGGGGTCCAGCATGCGCGCTCTGAGTTAATGCCTGCCATTGGTTTTTTGTTGATCGCTTGAGGGTGATTTTTGGGATCAATCCGCACGAATATAGTCGTCTGTAGTACTGATATGAGTATATGCGGCGTGACGGTATACTTGAGCTGGCGGAGACAGCATCCATTAGAAGTGTTTGTCGATTGCTAATTGGAAAGAGGCGAATCATACAAGGTGAACAGAGCCAAAAACATGTACGGATGGAACCGAATGAGCAGTTTGTCAAACGGGTCTAGATGCATCATGTATAGGGAAGCTTATTGCTAAGGCATGAAATGGAATGTCCCAGATAAAAGCAATCAAACTTTTTGAAAGCGTTGAGAGTGGCAGTATAAATATTACATACATGAGTAGGGGTATGCAGATGATAGATATGCGGCCAACCTCTATGCTAGAGCAGACAAATAAAGATACACACTGGGCTCAGAGAATAGCTTCTCCAAGCGCCCATCACCTTGGGGCTTGCACTTGAACCCATTGCCCCGCGGACTGCTGGAACCACAGAGACTCCGCCAATGAACAATCCACACCGCGACGTCTAGCTTTAACCCAGATTGGGTCTCTTCCCAGTGCGCGACAAACGAGCCATTCGCTTGGACGGCTCCGGCGTTCAGCCACAAATGAGCCAAACGATACCAATTTCAGGGACTGAAGTTCAACTGCCAGAATGATTGCTGCAAGCGATTCGGCGCGCTCGATCGACTGGGTCCATTTTCTCTCGCACGCCGGGCATGGCGCCTCCCACAGCCTTTGGTCCGCCAGGCAAGGAAGGTGGGGGTCTGGAGCTGGGTAGCCGGGGTATTTTCTTGTCCAGAGAGCCCCGAACTGGATGGCGTTTTGTGCACGCCAGCGGCGAAGCCAACTATCTGAGTCTTGGATAGGGTGGTGCGCGACGTGTTCCCAGGAGCCTCGGTGGGTTTCAACGGCTTGGTATGAGCTAAAATAAACGCCAAGGTGTAGGCGTTTTAGGTTCGGAAAGCCCTGGAGGAGGAGGGCCATGGTTCGCTATTGGACCACCATGTTAGATCGGCTGCACTTGATCTCTCCAATGATACTGGAATGCCTCACCGCGTACGCCTCGACCTCGGCCGGATCCTGGCCTTTCAAGTAGTGGTCATGATTAGACGCGAGCTGATGCGCGCCCCACCAAACGCATCCAGGACGTTTGAATATGGTACAAAATACGATCCTTAACGTAGTAATGTTGGGACATAGCCGGCTGGCAACCTCGATCATCTCCTGTTCCGATGCATGAGACCACAGAAACTCGAGCTCCTGTAGCGAAGGTGGAAGCTTGGCCACAGGTATAATAGGAAGCCATGTGCCGTTGATGCACTCAAATGCGCGCTGGCAATCGAGGCTCACAACCCGAAGATGCGCATGACGAGAGAGGTCGACAGGGGATTTGGATAGTGTAAAAGGAGTGACATGACTATGATTGATGTGAGCAGGCGAGTGCGTGTCAGCTATACTAAGACTTACTTGACCAAGATCAGTCTAGTAGCAACCGGCAATTTTGATTCTGTCCAATGAGAGTTCCATTCCTTGCACACGAGCGAGTGGAACAGTCTCGACGCAAGCATCACGGAGATCAATCGAACCCTCTGCTCCAGTGCACCATACCCAAGGCGATAGTCTCGAATGGTACGGTCGCGAATAACCGAATCAACGAGAAAATAAATTATATGTCGATAGAGCTCTTCGGGAAATGGAGGGGGAATAGGATATGTACGCCTTAGGAGCGTTCCAAGCATCGAATCAAACAAAGGTCTGCCCCTGGCCCGCTTGTTCTCGTCTGGACAGTCGTCGAGAGGGAGTTGGGGAGTGGTAACCATAGTTGTGGTGGAGGAAACCAAACTGCAGTCTGGTTGGTGCTCTATCTATCTACGCTCATCCGCCCACGTCAGCTCACTGCTCATCAGCTTCCCTGAGGACGCCCAGTGTTGGCACCAATCCAGCCCTCGCCGGCATATATCTGCTTCGACATGCGGATCAAGAACATGTGATTGGGTCATGTGATGTTTAGAGGCGGGGGTCTTAGACTCATCAGGCTTGCGTCAGTTTGGCCTATTCGAAAATGTCGATGGCTGTGGACGTAGCACTTTCACAGCAGGCGATTGGTTTCCACCAAACTCATACTAAAATCAGTGGGCCAGCTCGTTTAAAATCAATTCAGTCGCCGAACAAGCGAGGATCTCGCGTCAAAAGTGATTCTGGCTAAAAATAACGCACATTTGTGCGCATTTGCCGCCAGTTGAACGTATTCAATTTCTCGTTCACTAATGAGCCCTTATCTGGGCCAAGACACCCAAGAGCGATACCGAACAGAGATACATGAAGGTATTACTTGCTCCTTGGTTCCTTTCACCAGAGGCATCTACGCACGCCGCGCGTGCCATATCGATTTTTACTAAGAAAGCGAACCGGATGATCTTGTCGATGGGGATCCAGAGATGCAGCGTGCATAGTCAATATCACTAGCACAGATATGCTCGCTCGGACTGTGTAAAAGAGCCACGGAGTTGAATTGAACCAAGATAGCCTATCGCTATACATAGCATAACTGGTGGGTAAAACGAAAGCCTACTTGTCCAAGCCCAACCATGCAATGATCTGCGGATACTTCACTGCCATATCATGTCCTTGGCCTTGCCCGTAGATTCCTTGCACATTCGGTCCATAGTCTGTCCTCGTCCATCCCGACTGGATGTAGTTCTGCGTCGTCGACGTCGGAGTCTGGCTCACTCCGAACACGTTCGTCCACTGCTTGATCTCCTCCTGGAAGTTCTGCGGGTACAGTGTCGTATCCGCAGACCCGTGCCATAGCTGCATCTTCGGTCGCGACCCGTGTAGCCTGGGTAGCCCGACCTCACCATATCACCCCACTGCTGAGGCGTCTTGATGAGCTGTCCTTGCGCACACTGCGAGTTCCACCATCCACTACCTGCGAAACACCCATAGGGCACACCCCAGCACACGGTTGCAGCCTTGATGAGGTCGGGGTAGGCACCGGCCAGAACGTTGGTCATCATCGCACCGGAAGACAGTCCAGCAGCGACGACGCGGGAGGGGTCGACGTTGAGAGCGCTGGTGAGGTAGCGAATACCGCTGGCGATTCCGAGTGAGTCTCCACCGGCGTTGTGGGTGAGGGTGGCAGTTGTGTGGACGTCCCAGCATCCGCTGGAGTCGGAGGTTCCGGGGTACATGACGACGAAGCCGTACTGGTCTGCATACTGCTTGAAGGAGGTGCTGCCGTAAAGGACAGGAGCAGTGCCGCCGCAGTAGTGGAGTGCGACAAGCATGGCTGGCTTGACTTGACGTTGGTAGGAACGTATACATAGAGTTTGACGTTGGTCGGGTTACTGCCAAAGTTAGTTATCTTATGGGTGTGTGTGAGTAAGTATCTCTCGAAAAACCACTCAGAGAATTGGTTACACACCTCGGCAAGAGTATTTTTGGGGATAGTTGCGCCGGCGACATGATATGCAGCGCAGCGATCGAAGCAAGTGCAACAGTAATAAACTTCATGAGCGTTGAAGCGTAAGAGGGGGTATGAACCTGGACTCGTAAAATCCCATAAAATTCACTCCTTATAGTTGTCGGACGAATGGGCTGAACGATCGGTTACCCCGAGAGGCCCGCTTGTGACCAGCACGAAGAACCAAGAACCATGCACAATCGTCACCAAAAGGCGACATCAACCGATGGTTAAAATATTGTCCGCTTCGTCGAAGTGCTACGGTTCGCATCTAAAAATGAACTGACAACACATGACAGCCATTGGAAGATGAACGGTCGCTCTCGAATGTTACGAGCCCGGGTACCTATCCGACAAAATTACGTTGCCGTGGCTAAAACCTCCGGCCTACCTCATCGCGCCCTATTTTGGGATCAAAAATGAGCGGAATCGGGCCGCTCACCGCTCATTATTCAAGTATTTGGAGATAGCTCCGCCCGTAAACCCAGAACAGGCAAGTTCTTACTGGAAATAGTCTCCCTGGCTTGGATTTACCCCGAAAGCTCGTATCTGCGGTGGAATTTTGGATTATTCGAGGCTGATACGCTGGCCTGTGTCGAAGGTGAAGGCTAGAGAAATTGCGGGGGCAAGGTAGAAGCGGCCAAGCGAAGCCGTACTGTACTGGCATTAGAATAACGTCGCTTATAGAAAGGCGACGAGCGTTGGGGCCTATTTAGGCGTATTTGTTAGTTGTGTCCCTCTGTGTGGGACATTCAACGTTGCTTACCTCACTAAGTGCCGCCGAGCTTATTGAAAGAGTTAAATAACCACTTTTTGCCCTATCGGCTGGCTAGAAAAAGCGTTAAAATACGGATTCATCCGATTATTTACTTTGTATGTTCACACTACACGCTATACAAACCCAAACACTGTCCCACTGCATCGAAAGCTGCTGGGACAGCGGGCACTGCAAATTTCTAACGTCACGTCGATGTTGGTCGGGATAGAGGACAGACATTGTTCTTATGCCAGTACAGTAATATAGATTGGACGTGATATAATATTGTCCTCGTCCCATATACATCATTCTGGCGGTATGGCTCGTTCAATATAACGTCGTGAACGATTTTAGGGCGGTTTGGTGCAGCTGAATCCACCAATGTAGCTCTCCCCTGCCTAAAAATGCCAAGACCGTCGACTAGTAGGTCTCGCAACTACTCTAAACCCCAACCTCAACCCGGCCCGTTGGCCCAATTATCTAGCACTACCCACGCTGTTGGGTTCAGCCGACGACGCTGGAGCCTAGCTAGCAAATAAATTTTACACCGAAATGCGACCAAGATGTCTACAATGCGTAGTTAGATTAGCCCCAGGCTGTTCCTGAAATTGAGAATACCATACTATTGGATAGTGCCTCGGCATCGCTATTCAAACTTGAGATCCCGATGTGCTTCATCAGATATTCACGTTTGGCGAAGTTTCAGGTTTCGAGACGACTCAAATATCTGGATGGCTACCTCGCTTGCTGAAGTGTGGCCTTAACCACTGCATAGCCACACAAGCCATATGCTCCTCACAACGAGTTGACCCTCACAGACTGACGGGCATCTGAGCAAAGTCGGCGAACAGTTTTGTTGGATAGAGGCGGGAGTGTGATTTAAAGTCTCTATTTATTTAAAATGAAGCGTATATTTGACATCCCGGATAGGTGAGAGAGAGTAACTACATTGACCTGTCGACGACAAGTGGTCACCTAGCGGTTGTAAGGGTCTAAACTGAGGACTTTCTTCTGGGTTTTCGTATATAGTATACCCCCATTTATTACGAGTGAAGGGTTAGGTATATGTGTCGCCCTCGTTGATGGTTGTAGTAGTTTTCGTACTTGCGTGGAGCTTTTCGGGGGCGAGGGTTGAAGTCGATCATGGGGGTATATGCGATACTTAAACCTTGGGATGGGTCAAGGTTGGGTAAATAATCGATAATAAAAGGGGCGTGGTGCTTTACTTGAAAAGGACGGATCATATCAGAAGGACGATGCATGAGCGTATATTCACTAAGGCAATATACCAAATACATGGTGTTAAATCGAACAAAACGATATCGTACATGAACGTGATATAGCTGGCAAATTGAACCAACTATTAATTGTTCAAGCCCAACCACGCAATAATTTGTGGGTACTGAACCGGCATACCATGCCCCTGACCCGTGGCATAGATACCCTCGACGTTCGAGCCATAGTTTGTCTTTGTCCAACCCGACTGGATGTAGTTCTGCGTCGTCGATGTCGGGGTCTGGCTCACTCCGAACACGTTTGTCCATTGTTTGATCTCCTCCTGGAAGTTCTGCGGGTACAGCGTCGTATCAGCAGACCCGTGCCATAGCTGCATCTTCGGTCGCGACCCGGTGTAACCTGGATAACCCGACCTCACGAGATCTCCCCACTGTTGGGGCGTCTTGATAATCTTTCCCTGTGCGCACTGAGAGTTCCACAAGCCAGCGCCGGCAAAGCAACCATACGGGACACCCCAGCATGCGCTGGCGGCCTTGATGAGGTCGGGGTAGGCACCGGCCAGAACGTTGGTCATCATCGCACCAGACGATATTCCGACAGCGACGACGCGGGCAGGGTTGACGTTGAGAGCGGTGGTAAGGTATCGAATACCGCTGGCGATTCCGAGCGAGTCCCCGCCAGCATTGTGCGTGAACGTCGCATTCGTATGCACATCCCAGCATCCTCCCGAGTCTGGAGCACTGGGGTACATGACAACGAAGCCGTACTGGTCGGCGTACTGCTTGAATGAGGTACCGGAGTAGAGAGCCTGAGCGGAACCCTGGCAGTAGTGAAGAGCGACAAGCATAGCAGGGTTTGATTTGACCGAGTTAGGGACGTATGCGTAGACCTTGACGTTGGTTGGGTTGCTGCCAAAGCCAGTTATCTGACAGAATTTGCATAAGTAAATGATTCTTGAGAAAGTCGCATGCGGAAAGGATCATATACCTGAGCAAGGGTGTTTTTGGGGATAGTTGCGCCGGCGACATGATGTGCCAGCGCAGCGATCGAAGCAAGTGCGACAGCGGCAAACCTCATGTTTACGATGGAAAACAAGAGAGGAAGAGCAAGTTGACTTTGAAAGGTCCCATGATAGTTCGTACTTATAGCTGTTGGACGGATGAGCTGGTGGGTCAGTTACCCCGAAAGATTCACTTGTGACCAGTATAGAGAACCAAGGCGCGCATGCGATCATCGCCAGCAAGTCGCTTCAGCCGATGGTTAAAACATTGTCCGCTTCGTCGAAGCGCCACGGTTCGCGTCTATAATTGGGCTCGTGACACATGACAACGATGGTAAGATCAAGCGTGACTCAATAATGTTGCGGGGCGAGTGTGTACCTATCCGACAAAGTTGCGGGGCCATGGATGGAACCTAAAAACAGCTAATCATGATCTATATGAGGTTCGGTCGGAAGAGGAACCAAATGCCCGGGCCGGTACACTGTCCCATTCCCAAATATTCGGGAATAGTTCTGAGAAACCTACGATAAACGCACTAGTGCTTGTATTGGTCGCCCTGATTTGGATTTATCTCCGTACGGTATTCCTGGTAGCATAACGTATATGGGATGGACGGGTCCGTGTGCTACGGAAGATGCTGCCCAAGAGAATCGGAGGTTGGCGTGGTAAATCCGAGCAGCATTCTTGAGCACTATACTCGCTTGATCGATTTGGCTGTGCTTCATTTTATTCGAATTTATTCTACGAGGGTCCTGTATTCTACAATTCGACTTGTAGGGATGGATTGTTACGAACAGGTAGTCGCCCTACCAATTGGATCCTGAGCACCTACCATCAGTGGAAATGATTCTCGACAAGTCTGGCCGAAATCTCGAGCGAGATATAATGTCAAGACCGAAAGATTCATACCCCATTAGTTTACATACAATCCTATGCATTCCTTATTAGTAGGTTACACAGGCCATAATCATATTGCATATAGGCATAATAATGATACGGAGAGTGAACGTATTTGGGGCTATTTAACAGGCCTAGTGCAACCCGTTTGTAAGCACTGACGAAGGCGCTGGTGTTGGACAAAGAGGATACATTCACTGAGATATTTGAAGAGAGCTACAAGATTAATTCTTAACCAACTACGTGTGCGTAAATTCGTCACGTAGTACGTGGGTTGAACTGGCAGCTACTGATTCAGGCCCAACCATGCTATGATCTCCGGGTAATGCATCGTCATCCCGTGACCCTGACCTGTGCCATAGATGCCTTGGACGTTCGGACCATAGTCTGTCCTCACCCAACCTGATTGAAGGTAGTTCTGCGTTGTCGCTGTCGGAGTCTGGCTCACACCAAACACATTCGTCCATTGCTTGATCTCCTCTTGGAAGTTTTGGGGGTATAGTGTTGTATCAATTGACCCATGCCACAGTTGCATCTTGGGCCGTGAGCCGGTGTATCCTGGATAGCCCGACCTCACGAGGTCTCCCCATTGTTGAGGAGTCTTGACATTTTCACCATGTGCGCATTGGACGCTCCATAGACCGGAGCCAGCGAAACATCCATATGGGACGCCAGAACACGCAGTCGCGGCCTTGATGAGGTCCGGATACGCGCCCGCCATCACGTTCGTCATCATTGCACCAGACGACAGTCCGACTGCGACTACCCGCGCTGGGTTCACGTTGAGAGCAGTGGTCAGGTAGCGAATGCCACTGGCGATTCCGAGTGAGTCCCCCAGCGTTGTGGGTGAACGTCGCATTCGTGTGCACATCCCAGCATCCTCCCGAGTCTGGAGCACTGGGATACATGACAACAAAGCCGTACTGATCGGCGTACTGTTTGAATGAGGTACCGGAGTAGAGAGCCTGAGCGGAACCCTGGCAGTAGTGAAGAGCGACAAGCATAGCAGGGTTTGATTTGACCGAGTTAGGGACGTATGCGTAGAGCTTGACGCCGGTCGGGTTGCTGCCAAAGCTGGATATCTTGTGGCCGGAATTGAGCGCTAATTATAGATATTTAGATATATTAAAGACTTACAGGGGCCAAAGTGCCCTTGGGGATGCTTATGCCCGTTGTTGGAGTTGATCCTTGCTGAGTAGTTGTAGTCGATCCTTGCCGAGTAGTTGTAGTCGTGGGCGAAGAGCTACCTGGTTGACACCTGAAACGGAGCAAGAGTGAGTCTCTGCCTGCTCGCTAATTGGGTGTTTTTAACCCACTGGTAGTAGTAATCGTTTACATGCACGCATGTGCTCCCCGAGTCGCATACAGTCGAACCGGAGTACCCAATCCCCTGGTGCCTCATTAACTCACGAACTGCTTATATGCATGTATAACTTACACCACATTGACCCCAGACAGCGACTCCGGCAACACAGCGCGCTAGCGCTGCAATTGAGACTAGAGAGACAAATCGAGATCTCATGTAAGCAATGAAAAAACAGCGGGAAAGAAGAAATTTGTACTGAGGGATCTCGTATAAGCCCGCACCTTTATGCCTTGGAAAGGTGGATTGAGCTCTAGGTTACGCCGAAAGATCCCCTTGTGACAGTTTTAGATAACCAAGAAATGCCGTGCGAGAGCTATCGCCGAGCCCGACTTGAGGGGACGGCTAAAACATTGTCCATTTTCTCGAAGCCCTGCGATCCACGTTTCTTACCCGGGCCGGTAACGCATGGCAGCGATTGGAGGGTTGACAATGGTCAGTCTAGCTCAAGAATATTGCCAGGTGTGGGCTTACCCGACAAAACTACGAAGTGATGGCTACAATATTTAGCCTATTCGATTATATTGCAATCAATTGGAAGTAATATCATTACCATCCTTAACCAACTCTTGATGGTTCGAAAAAAGGCATCAATTACGGGTTCCAGACAGACTTACTCTTTATGATCTGAGTAAATAGTAGAGATAAACCCATTTGAACGGCAGATTTCTTCTCCACCAGACCTCTCGGATGTATCCACGGAAAAAGTCTGCACGACTCACTGCGGATACCGATCATTGAAGCCTCCAGCAAAGGGCCTTCTGTTTCAATTTCCAACAAAAAGAGGAAGTACCGAAGGATCTGGTGTTGGAAGTCGTCAATGTTTATAGCCATAGCCATATGATGGACCTTATTCGCACGGGGTAACCGATGGGCCGTAGTACGCAAAGAGAGATATGGTGTATTTTACGAAGACTCTTGACAGTAAATTTTAGTTCAAATGGTGAACGTCGTACGTTTCGATAGTTTCTCCTTCTATCTGGCTCAAAGATATCTTGATTGATGGATTTACGCTGAAAATGATTGGATCTTCGTCGACTTTCAATCAAAGCTACAGGTGACTCATTACTCACTGCCATACCCCCAGAACTAATCAAAAACAGTTTAAATTTTTCAATACTGCGCCTTGGAGAAGCAAAACCCAACATTGTTGTAGGCGGTATGGTGAAATGGGGTTAGAGAGTATGAGGGCGTCGGATCGCCTCAATATATATGCTTATATGCGCGCCCCGCGCATGCTATTCATATGAGTTCCGATGGTACAATCGAACAAGGGGGCCGATAGAAACTTGAACTGTCGTGTTGGGGGATTCGTTTTGCATGTCAGCTTGTTATATAAATTTTTATGCAAAAAGACATATCACGTGAGTACCCACTCTGGGTGTGCTTTGGAAAGTATCCGCGCTCTCGAGCAACTAAATGTGATATTGGAAAAGAATATCATACAGAGCAGAAAATGCGTGCAAGCGTTTACTGGTCCAGGCCCAACCATGCGATGATCTGCGGATACTTCACTGCCATATCATGTCCTTGGCCTTGCCCGTAGATTCCTTGCACGTTCGGTCCATAGTCTGTCCTCGTCCATCCCGACTGGATGTAGTTCTGCGTCGTCGACGTCGGAGTCTGGCTCACCCCGAACACGTTCGTCCACTGCTTGATCTCCTCCTGGAAGTTCTGCGGGTACAGTGTCGTATCCGCAGACCCGTGCCATAGCTGCATCTTCGGTCGCGACCCGCTGTAGCCTGGGTAGCCCGACCTCACCATATCACCCCACTGCTGAGGCGTCTTGATGAGCTGTCCTTGCGCACACTGCGAGTTCCACCATCCGCTACCTGCGAAACACCCATAGGGCACACCCCAGCACACGGTTGCAGCCTTGATGAGGTCGGGGTAGGCACCGGCCAGAACGTTAGTCATCATCGCTCCGGAAGACAGTCCAGCAGCGACGACGCGGGAGGGGTTGACGTTGAGAGCGCTGGTGAGGTAGCGAATACCGCTGGCGATTCCGAGTGAGTCTCCACCGGCGTTGTGGGTGAGGGTGGCAGTTGTGTGGACATCCCAGCATCCGCTGGAGTCGGAGGTTCCGGGGTACATGACGACGAAGCCGTACTGGTCTGCATACTGCTTGAAGGAGGTGCTGCCGTAAAGGACAGGAGCAGTGCCGCCGCAGTAGTGGAGTGCGACAAGCATGGCTGGGTTTGCCTTGACGGTGGTGGGAACGTATACATAGAGTTTGACGTTGGTCGGGTTACTGCCAAAGTTGGATATCTTGACGGTGGTAAGGGAACATTGTTCGTAGTATGGTGGGTGGAAAAAATCATACGGGGGCAAGAGTATTCCTTGGGATGCTTGCACCCGAGGTTGGGGTTGAACCTTGCTGACTGGTGGTGGTAGTTGGTGTCGAGCTACCTGGTTGACATCTGCCAAGCGGAGCGTTGATGAGAACAAATGCGGTAGAAGTTCATGGGATTTTGACTTACTGGTAGTAATAATCGTTAACGTGCACGCAAGTAGTACCAGAGTCACACACAGTCGAACCAGAATACCCGATTCCCTATAAAATCGATTGGTTGAGGTTTCGAAACGCATATACTAGGTGTGACTCACTCCGCATTGGCCCCAGACTGCAACGCCGGCGACACGGTGCGCCAAGAGAGCAATGGATGCGAGAGCGACGATAGCAGACCTCATGTGTACCATAAAAATCGATAGAGGAGAATGGCCCTGGTTTTGAGAGATCTCACAACAACCTGCGCTCTTAAGCGTAGGCAGTGAGACAGGTAATTAGTTATACCGAAGGGGTCGCTCGTGACCGTATGACGACCGAGGTTGAGCGAGCTCGAATTAGCGGTTAAAATATAGTCCGTGGCATCGAAGTGCCACGGTCGTGTGAATTACATGGGGTTATAGCACCTGACGACGATTGGAAGGTCAGTCACGACTCGAAAATGTTACCGAGCAAGGTACCTATCCGACAAAACTGCGAAGTCGCGGCTGGAATATTTAGCCTATTTGCCTGTGTCCTATATTGGCATCAGCTATGAACGAATGTCTAGTATCGGGACGGACGCCCCCGCCAGCGTTCGAATATTCGGAGCTAGTTCTGCCGAAGCAACAGCAGATAGATACTGTTGAGCTAATTGACCTAGTTTAGAGCGCCCTCCGCATGGCCGTATTGGGGCTGCGGTGTGGTCGACGTCGCCCCAACGCTTGTTGGAACAAGACGGGGTTGCTGGATCATTTGCCGTGACGACAGTGTGCGCGCAGAGACCAAGTTCCGTGAATACGAGCATATGCAGCGGTGGCCAAGTGCAAATGATATCTCTAGGGCACGTGACCAGCCGACCACGTCGCCCTCTCTCTCGATTTCACCGTGCCAGACCGTAGCGCTTCGTGACGAAGATGCTCCTCGATGTAAATGTTAGTATCGAGGACCAAATCCAAGCTAACACGTGCTGAATATTTGTCGAACGGTAGCGTAAACTATTTGCTCGGTCTGACCGCGTCAAATCTGTCGACTTTCACCCGACCGAGCCATGGCTTCTTGCAGGCTTGTACAACGGCACAGTCAACATCTACAACACAGATACCGGCGCTCTCATCAAAACATTTGAAGTTGCTGAGGTTCCCGTCCGTTGTGTGCGGTTCATCACGCGCAAGTCTTGGTTCGTCGCGGGCTCGGATGACTTTCAATTACGCGCGTTCAATTATAACACACACGAAAAAGTCGTCGCCTTTGAGGCACATCCGGACTATATCCGATGTCTAACGGTTCACCCGACCGCGAGTTTGGTCCTGACAGGGAGTGACGATATGACTATCAAGGCATGGGACTGGGAAAAGGGTTGGAAATGCATCCAGGCGAGTTTTAATTGGCAGCCCAAACAAGTTAACCGGATTGAACTCTAAACTGGCAGGTTTACGAAGGACACACGCATTATATCATGAATATCGCCGTTAACCCTAAGGATAGCAATACTTTTGCCTCTGCCTGTCTTGACCGAACCGTCAAGGTTTGGGCTCTTGGCAGCGCGACACCCAATTTTACTCTCGACGCGCATGAAAAGGGTGTAAACTATGTCGAATACTACCACGGAGCGGACAAACCCTACATTGTCACGACAGGCGATGACCGGACTGTCAAAGTCTGGGACTATCACGCCAAAAGCTGCATCCAGACACTCGAGGGACACACCGGCAACGTATCGTTTGCGATTTTCCACCCCAACCTGCCGATCATCGTCAGTGGTAGTGAGGACGGAACCGTGAAGATATGGCATGCAAATACCTACAGACTCGAGAACACGCTGAGCTATTCGCTGGAGCGTGCGTGGTGTGTTGCCTACAAACGAGGATCAAACGATGTTGCCGTTGGGTACGACGAGGGTGTGGTGGTCGTAAAGCTCGGCCGGGAAGAACCTAGCTTCAGTATGGATCAGGCGGGTAAAATCGTGTACGCACGAAACAACGAGATCTTGGGTGCCAACTTGCAGACTGCTCTAGGTACGCGCCGTCTCAATGCACCAATAACATGATATTAACTTGTCGCAGAGGATCAAACACCCGACGGTCAAAAACTCCCGCTTGCTCCACGAGAACTCGGCAGTACCGAGGTGTTTCCCTCGACCATTGCACACTCCCCCAACGGTCGCTTCGTCGCCGTCTGTGGAGACAACGAATATATCATCTACACCGCGCTTGCATGGCGCAATAAAGCCTTTGGCCAAGGCACAGCATTTGCTTGGGCAGAGGACTCCAACACGTACGCCGTTCGAGAGGGCAAGTCCCGCGTCAAGCTTTACAAGAGCTTCAAGGAGAAGCCGGGTGCAGGTCTCAAAGGCCTTGGAGGATGGACGATTGACGGGTTGCACGGCGGGACGCTGCTGAGCGCACGAAGTAATTCTGGATTCGTCGTGTTTTGGGACTGGGAGAGCGGCGAGATTGTTAGGCGAATCGAGGCCGACGCGAAGAATGTGAGTATGACTGAAAAAATTAATACGCATAGGCAGAACCGAATGTCTCTTTTTAAAAATAGATTTTCTGGTCCGGAAGCGGTTCACTAGTCGCAATAGCCTCGGACGACTCCTTCTATATCTTGAAATTTGACCGAGATGCATATGTTGCTGCATTAGAGGCCGGACCTGTTGGGGACGAGGGCGTTGAGGACGCATTTGACCTCGTTGCGGAAATTCCAGAAAAGTGAGGTGTTGGGGTATCAACTTTCAAGCTGGGAAGACTAACGTGCCATATATTAGCGTTAAAACAGCCAAATGGGTTGGCGATTGCTTCGTTTATACCAACTCGGCAAACCGACTCAGCTATGTTGTTGGATCCCAAACCCACACCGTACAACAGTTCGATACGTGCGTATAACGTCCTCTACCACGCTTGCGTTTAGCTCACAGATTCCAACACAGACCAATGTTCCTCCTAGGATACATGCCGTCGCACAATCGCATATACTTAGCGGATCAGAACGTTAACATCTTTGGATATGCGCTATCTCTCGCTTTGGTGGAATACCAAACGGCTGTTCTGAGGGGGGATATGGATGCAGCGGCCGAGCTACTCCCTACTATCCCAACGGACCAACGTAACAAGGTTGCAAGGTTCTTAGAAGCCCAAGGTAGGCTACTATCCCTATGCTAACTCTAACCCAACTGACGCCTCCCCGTTTAGACCTCAAAGAGCTAGCACTCAGCGTATCTACGGATCCAGATCACAGGTTCGATCTTGCAATCCAACTCGATGACCTGCCGACTGCCCTCAGTATCGCAACGGAGACGCCCGCTCCCGAGAATGAGGTCAAGTGGAAGTCTGTCGGCGACCGCGCATTGGCTGCCTGGCGTTTTGCACTCGCGAAGGAGTGCTTCGAAAAGGCCAACGATATTAGCTCTTTGATGCTACTATTGCTCGCTATGGGGGACAGAGACGGCCTGCAACAGCTCGCAAAAACGGCTAGTGAGTTATAAATCTTCGGCACCCTCAAACATGACTAGTTTTTTACTGATCGTTCGGCATACAGTCGAGAAAGGACAGAACAACATTGCGTTTGCGACCCTGCTCCAGCTGGGTGACACAACAGGCTGCGCTGATCTTTTGGTCAAAACCGAACGAGCTCCGGAAGCCGCCCTTTTTGCGCGAACATATGCTCCAAGGTGTGTCGCAATCAACCGCATGTCAGCAAATATATGACTAAATTATACTGACAATTGATGCGCATGATAACCTCGTTATCGACACCACCTTGCATGTGCCCACACAGTTATGCTCCAACGGCTGCACGCGCCTGGCGCGAGGATCTGATCGCTAAAAACAAGGCAAAATTGGCTGATACTATTGCTAATCCTGACGAAAACCCCGAATTATTTGAGGAAGGTTGGGAGGCTGCACTATCAAAGGAAGCTGGCCGACATGCCGCTGATCAACATGAGGCTGCCGTGCCGAATGGAGCTCCAAACGGGGACCAGCCAGCAACCGATGGGCAAGAAGGGGGAGATGACGAAAAAGAAGATGCCTGAATATCCTGTAGAGTTGTTGTTGTATATGATAACTTTCAAAACGCTGAGAGGTGAATAAAGGTTCGAGGTGGCTAGGTGGCTGGCTGTCATGTGATGTTTTGGGTGTGATGAACGGGCACGTGTCGACCCACCCTTCTTCTCGCCCTCTACCTTGGCTTAGACTCGGCACTGCTTATCTGTTTGAAGAGGCCAGCATGGCAACGTATGCAACATATCAAACTGAAGTTGGTTTGGTGAGTGATATTGCGCCTGACTCTCGGTTCCAACGGCGGTACCGGTGCCCACTCAGCGTCCCACCTTCCAAATAGAGTCTGACCCGCATAGTAGTCGCGCCTCCGTCAACAGCAATTACGTGCTGCAGAGCAGCCGGGTGAGGCTGATATATCCGTAACACGAACAGAAGAAAAAATCGAGGGTATTGCCCATCTTCACTCTGATAAGCCGTTTTCACGCAACACCGAGAAACGGCTTGAACTGAAGACTATCAGCGGCACAATGGACGTGGACGTTATTATGGATGGGAGAGAGAGACTGGGGCTTGAAGCGATTGGGGAGAAGAGAGACGCAAATATTAGCTTGAAGATTGTGAGTAAGTCGTTATATAGGTGCCTGGCTCGAGCACTCTGAGTAATTGCCAACATCCAGACTAGGCGTGCCCAGTTTAGTCGCTTCGATTTGCTCATACAAACGCCTGGCGACATCGATCTCGGATTGCCTCTGGATTTCACCGGGGTTTTCATCTACGAGCACGCAAAACCCGCATTCTTCTCCTCTCGCGCGAAGACCATTCTTGGGCCTGACAGCGAATTCGTTGAATATCTCCCAGACGGATGTGTACGACGAAAATTGGGGAACATGGTTCGAATTGCTGGGTCAAGGGAACTCGTTGGAGACAGTATTCTCATTCGATGCGAACACGAAGATGCTCAAGTGCGTGTTATGATGTGGGATGAGGAAGTAGGGAGTCCGGCACTTTCGCTGTCTGCCATCGCTTGGCGGCTAAGGAAGAAGAGCGAGAGAGACGGTCCGGTGTCGTTTCGTCGTCGAGATCCGACGGAGAGTAGACTGTGCTCCTTGCCACCGTTGACTAGCGATTTTTAGTTAACAAAATGTGTAAACTCGTGCACGGCATATCTATACCACGCATATATTCTGTCCAATAACCTTCGTGAAGGATTTAGCTACCGGAACGAACCGAGGAACGCTTCGTTCCAGTCTATCGGAAAGAGCTTGTGGCAGGACCGACTGGCCGCCTATTTTCCGACCCCAATCGTGGTAGCGTTGGCACGGTGTGGCTTCCGCATACCCGGCCTTATTAGAGCTGACCATCACTTATTAACAAATTTGGAAATGTCAAATTGCTATCGTTGTGTAGGGAGGGGACCATCCAACGGGTCCGACTTGGGGTGAATGCTGATTTTGTCGGGCGACCCCTCTATGGTCCAGCGAAATAATAGTTCTCAGGAGTGGGGCTGATTCAGAGTCTCCTATACCAAAAAGAGCCCAGAAGTGATGGACAAAATCGTGGGCGCCACCGAAGTACCACAGCCAAGAGTATTGGGACATGCTCCGCACCACCTGTCCAACTTTTGACAACATAGACATGGACTAAAATACAGCCACAATATCGGAATGCGCCCATCCGCGCGCTCCCAAAAAATGGGATATTGTGGGTATCGGGAGATATTAACCTAGTTCAGACCCCACGTGTTGGTCTCTCGAAGCACGAAATGTGGGCTTAAACTTGCCGGTTTTTTCTTTGAAGTTACTAACTCGAGCATAACTAGACATATTAGTGCTGCCTTATGGGATGTTTACGCACCAGATATGGCATCGAGGCTTCCATAGTCAGGAAATAATCACAACCTTCGATAAGTGGTGACTTAACTCAGCTCATCGATGTGCCTATTTCGGCGTGTGCGCATCATGCCCGTGTGCTTGAAACTACGTATTTAGGCGAGGGCTCCGAACATACCCCGGTACAATCCACAATTGCCACTCATCCCCCATGTATTCCATCGCTCAGTACATTTCTATCTCCATTCGTCGAGTCTTGAGGACCTTTGAATCATTTCTTTACCTAAAGCCAGTGTGGGTACTCGCAACAACACCACGGTTTCAAGCAGTTTAGCATTTGCCTTCCAGGCCCCGCTCTGCTCCAACCCTGCCAACCGAGATACTACACCTGGTCATCATGTACGCGACTCTACCTACTCTCTCTAGCCCCCTCTTTCCCCTCGATTTAACTTCAAACCAACCCTCGGCTCCCAAGAAGCCTAGTTTTAACGGTATCCGCGGTCTGAGTTGCACTGGTCGCGCCATCCGAAAAGAAGTTCTGGCAAACTGGTTTCGAGTTCTAATCATACGAACGGCCGAGGATTGGGCATGTGTGACAGCACTTGGAATAGCTTATTATGTGTTGTAAGTGAACGTGACCATACTTGTTTGCTGAGGTATATCCTTTATATTCTTTGCGTGGTTTTTGAACTGCTAGTTTCGACACACTGTTATGTCATCCATCCGCCGATTTTACCTTCAATTATACTGCATAGTTGTCGCCCAACATCTTCAGCTTCGAAAGAATATCCCTCGTATTCAGTTTCAGTTTGGAAGAGCCGTTGGGGGTCATATCCACCAAAGAGAGCAACTATACCATGCTGGTTCCTCTTGACTATCTCCGCGCACCGCATGATTTCAATTTGAACATCGTTTTATTTGCCGGTTCGTAGTGGATTGGCTCTAACCGATCACGCCGCTGATTCTTTGTTTCAGGGAGCTGCGTGTTTTGGCACCAGCACTAACTCAAGCCGTCCCCAGCAATGTCCTTCTACAATTTCCACGCCTGCACACTGCGTTCATCGACTCTCATAACGATTTTGTGCTCAATTCATCTCGAGAGCACACCTACTCACTTCAGCCAATCGGCTATTATCGGCTTGTCGCCCCCAAGCTCCCAGAACACCTTCAACGTTTATGGCTCGCCAACGTACATGGCCCGGACGCTCGCGTGATTCAAGCTGCACGCGAACAGTGTCCCCATTTGAAGGAACTTTGGATTGAGAGGTGTACTTTATTCAGCCCTCGCATGGTCGGAAACAGTGAAGGGAATGGGAAACACGAGTGTATTTTTTGGAAGCACTTCCCGAACGATCATGACGCCTACTTTGCTGCCGTTGGTGTCCGAGAATACGCGGTAAGAGTTGAAAATTGGGCGCATTGGCTGCTCATAGGGACCCAATCTTTCTTTACTGATCCATCGATATAGCATTCTCTTGCACAGGAATTATCTGGGCTAGGGCAACTTGAGCATCTCCACATGGGGCTATACCTTACGCCATATGAGGCCCTGGAAGCCCATAGAAGCCACCACCAGGCAGACGTACCAGGATCTCTGTGGGGCCCAGTGTGCGAATACTGCGCGGACGCTTATGGAGAGACTACTCGCATTGCTGAGCAACACGCCAATGAAGTTCTAATACGGGAGCTCCCCCATCTTATGCAGATATCCTGGGCGTCATATTTTACACCAAATAAGGCTGGGAGAAGCTTTTACAAGCCAAAGTAAGACCCTAGTGCCACCTCCACTCAATGGGGGATGGTGGTGCTTGACAATTTTTGAACTGAAACGGAATTTCGACCAAATGATATTATTTTACTAGCTATTCGCTTCTTCGTCATAAATATCTGGTTCTGAAATATTCCAGCTGTATACTATATTGCCTTCGAGTCGACTCCAACGCTACGAGTGTATCTACTAGTCAACAACAATATATCGGGCTTCAAGTATTACTTCGCGGCTACATCGTTACTACATTGGATCGGGATTAATTTAAGTAGCTGTATTTTGAAATTACTTACGAATTTATCCATGGGGTGACCCTAGCGGATCCCGAGTTCATGAAAGGAAAGGCAGCGGAAACATGTTTTGGCTACTATAAGGCATGGCTTGAAGCGCAAATACGCTGCTAGACCTAATTTAAGTATCAGTTTGAACCGAGAAAAGCTAGCGATATATGAAGGAAGGGAACGCACCCCACCGAGGAAGCACTGCCCACATTGGACCGGCATAGAGCATTGGGCAGTGGAGACGGGGATACGAGGTGGTAGAAAACACTGAAATTACACGACCGAGCATACACGACCAGACCCGGGGCATACCTTCGGTCACCCCCTACTCTAACGGCGGGTGGGTCACTTGGCCTCGTACAGAAGTGTGCGTATGGGTGCCTCCGTGTTACTCTTAAAAGCCCGCTGCCCAATCGTAATTTGAATCGTACCTTAAATAATCTTGTTATATGCGTATATCTATATGCTTGAGCTCAGTTTATCCCCAAATGTGTTCGCAGGGGCTATCCCCACGATCACACTGTGTGGCCCGACCACCTTATTGGTCCACTTATGGCGTTTCTAAACTTACCAAACACACCGCTTGTGCTGTGAGTAGGAAGGTTCCAGAGTGTATGTAGAGTACACACGCAATACCATCCAGTAACCGATAACACCCACATATAGAACAAATCACTTGATACCTTCAACAAAGTATCGACAATGCCAACGGACACACCCTTCCCCCCGGGATATACTGTTCTTTGGAACACAGATGGAGGCCTTTCAAGGACGCTACTCTGATTTAATCCACTTCTCTGTCAGATTTTGGACGGTTAGCGTGGAGTACGCCTAGATTCGCTTTTTGTTGTATAACCACCTCATTGCAGTCTAAAACGCCGAAATCATTTCTTAATTTTTGTTATATCCTACCCTCTTTTATCAACCAGTGTCAAATTTGCTGGCATCCGATACAAACCCATTCACGAATGGGTTGAAACGACCCAACGTCTTCTGGTCAAAATCATTTGACCTATCTTACATACATGCAGAGTTGCAGGTGCGATGAAAGCATTAAATTGTACAAGTATTCTGTATGGACAATTTAAACCCACTTTCTTTCATCCTTTCAGTAAAAGCATGCAAAGAGATGATCATTTGATTGCACATGATACTATTCAAAGCGACAACAAGCCTGGAAATAACCCATTAGTAGATCAAGAATGCAGTATCGCTACCACATACCCTGATGCAGATGTCGCGGTTTCGAGCACTTCCCATGTAGCGCCCCAACAACAGAACAACAGTAAAAGCAGTAGACCGGCGTAGTAGAGGGATCCGCTATTAGCCTGAGCTTAGCCATCGATACCCACCAAGTGAGAGGTCTACATACTCGAGCATGAGTTGTTTTGTCAAAGGCATAGTGCCAAACTCTCTGCTTATTTTCCATGTTCTCCACACTGTCAACCCGAAGAGTGCCGATTCATACACCAATGCAAAAAGGTAGGGAACCCAAGCAAAAGATGTGAGTCTCACGAGACATCCTGTGAGTATCCCTGGAGCTATATGATACGAATTAACCCATCGCTGACCAGAGAGTGACAGGCATGTACGTACCAACATCCCCAAGATATTTATTACTCTGCAGCCCACTAAGCATTAAAATCACTTTCTTTACACGCCGCATATACGCACATCTGCTTGCAACTTAATCTCGACTAGAGCCGGTAATAACATTGACGCTTGAGCTACGAGTAACCATCTATCTAGACTCGTCAAGATGGACCACCGACATGAACCCGAATGGCTTACACCAAAATAGATTTCCTGTAACAGCGAACATTAGAATCATTCTAATAACTGGAGTACTAACGGGAACTCACTGACGTTCATACAAAGACCACACGCGCAGGGCCATCAAAACTGGAATAAGATGATGAACACAACTACAGCGCGAGAAATCAAGACACTCACGACCAGGACAAGCGATCGCAAGTGCCGTCCCATAAGATCCGGCAATAACAATTCTCTTGCAACTGGAAAGATTGACCTTAGCGCTAGCTGAGTTGTACTTCGGCAAGTTAACACTAACACCTTGAGACCCAATTTGTCAGAAACCGTCTATCCAGATGCACAAAACAGACAAACCTGAGCAGGGGGCGAATGGACAAAGAAGGCTGAAATGCCATCAGCGCCCGACCCGGCACATGCGTTTATCCCTTACCCGGAGTGGTCACGCTATTCATGCGTTCATTAGATCAGGAAAACACCCACCAGTCAATTATCCACCACTCACCCTAACAAAATAACCGGCCAAAACCGATTCAAATGATAAATAAGCCGAACTAAACACCAAGGCTTGCTCCAAATGTATCGTATCTCGTCGTCTAGATTGGTTATTATATCGTACAGTAGTATCGTACGCGAAGCCACTGGAAATTCGCAAATTAACCACCTTCCCACTCTTGCGGAGCGGTTGGTCACTCACCCACGAAATTTCGCGACTTCAGTCTGCCGGTGCCCAACTAACAATGCTTCAATCAAAGGTCGCATTTATCGCAAATATAAAAGATAAAAGGGGGCAACACGCAACCGCCAGCAGTTTAGTAGACAAGCAGGGACCCCTCACCCCGAGCTTTATGGGCTATGAAAGCCTGTCGGGCCATGTGAATTGAAGATAATTGAGGAGTGGTGGGAAGGCTGGATTGTCGGGGCGTAGGCTTTCAATTACGTCGAACGTAGTCTGAAATTCACAAGAGAGGAAACTAGTACAGAAATCAGCGCTCTGCATGGCCTGTGATTCGAATTGTAGGCGAGTTCACACAGCCGACGGGCGCAGTGGCGTCGAGTCAGTATCCAGCGCGTGGTACACAAAGTGCATATAGCGGAACGTCTTAATTTTAAGAAAGGCTCAAGGTTAACTTGCTCAAGTCAGGCCTGGTGCCCCAAGTCCTAGCACCAAGCTTCTCCAAATCAATCACAAATTTATACAGTTTTTGCGTATGTACTTTCAATCCAAACATCAAATCCAAAGCGAGGACAACAGACCACAATCATATAGCGAAACAAAGAGCGCCGAAGAGAGGAGGGGAGGATGAGGCAAGATTAACGAGCTCTGTATGTAAGCACGAACGCACGTATAAGGCGGAACACAGTGGGACAGCACGAATAATAAACAACAAAAGGTGACGAGGTCTTGTCGAGTGCATGTGACGTACGAGTGTGAGAGACGGTTCGAACGATAATGAGACAGCAAGAGAGATCAGCGACAAGGACGGATGGAGTGGAGTGGGGAAAAAAAATGGAAGCAAATAAACAAACAAATGGATAGCGCAAAGCACAGGAAAAAAAAAAAAAAAAAGTACTAGAACCCAGACAGGACACGGGATGGCCCTTTCAGCGCTCTAGTGGATATACACGTTGTCGTGGTTGTTCGGATTGTTGTTGCTGAGCGGAGCGGAGAAGGGGCCACCGTCGAGTCCAAACTCGCGTCGCTGGTTCAAATTGAGGCTGGCGAGACCGAGGTTCAGATTCTTGATTCCAGTTAAAGGCGCAGACTGCTGACGCTCGCGTCCGGTCTGGAGACCAAACACCTCGGGCTCAAATGCGAGCGACGTTCTGCGCCCGTATCCAGGAACCAAGTCGTTCGAGAAAGGTTGGAAAGCAGAGCTCGAATATGCGCGAGACATCCCAGTCGGGGAAGGACCAGATTCATAGACATGAGCAAACTGATTAGCTGGAGGTGATTGGATAGGAGGCGACAAGTTTTGAGGATGCTGAACCGAATTTGGACCATGGAATCCGCTAGTGCCAGCCTGGCTCTGAAGCTTGTTCGGGAACATCTCGGCGGCTTGCGTACCCTGGAATCCTCCCAACTGCTGGTTTTGGAACCCGGCCAGCTGTTGACTTTGAAATCCACCATTGTTGGCCTGCAGGCCCAGCGCCCTGAGTTTGGGGGACACTCGAGTACCCAATAGCTTCTAGCGTTTGAAACAAGCGAGTCGAGTCCGCCGCAGATAGGCTGTTCAGATGAAGGCCGCCAAGATTGAGCCCAAGCTGGGCAGCCTGGGCGGCAGCTTGTGCGGCCTTGTCGGCTACAGATACGAACACATAGTCAGCAACCAATCAAGGCTTCTCAAGATGCTCGAATGTAATCCCCGTCCCCAAGAACTGACCCTGGCGGCGCTCATATCCACCCTCACATCACCCAAGGACATCATTGCCAGCCAATCGCCCAAAACATGAAGCCCTTGGGCTCTGACCCTTATCTTCCAGTCGGCCAAACGAAACACGACTTACATTGACTCCTCCCCCAGCTCAACCGAATCTTTCCACCCCCAATCGGAAATCCTTGCATGCGCTCAATCGCGCGCTCTGCATCCGCCTTGCGTACAAACTGCACGAATCCGCACCCCTTGCCTGGTGGGATCTTTACCTACAGCCACCCCAAAATGATCAGTGTCACGACACGTACCATATATAAAAAAACACAAACGCACATATGAATCTCTCCAAATGGTGCAAAGAACCCGCGCAACGTCTCTTCGGCGATCAACCCACTTAGCCCACCAACAAACACTGTCGTGTTATACGGATCGGCGCTATTGTAGGCACCCAGCAACAGCGCACGGGCACTCTCTAGCTTTGCGCCTTCACTCAACCCAGCCGCTCGCCCTGCTTCAACCCCCAAGACCCGTGCAGTTGCTCCCATTTCGGCGTTGAAGAGATCTTCCGCATCGACGCTTCTCGGTCGAGGAAGGCCAGAGTTGGAAAAGAATCCCATGTCAGAAACAGGTCCCGAGGCAGAATGGTGGCGTCCTGAAGATCCGTAGGTGTCTTGACCCAAACGTCCGTATATCTCGTGGGCACGTCCGGCCACGTAAGAGTCGCGTTCATCAGCAGGGTGTTGGTTGAATCCCCCCGCACCGTTGGTCGCGTTGCTCGTCGTGGGTTTGGTTTTGGCTGTCGCATGAGACAGCGCACTACACAAAAGGGTCACGGTTAGCTCCGGGATCAACAGTGGTGCGATACTCCAACAATCCAAATGGGGCAAGTGGCGCCACACAAGGGGGTGGGGGGGCAACGACTCACTTGGACGAGATAGGCAATAGAGGCCCTGCATCTCAATCAACGCACGCTGCTGGTCGGCTTCGTCGGTAAAGCGCACGAATCCGTACCCTTACTAACCCCAGTCTCGGGGTTAACCTGTGTGCAGAGCATGTCAGCATTCGTCAAGTGCGTCACAACAGATAACTTGCCATGATCTTGGCGCTTCGACAGCTGGTAAACGGTCGGATCACTCTGGGTTCGCGGTCAGGTCTCAGCCCGAGCAGGGGATTTCGGAATACGGCCACGAGGTCGGCGTTGGTCGTTTCGGGTGCGAGGTCGCCCACAAAGATACTAAACTCGAGCTGCTTCCCCGCGTTCGGGCCAACTCCGGGAGCGATTTGAGCGCCTGGTCGAGCAGCAACATAGGTTTGCTGATCTTCTTCATTGGCACGGCCCACCGCGCCAGCCCAATGAGCCTGGACACGGGCACCAGCGCCTGCCCCTATCCAGCAAACGCCCTCGGGGCTACTGTTGACTTGGGTGAACGCGCGAGCGGCACCGGTAGCCGAGGCAAAGACAAGCACAGCGCCATGAGGTTGCATACGGACGTCGAGAATATCCCAGCCCTGGGTATGGGCCATATGAAGCACATAGGGGGCGTCCATCCAGGGCTCGGGGAGCACTACATGCAGTTCCCGCTCGGCAGCGGACGGGGCTTGGAGCCGAAAGTCGGGCTCGCGCGGGAGGTCGTGTGCGAGGAGCATGGACGGGTATGGGCGCAAGCAGATCGGCTGGGTTGGCGTTTGGGATGGAGGTTGAGCGGACCAGCGCGGGGGGGAGGTGCTGTCGGTGCTGTTCGTGTCAGAGCCGTGCGGCTGCTGAAGAACCGGCTGGTGCCTTCGTCACTCGTCGTGTCCAGGCTCGGGTGTCGAGCCAAATCGGGTGCGTAGCGGGTGGAGCGAGAGCCGACACAGGTTTGGTCGTGCCAGGTGGGGAGACCGGCGAGGGGCTCGAGGACAGCGGGTACGGGCGAGAGACACGGCTGGGTTGCATGGTGGGGCCAGACTGGGGGAGATGAGCAGCGGCCGGGGCTATATACCCAGAACTCACGATCGACAGCGGAGCCATGATGGTCGTCGAGCACAAGCAAAGACCACGAATGATGGATTAGCCAAGACGTAAGCACCCATCCGACCGGCGGAAGCTGATTGCCCGATAACTCGCATGCAATTTTCTGCTCAGGGGCTCCTTCCCGCCGCTCCCGTCGCCCTGCCCGACGCCCGCCCCATCGACCAGTTCCCACTCCGCCCGGCCCTCGGCTCAGGCGGGGTTCGCTGCCAGTTTCTCTCCCGCCAACCTTATTTGATCACACGCTCGTCGCCGTCGGGCGCATCGTCACCGGCCCCGCCTGTGCGAGACGTTGTGTGCGTCGAGAGCGACGCATGGCCCCCGCCACATGGCCCTCGACGTAGTGCGCCTGCCACCCGGGCCACGCTTGCCGCTTCCGGACGCGATCACCGATGCCGTGCGAGGCACGTGCACAGGAACACACAACCATAAACCAATAATGCTGTCTGGCCTGTTCCCGGTGGCGCCCACTCATTCACCAAAATAACCAGACTGCGGCGGTATCAGGCCCGGCTGCAGCACCGACTATTCAGTCAACGTTCCACGCACTTTTCGATCCGAGGCCCGCATCCCACCTGGCGGACCCTCAACCCGCAATCACCGTCCAAAGCGGTCTTCTCTTCTTATTATCCCCATCTCCAGCCCCTTCACCCCCCTCACCCCCTCACCCTATGCCAAATTCTACTTCATCTGGGCGCTCAGTGAAACCCCCTCCATCATTGTGTATTCTCCGCACGACCCAAACACACTATTTCAACAACTGACGGGGGCATTCTGTAACACTCTCACAAACCCTCTCAATTTAACCTACCCATCCGATCAGATCTCTCGGAGACAGGCGGAAGTTGATTTTTCGGTACACGCATCCGGACCAATACCTTCTTTCCCTCTCACACTAAATTACCACATTTTCAGACCCAGACAAGCCCACTTGCCGATGACTCACACCCACCACGTTCGAGGGGTCTGGTTCCGCTCCAGAGGCTGTTGCTAATTCCCGACGAATCCAAGGGCGACCCCCCAGAATGTGAATTTCGAGTGGGGCCATCGTACTCCATGTATCTCCTACCGATTGAATCGCTCTGTAGATTAATGTTCTTATCATTCACTTGATCTAACTGCTTCGGATGTAAGAATGTCAATGGGTATCGGCAACTACGTCATTTGTGCATCATTCGTATCGTGCGCTTGTACGCGAACGGGCTTACATCAACCTTGACTCTTGGAGCGCATGTCCAGGAAGCACGAAAGACTGATCGCGAGGGTACAAGGTTTACGCGAGCGATCCCCTCCTTGCGGGATGCCAACGTTCCCAATCAGACCTCGGAAATGCGCAGCTTGGAACTAGCCGTGGTATGTGCTGCGGAATCCAGAATCCTCGCCACCTTTCGTCCGGCCAAATTAGAAAGCAGTCTAGGCACTCAAAGAAAGCATAGCGGCGCATAGCCATGTCTACCAAACTATAGCAGGAAAATGGCTCATATGCTCTGACGTATATCTTAGCTCTTTTAAACGTATTTGGCCGCCGGTTTCATCGCCAGCAAAGATGCCGACGAGACAAATTGGAATCTGCTCGTTCCTGGATACATCCGCGCACGAATACGTCACGTGCCATTTCCCCAGTCATGCGCTTCACATTCTCGCTCTTTCCTGCAATTTCTTTCACTCGCTCGAATCATCGTGTCTCACACGCTCAAAGTACCTACATAAAGGGGATCCATGACTGGCCTCCATCCTTTGAGGCGCAGCGTGGATCGTTTTGCGTACTTCGCCCCCCCCCCCCGAAGCGCGCTGCACTCTGAGACTCCCGAAATAACACGGACTTCACTTTTCGAGCTCGGAGCCTGCCGAACGATTTTTCATCACGGCCCTCGACCCTTATAAACAAAAGCCGATTTTCTCTTCGGACGCTTCACAATGACTCGAGTAATGCTCCAGTCTCACACGATAGACTTTGTTCTGTCGGACACGCCACTGGTCGGACCATGAAATGACAGATGAAAAATCCACCATTATAGTTTGACGTTGGACATTTCGCTCAGCTCCAGGAGCTAGAACAACGATCGGAGCTAGGAGCAGGAGCACTAGTGCCCAGCTTTTTTATTGATTCCTGTGCGCCGCAGTAGTAAAGGGTGTGCAATCACATTCACAGGATCGCTTCTCGGCTCAATTATTTATCCCATGGCAGTTTGTAGCTGCTGGTGTTGAATCCGAAGATGGTTGTTTGGTTATCGGTTGTGGGTTCGTAAGGCAACTGGCGCTTGCCTATCAACTAAACCTTCTTGGTCGAGCCCTGGGTACGCAAGGCGTAAGTAAAATACCAATAATGTCCGGGCTCAATACCGCTTGACGCAAATTGAGTGATTATAGCGATGCTATTCACCATGGGCGTGTCCCTCTGTTGAGCCCGTGGGGCCATGTGAAAAGGTCACAGCCCAACTGCTCATCCGAAATGTGGAACCGACTCCCATTTTTGTTCGAGCTCTTGTCATCTCAAGATCGTGCTTTACACTATAATCATCTGTCTATCGTGATTATCGCTTCGTTATCTTCACCATTCTCCACACTTGGGAGCCGTTTGGAACACCGGATTATTCATGATATGAAACCCCCCGGACTGGCAATAACCTCGGCTATTATACTGACATTATATATTGTTCCCTAAATAAAGTCAATAGATTAGCCCATCGAAGTGCGGTGTCGGGAAAAGAACCCGGGACCATGCGTTCATATTGCTTGCATCTAGTCGAATAACAAAGGTGACCTCTCTTTGGCATGTGGCTTGCGGTAGCAGGGGTACTCTGAACGTAGCAAGGGCGCCTAGAAGAACCAAAAGAATGTTTCAGACCTAATTTTTAGCTGATTTTAGTTGATGGGATCAACTTCAAGAAGCCGATATCAGAAAGGCTGTATGTATAACCTTCGGGGGGAGCGATCCCACACAGCTCACAGAGTTACGGGCTGTACGGCATAAGACTAGCAAAGATGATTGAGGAGCAGGAGTAAGGCACCGGTTACCTTCTATCGCGGTATATTCGCAGCTACAGCTTGGGCTAAGTGCAAAACCCAAAAAGGTGGACTTTGAGGGATAGCTTCCTATGCCAAATATGGGCTTATCGTTCACGTTCCGGTTCTTTGTGCATGCCTCTTCAAGAACGCTTTTGTACTCAATCTAGCAATAACTATCATATATAGCGGCTTATGAGTAGTACTTGGCGCAGAGCTCCCCATTTTTTGTTGGTAACCGAATCAAAGTGAGCTTATTCATGCGAATTTTACACGCATATATTGCCAAGAACTCTGACAAAATCAAGTTTCGGACCGAGCGGACGATTATACGTCAGCTACTCGACCAACTGGCCTTAGTACCACTGGGTTCCTAGACATCACGTAATAAATCGCCTAGCCACAGCCACTCGTTTGTGTTTCAATTTGTGACTTATTCGGTAAGATACCAGTAGTATCCACTAACGATCTTCGGCAGTAGAAGTTCTCAGTCCTCCACATAAAACCGGAATAATACAATAGTCTTGATTGACAAAGATATTAACTACGCGAAATTTCACTTTCAAGCACTCGAACATCTAATTTCTCCGTGAGTGGAACCCCAGCCTCTACTTCTCTTTACTGAGACCGCAGGGTATTCGATAGCAAGATATGAAGCCGATCTAACGCACTATTTCACTTTATCGCATTGCTGGATGGAGCTTGTAAGGTAATTCATCTTCCATAGCTTCGTACTCGGCGTTTACTTCGCCTGGCAGTTTTTGCACGTCATGTGTAACCGCATAATCCTGTCACGACATGTGTTCGCAGACAAATGTTCGCGGAAGGATGTAAGGATCGGCGCTATTCGAGCTGGTCAAATCGTTTAACCCTTTACAAATAAGTCGAATGTCTTCATCCTAAAGCACGATCCGATGATTCAATCGTTTTTCATTAGACTTGTTGCGTTGACGATGAGCCTATCTTGTGAACATGTATCGACAGATTAAACTTTAGCCGCTCAAATCAAATATTCCTCGCAATTCCGAGCGATTGTTAGCTACAAAGAGGCAGCGCACACCATTGTAGCTATTTCTGCTTGCATAGATCAAGGTAACCATCTACCAGCGCCCATCGGATAAGCCACAGAGCTGCTCTAATATCCACTTCGGTATCATAACAACGCAAGGGTATATCATTTTTTGGAATGGGAGGCCCATACTCGAGGTATGAAGATCCGCATTCCTTCAAAAGGGCATTACTTTGCCCCCTCCCACGATGTCACGAGTCCGAGCTGTGCTGGCGATCGATGCTCCATCACCGGTACAGCATTTAGGATTCATTTGTGAACTGTATGCTCTAGTCAGGCCAACTAATTGAGCGGCGTTCTGAAAGCCCATGTTGTGATGACGGGTATCGATGTAAGCATACGACCGTGCTTATGATCCGGCGAAGCAGCTGCAAAAATTACGCATAAATCCCCGTAAGGCGTGCTTCTGGGAAGACAATCACTTTCCCATTCAGAATCGGAGTCCTTCGTGTACTATCTCTCAGTGGCCAAGCAAGAGTAATATGAACGACTTGGCCATCGCTTACCAAAGGCTCAGACAATTAGGTACTGCGTTGGTAGGTGAATCTACCAATGAAATGGGAGCAGTGATATTCTGAGTGTTGATGTTAGTTGCGAGTCGAACGGTGCTGTTGTACGACATTTTGATCAATCTCAGTCACGAAATTCTCTACATATGGGGAAAACGTTGGTCGTTGATTCGTATGGTCTACCATCTAAACCGAGTCGGCCCGGTACTCTTGCTTGGGTGAGTACAGAAGCATCTTGGCTAATATACTATCGTCAAACAACAAGTTTCGATCAAACCTAGACTTACGACACAAGTGAGTTTTTTCGGCATCTCCTAGACTTCAACATTCTTACCGAGTGTTGTGCAGCGTTTTTCCTTCGGTCGCCTTCGCCTCAGGTTCGTGTTTCTGTTGTGCGCATTTATCTATATCTCACGCTATTCATTAATGCAAGACGTGGGTACTGGCACAATGGGATCACCCAATCAATCTCAAAGATATCCATTTTTTCATCCAGGTGTAAGACAATAGTGGCTGCGACTTCTTATGGAACAATTATTGCGCTGATTTGCATCGCTCGTGAGAAAAGATTCATTGCAAAGCCACGCTCTCTGCCACTGTTCATTGCTCTACAGCTGTCATAACGATTAGAGTGTGGGCATTGTACGAACGGAAGTAAGTTTGAATAAGCGAGTGTTTTGCTTTGTGATCGTTGAATAACAACTCCAACTCAAGGAAATGGGTACTAGGGTAAGTAGTTACCTATTCAGGCTGAGCAAAGCCTCAATACAGCTATTATATAGTTGGTTGCTACTTGGCCTTGCGGCGGCGACAATAGGCTCCTTCGTTGATGCCAAATATCAGATAGACGTGAGTACGTGTGGCTATCGCGCCGTTGTGAACGCACTAAATGTCATGGTCCTGTGTTATAGAATAACGTCTACCTCCCGCATCCAGGTATGCAGTTCATGTTTGCGGTATATGCGGGGAGTCGCTTGACATTGTTATCCAGCCCCCGGACTCCTGGACGGATGCCTCGTCCGACTTAACTCATACACCTGGGTTCCGTACCTTTTCGCACTAGCCTATGAATCCATCATATTCGGGTTAACGCTATGGAAAACATGGAGACTCAACCGAGAATTTGGAACGATTAAGCTGGCTAGCCGGTTGCTCCTCGAGTAAGCATGGCTCTTAGTTTGA
Organism: Ceratorhiza oryzae-sativae; assembly: GCA_030998015.1. Lineage (NCBI taxonomy): Eukaryota > Fungi > Basidiomycota > Agaricomycetes > Cantharellales > Ceratobasidiaceae > Ceratorhiza > Ceratorhiza oryzae-sativae. Next base: position 379,370 of record JARWMV010000245.1, read on the forward strand.
TTGACGGCGGTGATTGACTTGGCGGGTCAGTGGTTCGGTATATTACGCCGCAGTCTTGTTGGTTATACTATTTTGCTGCGTGGGAAGTACATTCAAAAGCATTAGAGGAGCAGCTGTTGGTTCTGGGTATGCCTATTCCCCCTCCGTGTCTACTCGTTGCGCTTCAATTCTTGTGACGATAGGTTTCTAGTCGCAATGAACAGCGTCATGTGTAATCGCATGATCCTGTCCTTACATATATTCACGGACAATGTGGATCACACACATCCAGAGTTTCGGTCAACAGCTCTTCGAACAATCCCTGTATTACCCCGGACACCAACCGGCTGGGCATCGCATAGACTTTAAGCTGGTTGAAATATGAAATCTCTGAAATTGTAATTACATGACATATATATTGCATACATATTTAGAGACCTACACGAACACATGGTCGAACCGGTCTAAGAAAAACACAACGAAGCCGGTTAAAGGAAACGGGACACAGTAAATGCGAGGCGGGGGACAGAGGTCAAACGGCCCCGAAGGCGCACTAAAGAGGACGTTCACGAGGAGAGTCACGTGGTCTGATGTCCCCTGCCCTCGGGCTGACTCGTCTGTTTCTTCCTCTGGACTCGGTCTCGTGCGGTTTGACCTTGTGATCATGTAGCACGCTAAAATTGAATGCAAAAAAAAGGAGAGTCACGTGACATATTCTGATGTTTTTCTTGCCCATCAGCTTCCGATGTCGCAGAGACTTGGCCCAGTATGTCTAGCAGGGCGATTGTGCGCCAGATAAAAATTTAACGCCAAATGATGAACAGACTGCCCTTGCATATGCCCGTGCATGGCATCACGTCGACGCTACGAATCGTGTCTTGGGAAAGCTGGCACAGCGAATTGCGATCGTACTGATGGGAAAGCATAAACCTATCTTTGACCGTGGAGGTACGTCTGATGTTATTTATGATAGAGAAATCCAGTTACATCTACTGGGTAGCCGACTGTGGCGACTATGTCTGTGTGACGAACGCTCGGAAAGTGGTCGTTACGGGGCGGAAGGCAGATCAGATTGTATATCGTCACCACACCATGTATCCAGGAGGTCTAAAGGAGGTACAGTACAAGACAATGATGGAGAAAAAGCCAGACGAAGTGAGTTCCAAGAGGTGTTCGAATGTGTTGCATGTTGTTGACCTCCACGATTAGATTATTCGCAAGGCGGTATCTGGGATGCTCCCCAAGAATCGGCTGAGGGACAAGAGACTAGAGAGATTGAGAATATTCGACGGGCCGGATAACCCATTGCAGGCGAACATAACAACAGGGAGCGATGTTTTTCGGACAAAAAACGCGCCATAAACACTGTACAGGGTTGGCGGGTTAATTGATGAGCGATTCACGGTTCTGGGGTCCTAACCCGCGCTATCACCCGCTATCACCATTGGAAAGGGCTCTAGACATCAATGTTGGGGAACTCGGGAACCCGCTTGTTGGAAACGTTCATCATCTATTTTCTACAGTACCAATGTCCTGTACACATCGAAAAGGGGCTCGGGGTCATGGTCTACGGGGTCCCCCCCCATAAAATTGAGGCGCTCGTTGTCCACTTGAACCTTTTGCCTCTTGCCTTGAGGTGCAACAACTAATCATGTCATTCTGGAGCCAGTTTTTGTGGGGATATTTCTCAGGGTAAGTCGGTAGCGGTTACCCGTTTGTTTGCTGACCATATTGCCAGCGCGGGTTCTGCCAATGAGCTGCTCCCATCCGGGGGGGATCCACCCCTCGCCCCCCCTCCCAGACTGGATGCCAACCGCTGGGTCCCGCCTCTGCCGCCCGAGATATTCCAGGAGATTGTCTCCCATCTAGCACAGCCATTTCTGCCACCGGACTGTGCACCTTATGCTGCGTATCGTCGAAAACGAAATGAGACCTGGATATCGTTGGTTGGTGTGGCTAGTTCCAGCAAATACTACAGACATCTACTGGTCGGCCAATGGTTTCAAGTAATCGTAGTCGCCGACCCCGGTGATTGGGCTTTAGTGCGGAATCCTAGTTGGTTAGGCCACATTGAACCTCATGTTAGGTATGCTTCGTGTAACGCCGCAGTTAGCGCCTTGACTGACCCTGTTCAGGATTATAATATCAGCGCACGGCGCCTTGACCTCATCTCTTCGCTTCCAAACTGATACTAGGATTCTGGGGTGCTTTGATCATCTAGAATCAGTTTCGGTTGACTACCATAACGACTTTCTACGGAATGGGGGCCAATACCCGTACTACCAGCTCGTTCGGAACCTGCCAGCGTCGTTGAAAAAGCTAGAGGTGTTAAACGCGCATGGCCCCGATGAACAGATAATCAATCTCGTGGCTCAGTGCTGTCCAGAGTTGACCGAACTGAGGCTTGGGCGTTGCACTATGTTTAACAATCGAGATTGCGCGTGGTGGAAGGCGCACCCTGCTGACCACGATGCTTATATGGCAGAAAGAGGTGTGGAAGCGTACGCTGTGAGAGCACTCTCTTCGTCGAAGTGAAGCAATTGGATAAGACTGACATTCTCGGCTGTGTGGTATAGGGTGCTGTTGGTAACTTGATTAAGCATGTTCTCAAGCTTCGTGTTTTGCACATAGGCGTCTATCTTACCCCTATCGAGGCTGTCTGGACCCATCGGGTGGACCATCGCAAACTACATCCTATCTTTGATTCTATGGCGCATGAGAACCCAGAGGGTGTCCACAACCACTTGCATCAGGTTGCCTTGGCTTTGGCAAATGGAGAGGATCCAGACCCTCCCATCAACCGCAACTATCCTCCACTAGCGCGCAGAGAGATCTGGGAGGCGCCGTGTGCTCTGTGCGAGGAACGGTTCCAGGAACCTGCAGAAAAAGCAGAAATGCGTACAGCTGCGGTTATAGCCGCTCGGAGTTGGTCACTGCGCCAAGTGTCATTTGCTTCATTTACGTCGCCAGGTCGAGTTGGTTCTAGTGCTTGGGAAGTCTTGTCTCAAGACGGTGTCACAGACGAGATACTAGACAACAGCAATATGCGAGATATGCTCTCGTTATTTGAGGACAAGGGTGAATCTGGCTACACAATCACTGTCACGGTCAGAAAGCCTCAGGGATCCGTCAACAAGGGTAGTTTGAAGGGAGGAAGGTTTACGTTCCGGCTGACTTGGTCTGACGGCCAAATCAAAGTTTCTCCCCCACTGATTGGTCCAGGGTTGAGTTTGGTGCGTAGTCGCTCAGAAATAACCTATCACTCAACTGATCGACGTAACCTGCATCGCAGATGTTCTAGCTCGGAATCTGTTCATTAGTGGTGGTTGTAACTTTGGTTTCCTTTGGACCACCAAAGCCTTTGGTACTTCTTACTTTTAGCAGGTGGGGACTGGCCAAAATGATAGAGTCCAGCGCTCCCTGTTACCCTTGGAACCACGCAGAGATTTACTCGCCAGGAATACTGACCGGGCTTTGCTGGAAACAGGGACTGCCGGTTTCCGCCCACGTGTAAACTGCCATTATTTATTCGTATGGACAGTTCCTTGCGTGATATTTTGATGTTGTTTATATTTCGCACTCAAAGCATGTTGAGCACCACGTGCCTCTCTCCGAAACCGACGACGATATGTCTGGCCTGACAGAATCGTACTTTGCAGAGAAAATACGACCGCTGGCTCATTCACCGTAAGTCACGGTTGCTCATGGCTAACCCCCAAACTATACAACCCTCGTTAAATAGATGGCCAATGTGGACGTCGAGTGTTATCTGTGAGCCCAAACGTGCGCCATGCAAATTTTAAGCGTCATCTTGATCCTCCATACGGAATATAAAAAAAAGTCATGTCGACTGCGGGACTGAACTCCGCGGGCTCCCCCCACTCTACCAGCGAATAGGGTTCCCGTTTATATTCGTAGGCGCAGGGTATGTGCTTAGCACGGGCGACAAGTACAACGGGAGTGGAATTGCTACAGGTTCGCTCCGGGGCCGGTTGGCCGAAGTAGAGTCCAGACCTTTTGTTTCTCTGACAGCCTCTTGGTCCTCGTGTGTTTAGCCTGGTCGGCTACGTACCTATTTCTCAACGGACGAAATGCCCTACGTGCACGAACGCCAGCCTCGTTGATGCTGGCCGCGACCGCCACGGCCACGTTGACATTGTATGGAAGCGAGTATTTCTTTTTCAACCGAAACGATGCTGTGGAGGACGTTGCGGCGTACAAACGTTCACCCTATGCTCGACCGGGATAAACCAATGTACGGGACGAGATAGCCTGAAAGATAACGTTTGACTTTTGCCTCTAGGTATGACGCCCCATGACGTCCATGACAGACCACTCGCTCAGTATCGAAAGGAAATAACGATCGTTCTACGTTCTTTATCAGATTCGGTAAAATACATTCGGAGGGACATAGTCAAACCAAAAAGAAAGTTAAGGACAGACACCAAGGGACATACAAGTACTCCCAGGCTTTCGGGAGACATAAGCCGAAACCACAACCATAAATACAGGCAAGTGGACAGGAAACATATTTTTTGCTACACACGATTCAGAAGAAAGGCAAACGACATGAGAGAACAAATTTTATTCGAATCACCAAGTGCCCCAGAGCCGTATTAGACCCTGTGAGCTTGCCTCCGCCCAGCTCGGTCGACCCGGTTCAGACCCGAGTCCACCAGAGCCATGCCCAGACCCACCGTCGCGGCGCACGAGGCCCCCAAGCCAGCGACCCCCAGTCTGGTCCGCGCGCCACGAATCGTCAAAGTATAGCCTGGTAAAAGGATCGTCCAGCGGGGCTACAAATCGAACAAGCAAGTTGTTAGCGAAAAACAAGTCCTGTTAATCCACAGAGTGCAACGTACACACCTGTCCGCGCCACGAGTATGCAGCGAGCCCGGCGACGAGCGCCGAACCCGCATACGCCGAGAGAACGAGCGGAAGCGACCGCGCAAACGTACGCAAGGCTGATGGCTTGGGCTCGTCCTCTCGCGTTTCCTCGTTCTGGCCGGATCGTGATGATGGTAGTCGAAGACGGAAAATGCCGGCGGCGAGACTGCCGAGGGAACAGGCGGCTGCGGCCACACCGGCCAAGCGCGCGATATCTTCCAGATCTGGGATCGCAAGGAACGAAACCGAGGCACCGAGCATCAAAGCCGACTTGAGTCGACCTCAGCATACGGCTTTCACGATACATCACACAGGAAATAAGCGTACCATCAAATTGGTGCTCGCATCGGCAACCATCGACCGCTGTCGGTCCTCAACTTTTTCGTCCGGTTGTTCCACGAACAAGTAGGGGATACCCAACCCAAGCAAACCCGCAAGCGTTCGGAGAGGCATACCCACAAACGGATTGGCAGCCGCGCGACGACGGCGAATACGCTCCGCGGGGCTCATGACTTCGAGATTGACTGCATCATGAACAGCCTGCAGCTTGGCCAGCCGCCATTCCGCTATGTTCCGAACCCATCAGCTCACGAACGTCATTTGGTTCTCATCAAACTCACCGGTCCGGACGTGGACACGGGCAACCGTGCGAGTCTTGAGGACAGCATTTGCGCGAGAGTACTCCTGGGACAGGGACTTGAGAAACTCGAGCACTTCGTGTGACTCCTCGGGTGTGAACGGCGGCTTGACGTTAACTGCCTCTTTTTCTCCAGCTTTCTTCTTTTCAGCAAGCAGACGGTCTAAGGGCACGGTCAGACTCGGGTTCGGGCTCATGGGCAAGGGACGTACCGGTATAGTGCCAAGTGAGCAATTCAATTGCCTCTTGCACTGCACGCGGGTTCACGTCCGCATGAGCCGGATGCGTCTCGATATATGCCCAGTAACGCCTTTCCATCTCGAGATCTAATCCCGAATATCCTAATTAGCGCAAACCCTCGCATAGACCGGGAATACCTACCAAATTCGGCATCTTCACCCTCGATAAACCTGTCCTCAGGTCCTTGGGGACCAACCCTCCTGCGCTTGTGGGAGACATAACTCCAGACGAGCGTCAGCGGGGCCCCGTACCCCAGATCAATCTCCTCGCCCGGTCCACCGACATCACTTGCGCCACTTCCGCTCGCACTCGACATCTCCCAATCAAGTTGCTCACTTGCGCCGGCCGCGTGGATCCAAACCTCCCATCCGCTCGGAAGGTCTGTATCTCGCTCGTGGAGGCACTTGTCCACAAACGCGTTTACGCCCTGGTGCGTGGCGTTGTCGGCCATGTCCAAGTCCGTGACGAGGGTGACGGGTAGCGGAGCCGAGGGCGTGGGGATGATCAACACCTTGTTTTCGTTGTTGGCTTGTTCAACCAGATTCTTGGCTGGTGATTCGGAGGCTACGAGCCGATGGGTGTAGTACATTTTGCCGCTCGGCAATGACTGCGCAACCCATTCGCGCGGATGCCGTTCGACTACGGGCAGGCCACCGAGGTTCCCGAGCCGGGTGGCGAGACGCGACATGAGCGTCGAACGACGATCCATGTGTGACATCAGACGGGACAACACGGAGCTGTAGACTTGTGCGCGCTCCGTCTGGGGCTGCTGAATCTCTTGAGCGGACGGCTGTAGCTGGATCGGAGGCTGAAGTGTGGGTGTATGCGACTGAGAAAGCGCCGAGCGTGGACGAGATGGGGCGGACCCGTTGGTGATAGCAGACGGCCCAGCAGTTTCGTTTTCGGGGAGCATCATCCTTACAGTCCTGTTAAACATGTAAGAAATACGGCTGAAACGGTCTGATAAAACACTTACTTGGGCGTACGTCCCTCTCCCTCGTACCAGTCTCGCAATTCGGTTCCCGCGAGACTCCTCAAATCATTGTCCTCTACACCACCATTCGCTGCAGCACGCACGCTTGGGCTGATCATCTCGTGCACAGACACGTCAGGCGCGAGCATAGTGTCGATCGAAGGACGCATCCTGCACGCACACATAACGTGTTAAATCTGAACCAAACCAAAAATAAGAAACAATAGGGACTTACTCAGGAATGCCTCCCAAACGCTCTTGGACGCTAGAACCATCGGGCTCGGCATCACCGAATACGCCCATTGTGCTCATCGAGCGCTCAAAGTGCCGCGGGTTCAGCCTTTCCACGTTGAGAGGGTGGAAGAACGACTCGGACATGGAGAGCGCAGGTGGGGGAGGGGTCTGGTCACCCGTGTAAGGCGAATAAGTGCCCGACAACCGGGAAGGCGAAGGCGTATCAGGACTCTCCTGGCTGACAACGCCAGCCGGAGTCGAAGTCGAGCTCGGGTTAAACGCAGACCCGGTCTGAGCAGGTGGTGTCACCGGCGTATTTAGATTCACGCGCGGACGAGGTGGAGTGACAGAACGCGGGGGTGTAGGGACAGACGAAATCCACTTGGGACGAACTTCGACCTCGGGTGTTTCGATAAAGATGCCAGATGGGCCTTGGTTGCTGCTGCGCGAGAGGATAGATAAGGCATTTGAAATGGAAAGTTGGAGGACTACTCACGATTCAGACTGGCGACGAGTAGGCGGGCCATGGGTGCCTTCAGGAGAGAGTGCAAAGGCGCCATTCATGAGCACCTCTTCTTCGTCTTCGGGGGCTGCCAAAGGAGTGCGCTCGCCCGAGCCCGGAAGCGAACTAATCGGGTTTAAGAGTCAACCAGCAGGTTTGTGTAATCAAGAACGGTGAACGTACGATGGCACAGGCAACTCGGTGTTGTCGACCCGAGTCGAGTCGTCGACCTTTGCAGGCGTCTCCTCAACTGGGGCCGGGACCGCCTCGGCCTTGGGAACTTCTTCGACCTGAACAACCGGAGTCTCTTGGATCTGGACTGGTACCTCTTCGAACTTGACCGATGGCCCCTCCGCCGCGACGGTAGGTTCCTCGACCTTGACGGCAGGCTCCTCGACCTTGACGGCAGGCTCCTCGACCTTGGCAGCAGGCTCTTCGACCTGAGCTGGAGTCTCGACCTTGGCAGCCTCATTGAACGAGGCAGACATATCTTCAACCTTAATCTCAACGCCACTCTTGACAACATCGTCCTCGGGTTCTTCCTCTTCCTTTGTAGGCTCGAGGATCGACCAGCCAAGGTCGCTCCCGACGGTGCTAGCAGTACGACTCAGGCCATGGCCTAGCTCCTTGGGGGCAGGAGCTCCGCTCGACTCGCGGACAGATGCATCACGAATGTAGCTGGACGCATTGCTGGTAGTGGAAGACTCGGGGGTGAAGGGTGCGATAGGACGCTGCTCGACGACCTCGGGCGTGATCTCAGTCTTGGGGGTCGGTGCAGTAAACACGTCCGCGGTGGGTGCGGCAATGACATCAGGGACCAACGGCTGCGAGGGAGGGGAGGTCGCCAACGGGGGAGTGTTGACCTCCGCCTCGGGAGAATCGACGAAGGGGGCGGGAACGCCATCGGCGCTAGACGGGACGATAGGCTCGGAGTTGGTCGGTGCAGCAGTGTTGGCTTGCTCCATGGCGCTGCCGAATGAAAAGGTCGTTCCCGGGGCTGCGGACGGGCTGGCTGCTTGGATGGGGCTGGCTGCGAGCGGATGAGAGAGGGTGCGCTCGCGCTTGGGGATCGGGACTGTGAGCTTTCCGTGTTCGCCAGCTTGGCCGACGCCGGCACCGACGCTGCTCAAACGTACGAGACTCTCGAGAGCGCTGCTCGAGCCAGGAGTGGACTTGGTGCGCGGACGACCGGAAGGAGCGGCTTCGTCGTCCTGCTTGGACTTGTTCTTGCGCGACGAAGGCGAACGGGGGAAACCGAGGATCGAAAGTCGCTTGGGCCCGGTCGACGGACTCGAGGGGGCGGTAACGGTCAGATGGCCGCTGGCAGACTGCGAGGTCGTCATCGGGGGCTGGGGACTCGCAGAGCGGCTGCCAGCTTGGCTGCCGGCATGGCTCCCGAACAGCGAGTGACGGCGGCTATGGGTCGAGCTGGTGCGGGAACGACCCGAGTGCTGCGAACGGTCGTCGCCCGACTCGACATGCTCGTGCGCTTCGCCGTCGTGGTGGTCCTTGTCGTGCTCGTCGTGGGGCTTGGAGTCGGCGCCAGACTCGGTGGACGTCGCGCGGTCGTGCTGCGGGGGCTCCTGGGACGTGCTGCGGGGCGACTTGCCTTGCTTGCTGCCGCGACGGATGGCGGAGGTGACGCGCTTGCGGAGTTTGCGGACGCTGTCGCGGAGCTGGCTGTCGCCCTTGTCCTTGTCCTTGTCGCCCTTGGGGGTGGAGGGGGCCGACGCTGGCCAGGCGGCGAAGTGGTCGGCCATCAGGGCAGAGAGAGAGGGGGTTGTGTGGGGGACGTTCGAATAGACTTTTGGCGGCGGATAAATATGGATTTTTGGATGCCTCGAGGCCGGCGTGCGAGCTGCTCGTGTGGCTCGGAAATGACGCCCTTTAAGTCGCGCGTCACGTGCTGATGGCTGAGCCCTGCGTTTGCCGGGGGCACCGTCGCCTGATGCGCATCGCTCCGGCGTTGGCCATTGGACGATGCCCGCGCCCAATGCGGTCGCCCCACTCGCGCATGCACCTTCTGTCGGATCGTTCTGTGCCTCGACCGCTGCCCGGTATGGCTCTCCCTCGTGCGGCTGCAACTGACCCGGCCCACGGCACTCCATCCCGCTCGGGATACCTCTGATCGTCCCTGTCACAGCGAGCGTCTCGCCGCTGGCGCATCAAACACCGGGCAGCTTTGTGTTCCGTTCCTGGTGGGCAGTATACGAGACAAGTCACCAAGCTCAGGGAACGCAGTGTCAAGTGTCAGCCGCGCTGTCCCTTGCCTCCCGCCCCGGTTGTGCTCGCGTTAGAGGCACCTAGTCAGCCAACAGACGGCCCGTGTTCGGGTCATCCCCCACCCGCGTCTCCACACCAGGCGGCTATCCCCCACCATCCCCCTGTGCACCCCCTTGCATGCTGGCGTCCTCGGCCGACATTTGGCCGTCGCGCATTCATCCACACGTATTCCCATGTGGCACCGATCTAAACCGAGCTCTCCTCGACCACGCCTTGAGGTTGTACGTCATATCCGACTCGACTGACCCTCATAATGTGAGAATTTCTTTCAATCGATATCGATTCGGCGCCTCAGTCGGTTCTCCTTGCCGGTACAAAACCGCTTTTTACCCCGCGCTTCTCAATAAAAATCGAGCAGGTTGTTCATCTCGGGCTTTTCTTGAAATTCGGGAACGGACCCGCCAGCTCACGGCTACGGAGGCGCAAGCCGATGCCCTGCAGCAAGTCTCGCGTGTAAATATATGCGCGGCTAAGATCGTCATTAGTCTAGACTTTACGTCCTGCAGGCTGCGTGTGCACTAGATCGCCGCTTGCAAAACGTGTCTCTTGGGACCGATTCAACCTTGTCGTCACATCAGCATCCATCAATATGCAATCGTCTGCCTGCCCAATCCTATCTTCGGGGATTGCGTGCGACAATCGAGTGTCGCCAGAATGTCGAGTCATCTGCACATCCTTTGACCTTGTAAAGTCTTGAAAGTCTGCTCACAACCAAGTCCTTTCAACGCGAATCGTCGAGCTATATGCGCACAACAAAGGGCCTAAACATAGGCCTAACCTTTCAACGTTGGTAGAATTACCACCAGTAGAAAACCAAGGACATGCAGCAAGAACTTCATCAAATTACCCACGTTCAGGATTCTCTCGATTTATCCGCGATCGATCTTGTTCCTGCGAGATGGCAGCCAAAGAAGAAAAAAAGACGTAAAAAGAGGGGAATTTCAGGATGCGATGCGCGCGTTTTAGTCATAGACGTTTCGAAGCGAACGAACAGCTCGCCGATCAGCTCAGAAGTAGAGCGAGATGCCGGTCGCGCTTGTTCATGTTAATGGTTCATACGAAGTGGAAGATCGGTACACCGATGGTGCCCCTTGCAGTCCCTTGTGCATGTTCAGGATCCCCCCGCCTAGGAGCCAAGATCGATCACTCGGAACTCTAACCCATCGAGATTGATCATAGAGCTAGTGGTATCTGAGCGGGGGCAGTGGTGGAGGTGGCGGTATGTCCCATGTAGTACGCATCGCGGCGTCGCCCTCGATAATCAAGGCTCTTCGTAGTACTCGGCGCACTTGAAATGGCATGAATCGGCTGATTAATACGTATCTGCACCTCTCGGATTGTACAACCGCGTTGGCCGAAGCATCAACATATGACAATACGAAGAATCGATGCACTCCGAATTGATACCTACGAAAGAGTCATCGAACTCTAACTTTTGGAAGCCCAAATTGAACCATGTACAAACTTAATCACTTGTGGAACACCTTTGTCGTCACTCTGAAACTCTAATTTCGAATCCGGTTAAGCTGGCTGCTTCGATTCTCTGCGATGCGTTCGTGTTCGATTGCGCCATATGCCAGCCGCCGATGGTCTTAGCGGAGCCGTCGTGACGTATTTGTCTAATTTAAAAAGTGGGTTCAAATTCAACACCGGGTCCCAATCGTACTCTAACTTGTAAAGATCTCATGAAAACGCGGTGTCTTGCTCCAAATGGGACCCAGAACTGGGTAGAGCGAATTGCGCTTGCGTCTCGTGGCCGATGTTGACAAAATTGGAAGTGCAGAGTAAATAAAACTGGAGCACATATCTCCATTAATTTATCGAGATGGTTCATCATCTGAACCCGGTGAATCACCGAGTAGGGCGCCAAACATAGCGTCGTAACGAAAGCTATCAAAACGCGGTCCTTGATGCTCTCGTCGCTCATGCTTTCTTCCACGCATACATGTTCGCTTATGAGGGAATTTCGGATTTAAACTGCGTACAAGGTGGACACGAGTGGCTTCGCTTGGTATTTGCATCATACTAGGCGTGCGTGGGCGGGCTAGAGGTTTATGCGCAAGGCACAAGCGCTGTGATACATGAGTTACAAACACAGTGCTTCGGGGCCCGTTTGGTCTCATTTACCTGTGATCAGTCGCGCCAATGGTAACAAACACACATATATATGACCTAGCTAGAGGCGTTTTTCCAATCATTTGATGGACAGGACCGGGACATACGTAACCGTTGGATGTGAATTCATGAGACCCCCAAAGTTTCACAGTTCGATACAGGATTTGACACTGGTTTTCAAGTGCATGCCTGTAACTTTATAAATTGGAACATAGGACATTCAATTTGTTGATCTTAATCAAAGCCTGAAGTCCATTCAAGAAGTAGGATCAGGTAATGTTTGATGGCTTGACTCGAGTGGTGGCAAGACCAAAACTAATAGGACGTAGTATTGTTGACTCAATATGTGGAAAATTTGGCGGAGACACGGATTTGAGCAACAGAATAATAGCGAGAAAAGAGCCAAACCATCACAAACTGTATTGAGAACCATGTCAACTTGATACAGAAAAGGCTTGCAGTATTGAATCAGTTTAATCTGAAACCTCCGGGCCTCACCACGAGTAATGCTCCAACTGTATTCTGATTTAAACTCTGCCATTTATTTGGAAATTATACTGTACACCTAACGGAACGTTTCAACTTACGCGCGCGTAAAGCGGAAAACAGCAGCCTCTGGTGGCAATGATTTCCCTTTTCCCTTTTGCATGCACACGTACCTCGGTTTAATCATTTGGAGAGCAGAGGAGACAGCCCCTGGAAGTTTACCTGATTCTTGGAGATCCACAAAAACGTGTGTCGTAAACTACTCTGCTCCCCCTGTTAATAGAAAGCAAGCCCCCAGACGAGGGGTTGAATCCAACGTCAACACTGATTCGGATCGCAAATAGCCAGCGGGTCCCTCATGTTCTCTTAAAAATTTGATAGTGAATACATGGACACACATTTGCAAGGCTTCCTGGACTCGCGTCCTGCGAATGCATGTATGCAGGTTTCCATAATGACTTTATCACAAACGCCACAGCCACAAGCCCAACTTGGTAACTGGCCCGGATTTGCCGGCGGCCGCTTAAAAACCTGAAAACTCCCGTTGATATCCACCGGGGCCCGAGAATCGAATGATTACACTTGGCACGCATGGTCGGCTCAATCGTTTATAAGCCATGAGGGCAGTGGATCCTCGGGCTTGGACACCCTCTCTTCTCCTTCGCTTCTCTTCACGATGGCGTGGGTTGCGACGTTTGCATTGCTATGCACACAAAGCATGGCTGTCATGGCTGCTCGACCAGCCAACCTTCCGCCACCTGGTGATCCATTCATTGACCCTTACAACGATCCTTATAATCCTCTTGTGAGTATGACAGGCCTATTGCACGAAACGAAAACAATGACGTCGTTTTATATAGCGATATATTCCTTCGAACGTCCTTACTGGTGTAAGCTTTGCACTATATTTTCTGACCGCAACAGCCTTGGCATTGTGCATGAGGAAATGGGGCGCAAAGTGGATGATGTGTCTTGTGATCGGGGCTTATACGTTCTCGATCGGACTTGCGTTACGCTTCGGTATGTGCCTCGTGAAGCAATGTTACCCCAATCGTGTTAACATCATGTCAATATCAGGCCTCTCTAAGAACCCCCACTCTACTGGCATTTACATTGCAGAGTACCTTTTCGTGGTCCTCTCGGTACGTATGTGGATAGACGGGCTTGCGGTGGGCTGCTGACTTTTATGTTGCCTGGCTAGCCATGCGCGTTCTTGGCGGCAGATTACATTCTCCTTGGTCATCTTGTTCGCCACTTGAACGCTGGACAATACCTCTTCATTCGTCCCGATCGCGTTATGAAGATCTTCTTGGCGTCTGACATCATGACCTTTGCGATCCAAGTAAGCACTTGTGTTCATATGCTATGCCACGACATATAATAGCGAAACGTGAATTCGGTTAGGCATGTGGCGGTGGAATGTCGACTACGCATGACCCAAAGACAATCGAGACCGGCCAACACGTTGGTTTCTTATATTTGTGTCCATAAAGTTTTGGGCTGAAATTACTCACAGATCTTCTTGGCTGGCCTGGCTGCTCAAATGGCCTCCTTTGCATTATTCAGTGCTCTCTACGTCGTCTTCCTTGTTCGCGTCTACAAGAAAGCCCCCGAGATCTGGCACCACCAAACACCCGTTCCCTGGTACCGAAATTGGAAAACGTTGGGGGCAGCCCTGGGGCTGAGCTGCATCGGCATTCTGGTGAGCTTTGCAGAATGACACAAAAGAAGCACGCGAACTGATCTGCCTGCAGATCCGTTCTGTCTATCGAACTATCGAGCTGTCCCAGGGCTTCCGTGGCCACCTGGCTACAACCGAGCCCTTGTTCTACGGGCTGGATACGTATCCGCTCTTCGTTGCTATAGTGTAAGCTTTGCTCTGTTTGGTGCTGGTAAAGATGTTCTGATGTTGGCGATAACTTAGGGTTTATGTCCCATTCTGGCCTGGACGGTTCATCAACGAGGTTGAACGTGTTGATACGAAGGAAACAAGGAACGGAACCCCTGTAGGTGAAGAGAAGGCGTAGCTTGAACAACCAAGTTGGTCTTTGGGCGGCTACACCGTCGCGTTGATTCAACCATTTCAATTGGGATTACATAGAGCATGTGTGTATAGTAGACGGTGATACCTCATTGGTGGCTACTCGCCTTCGAGAGCTAGTCTAATCGAGTGGCAATGGAAGCCTAATTCTGCAAACCTTGCTTGCCACCAACTCCGTTGAGTGGTTGACGCGCACGGAATCAAACTGCGTCCCGCCGCCAACTGGCAGATATCATCAAACGCTTGATCCCTTCATCCACACTGTAGGGGGAGGGTACCGGTCTGGCGGCAAGAAATATGCATGGCTATGGTAATATCTACAGCCCTTGGAGAAACTCAGCTAGACCAGTGGCGCTCGTCTTTTGTGATTCGCGCGCCTCGCGTTCGCGGTTCCGTTGGAGCATACTCTGTAGACCGCCTTTGGACTTGGGTCGTTTTCTCGCAGAAGACTGAGCCGCTGTCTCTGCAGCAATGGGCGGAGGTATTGAGTTAGACATGGTTGGGCAAGCGATCTGCGGCCCTTTCTGTTCCTGGATCCCTGCTTTTGGTCGAGCATTCATTCGGGACCTTACGCTTGGAAATGTCGGTCTCGGGTTGCGGGTTGGCCTCGCCGCAGAGCTGACCCCACCGCAGGCATAACATTCTTTGACGAATGCCTGCCTAATCTGAATTTCAGGGCCGGGCACTTCCCATCGCGATAAACTCACCGTGCCATGCGGAATTTCCCCCTTCCATGAATGAATACGTTCCCACATCTCGGACAAGATATCGGTGTTAAATTTGGAAGTGATGGATTCAGCTTTTGTAATCGAGACGCATAGCGAATAGCGAGTGCAGGAGAGCTTGGTAGTATGTGAAGTGCGAGCTTTTGTCGATATACTGTCGTCTCGGGCGCTGTGGCCGGCACGGCTGACATTGTGGCAGAAAGCCAAGGTAAGTTGAAATGAAACACGTGACCCTATACGCCCACATCAGGCTATGTGGCTGTGTAGCGGGCATCCTTTGTACTTGCCCATTGTCTGATGACGGTCTGACACCGCGACTTGAACTATTTGGGCACAATGGATTTTCGACTATTCCTTTTCTACTTACATGCGATAATGAGAGTCTGGCCGAGCGAAGAATAAAACTGGGCAGCCTCCGGGATGGTCCTCACGTTTTGCCACGCTCGGAACCCCCCGATTGCCGTCTCCTCTACGCCTGAAATCACGTTCACTCTGAGAGCTGTAGATGGCGACAATGGTCTCTCGCCAACCTTCCGCCAGCGATCTCCATCCGCAATATGCAAACACACCACCCTCCCCCAAGTCGCCTACCTTCGCCAAGGGCCATCACTCTCGTCGGCCCTCGTTCACATCTTGGCTCAACCGTGGCTCGAGCCAGGCCCCGCCCTCCCCTGCTGCTAAAGTGCTCCAAATTTCAGACCCTCAGCCGACTAACGCATACGATGCGGCAGCCAAGGCGCCTGGGGCACTTGGAAAGGGAGCAATAGTTGTTCGAACCCCTCAACAGGCTGTCAGCGTCGGGTTTCCACACTGCGAGCCTCTAAACGAACACGAGGAGCTTCCCGAGGACGATATTCCGATTGTTGACATAAAGCCGGATGAAACCAAGCCCGCTGAAACAGCCCAAGAGCGAGAGGCGTCCCCGATTCCGCCAACCAGGCCTCTTGTGCCACGCCGCGAGTCGCCTGTACCTCGGCATGGGTCGCCTGCACCCCGTCGCGTCGAGTCGCCGGCTCCGACCACGGACTATCCGACGTGCTCTCGGGCTTCTCCGATACCTTCGGGCATTCGAAGTCTGCACACGTCCAAGAGCTATTCTCACCTCCAAATGTCGCCTCGCAAAGCAGCGACTTCTCCTTTGCCTGCCCGCAATGCTCCGCTCCCCCTGAACCTCGTTTCGTCGAGCCGGCAACCGTTACTCCGTTCGGCACTCAAGCCTCCTTCGCCGACCAAATCCACTACAGGGCCTTTCCTTCCCCTGCTTCCACCACCTGCAACTTGCTCGAGCTCTAAGGAATCACCTTCATCTCCGCTCCCACCCTTCCATCCCGTGCTTCTCTCAGGAGTTCCAACGGCTCCTACCCCCCCTTCACAGGTCATTGTCACACTTGAAACATCTACCGTGAGCCAACGCACAACAGTCGCAACGCTCATATCACGACCATCACGTTTGGCATCTTATCTTCAGGCGCTCGTCCCAACAGCAAACCGAGAGCCATCATCCGCTGACTCGAACTTCTCCTCCCTTTTTGCCGCCCACCTCGCCCAGGCTGGACTTGTTCCTAACCTGGTATCGCACAGTGGGCCGATCCATATTTTTCTGGACAGGCCAAGTGCACCATATGCGCATATCTTGACTTACCTGCGCACGAGCCCTGGATCGACTGGCACACTACCGAGGGCCGCTTCTCTCGCACTGAGTGCGGAGCCAGCTCGAGTAGAAGCCTTGTGCGAGCTCCGAGACGAAGCGCAATACCTTGAATTGACTGAGCTTGTCGAACTATGCAACCAGGAATTACGTGTCCGAGCTCCTAAACTCCGAAGCACCGCTTCATCTTCCAGTTTGCGCGACTACAAGTTCGGAAGCGGATCGGGGTCCGAGGGACGAGGATCCGGTGGTGAAATCGAAGCGCGACTCAGGGACTATCGATTCGGTGAGCCGTTGAAGGAGGAGGCAGAAGGGGAGGATGAAGCGCAAGCACCGGCGGAAGACGTACCGCCGTGATGTACGAAAAGAAGGGCTCGCATGCGGGTATTGTAGTTACTGTCCCACCACGCGGGTCCCAGACGGGCTCGATTATTGGACACGGGCGAGTGTTGAGCACTAGGACCCCGTCGTCGTTGAGCGGGCGAACACGTACGTTCAGCGACGTACGCTATACACACGCATACGAACAAAAGACTTGGATATAATGTTTTGGACGGTTCCTCTTCAATTTACTTTCGATTTTTTGGTGAGTGTTCAAACTCGGATCGAGCTCAAATCGCAATCTGACTTGGTGTTTTGTTTGTTCCAGAGTAGCTTCGATTTCTTACGATGTCGATATCTTCCGCGACTGATTTCCTTGCATTTTCGCTCACGCTCGTTTTTATTCCTCCTCATTTTTGCATTTATGCTGAATATTCGTATTCTAATCTAATACTCGTTTTCCGGCCGACTCACTTCAGTTGTATTCTTCACATTGGCTCTCTTGATTATCGTGACAGTCGTATCTTGTACCAATGTATGCGAACTAAAATGACCATTTACGTGTATGCCCTACAATATCTACATATGACAACAGAACCAGAATATTGGAATTACACATTTTCAGCCGTTCGATGGGTCCCCCTTCCCCTTTAAACGTCCGCATTTCGCATCTCGGGCTCAACATACTCAAGTCCGAGTGCCTTGAAAGTGTCTTGTTCGCTATACGTAACGATCGGGTTGTTGTTCCTGAGTTGTGTACTGTAACACATGATGATCGGTCGATTCAGCCGATCATCCCGACAAAAATGGAACAATAAGACTGACATTCCTCCACTTGTGAATTTCATGCCACTTGGGTTGTCAATGACCGGTTGAAGCGTCGGAGGCCATGAGCGATGAGAAAATCGATGCACGAACACGATTAAAATCACTCACTTTTGCTTAGCGTGAAGGCGGAGATCGCGCTCAAATTGCTTGGAGCCGGTCCTGATTCACGTACGATACATCGTTTATTCCCCAATTAAATGCACAATAGCAACGTGGACTCCACTCACCACCCAACTATTGCGGTCCAGTACACGCTATAAGGTGCACATATCAGATCGACACGGCGATGGAGCAGGTCTGGAAGCTTAAGGATGACGAGCGCTTTATCGAGGACATCCATTGCCGAGCGGCTGAACAACATAATGAAAAACAAGGCTAGAACGATAGCGATTTGATGTATTCACTTGTTTACTTGACGTCCGTGGGTGTTTTCGTGTTTGGAGGTGAAGAATGACTGATCTATGCAACAGGCTCGATCATGGTGTTGGAGCGGATAGCAGTTGAGAAGCGCACTGAGAACATGAGTGATCACATTCTTATTCTTCAGGTGGTCCACGAGACGCTCGCAGAGATGCTTTTCCTTACCAGGCTCCCGGTGTGTGAAAATGAAATCAATATCGCTATGATCAGCTTTGCCTCTGCGATAGCCTTGTATTGTTGCCAGCTTTGAATAACTCGTAGAAAAGCTTGACTGTACTCACTTCCACAAATTGTATACTCACATCCACCCTGAACCACGTCGAGCTCTTTGAATATGCTTTGGGAAATCAGTTCCACCTCCGACCGAGACATCCTAACCGTTGCCAAGATACGTTGGCGATTGCGGGGTCTAAACGTTTGTATGCTCACCGAGTAGCCAATTCATCTTGGAGTTCTAGCGCAGCCAACACATTCGTCGCCAATACGTCCTTGCGCGGTGGCCCGTAAACCGTGATCAGGTCCTGAATAGTCCTACAGCCCGCCGTGTAGTGTTCTCGCGCCGTAGTGGGGCCAATACCATGTATCGCTGTAAATTGTGTTAAAATCCGGAACCGCTCGGAGCCCGCGATTTCGCGAGCTTTGGCAATGCTGCCCTTCTTAATGAACTCATCGACCTAAGAGCACGAGGGTGAGGGCGTATACAGGGACAGCCTAGTATGACTCACGTATTTTGCCACCTTGGGGCCAATTCCAGGTAACTTCCGTATTTCATCCACGTCGCTTATCGTTTTAGGGTACGCTAGCCAAGATAGCACAATTTAGAGTCTGTGGTCTTGTTTGATGCCCGAAGTTGCTCATACATTTGATCATCTAGAAATTCGATGATGATCCAGGCCATGAATTACACACTTAACTTCAACTCACAGCTATAGCGCGGGAATAAGCCAACTCGTTGTATACTTCACCCTCCAGAAACCGAGACTTCATGATAACAGCCAGCTCTTCACACAATTCTTGGTTAGGACAAACAAGTGGCGATCGCCGATGAGTTGCCAAGGGATGGGTATAGTCTCCCTTTGAAACTTCTGGTTTTGGGAGAGAAGGGCCAGCAGTTACCGCAGATGTAGAGAACGTTGCAGATCCTGAAGGTGATTCAGGTCCTGGAGCTCGCCGTTCTGACTTGATTGTCTCAAACTTGGAAAAGGGTAACAATTGGTCTTGCTCCACACATGCATGGAGCCACTGAGGCGAGACAATGTGCTTTGTTTTCTAAAGGCTTCATTTATTATGGAAAATACTTTTGAATCTGTATGGCCTACCGCAATATCCCATGATATATGTCTCTCCAGTCTCCGTCTCATAGTCAAAGCGGTAATCAAGACAGAAGCGTGCTTCGGCGTGCTCGATAATTTAGCACCAGCATTTTGAGCGAGCGCAAACATCTCTCCAATCTCAGTGGGACTTAGTTTGGCCCTGACAACGTGAATAGTGAGGCCGGCTAGAATTTGTGACTCAGCAGGCGGAGTTGCGCAGGGTGACGTAGAGGGCGACGGAAGACGACGAGCTTTCGGCATCGGAAAGGTGGATCAGATATTACGGGTATAAATTGGATGTGGCATACAATTTTGCCCGATTAAGACACGAGTATTAACGACAAAGAAACGAAGGTATGGCGGTTGACCACGAACACGGATCAAACGTAATGTCTTGCCTCCACCGGCGCCGGATTGCATATCACTGATCATCTTTTGACTACGACCGAGGTGTTCTCTCGATCCCTGCCATGAATACAAGTGTCAGCGACAGTCTAATATTTGGTCTTCAAGTTCGAGCGCGAAGCAGATACATGCACTTGGAGAGGTTGAAAAGGCAATGTCTCATCGTCTGACCAAAAGATAACGGATCTAACGCCGGTATCGGAGCAGGATATAGCCCGTTTACTGCACACCGCTGCCACCGCACTATCGCTTCTCACGGTACCTCAAACTGACCCTCCAGACACTCCCAGCGATGAGCGGCTACCCGATGGGGAAGAGCGCGCGGAAATGTTCGTGCAAGAGGCCACAAAATACTATGAAACGCTCAATGTAAGCCCACGCGCAAGATTTTCTCATTTTAGTAACGTTTCTGCGAGATAGGCGATACAAAAAGGTCTTCGAAAAGCGATTGCGAAACCTACGGGAGGCTAGGATATCCTCCGCGTCGATCGCACCGAGCACGCAAGCGGCACTGCTAGCACCTGGAGTGAACACGGAAGATATACAAGGAGACAATGGATCGCATTATGCTCTACAAGAGAGTCTCGTGGAGCGAGATGCTTGGTTGGCTCTGGCTCAAACCTTAGAATCACTCCAAAAACGACCAACAATTTAATCTTACTTCTTTCTGACCATTTATTCGCCTGTACAGTACTATTTTTTTATTTAAAAAAATGCAATTGCAGCAGATGCAACGACCTTCACAATCAGTGGTCTCGGCCCGATTGGATATACTGGCAGAATTTCGTTGGTGAGCGGCGAGCGGTGGGTGGCGGGTGTCATTAAGGCCAAGCGCTTCTGCGGCATGAACCACCTCAAAGTTCCTGCCTAAATGAATGGCCCAACTTGAACCGACTCGCAGCTGCTGTCTGCAACCGATTAATCCACTTGTTAATTTGTCCCAAATGTTGTTCCTATCGCGATTGGGCCGAGTGTCGCGTGCCACGTGACCGGTAAACATTGCGAGTGATCTGCAGCCCCCCACCAACACCCCTCACAGTCTCCCCGCGCTTTGAGCTCCCAACGCAATGGTGACTACCGTACGAGGTGGAGAGTCTCCCCAAGCCGGCCCTTCTCGAAAAAAGCGCGCTCGGCCGTCAGACGGTGATCAAGATGAGGACGAGTCCGCGAAAGAGGCCAACAGCGCGGAAGAGCACCGGTGGGAAAGCTCCGAGAAAGTCTAATGCGGGCGCCAAGGAAAAATCGAGAGGCAAGCATTTCGGTTCTAGAGGACTGGCTGAACCACGCTGCTCACGTGCGCTCTATAGGTCGAGCAGATGAGGACGAAGATGCGAGCAAAAAGAAGAGACGATTTCGACCTGGAGTGGTTGCCCTTCGTGAAATTCGTCGCTACCAAAAATCGACCGACTTACTTATTGCTAAGCTCCCTTTCTCGAGAGTAGTGAGTCGGATTGACTTTGCGTCTTATTCGCGCTAATCCTATCCCGCAGGTCCGCGAGGTAGCCGAGTCCATGACTACTCAGCTGGAGGAGGGTATCCCTCAGGGCTGCGTTGGCAAAGCTCTGCGCTACTGGCGCTACAGGAAGCAACAGAGGCGTATCTTGTGCATCTATTCGAAGACACGTGGGTTCTGGTTTGCATCGTACTGGCGCTCGAGCTAACCAACTTGGTCTGAATAGAAATCTGTGTGCGATTCATGCCAAGCGTGTGACAATCATGCAACGGGACATTCAGCTCGCTCGTCGTATTCGGGTCGGATGTAGACGTTCAATTTGGGCTGGTATTTATGAGTGTATAACATGTACTTATTAGTAGGATTTTGGCATTCCTGGTTGTTGACTAACTACAAAACTAAGTCATTCGCTCGAGTGTTCCGTAACTTCCCGTGACCGGCTTCTCTCTCGATACCTTCCTGGAG
Source organism: Ceratorhiza oryzae-sativae (assembly GCA_030998015.1). Classification (NCBI taxonomy): domain Eukaryota; kingdom Fungi; phylum Basidiomycota; class Agaricomycetes; order Cantharellales; family Ceratobasidiaceae; genus Ceratorhiza; species Ceratorhiza oryzae-sativae. Next base: position 401,325 of record JARWMV010000245.1, read on the forward strand.
GATCTTAGACATTGGCTTCCTGGAGTTGCGCCTCGGCAGCGTTCAAGTCGTCGTCGTCTTTGAATGCTGGCACGGTGCGAGCGTAGACCTGGATAATATCGTCAGGGATGGGCCATGCGTACATAAGTAATGACATACAACAAGTTCGCGGAGTTCAATGACTGCCTTGGCCAGCCGGGTTTCGGAGTCTGGGATCATCTTCTCGCCCTCCTCCAAGACCTTTTTCTGAGTGCCAGAAACCGGATAATTAGCACGATGCTAGGGTAACAGCCGTGACATACCGCATTCTTGAGGTCCCATTCGTCGGCGCCGTCCGCAATCATCTTGTCGTACTTGACTTTGAGCTGCAATGCCTCTTGCCGATACAAATTATGCTCCTTCCACAGCCTATCGATTCCACCGGTCAGCGAAACACCCGCCGGCAAAGGGGTAATAAAAACACACCGTTTGACGACACCAGTCTTGATTTTCATCTGACGCCTAACGTTTGCGATGTCGCTCTCGCTCATGTTGTACTGCTTGTGGTGGTGGTAGAACAGAGTATGCGGCCTACAAGTGGCGGGACTCCTATAAATGCTAGGAAGAGCAAACGCGCATCTCGTGTATGACGCCCAGGGTCTGGTGTCTCCTGGTCACGTGCAGAAGGAATTTGATTCGAAAAAGGCGATCGCTAACTTTTTGGTTCTACCGCCGTTGTCTGATCCTGACGCCTTGAGCTTTATTCTATTACAATTAGGGAATTCTTAGAAAACATTGTCTTGGATCATACCGTGTCTCCAACTCGCTCCGAGCAACCATGACAGACCCGGGGCCATCTAGCTTTCCCCGAAAACCAACGTCGTCGATTCCGCCTCCCACAACTGTCAAGACTCCTTGCAACTCACAACCATCGAAAATTTGCGCAGTCTGCCCAAATGATTCCAAATATACCTGCCCGCGGTGCTCGCTCAAAACCTGCTCTCTCGCCTGCTCCAAGTCGCATAAGGCGTCGACGGGTTGCACAGGGGAACGAGACAGGGCGGCATACGTTCCAATGAGCACATACACTTGGGGAACCTTGGCAGACGACTACGTGTTTCTGGAAGATGTTGGTAGAAAGGCGACGAGTTGGGGTCGGGATATCGTGAGTACGGGCAGAGGCAGGGGAGGAAAGCATGGAGCACGAGGACGGGCGACGCTGCCCCCAAAGTACGAAACGCTGAGGGTTCAGCTGGCGGCGAGGGATATTGGCATTAGCTTCGTGGCGGAAGGAATGGAGAAGAGGCGACAAAGTCAAAGTGTGTGGGATGTACGGTGCGTTCTTGTATATACAGATCAATTCGGATCCTACAATCAATATAATTGTACACAGAACAAAGACCGCCTACCTTACTGTCGAGTTTGCGTTTCATCTTCAAATCCCAGACCAAAAGGATGGGAAGACCGTGACGCCCGTTCCGCTTCTTACGCATCGAAACGACCTTGCGGCTCCCCTCGTCGCTTCCCTCATTTCTCATCTCAAACGAAAATCAGGCGTGCCACCGGCGATAATCGACCTTCTTGCACCTCATCTTGGCCAACCCGAGGGAGTACACCCCCTTCCTCCCGGGCTATTCTTCGCAATTTCACAATTAGAAAGACCCAAACCTGGAGCACCAATCCAGTACCAAGCGCCAACCCTCCCCATCCGTGTTACCCCTCAGCATGCCCCCGCTTCAATGCCAACTCTAATTTCCGACCCCAATCTCAAGCCCCGAAAGGTCTACTACCCCATCGACCCCAAGCACTCATTGCAATCGTGTTTGCGAAATCGAATATTCGTAGAGTGGCCGACAATCGAAGTCTTTCCTTCTCAACAAGTATTCACGGAAGGAAAGTTTGGGGTATTGGCAGACGGCACCAGCGAGCTCACAGCTTTATACGGAGAACAAGTATCAAATAAACGAAGGAAGACGGAAATTGGGCTCGTCAGGCTGATCGGCGGGTACGGAGAGGAGAGCCCGTCAGAGTCTGAAGATCTTCCACATGAAGAAGTAAAAGCCTCAGCTATTGCTGGGTTGGGAAACTATGCGAGCGATGAGGGCGAGGAGATAGACGTTGTCAGTGAAGAACTGTGAGGGGATTTTCGTACTTCCGGGATCACATATCATTTGATTTCAGCTGTAACACATCTCACATAAATTGGATTATGTACATGTTAGCAGTCTAAACTATTCTATACTGATCAAATATCGTCCATGCTGGCATCAATCTGAACTTGCTGGCCTGGCTCAAACGCAGGAAGACCTAGAGTAATCAAAGCATTAGTCATTCGGATGAAGAGTTCCGCAAATATGAGAACCACTCACCGAGATAAGGACAGCTAGCGCACCGAAAAGCGTCGCCCAGGAAGCAACTCCCGCAGCTGCTTGTGGCCTTGGGCGCTGCCTTGGCAGCAGCAATCAGCCTCGCCTTTTCATCCCCGCTCACAGCCTTAGCGTTCCCATCAACCATGCCATCGAGCATCACAACCGCCTCGGCAGCCTCGATCTCCGCGAGACCGCACGTGCAGCCCTTGCAAGCACGCTTCCTTCGAGGTGCGCCTTCGGTGGGAGGAACACAAGTAGGCACTGGACGCTGCTTGTCCGCGGCAGTCAAGAGCGAGTCTGGGTCGACCGTGGAAGCGGAAGGTGTATGGAGAGCCCAGAGTGCTGCCTTAGATGCCTTGTCTCCGTTGGTTCGGCGAGGCAGCCGAACCGCCGCCGCCGCTGGTGCTTGGGCGACGATGATGTCGCCAGACTGGGAAATAATCTGGAGCCCGGCAGATGTCAGGTCAGATTCAAGAGACGCGGGTGGCTGGCTGAAATGAGCTTTGCTGTTTGGTACAAGAGCTTTGGCGAGGGTTGTGGCAAGGAAAGGAAGTTGGGCGGCGGAAGCGGCATAATCGGCCGGCGTAATGAGGATGTGGGCAGAAGAATAGTGCTTGGGGGATAGAATAGTACCTGTATATTTTTGGTGAACCTCCCATTAATGAAACGGGGTTGCGACCTACCACCATCAAGGATCCGATCCAAAAGCTGTCTCTCCACCGCATCCGAGCCAAGCGACTTGAGGTCTTCGCTCTGCGAGAGCTCCGCGATGAGATTTTGGTAGCTTCCGTCTTGAGCGGTCCGAAGAGAGCCAACGACAAGAGCTGGTCCAGAGGGAGACATGGTGGTGGTAGACGAGTAAGGCTGATCGGCCGAGCAAGGAAGCAGTTGACTGTCCAAATCGGTCACCCCCTAAAAGGAACCGATGCTATTACCATCGTAGTTCATTAAATATTTTAGCTAGGCTCAAATATAGAGCAAGATAGCCTGGGCTCGCCAATACCAATGGAATTCCTTGAGTATTGGAACGCCGACACGAGTGTTCGGGGAAAAACTCTGGAGTTTTTGACTTACCAGTAACTTACAAACCGGGGCTCGGCGCCTTACTAAATTACAATTATAAACTGTAAATAACTCACGATAAGATAAGATGGATTATAAGCTGATTTGGCTAACATGATAAACAATAACTGTAAGACTACATCGTTATGAGCGCCATTTCCCCTACTCTCCATCATTGTCATCACTAATCTCTAGAACCTGAGTATCCTTGGACACTTGTACTTGCTCTTGATCTCGGGCACCTGCTGACGACTCTAGCAGGTCAGTTAGTTTGTCCAGATTTGAAACAGAGATATCTGGATCAATTTGCAGCTCATGTTTACAGTCACTGTTGGGTAGAGTGTGCAGTCCTGCCATGGCACTATTCAAGAGATCTAGCATTGCACTATCTAGCAGTGGTAGCTGGCCCTCCCAAAGTGGTGGGTTGGGGTGATACCTGGATGTTTGGCCAAATCCTTGATGCCAGGCTTGGTTTTTGAACTCCTCAGCAAAAACCTGTGGGGGTAATGGTGTGTAATTAGGCATAAGGAGGGGTAATGAAAACAGGGGTGTGGTAATGGTGTCATCATGCCAAATTGCACTGGTGTAATGGGATAATGACAGATAATTATGCGTCATTTCATTGAATTACACCATTAATACACCCCCCTGTTTCATTACACCTCAAGTTTTTGCTGAGCAGGAGGGGAACAAGACTTGTATTGACAAGGAGGTCAAACTTGACCCAGTTTGTCATGAACTGACACACATATATCCACTCTACAATATTTCCTTGATTTATTACATTTTATGAGATCATCTTCAAAACATACTTGCCTTTTATGGTATATCTGTGTCATGTGATTCAGGGGATGTTCCAGACTGATAACTGAGATGTATTTCAACTCCAATGTGAAATTCCACAGTTCCACAGTTGCTTCTACTGCTTCTATCTCTTATCAGTTGTGACTCACTGTACAGACTTGTTTGTTATGATGTGGCTTGTACTATGTATATAAACCAGGTCAAGTTCACAGAGGACTCCTCAAGAACTTGACCTCTCATCAAATACAAGTTCTTTTCTTTTCTTACTATTTTTCTCATCACCTGACTTGTTGTCATTGACATCAGGTCAAGTTCTTGACAATCGTAAGTCTCAGTGTTGTCTGGGATATGTCTTGAACACCATTGGCATCGTCTCAAGATAACTCTCTGTTGCCTTCCCCAATCCCACTCCACCTATCCACAGCCACAAGACATTGTTGCCCTATATGTGCCCCTGTGAAACCTTGCATACCTATATCAGTTGAAGTGCTACCAGTCTTCACAAGATGCAGCTGCTTGCTGACCAAAGGTTGGGTCCCTCACACATTGTAACAAGCTTCGGTTCTCTAATCTCTTTTGTTGACAAGAGGTGGGTCACTCATTGCCCTTAAGTAGTTGAGCAACAGAGGTCACCTTCCTATTCCAATAGACTTGGGAAAGGGTCTATTTTTCTTTTTATCTTGCTCTTGCTCAAGTACGTCTCTGACAGAACACACAGCCCTCAAGTGGCACAACCTTTTACAGAAGATCAGTGCTGCTGTTTGTGTGGGTGGTTCAGACACCTGTCTATCCATTGCTTCACCCTCAATTCAGTTGAAGATATCCTTGAAGAGGCTGGGCACATCAATTTTAACTGAGTAATAATTGTCAAAGTCTGCCCCCAGAAAGTTGGACAAGCCCAACAAGCCTTTGTTACCAAGCCAGGTGCCCCTGAGTGCAAAATTTGCCACTGAGCAAATGGAACCACCTTCCCTGTGCACTGCCCCTACTGTCCTGAAAAGGACAAATTTTTATACTACTACACCATCCCCTGCAACCAGCTATAAGCTGGAGAACCTTGGCCAACAACTTCTTCATCACCTGTTAAACACCATCGAAAACTTCCAAGACAGGTATCGCTATTACCAAAATAAGTATGAAGAAACTTGCAAAAACTTCACAAAGCCAAGGCCTGCTGCACATACCTAACTGAGTGTTTGCGTGAACATCAGGAGGACTATCTATCCCTCCTCCAAGACCATCTCAGACTAGAAGCAATAGTCCGAGAAACAACTGCACCCCACAAGTATGCATTCCCTGTCTTCTCAACACCATCATACCTCCCTCACCCTACCTTTTTAAGTGGCATGGGCTTGCCAATTCAGGAAGAAGCACCCCTTCTGGCAGCCCAAGTCAATTCTCCCCAAGGAAGCCCTCCTTTGGGATCAAATTAAACTGAAAAGGGTGGAACACCCATATCATTGTCAGGACACCAAAAGTTGGGATTTGGACAACATGTGGCTGAGGTTTGGGGGAATTGAAAACTTCGAAATTTATAGACTTGTGCAAGGAACAGAAATCTTCTACTATCAAAATAACTCTCAATTTCCTGTACTTCCTTATTGTCTCCATCGCCTCTAGAATCCATCTGAGTCCTTTCTGAAATGGCATCACCAACTCCTGCCCCTGCTTGGGCAAATATGTCCAATGGGACAAAGTGGTCTACATGCTTCAGTCAATGGATGAACTGCAAGAATGAACCAACAACCTCCAAAATGATATTGGGGACATTGAACATAACAACAAAACCTACACAGACTTGCTCAAGGCAAAGCTCACAACTAACCAAGCAAAGATAGACGCCAATGTGGCTGGGCTGGCCACCAATGTTAACAACCTAGTTGGCATGTTAGTGATCCTTCAAACCACCATCATGCGCATTGAAGCGCAAATCCACACCTCCTTGGGTGGCACCAGTGTTGCCCAAGTACAACCTTCCTCAAGCACAACTCAGCCACAACCAGCAGCCGCCACTCCCTCTAGCAGATCAACTGCAAAAGTTAAGATGGCTGCTCCCCAAAAATTTGATGGCACAAAGCATGAAGACGCCATCTCATTCAGAATTGCATGTGTGTGATATATCAATACAAATATGAGTGGGCACTCTGCTGACCAGGTGGTCACCTTCATTACATCCTACCTTGAAGGATCTGCTGCTGAATGGGTTAACTCATATGAGGAATTCAAAATTTTAAACCCTGGAACTGTGATCCCATGGCTTCATGATGCCAACCTGTTTTGGCTGGAGTTTACTACCTGTTATGGGGACCTGAACTGCACCAAAAATAACTGCAATAAGTGGCAGAAACTGAAACAATCCAAGACAGTTCAGGATTACCTCACCCTATTCAATTTATATTCAACAGGGCTCAACTACAACAATGTGGCCATGCATGACCAGTTTTATGATGGTCTATCATCAGACGTAACAGACAGCATGGTGGCCCAAAACTACAACCCCCACACCAAAACATATGCCCAGCTCACTCAGCAAGCCCTGGAAATTGACTGCCACTTCATTTCATTTGGTAGCAAAAGGACATCTCATGGGGGTAACAAGTCCAACAGCAACAATGCCTTGTCCAGCAGGCCAGCAACTATCTCCCAAAGCAATCCCCAAAAGGAGAAATTCAAGAATGGGGAGCAGATATACAAGATCAAGGATGGCAGGGCAGTCAAGGGCCAAATTGTGGCCATCAGGCCCAATGCCAAGGGCTTCACTGTTCCCACTGTTTGCTACAACAGTAGCAATTCCAATGTACAAGAATCCTTCAAGGACATAAAGAAGGACAATCACCCACCAGCAGCCCCCAAGGCAAAAGACCCAGATGCAATGGACTTAGATAGTGCAGGAAAAGGGAAAGGAACAAATACCTGCTATAACTGTGGAGGATGTGGTCATATCGCTGCCAAGTGCCCTTCAGCCAAGATGTCAGGTTATGAAGCAGTTGTGGAGGATGTAGAAACAACTGATGATGAGTTGGTAAAAGAATGAGCTCAAACTGTGCCAGGGGGGCAGTCTTGGGCACTATGTTACAAAATGCGCAGAATGAAAATAAAAATATGGAAATGGAATGTATGTTGTTAGGAAACCAATCACAACTTCAGTTTTTCTTTCATGCATTCCCACTGCGCACAACCCCTGAACACAAGTCTGCATATAATATGAAAAAATTCAATGGATGGGCCATGATCAACTCAGGGGCCACATCAGTATTTATACATGAAGACCTTGTCAAACAATATTGTATCCCTACTGTAGAGGTGCTGTGCAGGAATTCCTGCATACTGGCATCAAGGGTTACTCAATTGCATCAGCTTACCAATTGGTGCTTCTACAATACAGTTACCCTTGATGCCAGCATGCAGGAATTCCTGCACAGCACCTCTACCCTACTGTCCCCCTAAAAACACCAAAAAAACTATGAGTAATCAATGGAAGGGAGATCAACTCAGGGTCTGTGACCCACTACTGCACCTTTGAGTTGTGCATTCAGGAGTGCCAAGAAATTCTCAGTGCTTATGTTGTGAACATTGGCAAGAATGGTTTAGTCCTGGGCATGTCATGGCTCAAATTCCATAACCCTGATATTGATTGGGATGGAAGGGACATGAAGTTCAACTTGCCAATATGCTTGAAACACTGCATCACAAAACCCTTACATGTATGTGCAAACAAACCCAAGGAGCTCCAGTTGGACTCCTTAGACTCCCTCCCAGTAAAATATAAAGAATTCCAGAAAATATTCACTGAAGAAGATGATGTCCAGCCATTACCACCCCATAGAAAGTGGGATATGGAGATAGATTTAAAGCCAGACACCAAGCCAAGGCATGGCCCCATATATAGTGTGGGTGTCAAGGAAGACACAGAATTGCACAAAACCTTGGACTGCCAACTGAAGGCAGGGCATATCAGACCCTCAAGGTCACCAAAGGCATCCCCAGTCATATTCATCAAAAAGAAGAATGGGAAGCTGCACATGTGCATTGACTACTGGCAGCTAAATGAAATGACTGTCTCCAATGTGTACCCACTCCCATGCATCAATGATATTGTGGAGACTTTGCATGGGGCAAAGATATTCACCAAGTTTGACCTAAAGTGGGGTTTCAACCTCATACAAATTCAGGAAGGAGACGAATGGAAGGCTGCTTTTAAAACCAAATATGGGCTGTACAAGCCCTTAGTCATGCAATTTGGCCAAAAGAACACACTGGGAACCTTCATGGCCATTGTCATGGCCTAGACCATGAGCATGATTTTATTATGAATTTTCTATATTTTATAACTTCCTTTTTTACAATGTTTTGGACAAGTCCCGTTTATTCAGATATATGCGGTTTATTTACCTTCATGTCACGTGACCTTGTTGTTGTTGACTCAATGTTTGGTGTTACCGGAATGTTCAGTAGTGACGTGGCACTGTTAGCTTCTTATTGGTCCTGGTATTTGATTTGTACTGCCTCAGCCATGAATATATAAGGGAGAGTCTGAGAGCCTTAAGCCTCAGAACTCGACCTCCTGTTCTACCATCCAGTCTCTCACCGGTGGCTGCCACGCCATTTGGTATTTGCCCAGTTGCCTTTGCAACAAGTGCCCCTACTCTATCCCCTGTGTCTCATCGCTCCAAAACCCTTGCTCCCTGCGCGTCCAACCTTAGATGTTGCAGTTTGACCTCCGGCTGTTATAGCCTATAGGTCTGCCATCGCCTCACAAGCGTTTGGCCTTATGTTGTGACCCTCTGGAGGCTCCCTTGTGGAGCACTTAAGTAGTGGCTGCATTGACGGTTTGGTGCTATGCAGTATGTATTGAGCGTTCTAGTTACAGTGTTTGCTATGGTCTATGGTGGTTGATGAGATAAAGCAAGCTGAGGCGTTCAGTCTTGCTTTACTCCCCTTATATACATGTGACTGCAGTTGCTGTGGTGGCCCCCCTTTCCTAAGCGCTGTCTACAGCAGTTATAGGTTCTATATAGTACTAGGTCTTAGGTAATCGTTTATCCTAAGTTTGTGCAGCTCCAAATCTTATAGAGCTGCGCAAGGTCCAAGGGTCATGTGACTTTTGGACTTTAAGCACCCAGCGCTTAATTGCTGGATAAGCGCCAAGGTCATGTGACAACTCGCTCCTCGCTCCAAGTAACATGGGAGAGAAATGCTGGAGCAAGTTCAGGGTAACCACCAGTGCTTAATTGTTGGGTAAGCGCCAAGGTCACGTGACAACTTGCTCCTCGCTCCAAGTAACATGGGAGAGAAACGCTGGAGCAAGTTCAGGGTAACCACCAGTGCTTAATCGTTGGGTAAGCGCCGAGGTCACGTGACAACTTGCTCCTTGCTCCAAGTAACATGGGAGAGAAACGCTGGAGCAAGTTCAGGGTAACCACTGGCGCTTAATCGTTGGGTAAGCGCCAAGATCACGTGATCTTGTTTATGGTTTGTTCCGCTTTGGGAAAAATGCCATAAATCTGTACAATATTCGGTTGTTAGGTTATGTCTGCTAGGCGGGTCATAACATTATCCCCCCCTTTGGACATGTCTTGGGGGATCTCAAGGCATGTTTCTTTTCTGGGTTCTAAAAGTTTCTAAAAGGTATCTCATATATCAAGGAGGTTAAAGGCACTGGACTCGAACCAACAACCTTCCGTTCAATGTGTAATTGCTCAGCTAGGAGATGATGAGTCAGGCTAGACCCCTTAACCTCTACGCTACATGAGATTACTTTCTCCTTGCTTATTTCCTTGTTTAAGCTTACTTCTCGACACATGGTCTGTGAATAAAACAGCTTATACAAAGATAATTTATTTTTATTTTTTAAGGAAAAACAAAAAATGGCTTCCCTCCTGAGTACACCCAGTCTACGTTTTTGGATACCCATAAGTCCCCTTCTTCCCCCTCTATGTCCGTCCAACACTTCATTATGGCTGACCGGCTATTCCCCAGGATCACCGTTGGCCGTACCTTCATTGACTTCACATGAGCATATCTGCCTGTGAAGTCTGCCTCGTACTGGCTCAGGGCTTTGAGTGAGTACTTCCCGTTTGACTGGACCATGTCATCCAGGATCCAGATGTCGGTGTCCTCTGACAGATTCCCCACGTTCCAGACGTTGCACATCTGGCTATGGGAGCCCTTGGATTGCGCATACGCCGTCTTCCCAGTTCCTGTTTTGCCTTCAATCACCAGGATGCGATGGCGCATGCCCCTCCCTCTCTTCTCAGCCTCTTCCGCAAACCATCGGTCCGCCCTGTCAATGTGCACCTGGTCTTCTGGGACTTCCAACTCCACTGGGATTGCAGGCATGCATCCCCGGTCCTCCTTATACGTGTACTCAGCATATGCTGTACCGAGTTCCACGTCGTCACCATCTGGAGGGGGCGCAGGTGCTTGAATGCCTGGTAGTATTCTTTTTTTGTCGCCGAGGCAACAATCTCTGCCCCATCCTCCAGGTCCGCCTCTGCCCTCAACCTTTTCCTGCCCTTTCCCTTCACCAGGATTTCCTCCAACCTTTCCAAGGTCAGGTCCCCCGCCATCAGCTCCTCTACCTCCTTGCTGTTAGCTCCAACATCCTTCCAGAGGTAGTTGAAAGCCTCCCTTGCAGGGTTGCCTCCTGGTCCATCCTTGAGGTCCTTTGGCAGGATGTTGGGGTGTTGCCCTTCGAAGTCCCAGAACTGGGTGTTCTGGGTGTTCCAGCCGCCCTTCCGCTCCTGACTGATGGAGAGGGCGTGGACATGGAGGGGCTGGGCCGGGTTGTAGTTCGGTTCCTCGGGGTTGTGGCGTTCCACCACCGCCAAAGTCACCCAATGATTTGGCCGTTGGCAGCAGAATGCCTTGTATCGGGCGACAAGCCCACTTGAGGGCTGATCGCGTAGCTTCAACCAGGTTAGCAGCACCGCCCTGGTCTGGACGCAGAACCGAGGGGCCGGTGCGGTTTCGGTCAGCTCTTTGGACCCTTGATCCGTCGGCGTAGGCTGCATAGAAGTGGGCGAGGGGGCTCGGCTTGATACCGAGGGCGCTGGCGATGGCGACGCTGACCTCTGCCCTTCGCTTGATCTGCTTGGCTGGGGTGTTGCTGCATTCGATCCATTTCCGCTTAGCATTGTTTACAGTTTTAGAGGTATTTGGGGACTGGGAAGAGAGCATGAGAGTGCAGGTTATCTTGGGCCTTGTGCTTGTCTATATAAGCTGCAAGGTCCGTTTTGATCGTCACATGACTCCGTCTTGCATTTGTTGTGATCACATGACCTTATTTTGGTGATGACGCATCTCTGAGGGGTGCCCTTCCATCCGTTCCCCTGCGTCAGCCTTAAACCTTGCTGCACTCGGGGCCTCTGCTCCTCCACTCCAGTTGGTGCCCCCTCTCCGACCCCTCCGGTAGTTCAGGGGATAGCGGCCATATCATGTGACATTGTCTGGGTCACGTGACCTTGTTGTTTTTCTTCGTCTGCTTGGGACACATGTTCACTTTGTGTCACATGACTTGTTTGTTTTCTTGCTTGTCCTTGTATGTCTTTCCCTTGTGATGCATCTCTGAGGGGTGCCCTCCCATTCGTTCCTCTGCGTCGGCCTTGATCCTCGCTACACTTGGGGCCTCCGCTCCCCCACTTCGGTCGGTGCCCCCTCTCCAACCCCTCCAGTAGTTAGGGGATAGCATATATTCACGTGACTAGGCTAGGTCATGTGATTCCTATGCTTTGTTGTTTGTTTTCTGGCAGATGGTCACATGTCTGTTGGTGTCACCTGACCAGACCTTGTTTTGATGTTTGTGCAAGTTATTGTGTTGCACCGTGATTTTTTAATGTTTGTGGTTTTGTTGTTTTCCTTCCTCATCCCATCTTTACTATGTGTGTTATTTCCCTTAACTACAATCCCCTTGACTGCACCTGCTGGTCTCTCCCTGAGGGGGAGTACTGCACCTACTGTGATGCCGTGTGCAACGCCTCCCTTGAAGACTTCTATCGAGGTGTTGGGGACTGGTTCTTCTGTGGGGTGCCTGGTATGTGTGTTCGTTCTTCGTCGTTCTCATGTAGCTAACTTGTTCTGTAGAAGAGCGCATCCTCCTTGATGGTCGGGCCCATGAGGCCACCCTTGAGCGTGTCTGGGCGCTCATTGATCAGGACTACAAGTCCTTTGAGGAGCAGTCTCACCAGGCCGCTCTTGCCAAATTCTTCAAGGAGGGCTCTGCTCCCTTGTTTGATGAGGCTTCGCCCTTTGCAGCGTCTGGTTCTGGGTGTTTCCAGAACTACATGGCCAACTTCCCAGGGGGGGAGGCTCCTTGGCTGCAGCCCACTACCTGGTCAGTTGTTCAGACCAATAAGAAGGATAAAAGGGGCAAGAAGCCCTATACCCAGCCCCTCAAGGGCAAACGTAAAAATAGAGAGTAAAGGGAAATGTATTAAGTTTGGTGTGTAAAAGAAAATAAAACTCTTATACATTTGGGAGACAATTTGTGGGAGGCAAAGTGGTCATATGGGGTTTGGTTCCAACAGTGGCACCTCCTCCAGAGCTTCGACAAGCTCGTTTTCCCACCGGTCCCAGTCCTGTTTGGCTTCTTCCGCAGCTGGGTCCAGGGTGGGTTCCTTTATTTCTGGCTTGGCTTCTTCCTCAGCCACGACCAGTGATTCTAGGCTTGATGTAAGGCTCGTCATATCAGTGTCGTAATTGGTGTTTTTGTTTGGGTGCACCTTCACCCAATTTCGGAAGTCACTCATGTTTGCCTGCTTTGTCCTGATAGCAGTAAACATCTCATCAGTGGTAGTTGCTTCGAGCAGTCCCACATATGGTGCAGCTGGTGTCAACTTCCATTCTTCCAGCAATGCCTTTGCCCAGCGCTCCACCTCCCAGTCCCCTCCGTCTGCCATTTGGCCTGTGGCCCTCCTCTGTTGTCTTGCTGCCTTGGTCACCACGTCGACTGTTGGTCCCACGATATTGTCAATGGCGTACATTGGTGTTCTTAACAAGGCGTTTCTTGTTGTTGGCTTCTGGCTTCCATGCCATGTCAGGACCCCTAACCTGGGATCCAGGTACTTGTCATCGTCAATCCAGTTCCTTTCATCCCTTAACTTCTTTGGGATGTACACTAGGTTAGCCCCTGGCAACAGTTGTTCGGCGTACCTCTGGGTGTCTTCCACACTGGAGCAGTACATCCCTGGTTTAGGACAATTTTCCCTGCCAGGGTAGGGTGCTGGCCGCCTGGTGGTGGGTGGCTGCCGAAGTGGGGCCACCTGATTTTCAGCAAGTGGGGTGTAACAGTTGGGATGTGCAACTGGGTGAGTGACAAAAGGCATGTTTTTGGGGTTTCGCAGGTGTGTTGTGGTGCAAGTGAGGTGGTAGAGCAGGCTCTGGCCTTTCTTGGGTATCCTGGATGGCTCCTTTTTAAAGCTTTCTAGATCCTCGTTTGGTTCTCTTTGGCCTGCCTTTCAAGTCACCTGAGTGCTGACTTGTCTTGACTGGCATTGGTGTGTCTGGTAAGCGCCTTTGCAAGTCATTTAGAACCTCTTTCATGTCAGCAAACTTGCTGGCACGTTCCATTGTGTCTTCTATTGGGTCGTAGCCCTTCCATCTGATTTGGTAAAACAGCTTGCCATTCCGCCATTCATAATTTGCAATGTGGTCCACCTTGTATTCCTCCTCTCCTTTTTCCGTTATGATTGGTGGTGGTTTGGCCTGCCTTCTTCGGAAGTCTTTATCTTCTGTGAATGGCGAGAGGAGATTTACATGGAATACATTGTGTACACGTATGGTTTTAGGTAGGTCCAGGCGATATGCATGGGATGAGATCTTTTCTGTGATTTCAAAGGGCCCCCCTTTTCGGTTGTCCAGTTTCTTGGAGAGTCTCTTGGACAAGAGGTTTGTTAGGAGCAGCCAAACCTTGTCTCCTACCTTGAATTCCCTCCCTTTCTTTTCCATTTGTTGGTGTAATTCCATTGAGGCTCTTGCCTCATCCCATACCTTTTCCATTTGATTACGCATGTTGTCTGCAGCGGGTGCCTCAGATGGTTCTTCTCCCTCTCGGACAACCCATCTTGGGCTTTTTCCATATACTGTTTCAAATGGGGTTTGTCCTGTTGTAGCATTTACATGGTTGTTATGGCAGAATTCAGCAATGGGTAACCATTTTACCCAATCATCTTGTCTATAATTGCAGAAGGTTCTTAAGAACCCTTCTACCCATTGATTTTAGAGATGTTGTGCCAGAATTCCTGCATTCTGGCATCAAGGGTAACTCAATTGCAGAAGCAGCTCAGAAGTGCTGATTGGTCAGCTGATGGAATAGAGTTACCCTTGATGCCAGAATGCAGGAATTCTGGCACAACATCTCTAATTGATTTGTCCTTTCCGACAGACCATCTGTTTCTGGATGGAAAGCAGTGGAGAATCTGGGCTTTGTCCCAATTCCTTTGTATAGGGCTTTTAGGAATTGGCTGTTAAAGGTTGGCCCTTGGTCTGAGACAGTGGTTTCTGGGGTCCCGTGATGTCTCCATACTTCCCTTATGAATATTTCTGCCAGTTCTTCTGCATTGGTGCTCTCCAGACAAGGTACAAAATGGGCCTGCCAGGAGAAGCGATCTACAACTGTCAAGATACTGTCGTACCCTTTTGAGACAGGTAATTTGATGATGAAATCATATGCGACATCTGCCCATGGTTTCCATGGGATTGGTAAGGACTTCAAGGGAGTGCCTTGTTTGTGTCCTTTGCTTCTTTGACATGTTTCACAAGATTCCATGTATCGGTTTACTTGGGCCTTCATTCCTGGCCAATAGTAATCCCTTGATAGTAATTCTAGTGTTCAGGCTTGTCCCTGATGACCTGCCACTGGGGCATCATGGCACTCCTCAAGGAGACTCAACCTCAAGTCCTTGTCATCCAGGATGTAGAGCCTATTGTCATACCTTAATAGGCCCTCCTTCATTTCATACCGTCTAAATTCCTTCTGTACTGAGGGTGGTAGTTGTTCTTTATTTGCCATGCTCAGCCTTAAGGATCTGATAGATTCGTCTTCTTCCTGAGCTTCTTTAAGCTCTTCCCAGAAATTCCCCTGTACTTCTGCCATGAAACCTATGAACCTTTCTTCTGGAATCATGATCTGTGGTTCCATAGGGGTATCCCCATGGTCGCTCCTTCTGGAAAGGGCATCTGGCTTCTGTGAGAGTTTCCCTGGTCTATACACAATCTGAAAATTGAAGGGTGCCAGAGTGAGATACCATCTGGCATGCCTTCTATTCCACATCTGGGCATTTTGCCAGTACTGGAGGTTCCTATGGTCAGTGTATATCACAATAGGTTCCTCTGTCCCTTCTAAGTATAACCTCCAGTGCTCTAAGGACCTAACAATTGCAAGCAACTCCTTGTCATAGGTGTCATAATTTTTCTCTGGTGGGGTGAAGCTCTTCAATAGGAAGGCAATTGGATGCAATTGGTTGTCATCACCCTTTTGGCTTAGTACCGCCCCCATGGCCACTCCTGAGGCATCTGTTTCCAGTATGTATGGCCTGTTTGGGTTTGGGTGGATCAGGACCAGTTCTCTTGCTACTGCTTCCTTGATAGCTTCAAATGCTTCCTGTTGTTTTCTTTCCCACAGGAATTTGACATCTTTTTGGGCAAGATCTGTGAGGGGTTTGGCTAAGGTACTAAACTTCTCTATCCACCTTCTATAGAACCCCACAAAGCCTAGGAAGGCTTGGACTTCTTTTAAAGTAGACGACAAGCGAAGTCATCCAACGCCAGTCAGGGTGAGAATCAAGGGTTTTGTTGTGGGTTATTCAGCGACAAACACGCATGTAACTCCCGAACAACGTCGAATATCGAAAAACGGCTCGCAACATTTTGTAGATAATTTGTAAAAGAATCGTATTATCATACAGTAGCTACTGTATCTAGCACATCTAGAGGCGAGTTTCCAAAATACGGCCTTGAGGGGGTGACAGCTGCTTGACAGACAGCGGCAGGACCGACCAGCCGCAGGTACCCGGGGTCCTGATCACAATAGCGTGGGCCGGTGAGTCGTCGGAAGACAAATTTGTTGAATATGGCACTTGGTCTGAGATGCCACAATTGAGACACCTAGCATATACCGCATATATCAGCGCATACTTCCATATCTTCACACACTTGTCCTATGTTTCCCTGTATATTGCCTAGGAGTCCCTTGTGACTTTAATTCCACATGGTCTCACTGGTTCGACTTCTTAGAGGGGGACTCTGTACTTAGCATATACAGTGACAATACTAACAATTTATCTATTATCCGTACCCCCCTCTTTTCCAGTCTCTTGTAATCTGTGTGCAAGGCTGAGCGCATTTGTTTGAAATGCCACGAAAGAAAAATTCTGCACTTCAACGGACACAGAACTTCACGCCAAAACAGGTTAATAGCAGGGCATCATTATCAGTTGATTTCGATTATGCTAATATCAAACAGGGAGCGCAAAAGCAAGCAGAACAAGAGCTAAACTCTGACTTAGGAGAGGATGTCTCAGTTGCTTCATCAAGCAAACTCACGTTGGACGACGAGGCACCAATCGAACATACACAAATGCAATTGAACCAGGCTGTAGAATCTCTAAAAGACCTTGTGCTTGATGCACCACTAGAACACAATATTGTGCTAGAGGACCCGCCCAATGATGAGGAAGACCCAATAGATAACCAGAACCCCCCAAGCCTTGCAGAGCCAGAGGGGGATGAGACATCAGCCCTTCCTCCCGTAGATACCCAAGAGTTTCAGGATGATGATAATCCAGCTAATTCTAGTGAGTCGATCGTCCTCTTTATCAATATAAACTTGAATTGACTCACTGCTGTATAGGAGAACAAACAAATCGGAAACCAATTCCCCAGAACGAAGCTAAAGTAATGGTTAGTGCGCTCAACGAAATAATTGAGTCGTCGTTACATGGGCACGGAACACGGCGTGTATCTACACTTGGCAATGTAGTGCTTAGATGACTACGGTTCATGACCAGGACACTGAATCTAATCGCCCTAAAGGGGATGAAATTGATCAATGCCTCTCAAATGGCAGCGGCTGTATTTGGCCGAGGGGATTGGGCAGCACGACAAGTTCGTTCGTGGATTCGGGCATACCAAAAAGATTCCAAACTTCCAACGAACGTATACAGCACCTGGGGCGAGTCTGTCATAGAAGACGAAGATCTATCAGCAGCAATACAGTATTGGCTTAGAGACCAAGGAAAATACGTACAAGCTTGTGATATTATCGACTATTTTGGAACAGATGGGGCAGTGAGATTCTCATGCCTTATTGATGGGCCTCCGTCACTGCACACTGCCCAGCGGTGGATGCACTGAATGGGATATACCTGGATGAAAGAGCGTCGTGGTCAGTTTGCCAACGGACACGAACGGGATGACGTGAAAGACTATCGAACAAATTACTATGTTCCTGAGTGGATCGAGCTCGAGCGGCGAATGTGAAGCTGGGACTCTGAAGGTAATGAAATACCTCCAAAGCTTGCTGAGGGGGAGCGAGTTGTTGTGGTATGGTTTCACGATGAGTCAACGTTTTATGCACACGATCGGCGACTTACATGATGGGTTCATGAGAGTGAAACAGCCGGAATATACAAAAAAGGGGAGGGCGTGTCGTTAATGGTAGCTGATTTCGTTTCTGCCGATTATGGCTGGCTGCGATTGAGACTGGAGTCTCCCAGTGCTGCTCCGACAGCATCACCTGGAACTGGAACAGAACAAGGAAGTTCTAAGTACGTACTATCTATCCAGTCAAGCAATGTTATCTCACGATGAGTAGTGATGCGAGGGTTATATTTCGGGCAGGGAAACAGCGCGATGGTTGGTTTGGGACAACCGATGTTGTTGATCAACTGTCGCGTGCGATGTCGATCGTAAAGGAACAGTACCCAGACAAAGACCATGTCTTTGTCTTCGACAACACGACTATCCATACAAAGCTACCTGAAAGTGCCCCAAACGTCAACAGAATGACACTCGGTCTGTCTCAAAAGGTTAAGGGAGAAGAGATAGGGCCACTAGGAGACAAAATTAAGATTGACTATGCACCTGCAATCCTGCCAGACAGAACGGTCCAGCAGCTTTATTACCCCATGAATCATCCGATTACAAAGCTTCAAGGCGCATTTAAGGGCATGGCATCAATCTTAGAGGAGAGGGGGGTTCCTAATGCTCGAAAACTCAAGCTTGTATGCGCATCGACGAACGCAAACAAGCAAGGGTGTCCGCCCAACTCGACCAGCTGTTGTGCCCGTCGTACAATGATGAACCAGCCAGATATCCTTGCGCAAAAATCAATCCTTCAGATGCAAGCCACAGCCGAAGGGTTTTCGGTTATTTACCTGCCAAAATATCACTGCAAACTCAACCCAATCGAACAATGCTGGGGTGCTGCAAAGCGCGTGTACCGAGACTCGCCCTCATCGAGCTCAGAGGCCGATCTCAGACAAAATATGCTCAGGGCACTGGATTCAGTCAAGTTGGAATCGATCCGAAGGTATGTTTTATCACAGTCCACCCAATTCGTATCTAAACACGCCCAAGATTTGCCGCTCGCTCTCAGCGATTTGTTCACGCATATGGTCATGGCCTCTCGGGTAGCCAAGCCGCCTGGGCAGCAAAGAAATACCGTGGCCATAGAATCATACCAGATGCATTATTAGGGGACCTGGATGACTCGTATTGAGTCTATCTCCTCCCTGCCTTGCAGAGCTGCTCTGGTTGCGCTAGACATGCCTCATCCCAGTTAAGGACCCCGGGTACCTGCAGCTGGTCGGTCCCGCCGCTGTCTGTCAAGCAGCTGTCGCCCCCTCAAGGCCGTATTTTGGAAACTCGCCTCTAGATGTGCTAGATACAGTAGCTACTGTATGATAATACGATTCTTTTACAAATTATCTACAAAATGTTGCGAGCCGTTTTTCGATATTCAACGTCGTTTGGGAGTTACATGCGTGTTTGTCACCGAATAACCCACAACAAAACCCTTGATTCTCACCCTGACTGGCGTTGGATGACTTCGCTTGTCGTCTACTTTACTGTGTTAGGTTCTGGCCATTCTAGAACTGCCTTTACCTTTTCCTTTTCCATTGATATCCCTTCTGGGGATATGACAATTCCAATGAAGCTTACCTCCTTCACAAAGAACTGACACTTGTGTGGTTTGAGGAAGAGGTGGTTTTCCCTCATTCTTCTTAACACTTCCCTGACATGTTGTACATGTTCTTCCCTGTTTCTGGAAAACACTAGTACATCGTCCATGTAGATTACCACATAATCATCTATTATATCACAGAACTTTTCCATCATGAACCTGGTAAAGGTTCTTGGTCCTTCTTTTACTCCAAATGGCATGACCAAGCATTCAAACTGGCCTTCTCCTGTCCTGAAAGCTGTTTTCCATTCGTCTCCCTCTTTTACCCTGATGTTGTTGAACCCCCATCGAACATCCATTTTTGAATAGATGGTTGCATCCTTCAGTCTCTCAATCAATTCTATTTGGATTGGAAGTGGAAACCTGTCTGGCTTGGTGATGTCATTCATCTTACGGTAGTTGACTACCAACCTAAGCCCTCCATCTGCTTTGTTCACATAGAAACAGGGTGCAGCTACAACTGACTGGCTGGGCCTTATTTTCCTGTTTCTTAGTTCCTCCTCTAGGTACTCCCTGAGCGCCTTTGTTTCTGCTGGTGACATACTGTACCTCTTTGCAGGCTTTGGCAGCTCTGCTCCCTCGATCAGGTCCATTTTGAAGTCTAGGTTACCTCGGTGGGGTGGAAGTTCTTGGAAACCTTCTTCCCCAAATAGGTCTTCAAAATCCCTAAATTCTTCTGGGATTTGTAGGCTTTCACTTGCTGCCCTTGCCTTGATTTCATCTGGGTATGAGATGGTAAGGTCTTTCCAATCTATGATAGGTTCTGCTTCTTCAAGCCATTCTTTCCCTAGGACTATGTCTGTGTCACCTAGGGTCATTACATAAAGGGAGCATTTTAGTGTCTTCCCTTCCACTTCGATGTTTAGTTCTGCCCTTTCCTCTATGGCATCCTTGATTTCATTTCCATCAATGGCCACAATTGATTTCTTGTGTTTGAGGGGAGTGGTTGGAATCCCTTTTTCCCTTGAATAGGCCTTATTGATGAAGTTGGTTGAAGATCCTGAGTCAATCAGCATCTTAGCTGGTTCCATGATTCCCTCTACTGTAGTGTATATTATTGATTGATTACTAGACTTCTTGAGGTAACATACATCTGCGGTAGGGGTTATATTGGGGTCCTCCAACATGGAAGTGGTAGGACCAATTAGTTTTCCGACTCAGAGCTGCTTTCTTCCTCAACTTGTCTGCTGGCCTTCCCTTGTATCTTAGCTTTGTTGTAGGTCCACTGGCCTTGGCACTCCTTCAGGACATGCCCTGATTTACCGCATTTGATACAGAGTACTTCTTTCCTTCGCCTGTCCTTTTCACTGTTTGGTATCCTTACCATGTTGTTGGTTTGGATATTCCCCTGTTTGCCGCTGGTCCCTAAAGGCTTGTTCCCCCCTTGTTTGTATTTCGCTGGTGCCCAGGTTGAATTTGATGAGTTGCTGGTCCTTGTATTCATTTTCTGGTTTGCAAACTGCATGTCATCCATTTTGCAGGCAAAGTCAATTAATTGATCTAAGGTATATGATGGACCTTCAGCCTCATTTGCCAGTACTTCAATCCTTAAAATCTCTTGTCGTACTTCGGGTTTTAACCCTTCCCTGAATTGGTCCTTGAGGGCTTCCTGGTTCCAGTCTACCTCTTGGATCAGGATCTGGAATTGGGTAGCATAATCCAATGCACTCTTGGTCTGTGTTAATTTCCTTAGTTTCCGGATGGTCTTTTCCTTTATGACTGGGTCATTAAAAGCATCCAGGAATCCCTTCCTGAAATCCTTCCAGGATGCAAGAATACCTGTGTGTTCGCCTGCTAGTAGTTTCCGGCGGTAAGGTTGTGCCCAGTTTGCTGCTTCCCCATCCTCCATGTTCATTAGCACAGCAGATATCTTTTTTCGGTCATCAAAGGCTGATTCGTCATAGTCAGCAAAGAAAAGTTCCATGCTGATTATGAAGTTCTCTGCTTCCTTCCCCTTTTTCCCATTAAATTTGCTGGGTCTCCCTAGTCTTGCCTCCTTAGGAGTGTGGTTTGCAGCAAGGGTAGGTTGGTTTGCTTGGGATGGAGGTTCTGTTCAGGGTCTTATTGTGGACTCCGCCTGGAAGGTTCTTCCCAGAAAGGGTGTTCATACTGGGGAGGCTGAGGGGGATTGTGAGGGGCTTCCTATGACCACCCTAGTTCTTCCCCTGGTTTCTTCTGTCCTTTCCCTTGGCCTTCCTGCTTCAGTTGTTTTCCGGAGCTCATTTCCTAGATTGGTTACCCGTTGTTCTAGTGCAATTAGGATCTCCCCTGTGTTTTCAGTTTTCTTCTCTAAGCTTTCAAGCTTTCACTCTTGCATTCCCAGTACCCGGTTTATTTCCATGGAGATGTCCTTTAATTCTTTTATCAGGTTCCCCATTTCTGCTTTTAGGTTGTCCTGGTTCTTTGCCACATAGAGGACATTTTTGTTGGATGTTTCCATTGACCTTACCATCCAGTCCACGTTTCCTTCTTGTCGGGTTAGTGATATTTGACACTGATTTATACCTGTGATTGCCTTTTCTAGTTCCCTATGATTATTGTCTCTAAGTTCCTTGAGCCCTGCCCTGATGGCCGTGGCAATGGTGTGAATAGGGTTGGCAGTGGCTATGGCTCCGGTGTCACGAACTGACACACATACATCCACTCTACAATATTTTCTCGATTAACTACATTTTATGAGATCACCTTCAAAACATACTTGCCTTTTATGGTATATCTGTGTCATGTGACTCAGGGAATGTTCCGGACCGGTAACCAAGATGTATTTCAACTCTGATGTGAAATTCCGCAGTTCCGCAGTTGCTTCTACTGCTTCTATCTCTTATCTGTCGTGACTCACTGTACGGACTTGTTTGTTATGATGTGGCTCATACTATGTATATAAACCAGGTCAAGTTCACAGAGGACTCCTCAAGAACTTGACCTCTCATCGAATACAAGTTCTTTTATTCTCTTACTATTTTCCTCGTCGCCTGACTTGTCGTCGTCAACATCCAGGACCTGGCTGGGGTTGTGTCCTTGCCTCTTCCGCCAAGGCCGTGCCTTGTTTGTATATGGTTCAGGTCATATCTTCTACCTCATCCCTCTCTGGATTTGAGATATCTTCTGGGTCTGGATTTATCAGGTGAATTGGCGGTTGCGGGCTGCAGAGTGGTATTCCCCCTATTTCCCCTCCCAGGATGGGGGCCCGAGTGGGGTTGGGTTGAGCCACTGGTTGTGGGTTTTGTGGCAACCCCCCTGGCATTCCTTGGAGGGTCTCATCTGGGTTACCTTCAGCCTCTGGGGAAGCAATGGGTTTGGGTGATTGTGGCCTACTATTTGCCACTCTGCTTTGAGATCAAGTTTGTGGTCTCTGTGACATAGTTTCTTTATGTTCTCTTATGTATCACAGGAGTTAGCTGGTTTTCTCATGTACTCAGCCCTTAGTATCTGTGTAGTATACTTATGTTTGCCACTAGTTAAGTTAAGAGCTTGCTTTATAATGTTGTGACCCTCTGGAGGCTCCCTTGTGGAGCACTTAAGTAGTGGCTGCGTTGACGGTTTGGTGCTATGCAGTATGTATTGAGCGTTCTAGTTACAGTGTTTGCTATGGTCTATGGTGGTTGACAAGATAAAGCAAGCTGAGGTGTTCAGTCTTGCTTTACTCCCCTTATATACATGTGACTGCAGTTGCTGTGGTGGCCCCCCTTTCCTAAGCGCTGTCTACAGCAGTTATAGGTTCTATATAGTACTAGGTCTTAGGTAATCGTTTATCCTAAGTTTGTGTGGCTCTGAATCTTATAGAGCCGCGCAAGGTCCAAGGGTCATGTGACTTTTGGACTTTAAGCACCCAGCACTTAATTGCTGGATAAGCGCCAAGGTCACGTGACAACTTGCTCCTCGCTCCAAGTAACATGGGAGAGAAATGCTGGAGCAAGTTCAGGGTAACCACCAGTGCTTAATCGTTGGGTAAGCGCCGAGGTCACGTGACAACTTGCTCCTCCTTGCTCCAAGTAACATGGGAGAGAAACGCTGGAGCGAGTTCAGGGTAACCACTGGCACTTAATCATTGGGTAAGCACCGAGATCACGTGATCTTGTTTATGGTTTGTTCTGCTTCGGGAAAAATGCCATAAATCTGTACAATATTCGGTTGTTAGGTTATGTCTGCTAGGTGGGTCATAACACCTTAGTCGTGTGGGCATGACCTTTACAGCCATGATCCAGGAAGAGTTCCAAGACATTGAGGGCATTTATGTTGTAATCTATATGGATGACATATTAGTGTTCTCCAAAAACCAAGAAGAACATGATGAACATGTCAAAGAAGTCTTGTGTCATCTCCAAAAAGCCAGCCTATACTGCACCCTGGAGAAATGTGTTTTTGATGTCACCAAAGTTGATTACCTGGGAATAGTAGTGACTCCCCAGGGAATTAAGGTAGACCCAGCCAAGGTCAAAAAAGCTGTTGAATGGCCAACCCCTACCAACCCAACCAAAGTCCTGGAAGGTTGGGGTTTGCAAATTGGTTAAGGCACTTCATAAAAGACTTTTCAAAAATCACAAAATGTCTTTATGAACTTGTCAAGAAGGACGTAAAGTGGGAATGGACAGAAGAAAGGGACCAGGCATGGAACCTGCTGAAGCAGAAATTGAAAGAAGCCCCCCTCCTAATTCAGCCAGAACCCAGCAAACCATTTATTCTGGAAACAGACACCTCAGGCTATGCCACAGGTGCTGTATTATTGCAATATGGAGAAGATGGAATGCTTCACCCAATCTCCTACTACTCCAAGGCGATGGTCCCAGCAGAAAGAAATTATGATATTTACAACAAGGAAATGCTGGCAATTATAAAAGCCCTCAAACACTGGTGTCACTTACTAGAGGGGGCTGAACACCCAGTAAACATTGTTTGCAATCACAAAAATCTGGAATATTGGAAGACAAACTGGCCACTGAATGGCTGAGTCACACAATGGCACGAGTTCCTGTCCAGATTTGAATTCAAGATCCTATACATCAAAGGGGCAAAGAATGGCCAGGCAGACATACTCTCTAGGCTATCAAGGCACATCCCTAAAGAGGGGGGTGAGAGCCAAGCTCTGCTTGCACAAAACCAATTTTTGGAACTAAAATCATTGTGGCTACAAGCAATCACACCAGACCATGACCTGGAACAACTCATTAGGGATGCTATCCCAGGGGAGGAGCACCTGTCAAAAGTGCTAAAGGCCCTAGACAACAATGAAAAGGTCAAAAATTGGGAATGGGATGAAGGACTTTTATGATACAAGGGCTGAATCTATGTCCCAAATAACAAAGAAATTCACAAGCTGATCATTGAAAGCCATCATGACAACCCAGCTGCAGGACACCCAGGACAGTTCAGAACATATGAATTGTTAAACCACAAATATACATGGTCATCAATGAAAAAATCAGTCAATGAATATGTCACACATTGTGAATCTTGTATTAGGAACAAGCACAGCAACCAAGTTCCCCCAGGGCTCCTAAACCCAATACCAGCACCAGAAAAACCTTGGGAGGAAATCACCTATGATCTGATCACCAGGCTACCCCTGTCAGAAGGGTTCAATGCTATATTTACAGTTGTTGACTGCCTGACAAAAATGGTCCACTTTATCCCATGCCAATCAGAAGCCAGTGCTATGGATTGCACCAACTTGTTCCTAACATATGTATGGAAACTTCATGGGTTACCATGGAAAACAATCTCAGACTGCGGCCCCAACTTTGCATCCAAATTCCTAAGGCACTTATACAAATGGCTGGATATAAAACCCTCCTACTCCACAGCATATCACCCCCAGACAGATGGCCAGTCCAAAAGGGCCAACCAAGTAGTAGAAGGGTACATCAGACATTATGTATCAGACCAGCAGGACAACTGGGTCTCACTCTTACCATTGGCTGAATTTGCCTACAATAACAGTGTCAACGCCTCAACTGGCAAATCACCATTCTTTGCAAACTATGGTTTCCACCCAAGGCTGGCAGTTGGGGACAGGGAGGAACAAGAACTCCCCCTAGCAGACAACCATGCATAATGGCTCCAAAAGGGCCACAACAAACTTAAGGTAGCTCTGGAAATAGCAAACCAGAGGATCAAAGAATACTATGACCAGAAGCATTGGACCCCAGAAGCTATTAAGGTTGGAGACAAAGTCTGGCTTGATACCAAGAATATACAGACACAACAGGCCTCCAGGAAACTGGCCCACAAAAGAGTTGGACCATTCAAGGTGGTAGCACAACATGGCACACATGCTTTCAAACTGGACCTACCGATAACCATGAAAATACACCCAGTGTTTCATGTTTTACTCCTCACCAGATATAAAGATGACCCCTATGGCTGTCAGGTTCCCCCACCACCACCTGTGGTAACCCCTGAAGGGGAAGAAGAATTTGAAGTGGAGCAGATCATAAAGTCATGATACAACAAAAGGTCTAATGTCTTTGAATACTACATCAAATGGCTTGGCTATGACGAGCAACAATGGTTAACTTACAATGACCTGGTGAATGCACCAGAACTCATCACTGACTATGTCAAGTCACATCCAAAGGCACCCCATGACCCCCATGCCTTGAAGGGGGGAAGTGTCATGAACTGACATGCATATATCCACTCTACAATATTCCTTGATTTATTACATTTTATGAGATCATCTTCAAAACATACTTGCCTTTTATGGTATATCTGTGTCATGTGATTCAGGGGATGTTCCAGACTGATAACTGAGATGTATTTCAACTCCAATGTGAAATTCCGCAGTTCCACAGTTGCTTCTACTGCTTCTATCTCTTATCAGTCGTGACTCACTGTATGGACTTGTTTGTTATGATGTGGCTTGTACTATGTATATAAACCAGGTCAAGTTCACAGAGGACTCCTCAAGAACTTGACCTCTCATCGAATACAAGTTCTTTTCTTTTCTTACTATTTTTCTTGTCACCTGACTTGTTGTTGTCGACACAGTTTATATACAATCTTCAAGCCACATCAAAACAAACACAACTATACTACAAGTCATATTGCTAAGTGATAGAAGCTGTTGTGGAGCTGTGGAATTTCACATCAAAGTTGAAATACACCTTTGGTAAGCAGTCTGGAACATTCCATGAGTCAAATGATACATGTCAGAGCTGACAACCTGAACAATAAGGCCTAATGCTGGTGAGGTGAAGGCAGACCTATGGGCTTGGTGGCCTGAGGTCAAGCTGCAACACCTAAGGGTGGATGTGCAGTGAAGGGAAGGGGTGTGACAACATGCAAGGAGGCTTAGAGGTGCACTTGTGCTTAAGAGCACTGGGCAGGGACTAAGTGGTTTGGTGACCAACTCAGGTAGAAGGGGGTATCAACAGGAGGTCAAGTTCTGAGGCTTAAGGCTCTCAGACTCTCCCTTATATATTCAAAAGCAAGGCAGTACATGTGAAATAGGAAGCCCTATGTAAATCATACAATAATAGGAATGGTGCCACATCAACAGAATATTCTGGAACACATCAACAATGGTCAACAACAACAAGGTCATGTGATGCAGTCAATTATTCTTGTTACAGGTCAGGGTACACTTGAATATCTAGAGCTTAAACAAATGTAGATATGTTAATATACACTAATTGTACTCAATACTTCTTAGACTAGAGTAAGAAGGCTCAAAGTAGTTGCAATGTGATCAAGTAACACTCAAGGTAGTCTAAATCTTTCACAGTGTAAACTGACTAATTTATAGGTATAAAGAGCAAGACTACTATGGTCAGGTTCCCTTAGATATCTTAAATGTAGTTCAGCCCTAGTTGCTTGGACTAACTGATACTAATCTTAATACTAGGCTTAAGCAATAGCTTATAGGATAGATGGTGGGCTGCCTAATGCATGTACTTCCTCAGCTACAGGTACTTAGATTTCCTCTAATAGCTGGTACTTAATGTCACACTCAATCAGGCAATATTGTATCCTTATATATCTCTGTATATAAGATACAATGAATCAGACAGTATATAACTAATATGGTACTTTATTCCTCTGTACTAGTTATATAAGAAATCACACACAGACAAGAGAAATAGAAAGAGAAAAGAAACCAATAACCAGTCTGGGTTGAGTAAGAGGAGGAGGGTGGTCTGGAAGGGCCTCAGAGGAGGTCCTTTTATACCCTGAGGAGGGCATTCCAGAGCCAAATAGATACATGCATGCCAGTGCGATCATCAAAAGAGGGTACTGCTATACTTGGGGTACACCCTAGCCCAGTATAGGATAAGAGAGTAAAGACAGGGTGTGGATTGAAGGCATTGATGCATCTGAGACCTGCTATTGGCTTGTAGATCATATTATCATAGTATATACATGTAATGAATGGAGGCTACATCTCAGTGAGTCATAAAGTGAGTCAGAGAAGCTTCTGGATCAATTTGGAAGGCTCTCCTGACTCACTGGAGTCATTAGATCTTGATTGATGGTCCAGTAAGATTCTAATGATCTTTGGGCCATTCCGGCGCAAGGATCCAGTGGATCGCAACTATCTTCGGGCAGCAGATACCGCCAAAGATTAGCTATCGATAGAGCATAAGATCGCTTTGATAGCATAAGTGGTTGCCGAGATATGAGCAGTGCGATGTTGTAATCAATATCTCCTGATAAGAGGAAATATCGCAACCTCTGTATCTCTCTGAGATCTTATTGTAACAACTTAATAAAATATGCATTGGAAAGTGGGAAATTTGTACTATTTAATGGAACAGAAAATAGTACAATTTGGAGTGCATACAAATTCAATTATTTCACAAATTAATTACAGAGGCATTGCTTGAGGTTGGCAGAGCAGACTAAAATAATAGAAAAATGTTAGTGATCCATAACAGGAATAAAGTACCACATTAGTTATATACTGTCTGAGTTGTTGTATCTTATATACAGAGATATATAAGGATACAATATTGCCTGATTGAGTGTGACATTAAGTACCAGCTATTAGAGGAAATCTAAGTACCTGTAGCTGAGGAAGTACATGCATTAGGCAGCCCACCATCTATCCTATAAGCTATCACTTAAGCCTAGTATTAAGATTAGTATCAGTTAGTCCAAGCAACTAGGGCTGAACTACATTTAAGATATCTAAGGGAACCTGACCATAGTAGTCTTGCTCTTTATACCTATAAATTAGTCAGTTTACACTGTGAAAGATTTAGACTACCTTGAGTGTTACCTGATTGCATTGCAACTACTTTGAGCCTTCTTACTCTAGTCTAAGAAGTATTGAGTACAATTAGTGTATACTAACATATCTACATTTATTTAAGCTCTAGATATTCAAGTGTACCCTGACTTGTAACAGTTTTGTTTTATGCACAACTACACTAGTTCTCATCTTTTTTGTTTTGTAATATGCTCATTTTGTAGCTCAGATGTATGCCTCTCTAACACACATATGTGAAATATGCCATGTGGTCTGGCTCCTAAGTTGTGACTCAAATATTCTCACTCTTGGTTTTTTTTTTGATTGGTTTTGTGGGCAACTGTACTCAGCCAACCCTTGAAAATCTAGTTAGCACATGAGAATGCCCTCACTGTCTAAGTATGCTTCTGGGTGCTAATCAGATGCCAATAGCACCAGTAGCCTGTGCTAGTTCAGATCTAGTGAATGCTCAGCAGCATACTTAGACCTGTGGAGCTAGTATATGCTAGCTAGATTTCTGGGGTTTGGCTGAGTAGATTGTGAGGGCTGTCCTTGATTGCCTCAAATGTGGTGTCATCAATAGCATCCTCCATACTGTGTTTTTCGAGCTAGATTTCTTTCTGGAGGTTTGAACAATTTTATAAAGCGAGCGTATACACTTATAAGCAGCTAGCAAACGATCTGACAAAATGACATGGGCGGTGAGGGTGGGGGGGAGCCAGAGGTAGTGACTTGAAATCAACCCCACCCTCGGAAATCTCACCTGTTTGCAAGCACTCATCTCGACCGAAAATACCCCGATTCAATTTATTCCAATAATGCAAACTGTGGTAATTGAGCATTTTGAACGGCTTTTATTGCTTGTACCATGGCTAAATACAAGTGTGTTGACAAGTTTGCAACCCCATTAAGTTCACTAGGCTTCGGATACGAATCCCACTGCCGATCGCTCGCTATCATAAGGACAAACGTGACCAAACGGTGCTTGGGTCCAAGCAGAGCCACGACTTGCGACAGAAAAATGTCTCCCTGAATGATCCTTGATAGTACCATGTGGCTTGCACCCCGGAAGCAGATATCCGACCAGAAGGCCGGGGCTCAGAAACCTGCATCCACGAACAGCTCTCACCCGGAAAGATGGCCAAATCTAAGAAGTAAGTCGGGACAAGCGTTCTAGTTATGATTAAAATGGACTCACAAACAAAACTCTAGCCATACCAATCATAACCAGAACAAAAAGGCGCATCGTAATGGGATCAAGAAGCCCAAAACGCATTACGCTGGATCGATGAAGGGGGTGAGTGAACTCGGTCCCGAGTTTGAGAGACGCTATTTAGCTCGTTTTGGCTGTACAGGTTGATCCCAAGGTATGAGAGGACTGGCCAGGCAGCGTGTCAAGTCTAATCGGTTTATTCAGTTCCGACGAAACCAGAAGTACGCACGAGCAGGCACAGTAGGTGTTGCATAGACTTGCTTGAATCGTTCCCCAAAGCTGAATTCTATTCTAGCAAAAGGCTTTGGCTGAAAGAAAGGCAAAGGCGTGATTAACCAATTAACCTGGCGTTCTCCTACCCATCCTGTACCGCTTATGCCCTTCGCTATCGTTATGACATTCTTAGCCTCTTTTGCCGGAACACTGCCACTCGCGTGAAATACTGAAAAAGCAAGCCATTGCAAATATAATTCCTAATCATCGTCTTCGTCCATCACCTCATTGTCTTCTTCCTCGCTCTCTGTAGCGGTCACCCCCTCCGTCGAACCTATCGGCTCTCTCTCCTTTCGAAGCGCAATCTCCAGCTCTGCAGCCTGCAGGACACAAAAGCTGATCAGTCTTATATAGAATTTGCGTCTAAACTACCTAACTGACCATTAACCGTTCCGGTGCGACTGGACGGCGGTTGCCCTTGGCCTTTCTTGGGTACTTTTTGCCTACGTTTGGCATCCCATTACGTGCAGCACTATTGGAGGCAGCCAAACCTCCCGGAACAAACAAATCCGCGCAGTCCTTGTCTGAAATAACTTTGCCTTGCAGTAGGTTGAAGTGCTTACGCCGAACCACGGCTTTAATGAGAGCGAATTCGTGAGAGGTATACCAGCCGTCTGCGATCTAAGAATCGAGAAAGCATTAACATTAGTTGATAAACCAGCGTATTGAATTACTCGCGTCTGGCTCCTTCCTTACAGACCGTTCATCATTGATCAAAGGCACGAGTAACGAGTCGGTAATGTCGCACAATTGGAAAGACGCTGCCCCCGATCGAAGAGTTCGGCCGTCGAAGATATGTGACTCACGGTCACCTGCGGGAGGTCTATTCATCCAATAGAATTAAGATATGATCAAACACGGAATGAACGATAACGCTTACTCTGCTTCGATCGGATTTTCGCGCCCAGCCCGGCGTTCCACTATGGATTTTCGACGAGCCTCCTCGTTTGCGGCGTTTCTGAAATACACACGCTGGTAACTTTTCAAGTGATCACAACGATTAGGGCAGGACCAAAACCCAAATAAAACTCAGAACCACTCACAAGCGTGCATTTGGATCTTTTCTGGGGTCGTAGCCCAATCTCACCAGTGTATCACGCCACGCTCCATCATTGAATGTATATGAGACAAGAGCGACATGTACTTTGATGCTAGGGAAATATTCGATTGCAGATAAGAATCTGACCCCCTGTTGAAATGATAGGCGTACTTGTTAAGCTCTCTCCCTTCGAGCGCGGGAAACTGATTTGCAAGAGCGACCCGACTCCATACTGGACGTTGTTGGAATTGCTAAAAGTAATATGTTTGGGTCGTCCTCTCATTCTGACTAAAGTCTAGCACTCACCTCTTGCAGTTTGGCGAGTAAATGCGGTTTTGCTTCGCCTTTGGCATCGATTATATGCTTGGGCGGCTCTGTCGGAACCTAAATAACAAGAAATAGGTTGCGTTGAATTGATGGATTTAACTCTTGTCCACTGACCGTTTCATTCTCCCAAGAGATTGCAGCAGGAGCCATACTACCTTTCAACCTATGCTTATGAATATAACGCCGTACCTCCTCGCCAGTTATAGGATCAACTGTCGAATGTATAACCGACATTGGGTTCTGTTTGAGACTTTCCAAATCGAGTTCATCAAGCAGCAGCCGAGATAGAAGAAATCGCATACTTGTACTGCTGTGGAATACTTTGACGCGAGAACAGTGGAGGTGGGATCAAGTTCAAGAGGCTCTTTAAACCGCCGATACTTTCACCAGACTGTCCAGAGTCCACATCCACATCCATACGGTCCGGATCTAGGGCGACAACGCCACGGGCTGGCTGAAGCCCTCCATATGGTTCTTCTAGAGGTTTAAAGTCAAATGATTGGATGGTATCGACTGGAGGGCGAGAATTAGACCAAACATCCGAGCAGCCTCATAACCATACGCACGGTCCAATCTTTCCATAGCGTGACGCATTTGAACAATGTAATCGCTCTCGTCAGGTTGGTACTGAAAGTCGGCCATACCTGGACAGGTTCATGAGTACGTGTAGGCTTACACGAGTAGAAGAAAATCTCACTTCTAAATCGAACAGTTTTGGGTATAATGCCAAGGATCTCCGCCCTATACGTCCCAGCGGAAGGCATGTTGGCCTTTTCTTTTCCTTTCCCTTTATCGGACATGCCCCCGCTCGAAACAGGGGGAAGAGAGGCACGAGCATCCGGATCCTGCCCAAAAGATTTCTTCTTCCGCCGAGTGACGACTTTGACTAGCAGCTTATTCGTAGATACAACATCACCAGTCACCGGATGCGCAAACGGATTGTCGGGCTGAAGTTTGAGTTCTAGGATACGTCCGCCTTCACCAAACGCACAATCCAGCGAATTTTGGCCGCCCAGAGTGCGAATAGCATGCTTAGTCGAAGATGGCTGTGATTGTACGTAGCCTGGATACTCTACGGCGTAGAAAAGATTTTGAGAGAATGAGGTGCGGTTTGTGTTAGAGGTTGAAGGCTGAGGTGGATCAAGTGGCGATCCTATAGCACCTTGTTGCTCTTCGTTTTCAGATTCTTCTTCTAGGCTTTGCGGAGGATCCTGAACAGCCTGCAGAGGAGATGAAGGTGGATTATCAGAGCTCATAAGGTCGGAGTCAAGCGCCAGACTTGCATAATTTCCAAATAACACTGTCACCCTGGTCAAGCGCGCTCAAGTCTTATTCTTATCCACCCTAATGTCCACCGATCGACAAACAGAGAACAAGGAAAATGAGACTTTTGAATCGGCAGTTCCTTCTATATTTTCAGAGATACTCAAACCTGGCTCATCTCGGCATCCCGTGTTTCTTATGATCGTGGATGGCGCGTTGGCATTACTGCTGTCCGTCCTTCTGTCCTTGCTTTACCTAACGTCAGGAAATGTACATGTCATGGCGTTGATTGGGATTGAGTGCTGCCTGTGGGCAAGTATAAAATGGTAAGCCTACTTCCTTGTGATGTTCGATATTGCATTGCTAAAGCCACGTAGGTTTCTACATGAGCTGCGAAAAGTGCATGTACAGGAGGCTGCGGAGGGAGCAGATAGCCCGACGGAGTCCAAGAAAGAAAAATAAAATGCTATTCGATATGCCACCCTGTATTCCTATCCGCACTCACACCTATTTCACCGAGGCCGGTCCGAGCTTTCAGACCACTCACGCATCTGATTGGTGCTCTCTTGTGCTATGAGAAATACTGGAGGCACATTAGCTCATAATGATAAATCTAGCGAGACTAATGCATACGCTGTCTTTCGGTCGTCTCGAGCCCTTGCCTAAACTCTTCCGACGCGTCGTTTCCTTGGCCTCCTCGTGTGCCAGACCCACCACCAAAGTACACCGCCTGATCCCAGATGTCCCCGATACGAGCGTTGAAAGTCTGCAAAACCCCGTAAATTATAATTAGCTATAATGTAATGTAGACATTATACATACCTCCAGCAGCAACTTGGACAGCGACTCTCGTTGTTCATCCACAAGCCTTCGGCTCGCTCGATCAGAAATGCCGACACACCAAGCGTCTAGGCCAACGTACCTACATCTCGGCTATCCCTCTCCCGAAATTATACCAATGACCAGTGCCTCCAACGAGGCCCGCAAGTCGGACGTTTCTAGTGTCTGCCTTGAGGGCACGTTGAACTCGAGAACCGAACGGCGCCGGGATATCAAAGTCGATCCACTCGCCTGCTAGGAGAGGCGGGACAAGCCAGAATGGAATCGAGACCTCGCTTCCATCTTTAATCTTCAAAATTGTTATGAACTTGCCTGACCCAGAAATGCAGAACTACGCACGTCTTTCTCATGTCCTCCATCAATAAATCCCATATCTGGGACATCGAGTTTAAATTTAACCGTTAGCTTCTAGCACGATTCAGTTGGGTTACATAAATTTAATGCTGTGGTACATAGACGAGCGAACCTGGTTATCCGCAATCACAGAATCGATAGAGTAGTAGTCACTATCCATGGTGGTATGAAAGTGAATTGGCTGGATCACGTGTAGCAGTCTGCACTCATTACAATCAACCATCATGAATGCACTCAGGATTGCAACACAGCACCAGGTGCGAGCTCGCCGGCTTAATCTGATTGTGCATCTAGCCCGCCCGACTCGCACGTTTGCCTCGACATCAGCCCGTCGGGCGTCCGAAGATGCAGATTCGTTTATGGCGGGATTTAAGAACTCCCCGATCTTTAACCAGCTCGCAGACAAGCCCGAGGCGATTGCAGCACTGAGTGAGTCTCTAAGCCCCGCCTTTCATATCACAGTATAACATCGCTCGTACAGGCAGAATGGCTGAATATCTTAAAAAACAGAGTAGGCCGCTGATACTGAAATGGGACTTGACGCGGTACTGAGAGATTTTCACTGTCAGATGTTGACTTTTCGACACCCCCATCCACTATGACAATGTTCAAGTGAGCTCATGACGGCCGACAAACAATTGATCTTTGATCTTTGATGCCCCAGACTCGCGTCCGATTCCGAGTTTCGAGAACTTACTCGCCAGGCTATCGCAGAAATTCGGAACGCTGGTATCGATCTTAGAGCAGAGGTGCGCATATTCACCAGGCCACATCATCATTGTGCTAGATTAAACTATTGAACAGAACGCCATGGAGCTTTTCTCACCAAAAGGTCCCAGGGGTCCAAAATGACCGGAGTTTATTGTACTCGCCGCCTTACTCGCAACGCCTGTGCCATGCAGCGTATAATAAGAAAGACTAGGCGCGAGATAACAGATGGCAGTTTTGAAAATGAAAAATTGCTCGTGATACTCACACACAGAAACAACACTCGCAAGAAATACATTTAGTCCTAGAAACACCGCTAAGGCGTTCGCAGAGGTCAATCAAAGTACACACATGAAGCATGGAACGATAACGGAGAATAACTTAGTAAGGCTTGTGCTTGTGAGCGTTCTTCCTCTCCTTGTCCAATTGTCTTGCCTTGCGATGCCCAATCTCAACGGGACGAACCGTGTTATCAGCACGCTTTAACTTGACTGGTCTGTTACCGACATATTTGCCTAGAAATTTATCAGCACCAACACGGTGCTATCGAATAATTGGACATACCATCCATCTCTTTCCAGGCCCTCAAAAAGTCCTCTGGGTCGGAAAATGCAACAAAGCCGTACTTGGCTTTCTGTGATAAGCGATCCCTGATCACCTTGGCCTTTTGGAATGAGGGATACTTATTGAAAGCATTTGCAAGGACGTCGTCAGAAACATCGTTGCTCAGATCGCCAACAAAGAGGCGTGACCAGCCTGGACAAACAGACGTCGGCGGACGACCAAACAAAGATAGCAACTGACTTACTGGGATCCCACTCGAGGAGCGTTTGATCCTCCCACACTTTCCCGGCGCCTTTCCGCAAGACCGTCGTTCGCTTTCCCCCCTTTGCAAGCCTTCCTCCAGATCCGCCTTTCTTATCGAGCAACGCACCCGGAACGTATGCACTTCCCTGCGCCGCCGCTCCTACATCATACTCGTAGGCGTTGGCTGGGGCACGTGAAGACGACCCGCCCTGTTGCCACGCAAGCGTAGCCGCGGATGGTTGGTACGGCTGGTGGTAGGGATTGATCTCGCCGCTATTGTAGCCTTGTCCATAATATCCAGAGTAGTCCATGGTAGAGTACAAAAGAGTAGAGTATCGAACTGGTGGAGGTGGTGGAACGGAGCAGAGGCGTATGTTTGATAAGCTTGCGCACAGCCATATCGGCAAATGTCGGTACGGAAGTAGAATTCAGGGACCAGTTTCCGCATCGTCCCAACACACCTCCCCCTTCATCACCTACGTTCTCGGGTCTTCAAGGTAAGATATAGATTTAATCTACGTTGTTTTTTCGAGTGAGATACCACGGTGCGCTGGATCCTGGTTTGCCTGCTTGACATGAGGTTGGGATGGCTGGATGGGATGACTGAAATCCGGATGTACACATGAGCTAACGCAAAAGTTTCCCCCTCTCTTCTACTGTAGATGGTGAGTTTCTTTCAGGACCCGTACATGATTCATGCTCATTTTTTATTTATTTCCAGCCTTTCGTCAAGCAGGTCAAGACCAATGCTTATTTCTCGCGGTACCAGGTCAAGTACCGGCGCCGCAGGGAGGGCAAGACCGATTGTGAGTCTTGATATAAAACAACGGGCTTTTTCACTCCAGCTAATCCATGAATTTTAACCCTCAGACTATGCCCGCAAGCGCCTCGTCGTCCAGGCAAAGAACAAATAGTGAGCACGGAACATATACCTCATTTCGATCAATCACTTATCGTTAATTTAGCAATGCGCCCAAGTACCGCCTTGTCGTTCGCTTCTCGAACAAGAACATCACCGTTCAGGTTGTCTATGCCCGCCTGCAAGGTGACTTTGTTCTCGTTGCTGCCAACTCCCGCGAGCTCCCCAGGTACGGGATTGAGCATGGTCTTACCAACTGGACTGCTGGTACGTCCATTCACATCGTTGAATGTATCATATATTGATACACCTTGATCAGCCTATGCCACCGGCCTCCTTGCTGCCCGCCGAGCACTCACCAAGCTCGGTCTCGCCGATAAGTATCAGGGTGTGACCGAGCCGGATGGCACCATCTCCATGACCGAGGCCGTCGAGGATGCACCCCGACCATTCAAAGCGTACCTTGATACTGGTCTCAAGCGTACATCGACAGGTTCACGCGTGTTCGGTGCCCTCAAGGGAGCATCTGACGGCGGTATCTACATCCCCCACTCCGAGAAGCGCTTCCCAGGCTACGACAGCGAGGGCAAGAGTCTCGATGCCGAGGTGCTCAAGAAGTACATCTTTGGTGGCCACGTTGCGGAGTACATGGAGAGTCTTGAGGAGGAAGACGATGAGCGGTAAGCCTTCGGAAACTCTATCCACTTGCTCATATAATTGAACGCATATCGCAGCTTCAAGAAGCAGTTCTCCTCCTACCTTGCTGATGGCGTTGGCTCCGAGGATATCGAGGAGATCTATACCAATGCCTACGCTGCCATCCGTGAGGACCCGAGTTTCAAGCCCACAGAGAAGGACAAAGACCACTGGAAGGCCGAGTCATCCAAGTACAGGTCTCCCAAGCTCACCAACGCCCAACGCAAGGAGAACATCCAACAAAAGATATCCATGTTCCAAGCGGGACAAGAGGCTGGGGGCGACGACGAGTAGATGTGTGGTTATGCTCGCTTGTCTTTCATCTTTTGTGTTATGCATTTTGCTGTACTTACGTTCATGTCACGTTCAAAATTACTCGGCTTACGTGCTTCTGCACATTGAACAAGCATATAAGATGAAAGATATATTCAAAGCTCCTTTTCGCCTTTAGATTTAGGTTTTGGTCTTGGCTGTCCGCGATCCAAGCTGTATGCTACAGTTCCTGCCACCACTGCGAATGCACCACCCCACAGCCAAATGTCGCCTTTGGTTCCCCCTACCAGGACAACGCTAACCCACAAAGACACCGCCTTTCGTACAACTAGAACAAGTGTCACAGTCAAACTTGAAACCCGGCTCGTCAGCCGATGTACTCCGCCGACACATAGAAACTGGGTAAACACGTTGATCGCGAGGGGGACGTAGAATGAGGGCAGTGTGATTGCCAATAATGGGAACGCCATGACTCTTCCCATGATCCATTCCAGAGCGCCCGTTGGGCGCCTCCCCAGTGGCCCTCCGGGGCGAAATACGGGTGACATAGTCACAAAAGAATGAGCAGAGGAAACGAGGCCTGGGAGTGTGATATCAACCTTTGGGCTTGCGTTTGCGATCTTGATTTGTTGAACGAGGTCACCCCCTATGCCGGGAAACGCAAACATCGGCAGAGCTAAAAAGTGTAGATAAAACATTCCCTCCTCCCAATGGCGCCCGAACATGGCGTAGGTGCGTTCTTGGGCGAATCCCATCAGGCTGGAAAGAACCAAGGCCAAGGTAAGGAGAGCTAAACCAACGAGCTGTTCTTGGTATGATACGCTGGTCGTAGACATCGTGTCATTCGCGTGTTTTGAACGTTTGTGTGAGAGAGAGGAGAGCGTGGACATGGCTACTCCGGCAGTGACGACCAGAACGGAAACAATTTGAGTTAGGGTATATCTGAAGCAAAACGTAAATAGCAGCGGACCAAAGTAATAATGAGCGAACTCACCTTTTGCCTATGGCTAAACCTAGCAGCAGATTAACTACGAGTCCCCCAGATCGAAAGATGATGTGGACAGCCTGGGGCTCAGTCATCTATTTCAGTACGTAATGCGGGGCAGGGATACCGCATACCATCGGAATAGAGTATTTGAATGCAGCGTTGTTCAATAACGAAGTTACCAAGAATAGTACAACTTGCACAATCCAGTGTGATAATGGAACCTTCAGTGGGCGGAACCTTAATCTGAAGAGTTGAACCAGCGGAGGCATAGGCACCACGATGTTTGACCAAGTGATTTGGGGTCGCTTTTTCTCCACGCCCTTTAGGATCATCGTCGGGCACATGTCTCCGTCCCGTAATTGGTACGACTCGTCAAGAATGACTCGAAAATCCCAAAACTGGTCCAACTCGTCCTCCAGCAGAGCAGACCCATCTAGCAGCAATATGGGCGCCGCGACGCAGTCGGTAAGACCCAGGGTGGGGGAACCGGACTTCCAGTGGATGGGTCATAGGCTTTGACCAGATACCTCCGAGTTCCTCCCGGAGACAACGGCTCGAGCAGCCCAGACTTGAGAGCCGAATAATCAAAGTTTGAAACATCTGCCTCATTTTTGCTCGACGGACTGCTTCGGAAATCGTTCAGGGAAGCTCGAATGACAGAGACGGGTGACAGTGTTCTTAGACGCTCAGCCACGGCCGCGGCCAGGCTGCTCGCTTCCTCCTTAATTTTAGGACTGTATAGGTACTCTAATTGTACCCTCGGTTCCGGCCCTTGCTCTGAGGAGAGCATGAGCAATCTCGTCGACGAGGCCAGCTTTACTCCATGGCTGGGGTGGCGCGACGTAGAGTCTCTTGCGTAGGCCAGCTATGGCGACGAGGAGAAACTGGGCGAATGTGATAAGCGAGCCCGCGCCCGGATTGTGCCTGGCCGTGTATTCGAGGACAAGAGCGTTACTAAAAACAGGTTACTTATCATGTCAAAAACCAGATAGCGAGCAAACGATTCAAGTCCAATGCTCACCTGCAACATCCGCCAAAGATAAGTGACAGAATAAGTGTCCACTGTGCCAGAGTCGATTGCAAAATGGCTGCCAGCACCCCCAAAGTATGGCCGTTGTCGCCCCCAGGTGTCATTCGTGGTGGACGTTGCTCAAAGAGAAAATCCTAGGCTAGAAACGATCCAAAGTGCTTGTGTCCCAGATTGTCCGAACACGTAGTCATAGTCAGATATGGTTTTGGCGCCTCGTGGTTGCGTAACGCTGTAACGGTTTCGGCGAGCGAGCGCCGTGGCTGTCATCGTTTGGCCGACTAATTTTACTGATACACATCTTCTGACAGTCTAATATATCCTTAACATTCATATCTTTTCCCAATGACAACTATTTAAAGCCTATTAAATTAATATTCCTCCCAATCGCTGTCCATGTCCTGTTCCGTCCATTCGACTTACCATACCGATTTGTCAGTCAACTACTGGGATCTGATCGAGCAAAAATTGTCACCTTTTACGCCTCTCTGCTGACCAAAAAGCACCTCCGTCTGGTTCGGCCAGCGGGCCTCGCGCTGGAGATCCAAAGGCTGTCCAGACGCCATCTCGCGCAAGGCCTCGAGCGTAAACTATCCGCCGAGGTCCATGCGAAATCGGAGGGGAAGAAAGGGGTATTGTCAGGTGGACTAGGAGGAAATGGGGATAGTAAGGAACGTACATGCGCGTCATTTCCGGCGTTGTGCGGATGGTCGAATCCCCGGATCTTCAGCAGTCCGCAGACACGTTCGAGCGAGCGTTGTTGGGAGGAGCTTCCTTCCAGTGCGGCGAACATGTCTCTCTGTAACATGCCGTATGTGAACATGCGTATCATGGTAACGGCAAGCAATCTACCGTATCTATGCAATACAGCCCTGGACCAGGCGGTTTGCTTGGTACCGAAGAAATGCCAGATATTCCTGGCACTTGAAGTTGTTGAAGGTACCTGCCAAGAGAAATAGTACGTTAGTGGAGCGTATAGCAACGAGTGGGTCTGGAGCATACTTGACGTCTCCGTACCGGTCGTGGAAAACGAGGTACAGAGGCCTTGAGTGGCATACTTTGTAATTAGTTCTCCGATTCGGGACTTGAATGTTTCTTGGGCAAAACTTCGGTTGTCCCAAAGTCGTATCTCTGCATACGAAAATTAGCCTAGGACGATTTAGCGCATGGAAACGTACATTACGGTTATCTTGGACAAATGTCCCGTTCCGATATGCTGCATACTCCTTTACTGTCCAATGACCTTCTTCTCGGATCTCCTTGAGCTTGTCCTCTCCCTCTTTTGCATACTCTTTTTCCTCCCATCGAGTCAACGCCCACCC
This sequence comes from Ceratorhiza oryzae-sativae, assembly GCA_030998015.1. Taxonomy (NCBI): domain Eukaryota; kingdom Fungi; phylum Basidiomycota; class Agaricomycetes; order Cantharellales; family Ceratobasidiaceae; genus Ceratorhiza; species Ceratorhiza oryzae-sativae. The sequence continues at coordinate 441,875 of JARWMV010000245.1, forward strand.
AAACTCGGTGATCATTGTATGATCTCGCTCCCATCCCTCGAAATCGATCGCCATCCACGCACCCCGCCTTTCACCCCACACTGTTCTAACTCGCTCAAATACGGTTCTCATATCACCCAGTGCAATGTCCCCTGCGAATGTCTTAACACGCTTGTTATGTTTCCCAACATCTTTGAGAGCGCTTCGAAGTTCTGCGACGGTTTTGTATACGACTGGCGATGGAGGGCCGCGGAGGTCAGATGGAGAGAGAAGATAGTAGGGTGTGGGCAGTGGAAGAGGTTCATCTGTGAGTTTCATCGCGTGGAGCCAGTAGGCGATGTAGGATATTTGTTTAAAGGAGAACAAAAGGCGGGATTCGCCGTTGTGGATTGTGCCTGTGGATAGGGGCATAAATATCGATAACAAGAGCGGTAAATATACGTTACCCATGTAGAGCTCGACCCCCTTTTTTCCTGGATGCCATGGGCATTCCTCACTGATGAGCGAGTCGGTATGAAGAAACGCCTTGAGCGCGGACCGATGGCTCAGGTTTTCGATCACTTTCCACCTGCGCTTTGGATATAATCAAACGAACACGTAAAGTCCAGCATTACTTACCATTCAAATACAATATCGGTGTACTTTGTTCAATCCGTGTTAGCCACTTCGTTTCGACAGATAGCCACACATTCACTCACCCTGCCAAAGTGTCAGTATTTCGAGTACACATCAGTGGGAGTTGAGGACGCACCTATAGTAACCCTCATTGACAAGCCCCGCTTTAATATCGTCGTTTGCCATTGGAGTATGGGCGGCGGGTTGGCGAAAGACCAGCCTACCCACGTGAGCGCGCTTTATGCTCCCGTTTATGTAACGCTGATTGGCAAGACGAGAATGGCAGGTGGTCCGCCACCACCAGTCTCGAGAGCCACCCACTGCCGATCAAACATATGCGCCTGACAATCATGGGCAAACTGATCTCGTGCACGTCGTTCCGCCGCTCTCACGCCTAGTTGGGCTTATCGTGGTGATATTCCTAGGCTGGCATCGGACAATGACGACATATGAACCCTCACGGGATTAGTTGGAGCTCGGCTTTTGACGGGCTGAAATGGCTCGTTCAACCTCCACCCCAAGGGCAGAGCAGGGGAGATGGTTCGCACTGGGCTAGAACTTGTGTATATTCTGGTACGTCAAATACACATGCGGCCTAAAGTGGCCCTGAAAGGGGGTGGGCGTGAATCAGTGCGAGTGCGTGGATGGGATTACGCGGGTGGACGAAAGCAGAATTTCAGACTTTTTCTCCCAGGCGGAAGCTGCCTTGAAAACGTGTCAAGTACAGCTTTGGGATCCGGGGAGCAATGCCGGATGCTGCATATAGACCACCTGGTGGCCGAGTTGGTTTAGCCCCGAGCGGAGTGCTTGCCTGGTGAGGGACGAGCGTCTACGAAAATAGGGGATAACCTCTGATAACCTTAGTAATTGCGGCGATAATCGCTTGGAGCATGTCAAGTCTGTGTGATTGAGTGGTGGGGGGGGGGGGCGGAGTCGGGACGGCTCGAGGGCGTCGAGGCAGAATTCTCTGACTGATTTCGATCTCGATGCTCGGCTCGGCGCAAGCAACTGGCGGACGATTGCATCATGCAGCTGAGCAGCGTCATATGGAGTGACGGGGTGCCGAGTTGGGCGACAACGCAGGATAGTGTGTGACGAGTGTGTGTGGCGAGGCGTGGGATGGGGCGAATGAGGCGAGACGAATGGGGACGTGGGGCCGGTAGCGCGGGTGTATATAGGTCAGATATGGCTGATGTGCACCGAGCACGTGCGCGGCTGTCACCAGAGCGAACCCTGGAAGCGCGTCCGTTTTGCATTTTGTTCTCGCCGACGTCGAGGGGGCTCGTCTGGCCACGACCGCCGGGCTGCTCTTCACCATGCGCCGCATCACCGCTGCCCTCGGCCTCACTCGCGCCGACCCCCACAAGCGTCCAGACCGCCGCCCCCCGACGAGCACCACCCTCCGCGCGTCCGAGAGCACCCCCGCCCTCGTCCACATCCCCGACTCGTCGTCCAGCTCGGGTGTGCGCACTCCGAGCGACGTCGACGCCCACGACCTGCTCGGAGTCCCCGCCGTCGTGGCTTCCCCATCGACCGAGCGTCGCCCAGTCGACCGATCGACGAGGTCGACTCGCTGGCTGCCAGCATCGCTCATCCGCTCGCTGAGTCGGAAACGGCGGGTGTCGGCACCCCCGCCCGCTGAGCCTCTTGTTGTGAGTGGCTTGCCCTGCGGTGTTTCATCCCACGGCTGACACACCATGATGATCAGCCTCCAAGCGAGCCTGCCGACGATGCCTCGTCCGACACCCAGTCGACACACAGCTCCCGCCCGCGCTCGCCGCCAGCAGTGCTGCTGCACCCGCCCTCGCCCGCGTTCGCCTCGCCCGGCCGGCGGACATCGAGCCCCGCAAGCAGTGTCTACCGAGCTGGCCTCGCGCAGGTGCAGCGGCGCGCACCCCCCTCTCGTGCAAACCTCGCGCTGCAGGCCTTTACTCAGCCGCTCGTCTTCGGCGCAGGCGCTCCGACTCCCCATCCCCTCACCGCACCCGATTCTGCGTCCCCAGCGATGTTCCCGCGCTCCGTCTCGGCCATGCGGGCAAAGCTGCCACCGTCTCACTCGCTTCGCACCCATATGCACCGGGCCCGCGTCCTTCGCCGGCTCGAAGAAGGCGCTCTCACCGCAGCTGAAGAATCCTCGATCATGCCCTTTGCGGCCCGTTCGCCAAGATCGCCACCCACCCCATCACGCCGGGTCAGGCCAAGCGTCAGCACCGAAGAAGCCATCGCAGAGCTTGGCACGGGCACCGGTCGCTGGTCCCGCGGCCTTCGCCGCTGGGTCGCCCGCCCCGTGTTCGAAGACAGGATGAGTGTCTACAGCCCGTCCGAGGCGGGTGTGGCGGCAGACATCGTTCGCCCGGCTCGAGGCCTAGGAACCGAAATGCTCGATTTCTCAGATGGCACTATGGCGATGGCTGGGCTCGCCCTGGATTCGGATGGCGAATCCGATGGCGAATTGTGTGAGTATTTTCATCCCCAAACTTTGCGGCCTCATTTCACCACCCTTATTCGCTTCAACTAACGATCTCCCTCATTTGCCCAGCCCCACTGCCATCCAACACCAAGCCGTCACTGCACATTCAGACTGCGTCCTTGTCACGCCGGCAGTCACTCCAACCGTCCTCCCACACTCCCTCGCCAACGTCGCCTGCACGCCTGTCACCGGGCATGGAAGGATCGATTTCGAGAAAAGAATCCGGGGCCCCAGGGTCGAGATCGGGGCAGGGCCGAAAGGCAGCAATGCCAGCGGTCCGTGGGGTTCGTTTCGCGGACGACGATGATGCCACAGACGGAGACGACCTGCCGCTCGCTGTGCTCTTCGCCGTACAAAAAAAGCGAGCAGAACGGGAAGCCAGGGTGAGACACCAGACTCTGATGGAACAGCAGGCGAGTCGTGCCCAAGACCTCTCCGGGCGATACGAACTCGATGGCGGACCTAGTGCTGATCAACCCAGGGATAAGAAGCAGCGTTCGTATGCCGAGGAGCTCGCACGTGCCCGTGTGCTACGGGAATCCGCGCGCGCGGGAATGGAACGCCCTGCGACTTTTGTCAGGGAGGCAGAGGCGAAGCACGATGGCCACCGTCCTGAACCAAAACGGGAGAGTAGCTCGGCTCGACCTGCCGGTGCGGGGCATGCTAGAACCGGCAGTGGTGGTAACTGCCAGCGCAAGTGCTTCACACAAGAGGAGAAACACCGCTGGAGATGCGAATATTGAAGCCATTGGCCCCTTGCCTGCTCCTCCAATGCCTTGGATCCCCAGTTCCTCGAGCCTACCTCCGTCGCCAAACTACGCTACTGTCGGCCTTCCGTCTTCAGCACCTTCCACCACGGCCAGTTTTCCGGCTGGGTTCGGCAGTGGCTTCCCGTCACCTACGGCTTCACCTCGTAGTTTTATTCATTCCAACTCGTTTCCACTTACCCAATCTCATTCGCGTCCGGGATCTGCGTCTGGATCGGTTTCGGGCCTTCCTTCCCCACAATCTCAAACCACGTTTAGTAGTGCACGCTCACCCTTGCGTGCATCCTTTGCGCTAAGCCAGGATGAGTTTGGTTCAATGGCAAACAACGCGATCATGTTCAACCAGGCAGTTATTGCCAACAATGCCGCAATGCTAGCTGCCCACCAAGCAATGATCTCGAGCATGGGTATGCCCAACCCTCCGTTTGCGGGGAATGCTAGTGGAAGTGGTAGCTCGACTGGGTCTGGACAACGAGGTCGTGGAAATGCGCCAGTTGCTTCGCAATACGGGACTGGACCAAGAAGTCGGAGCGCAAGCTCGCGACCTGGGCCATCACCGATGCAACTGTACTCTGATTCAGCTACTGGCTCTGCCAATGGTGATCGCAGGTCTACAGCCGGAGATCGGCTTTCGACAGCGGTGGACAAGAGCCGTCGGGGGTCCATGGCTGGAGACAGGGATTCGGTTCGAGCACCTACGCAACTCCACTCTCGACATGCCCACTCGCGCTCTGAACATTCGAATATGCCAACTGCCGGACGACGAACATCCAAGCTGAGCACTGTCGCTGACGCGCCCCCGATACCTTCTATTCCGACGGGAATCTACAGCTCTAGACCACGCCCAGCTCCGGGGACCGAGGTGATTACCTGAAGAACAAATGATGGAGAGATTTTCTTGCGTGTACGATATGCGATGCGATATGACTAGATGGCGCGTTCGTTATCTCCTTCTTTCTTATTCTACGCTTTTTTGGATCCCGCTCTCTCATCTCATTTTGGCCCTCTCATCTCGCGCATGCGACCGGCCTGGTTCGAACGACCATACCCGGCAATATTTATTCTCTCATTCCCAAGTCGGACCTCCTTTGCTCTCTCTCGCACGATTGTGTTGTTGTTTCGTACGAAGAACTTTATTCATTTTTGCAACTCTCGCACTCTAATACGTTCATTACCTGTCTTGATCGTCACTCGTTTGGGCTTCTGGGCTTTATTTTTGCATTACGTTCATTTTTCGTTAATCATTGAGGTCTTCGGCGGATTTGTGTATGTTATTTGGATGAAGTAGCGCATAAAATTTCAGTTTGTTTTGTGCAAGCTTGTGGGGGAGGGCTGAGAAGCCTCGTTTGTGAACCGTGGGGGGGGGGGGAGTTGGATTCGAGAACAGTCGTGTGGGGAATCGATCCTTGAGAAGAGTGTCCTGTGTGCTGGCGAGTGCTATCGGATTTTCAGCCCAATTCTCTTGGCTTGAAATCGCGATTCTTCCGGTCGTATTGTTCCCGGCTTGTTTTGATTCTCTGTTTGCATTGACTTGGTGCAAGTATTGAATCACGTGTCTTGGGTGGCTACTGTGGCTTGAGCGTGGAGGTTTAGATGCCTCGAGGTCGTGATATATATTCAAAAGTACCAGCCTTAGCAATACATAAACAGTGGCGTATACATTTAGGGTTCGATTACATATTTGATTCTACCAGCCTGACGCTTCCAGGGTAAGGATAACGCGTGCCAGATTCGCCCACATCCGCTCCGTCGCATAGTGATGGGGTGGACGAGCGATCTATCCTTCAGTAATGGGCATTACCTGTAGCCCTACCTGGGCGTTCGGGACACCCTAGCCTTTTGAACAGGATAATAAATTGTGTTGCGATGACACTCGTGGGCCGATCATCCCGGACGACAGTACACCAGCCCACTGAGACGCATATAAGATGATCGATTGTATCAGATGTACATTCGGCCCGATGTATTAACCTCCCCCTCCCTCCCATTATGAGCTATTTATCGACTGAAACCTGGTTACAGGGCGTGCCTTGTTCCCTCCCGCCGATCGTCAAGCCGCGAAGGCGGGAACAATATGAAAGCCAACAGGTTCTCCATTATCCGCAGCAGCCGTTCCATGGCCGCACAATTGTGCACGAGTGTGACGTGACATGAGTCATGGCAGAAAGCTTGGTGGTTTATGGTCCGCTGCCGTGTGCCGATGGCAAAGCGGGATTCGAGGGTTGAGATAAGGAGAAAAGCCCTCGGCTTGAGCCATGAACCCTGCTGCCAATTATTAACGGTATCATCCGTGTCCGACCGATGGGTATGAGTCCTGAATAGGGATAGATATATCAGCCATCGAGCGGTGAAGATATATGCGTCCCGACAATTCCCCAATTTTCTCGCGCCGCTTTACAAAGTCGGCCTCGATTGATGACTGAGCGTCGCCAATGGCTCAGCAGATTGGGGGGGAGCTCGGGGACCGTTCCGTCATCGCGCTTGAAACGGCCGGGTCAATCGTTGCCGGATTGAGAAACACACTTAGGGAAAGTCGGAGGCCGCGTCGCCAGGCATCGAAAATCGCTGACAAATGAACCGGGCATCGAGTGATATTGCCGAAGATGGATAGAATGCCGGCTTCGGGTTCGTGTATAGCCGGCTCGCGTGCGGGGGCTCCAAAGGTCGCTCATTGACGATGACCAAACTCCACCTTGTTCGTGCCGAGATTGCCTAGGCCGGGTAACTTTGAGTCAACATTCTTTCTGACTTCAGCGTTCTGAGAATGCATTTAAGCTCACGAATCCACCCGAGTCGGACTTCGTGAAGCTTGTCCCCTCTCTCCCCTCCTCCGTCCCTGGCACTCCATCCCGCCATGAACGCCGCATCGGCCGCACATCGATTCGACCCAGAAGAGCAGACCCATCCCGTCCAAGGCCCCCTCTCTCTCAGGGCACGAGAAAGATATCAACAAGCCGTCGACCGAGTCAACCAGCCCGACCAGTGTCCGACGAGAACGTACCGAGTCGCTCCGGACTGTCGTCGACGAAAAGACAAAATACTCGGGTTCGGGTACGATTGAGGATCCCTATGTCGTTGACTGGGCACCTGAAGATCCGCAAAACCCGTTCAACTGGTCGTCTTTTAAGCGATGGAGGATCACTGCGATCGTGAGTCACTTGTTTGTTTAATTTCGGCTCATTCATTGATTTGATTTTTATAGCTTGCAATCACCACCTTGTGTATTGCGTTTGCTTCGAGTTCTTACTCTGGAGGCATCCAGTACATGATGGCTGACTTGCACATGGGTCAATATGTCGCCATTCTCGGCATTTCCCTCTATGTCGTTGGCTTTGGTCTTGGCCCACTCCTGTGGGGACCTCTGTCAGAGGTGAGCTCGCAGACATCCCGATAGATTTGATTGCTAACTCGAGGTGTCTAGATGTACGGTCGACGATTGATCTTCTTGGTTTCCTTCCTGCCGTTTACGCTGTTCCACCTGGGTGGCGCTCTTGCGCACAACGTCGAGACCCTGCTTATCACTCGTTTCCTGGCGGGTGCGTTCGGCTCGTCACCACTGACCAACGCTGGAGGAACCATTGCCGACATGTTTACCGCACGCGAACGTGGTCTCGCTAGCGCGCTGTTTGCCATGGCACCTTTCGCTGGCCCTGTGCTCGGCCCCATCGTTGGAGGCTACGTTTCCGAATCTAGCGCCGGCTGGCGCTGGAATTTTTGGATCATGTTCATATTTTCGGCCGTCATGTTCGTCCTCAGCACGTTGTTTGTCCCCGAGACAGTGAGTCCAGGATTGGCAAACAGGTGGAATCTCATTAACAAATTTCGTAGTTTGCGCCAGTACTTCTTCGTCGTCGTGCCCGCGAGCTCCACGCTGAATCCGAAGGCAAGGTCCATTACGTTAGCAAATACGAAAAGGGCAACAAGAAAGCCTTTGGCGAGATCATGAAAATCAACCTTAGCCGACCATTCATCTTGCTCTTTAAGGAGCCGATTGTCATGTTGCTATCCATCTACACTGCACTCGTCTACGGCACTCTGTACGGCCTCTTTGCTGCGTTCCCTGTCGTCTTCCAGCGAGGTCGTCACTTTACTCCTGGAGAAGGCGGCCTGGCTTTCCTGGGTGTTGGGCTGGGTATCATCATCGCGACTTGCCTCACTCCAGTGAACAACAAAATCTACGACCGTGCGATCGAAAAGGGTAATGGCATTGCTCCCCCAGAAGCCCGGTTGGTGATGGGCTGCGTGGGTGCTGTCCTGCTGCCGATCTCCATGACGTGGTTTGCCTGGACTACCTACCCTCGATTCACTACATCGTTCCCATCATTGCAGGCGTTCCTTTCGGCGCTGGCATGTTGCTCGTGTTCACCTCGGTCATTTCCTACCTCATCGACTCCTACACTCTCTACGCTGCCAGTGCCCTCGCTGCCAACGCCGTCCTGCGTTCGGTCATGGGCGCTGTCTTTCCGCTGTTCACGCCCAAGATGTATGCGTCTCTCGGAGACCAATGGGCGTGCATGGTGTTCGCGTTCCTAGCACTCGTTTGCACTCCGATGCCGTTCCTGTTTTACCGATACGGACCTGCTATCAGGGCCCGCTCAAAGTTCTCGGTCAGCCCTCCGACGTCGAGTGGAAATCCTGTTCCCGAGGTTGTCGAACGTGAATTGGAGAGGGAAGCCGAGGTCGAGGCTGAGAAGAGACACGTAGAGGCTCGCTCTGCTGCATAAAATCGTTGGTCTGTACCCTAACGGACCGTGTGTCACGATTTGATGTTTTCGCACTTTCTCCTCTTTGGGCATAACACAGTTTTGAGATTGTTCCACACGCATATATCTTATTTACCTCGCGCATGTTTATAGATTCCTTCTTCCGAGTAGATTTGTAGCCTTTTCCTTAATGCGGTTGAATTTTGTACCCGAATTATCACGAGTCGAATGAAACGTTTTTACACATACAACCGGGAGCGAAAGGTAGCCAGGATTCGGCTAGATCGCGAAAGTCGAGCCGCGGCTTAAGTGAGATTTCAAGTTCGATGCCTCGACCCTGAAAGGCATTCTCACTCCTTCGAGTGTTCGGAGTGAAGCCGGAGCACTAGGAAATGGCGTGCGCTGATGCTCAGCACTGTTCATACAGCCCAGGCATCTAGACAGATCAAGTATGCGACGAAGGAAAAAAGAAAGTGCTCACCTTGACACCAGAACCAGCGGCTGCCATCGGAATCGAACTTGCGACGTTCACAGTCAGAAAGTCAAGATGGCCTTGGGGACATAGGAATTACAATCCACTCATGGATGACGCTCCCTTCGGCACATGGAGCCCTTCTTAACCGTTAGGTAAATATATATACCGTCAACCTTTGCCAGAGCGGGACCATACCCACCACTCTCGTCGTGTGGAATAAAACACGTATTTAACCCAGTGCACTTGGGCGTATGCAAATAATATCTCGGGTGATCATGTCCCTATGGAAGTTGAACATCAGGAGAGTGGCAGCGATACCTTGCACAGTTGTAAACAGGGTCACTGGCCCACCCCTCTTGTTATGTTTACGCCGACGCCCCACAAACCATTCGCTGTAAGCCCATTTAATGTGGAAACTTCACGCTCCGCTAAGACATAAGAATATCCCTGACCGTGCTTAGATTTTGCACAATCTTACCCTGATACTTAACGTGACTCTTCGGACAATAGACTGGGACGGTGTGTGGCCGAAACAAGAAATTACATTGTGAATCGAATCTACCACTCCATCTTCTTGCCGCGAGTCCGCACCGCCGGCGCGTCCACTCGCCCACCGCCCTTGGCGTATCCGAACCCGTCCAGCCACGGCCACGTCTCCGACCGCCGCGTCTCGAACCCCTCGATCGCCGCCCCCTTTTGTAGTGTGATGCCGATGTCGTCCAGCCCGTTGAGCAGACAATGTCGCCGGAACGGTTCGACTGAATCCAAGTCAGCTATCCGTCTACGCTCGCTGATTCGCCTACTCACTCTCGAATGGAATAGGCGGCTGCCCGTTTGGTCGTCGCACCTCCAGCTTTTCCAAGTCCACCTCCAGCTCCAGTTCAGCCAGCGCGTCCTGGTACAGCAGCTCGCACGACTCGGCCGGCAACACCACAGGCAGCAATCCGTTTTGCATCGAGTTGCCCTTGAAGATCTCTGCGAAGCTCGGTGCGATCACCGCCTGGATCCCAAAGTCTTTGCTGCACGCGTTCATCAGCCAACCCGGTCTGTTTCAGACTCGATCCACTCACAGACTCCACGGGGCATGCTCTCGGCTGCTCCCGCACCCAAAGTTCTCACCGGTCACGACTAGGATCTTGGCCTTGTCCCACGGCGCCTTGTTCAGCACAAAGTCCGTCCTGTCGCCCGTCTTGGGGTCGACCCGGAGGGTGTGGAACAGCGCGTTGCCCAGCCCGGTCCGCTTGAGGGTCTTCAAGAACTGTTTGGGGATGATCATGTCCGTGTCGACGTTGGCCATCGCCAGCGGGGCTGCGATTCCCTTGACCACCGTGAACTGGTTCACGGCCGCACCGGTCTTGGCCTCGGGATCTACGGCTGCGTCTTGAGCCCCGACCGGTGAGATGGGATTCGGCGGAGGCAGAACGTCGTCGGTCAGGTAGTCCATCGCGCTCGTCACCTTGAATGTCCCAGCGCCGGCGCCGGCCCCGACCCCGGCGGCGTCTCCCCCGCCCACGATCTTACGTACGTCCGTCAAACGGCCGGTTATCGCCGCTGCAGCCGCCATGGCCGGGCTGACTAGATGGGTCCGTCCGCCGGCGCCCTGGCGTCCCTCGAAGTTCCGGTTGCTGGTGCTCGCGCACCGTTCGCCGGGAGAGAGCTGGTCCGGGTTCATGCCTAAGCACATCGAACACCCGGCCTCGCGCCAGTCGAACCCGGCCCGGATGAACACCGCGTCCAGTCCCTCCGCTTCGGCCTGCTGCTTGACGAGCCCGGACCCGGGAACGATCATGGCGACGACGCCGTCGGCGACCTTGGCTCCCGGGCCGGCGGCGGCGACCACGGCTGCGGCGGCGCGCATATCCTCGATCCGTCCGTTGGTGCACGAACCAAGGAACACCTTGTCGACCTTGACGTCCTGCATGGGGGTGTTGGGCTCGAGACCCATGTAGGCGAGGGCGCGCTCCATGCCCTTGCGCTTGATGGGGTCGGCCTCGGCCGCTGGGTCGGGGACTCGGCCGGTGATGGGGACAACGTCTTGGGGCGAGGTTCCCCAGGTCACTGTCGGAACGATGTCTTCGGCGCGAATGGACACCTCGACGTCGAACTTGGCGCCGTCGTCGGTCTTGAGGGTCCTCCAGTACTTTTCGGCCCGATCCCATTCGGGGCCTTCTCTCGGCGCGAGCGGTCGGCCCTTGAGGTAGGCGAAGGTCACGTCGTCGGGGGCGATCATGCCAGCGCGGGCGCCGGCCTCGATGCTCATGTTGCAGACGCTCATGCGAGCCTCCATGCTGAAGCCCCTGAAGACGGACCCGGCGTACTCGATGACGCAGCCGGTACCGCCGGCCGTACCGATGACGCCGATGATGTGCAGGATCACGTCTTTGGACGTGACGCCAGGGGGGAGAGTGCCCTCGACGGAGATGCGCATGTTTTTGGATTTCTTCTGCATGAGCGTTTGGGTCGCGAGGACGTGTTCGACTTCGGACGTGCCGATGCCGAACGCGATGGCGCCGAACGCGCCGTGGGCTGTTCAGAGGTTGTCAGACACAGAGATCGCGGCGAGTGGGGCGAGTGGGCGGCGGACGTACTGGATGTATGCGAGTCGCCGCAGACGATCGTCGTTCCGGGCAGCTATCGACGGTTCAAAGATATGAGTTTCAGTCGTCTGTATGAAAAGGATACTCACCGTAAATCCTTGTTCAGGCCCGATGATATGCACGATCCCCTGCCTCCTGTCCTTCATCCCAAAGTACGTCAATCCAAATTCGCGCACATTCTCCTCCAGCGCCACGCATTGCGCACGCGAGTCTGGCTCGGCGATAAACTCTGAGACGGTCGTCATATTTTTTCGAGAGGTCGTTCTGCGGGTGCTGATTGAAGTGGCGGACGGCGGGATCGCGGGATATGGTGCTTACGGGACGTTGTGGTCGACCGTCGCAAGCGTACAGTCGGGGCGGCGAACCGGGCGGCCTGCATTTCGCCTAGGGTTAGGCCGTTAGTCGGTCTGGTATGTCTCGTGGTTGGACACGACGGAGACTCACAGGCCTTCGAACGCCTGAGGGCTCGTCACTTCGTGAACGAGATGCCTGTGCGCCACGCCATGTCAAACTGAATGCGCTGAAAGTCGTAGAACATATGCCTTACTTACCTGTCGATATATAGTAGTGTAACACCATCGTCCTGCGTGTGGCTGATCTCGCCCGTCAGACTCGTTCGTTCAGCCTCGGCAACCGACTGGAGACTCACACGACGTGGTCGTCCCAGATCTTGTCGTAGAGCGTCCGAGGGGGTGGAACGGCGGTCGGCATAGTCACGTCGCGGGTGCGCTGCTTTTCAATCGACAGTCGCCGAGACTTTTTGGTAGGGTAAATGCTGGTGGTGGTGGTGTGGAGTCGGGATATTTATGCGAATGGCCGAGATCTAATTGGCCTCGGACTGTTCGAGACCCTTTCGGACTTGGTCGGCCGACGTCGTTCGGTCGTCGATCGTCGATGGTGATGTGCAGAACCGCTGGGAGCGGAGCTGAAACTGAGCTCGCCCGGAGACAGATCGGGCGAGGGTATATGCGCGTACAGTAGAAGCCGTCTGCCCGCAAACGTGGCGGCTTGGATTTTGTTTCCACCGCTTCATGAAAAGGGGTCGTCGTGATAAAGTAGACGACAAGCAAAGTCATCCAACGCCAGCCAGGGTGGGAATCAAGGGTTTTGTTGTGGCCGATTTGGGGAGAAAAACACATGTAACTCCTGAACAGCATCAAATATAGACACATGGCACACAACATTTTGTAGATAATTTATAACAGAATTGCATTACCATACAATATTTGCTCTATCTAGCACATGCAGAGGTGAGTTTCCAAAATATGGCCTGAGGGGGGTGACAGCTGCTTGACAGCCAGCAGCAGGACCAACCAGCTGCAGGTACCCAGGGTCCTTAACTGGAATGAGGCATGCCTGGTGTGACTGGAGCAGCTCTACAGGGAAGGGAAGAGACATACTCAATACAAGTTGTCCAGATCCTCCAATAACACATCTGGTATGATCCTGTGGCCATGGTATTTCTTGGCTGCCTGAGAGACTGTAACCATATGTGTGAACAAACTGCTGAGAGCAAGCAGCAAATCTTGAACACATTTAGATATGAATTAAGTAGAGTGTAATAATACATACCTTCAGATCAACTCCAAACTTACTGAATCCAGTGCCCTAAGCATATTTTGCCTGAGATCAGCCTCTGAGCTTGATGAGGGCAAGTCTTGATACACATGCTTTGCAGTGCCCCAGCACTGTTTGATTGGGTTGAGTTTGCAGTGATACTTTGGCAGGTACATAACCAAAAACCCTTCAGCTGCAGCTCACATCTGAAGGATTGACTTTTGCACAAGGACATCTGGTTGGTTCATCATGGTACAGCAAGTGTGTCACGAACTGACACACATACATCCACTCTACAATATTTTCTTGATTAACTACATTTTATGAGATCACCTTCAAAACATACTTGCCTTTTATGGTATATCTGTGTCATGTGACTCAGGGAATGTTCCGGACTGGTAACCGAGATGTATTTCAACTCTGATGTGAAATTCCGCAGTTCCGCAGTCGCTTCTACTGCTTCTATCTCTTATCTGTCGTGACTCACTGTACAGACTTGTTTGTTATGATGTGGCTCATACTATGTATATAAACCAGGTCAAGTTCGCAGAGGACTCCTCAAGAACTTGACCTCTTGTCGAATACAAGTTCTTTTATTCTCTTACTATTTTCCTTGTCGCCTGACTTGTTGTCGTCGACATCAGGTCAAGTTCTTGACAATCGTAAGTCTCAGTGTCGTCTGGGATACGTTCTGGAACGCTGTTGGCGTCGTCTCGAGATAACTTCCCATTGCCTTCCCCAATCCTACTCCACCTATCCACAGCCATGAGATATCGTTGCCCTATATGCGCCTCTGTGAAACCTTGCATAGCCAGGTCCCTCACATGTTGTAACAAGCTTCAGTTCTCTAATCTCTTTTGTCAACAAGAGGTGGGGTCGCTCATTGCCCTTAAGTAGCTGAGCAACAGAGGTCACCTTCCTATTCCAATAGACTCGGGAAAGGGTCTATTTTTCCTTTTTATCTTGCTCTTGCTCGAGTACGTCTCTAACGGAACGCACGGCCCTCAAGTGGCACAACCTTTTACAGAAGATCAGCACTGCCATCTGTGTGGGTGGTTCGGACACCTCTCGATCCACTGCTTCACCCTCAACTTGGTCGAAAGTATCCTTGAAGAAGCAGGGCACATCGATTTCAACCGAGTAGTAATTATCAAAGTCCGCCCCCAGAAAGTCGGATGTGCCCAACAAGCCTTCGTCACCAAGCCAGGTGCCCCTGAGTGCAAAATCTGCCGTTGGGCGAACGGAGCCACCTTCCCAGCGCGCTGTCCCTACTGTCCTAAGAAGGACAAATTCCTTTATTACTACACCATCCCCCGCAACCAGCTATAAGCTGGAGAACCTTGGCCAACAGCTTCTTTGTCACCTGCTAAACACTATCGAAAACTTCCAAGACAGGTACCGTTACTACCAGAATAAGTACGAAGAAACCTGTGAAAGACTTCACAAAGCCAAGGCCCGTTGCGCATACTTAACCAAGCGTTTGCGCGAACACCAGGAGGACTACCTATCCCTCCTCCAAGACCATCTCAGACTAGAAGCAATAGTCCAAGAAACAACTGAACCCCACAAGTACGCCTTCCCTGTTTTCTCAACACCGTCAGACCTCCCTCACCCCACCTTTCTAAGTGGCACGGGCTCACCAATTCAGGAAGAAGCACCCCTTCCGGCAGCCCAAATCAATCCTTCCCAAGGAAGCACTCCTTCGGGACCCAATTAAACTAAAGAGGGTGGAGTGCCCATATTGTTGTCAGGATACCAAAAGCTGGGACTTGGACGATACTTGGTTGAGGTTTGTGGGAATCGGGAACTTTGAAATCTATAGACTTGTGAGGGGAACGGAAACCCTTTACTATCAAAACAACTCTCAATTCCCTGTACTTCCTTACCATCTTCGTCGCCTTTAAAAATCTACTCGAGTCCCTCCTGAAATGGCATTGCCAACCCCTGCCCCTGCTTGGGCGAATATGTCTGATGAAGATAAGGTCATCTATATGCTTCGATCAATGGACGAACTGCGAGAGCAAACCAATAATCTCCAAAATGATATTGGGGATGTCGAACACAATAATAAAACCTACACAGATTCACTCAAGGCCAAACTTACCACGAATCAGACAAAAATAGATGCAGATGTGGCTGGACTAGCCACCAATGTCAACAACCTAGTGGGAATGTTAGCCATCCTCCAAACTACTATCACGCGCATTGAAGCGCAAATCAACACCTCCATGGGTGGCTCAGGCGCTGCTCCAGTACTAGCTCCCACTGGTACAGTCCAATCACAACCAACAGCACCTGCTCCCTCTGGAGGGTCGACCACAAAGGTTAAGATGGCCGCCCCTCAAAAATTTGATGGCACAAAGCGGGAAGACGCCATCTCATTCAGGATTGCATGTGCCCGATATGTCAATACAAACATGAGTGGGCACTCGGCTGACCAAGTGGTCGCCTTCATCACCTCTTATCTTGAAGGGTCAGCAGCTGAATGGGTTAACTCATATGAAGAATTTGAAATTCTCAACCCTGGAACTGTGATCCCCTGGCTTCATGATGCCAATTTATTCTGGCAAGAGTTTACTACCCAATATGGGGATCTGAACTGCACTGAAAATAACCGCGACAAGTGGCGGAAGTTGAAACAATCCAAGACGGTTCAGGACTACCTCACCCTATTCAACTTATATTCCACAGGCCTCAACTACAACGATGCCGCCATGCATGATCAATTCTATGATGGTCTGTCATCAGATGTAACAGATAGCATGGTGGCCCAAAACTATGATCCCTGCACAAAGACATTTGCCCAGCTCACACAGCGGGCCCTAGAAATTGACTGCCACCTCATTTCCTTTGGTAGCAAGAGGACATCTCATGGGGGTAATAAGTCCAGCAGCAACAATGCTTCGACTAGCAGGCCCACAAGTAACCCCCAAAGCACTCCCCAAAAGGAGAAATTCAAGAATGGGGAACGCATATACAAGATCAAAGATGGCAGGGCTGTAAAAGGTCAAATTGTAGCCATTGGGCCCAATGCAAAGGTAGAGGTGCTGTGCCAGGCTCCTGCAGCCAGAACTTGCCAGAATTCTGGCTAAAATTCCAGCGAATTCCGGCGTGCCAGTTGCCAGTGCAGGTGCCAGAATAGCCTCAAGGGTGCCGGAGTCCTAGGCGGAGTCCTGCAGTACTGGCATACCTGCATACCTGCATACCTGAATACTGGCACATTGTCACCTGTACATGACCACCACGGATTGCATATATTAAGCACTCATAAAATGCGCAAAATTCAGCGGATCAAATTGTACTTTACTTGATTACAAACGGTTAAGAAATGAGCAGTATCGGCGCAGAATCGTCTAAGAAAAATATTCAGGGGGATGCGCAGATGTTCAAGCTCGCTATCCTGAGCTCTAATTGGGGCGATATACATACCAATCGACTCGTCTCACTGAGAGGAATCGAATGCACATATTTTCATAATAAACGAACGCTTTTATCGAAAGTTATCAGCAATATAAAGGGGGAAACCCCTGAACAGCGCCACAAGCGCTAGTGAAACCAGCTGTGCAAACCTCGCTCCCTTGCGCGGAGTCGATGCGCATTATCATAAGGACTCTATATACCAAAAACCAGCCTGATTGAAGGTGTTTTAGCTGGTGAAACTGGGGGAACAGCGCCCCTGATGCTGAAAACCCCCTGAAATGCACCATGGACACCCACACAGTGCTATTCTGGCTTTCTTAGTATCACAGACAGATTCAGGGATGCTTATTGCCCTATCTCAGGTACCTGAAACATCTGGAACAAGCTTATAACATAAATTTCCGACCATGTGCAGTGATTCTGCTGGGTTGACAGTGAGGTTGCCTGCACACACCCGGTTCATAGTTATCCAGTCAATGTATTTACTAGATATAATGTCAGTAGGGGTTTTTCAAGCTCAGGAGAAAGGCTAGCTGGTCGGATAAGCTTCAAACAGCTTTCTTTGTGGTGAAATAGCATGTGTGCATTTCCCAGAATATTTCCTGAGCATCAATTTGGAGCGAACTATGCGTTATCGAATTTTTTGCGCAGAGCAAATGACATATCTGTGATCTCCTGATTTTTGCGCATTTAATGAGCTACTTTGCGAGAGATTGTGGTGAGGTTTATGGCCCTGGAAATGTTGGCCACAAAGACCTGAACAAAAGAACTGCGTAAAATTTGCCAGAATGAATTTTGTATGAAACGTGCTCTATATCATTGGAATGCTCTCTCTTCTGCGCATCTAATGAGCTATTACACAACTTGATGTGGTGAGTTCTGACCATAGCCAGTTGCAGGAGTCCCGGGATTCTGGCATGCTCCTGCACCTGCCAGAATTCTGGCACGGACTCCGGCAACTGGCGAGCCAGTGCCAGTGCCAGTGCCAGAATGGCCAAAAAGCGCAGGAGTCCTGCTGCAGGTGCCGGAGTCCTGCAAAATTCTGGCACAGCTTCTCTACTATATCCTCAACCACTGCCTCATATCCTGACATCTTGGCTGAGGGACATTTGGCAGCAATATGGCCCTGTCCTCCACAGTTATAGCAGGTGTTTGTTCCCTTCCCCTTTCCTGCGCTATCCAGATCCATTGCGTCTGGATCCTTCGCCTTGGGGACCGCCGGTGGGTGATTGTCCTTCTTTATGTCCTTGAAGGATTCTTGTATGTTGGCATTACTGCCATCGTAACAGACGGTTGGAACCGTGAAGCCCTTTGCATAGAGAAGCTGTGCCAGAATTTTGCAGGACTCCGGCACCTGCAGCAGGACTCCTGCGCTTTTTGGCCATTCTGGCACTGGCACTGGCACTGGCTCGCCAGTTGCCGGAGTCCGTGCCAGAATTCTGGCAGGTGCAGGAGCATGCCAGAATCCCGGGACTCCTGCAACTGGCTATGGTCAGAACTCACCACATCAAGTTGTGTAATAGCTCATTAGATGCGCAGAAGAGAGAGCATTCCAATGATATAGAGCACGTTTCATACAAAATTCATTCTGGCAAATTTTACGCAGTTCTTTTGTTCAGGTCTTTGTGGCCAACATTTCCAGGGCCATAAACCTCACCACAATCTCTCGCAAAGTAGCTCATTAAATGCGCAAAAATCAGGAGATCACAGATATGTCATTTGCTCCGCGCAAAAAATTCGATAACGCATAGTTCGCTCCAAATTGATGCTCAGGAAATATTCTGGGAAATGCGCACATGCTATTTCACCACAAAGAAAGCTGTTTGAAGCTTATCCGACCAGCTAGCCTTTCTCCTGAGCTTGAAAAACCCCTACTGACATTATATCTAGTAAATACATTGACTGGATAACTATGAACCGGGGTGTGTGCAGGCAACCTCACTGTCAACCCAGCAGAATCACTGCACATGGTCGGAAATTTATGTTATAAGCTTGTTCCAGATGTTTCAGGTACCTGAGATAGGGCAATAAGCATCCCTGAATCTGTCTGTGATACTAAGAAAGCCAGAATAGCACTGTGTGGGTGTCCATGGCGCATTTCAGGGGGTTTTCAGCATCAGGGGCGCTGTTCCCCCAGTTTCACCAGCTAAAACACCTTCAATCAGGCTGGTTTTTGGTATATAGAGTCCTTATGATAATGCGCATCGACTCCGCGCAAGGGAGCGAGGTTTGCACGGCTGGTTTCACTAGCGCTTGTGGCGCTGTTCAGGGGTTTCCCCCTTTATATCGCTGATAACTTTCGATAAAAGCGTTCGTTTATTATGAAAATATGTGCATTCGATTCCTCTCAGTGAGACGAGTCGATTGGTATGTATATCGCCCCAATTAGAGCTCAGGATAGCGAGCTTGAACATCTGCGCATCCCCCTGAATATTTTTCTTAGACGATTCTGCGCCGATACTGCTCATTTCTTAACCGTTTGTAATCAAGTAAAGTACAATTTGATCCGCTGAATTTTGCGCATTTTATGAGTGCTTAATATATGCAATCCGTGGTGGTCGTACAGGTGACAATGTGCCAGTATTCAGGTATGCAGGTATGCAGGTATGCCAGTACTGCAGGACTCCGCCTAGGACTCTGGCACCCTTGAGGCTATTCTGGCACCTGCACTGGCAACTGGCACGCCGGAATTCGCTGGAATTTTAGCCAGAATTCTGGCAAGTTCTGGCTGCAGGAGCCTGGCACAGCACCTCTACCTTTGCATTGGGCCCAATGGCTACAATTTGACCTTTTACAGCCCTGCCATCTTTGATCTTGTATATGCGTTCCCCATTCTTGAATTTCTCCTTTTGGGGAGTGCTTTGGGGGTTACTTGTGGGCCTGCTAGTCGAAGCATTGTTGCTGCTGGACTTATTACCCCCATGAGATGTCCTCTTGCTACCAAAGGAAATGAGGTGGCAGTCAATTTCTAGGGCCCGCTGTGTGAGCTGGGCAAATGTCTTTGTGCAGGGATCATAGTTTTGGGCCACCATGCTATCTGTTACATCTGATGACAGACCATCATAGAATTGATCATGCATGGCGGCATCGTTGTAGTTGAGGCCTGTGGAATATAAGTTGAATAGGGTGAGGTAGTCCTGAACCGTCTTGGATTGTTTCAACTTCCGCCACTTGTCGCGGTTATTTTCAGTGCAGTTCAGATCCCCATATTGGGTAGTAAACTCTTGCCAGAATAAATTGGCATCATGAAGCCAGGGGATCACAGTTCCAGGGTTGAGAATTTCAAATTCTTCATATGAGTTAACCCATTCAGCTGCTGACCCTTCAAGATAAGAGGTGATGAAGGCGACCACTTGGTCAGCCGAGTGCCCACTCATGTTTGTATTGACATATCGGGCACATGCAATTCTGAATGAGATGGCGTCTTCCCTTTGTGCCATCAAATTTTTGAGGGGCGGCCATCTTAACCTTTGTGGTCGACCCTCCAGAGGGAGCAGGTGCTGTTGGTTGTGGTTGGACTGTACCAGTGGGAGCTAGTACTTGAGCAGCGCCTGAGCCGCCCATGTTGATCTGCGCTTCAATGCGCGTGATAGTAGTTTGGAGAATGGCTAACATTCCCACTAGGTTATTGACATTGGTGGCTAGTCCAGCCACATCCGCATCTATTTTTGTCTGATTCGTGGTAAGTTTGGCCTCGAGTGAATCTGTGTAGGTTTTATTATTGTGTTCGACGTCCCCAATATCATTTTGGAGATTATTGGTTTGCTCTCGCAGTTCGTCCATTGATCGAAGCATATAGATGACCTTATCTTCATCAGACATATTCGCCCAAGCAGGGGCAGGGGTTGGCAATGCCATTTCAGAAGGGACTTGAGTGGATTTGTTTAAAGGCGACGAAGTCGGTAAGGAAGTACAGGGAATTGAGAGTTGTTTTGATAATACAGGATTTCCGTTCCCCTTACAAGTCTATAGATTTCAAAGTTCCCGATTCCCAAACCTCAACCAAGTATCGTCCAAGTCCCAGCTTTTGGTGTCCTGGCAACATATGGGCACTCCACCTTCTTTAGTTTAATTTGGTCCCGACGGAGTGCTTCCTTGGGAAGGATTGATTTGGGCTGCTGGAAGGGGTGCTTCTTCCTGAATTGGCAAGCCCGTGCCACTTAGAAAGGTGGGGTGAGGAAGGTCTGACGGTGTTGAGAAACGGGAAGGCGTACTTGTGGGGTTCAATTGTTTCTTGGACTATTGCTTCTAGTCTGAGATGGTCTTGGAGGAGGGATAGGTAGTCCTCCTGGTGTTCGCGCAAACGCTTGGTTAAGTATGCGCAACGGGCCTTGGCTTCGTGAAGTTTTTCACAGGTTTCTTCGTACTTATTCTGGTAGTAACGGTACCTGTCTTGGAAGTTTTCGATAGTGTTTAGCAGGTGACGAAGAAGCTGTTGGCCAAGGTTCTCCAGCTTATAGCTGGTTGCGGGGATGGTGTAGTAATAAAGGAATTTGTCCTTCTTAGGACAATAGGGCAGCGCGCTGGGAAGGTGGCTCCGTTCCCCAGGCAGATTTTGCACTCAGGGGCACCTGGCTTGGTGACGAAGGCTTGTTGGGCACGTCCGACTTCTGGGGGCGGACTTTGATAATTACTACTCGGTTGAAATCGATGTGCCCTGCTTCTTCAAGGATACTTTCGACCAGTTGAGGGTGAAGCAGTGGATCGAAGGTGTCCGAACCACCCACACAGATGGCAGCGCTGATCTTCTGTAAAAGGTTGTGCCACTTGAGGGCCGTGCGTTCCGTCAGAGACGTACTCGAGCAAGAGCAAGATAAAAAGGAAAAATAGACCCTTTCCCGAGTCTATTGGAATAGGAAGGTGACCTCCGTTGCTCAGCTACTTAAGGGCAATGAGCGACCCCACCTCTTGTTGACAAAGAGATTAGAGAACCGAAGCTTGTTACACGTGTGAGGGACCTGGCTATGCAAGGTTTCACAGAGGCGCGTATAGGGCAACGATATCTCATGGCTGTGGATAGGTGGAGTGGGATTGGGGAAGGCAACGGGAGTTATCTCGAGACGACGCCAACAGCGTTCCAAACGTATCCCAGACGACACTGAGACTTACGATTGTCAAGAACTTGACCTGATGTCGACGACAACAAGTCAGGCGACAAGGAAAATAGTAAGAGAATAAAAGAACTTGTATTCGACAAGGTCAAGTTCTTGAGGAGTCCTCTGCGAACTTGACCTGGTTTATATACATAGTATGAGCCACATCATAACAAACAAGTCTGTACAGTGAGTCACGACAGATAAGAGATAGAAGCAGTAGAAGCGACTGCGGAACTGCGGAATTTCACATCAGAGTTGAAATACATCTCGGTTACCAGTCCGGAACATTCCCTGAGTCACATGACACAGATATACCATAAAAGGCAAGTATGTTTTGAAGATGATCTCATAAAATGTAGTTAATCAAGAAAATATTGTAGAGTGGATGTATGTGTGTCAGTTCGTGACACACTTGCTGTACCATGATGAACCAACCAGATGTCCTTGTGCAAAAGTCAATCCTTCAGATGTGAGCTGCAGCTGAAGGGTTTTTGGTTATGTACCTGCCAAAGTATCACTGCAAACTCAACCCAATCAAACAGTGCTGGGGCACTGCAAAGCATGTGTATCAAGACTTGCCCTCATCAAGCTCAGAGGCTGATCTCAGGCAAAATATGCTTAGGGCACTGGATTCAGTAAGTTTGGAGTTGATCTGAAGGTATGTATTATTACACTCTACTTAATTCATATCTAAATGTGTTCAAGATTTGCTGCTTGCTCTCAGCAGTTTGTTCACACATATGGTTACAGTCTCTCAGGCAGCAAAGAAATACTGTGGCCACAGGATCATACCAGATGTGTTATTGGAGGATCTGGACAACTTGTACTGAGTATGTCTCTTCCCTTCCCTGTAGAGCTGCTCCAGTCACACCAGGCATGCCTCATTCCAGTTAAGGACCCTGGGTACCTGCAGCTGGTTGGTCCTGCTGCTGGCTGTCAAGCAGCTGTCACCCCCCTTGGCTGTATTTTGGAAACTCACCTCTGCATGTGCTAGATAGAGCAAATATTGTATAGTAATGCAATTCTGTTATAAATTATCTACAAAATGTTGTGCACCATGTGTGTATATTCAATGCTGTTCGGGAGTTACATGTGTTTTTCTCCCCAAATCGGCCACAACAAAACCCTTGATTCCCACCCTGGCTGGCGTTGGATGACTTTGCTTGTTGTCTACTTTATCACGACGACCCCTTTTCATGAAGCGGCGGAAACAAAATCCAAGCCGCCACGTTTGCGGGCAGACGGCTTCTACTGTACGCGCATATACCCTCGCCCGATCTGTCTCCGGGCGAGCTCAGTTTCAGCTCCGCTCCCAGCGGTTCTGCACATCACCATCGACGATCGACGACCGAACGACGTCGGCCGACCAAGTCCGAAAGGGTCTCGAACAGTCCGAGGCCAATTAGATCTCGGCCATTCGCATAAATATCCCGACTCCACACCACCACCACCAGCATTTACCCTACCAAAAAGTCTCGGCGACTGTCGATTGAAAAGTAGCGCACCCGCGACGTGACTATGCCGACCGCCGTTCCACCCCCTCGGACGCTCTACGACAAGATCTGGGACGACCACGTCGTGTGAGTCTCCAGTCGGTTGCCGAGGCTGAACGAACGAGTCTGACGGGCGAGATCAGCCACACGCAGGACGATGGTGTTACGCTACTATATATCGACAGGTAAGTAAGGCATATGTTCTACGACTTTCAGCGCATTCAGTTTGACATGGCGTGGCGCACAGGCATCTCGTTCACGAAGTGACGAGCCCTCAGGCGTTCGAAGGCCTGTGAGTCTCCGTCGTGTCCAACCACGAGACATACCAGACCGACTAACGGCCTAACCCTAGGCGAAATGCAGGCCGCCCGGTTCGCCGCCCCGACTGTACGCTTGCGACGGTCGACCACAACGTCCCGTAAGCACCATATCCCGCGATCCCGCCGTCCGCCACTTCAATCAGCACCCGCAGAACGACCTCTCGAAAAAATATGACGACCGTCTCAGAGTTTATCGCCGAGCCAGACTCGCGTGCGCAATGCGTGGCGCTGGAGGAGAATGTGCGCGAATTTGGATTGACGTACTTTGGGATGAAGGACAGGAGGCAGGGGATCGTGCATATCATCGGGCCTGAACAAGGATTTACGGTGAGTATCCTTTTCATACAGACGACTGAAACTCATATCTTTGAACTGTCGATAGCTGCCCGGAACGACGATCGTCTGCGGCGACTCGCATACATCCAGTACGTCCGCCACCCACTCGCCCCACTCGCCGCGATCTCTGTGTCTGACAACCTCTGAACAGCCCACGGCGCGTTCGGCGCCATCGCGTTCGGCATCGGCACGTCCGAAGTCGAACACGTCCTCGCGACCCAAACGCTCATGCAGAAGAAATCCAAAAACATGCGCATCTCCGTCGAGGGCACTCTCCCCCCTGGCGTCACGTCCAAAGACGTGATCCTGCACATCATCGGCGTCATCGGTACGGCCGGCGGTACCGGCTGCGTCATCGAGTACGCCGGGTCCGTCTTCAGGGGCTTCAGCATGGAGGCTCGCATGAGCGTCTGCAACATGAGCATCGAGGCCGGCGCCCGCGCTGGCATGATCGCCCCGACGACGTGACCTTCGCCTACCTCAAGGGCCGACCGCTCGCGCCGAGAGAAGGCCCCGAATGGGATCGGGCCGAAAAGTACTGGAGGACCCTCAAGACCGACGACGGCGCCAAGTTCGACGTCGAGGTGTCCATTCGCGCCGAAGACATCGTTCCGACAGTGACCTGGGGAACCTCGCCCCAAGACGTTGTCCCCATCACCGGCCGAGTCCCCGACCCAGCGGCCGAGGCCGACCCCATCAAGCGCAAGGGCATGGAGCGCGCCCTCGCCTACATGGGTCTCGAGCCCAACACCCCCATGCAGGACGTCAAGGTCGACAAGGTGTTCCTTGGTTCGTGCACCAACGGACGGATCGAGGATATGCGCGCCGCCGCAGCCGTGGTCGCCGCCGCCGGCCTGGGAGCCAAGGTCGCCGACGGCGTCGTCGCCATGATCGTTCCCGGGTCCGGGCTCGTCAAGCAACAGGCCGAAGCGGAGGGACTGGACGCAGTGTTCATCCGGGCCGGGTTCGACTGGCGCGAGGCCGGGTGTTCGATGTGCTTAGGCATGAACCCGGACCAGCTCTCTCCCGGCGAACGGTGCGCGAGCACCAGCAACCGGAACTTCGAGGGACGCCAGGGCGCCGGCGGACGGACCCATCTAGTCAGCCCGGCCATGGCGGCTGCAGCGGCGATAACCGGCCGTTTGACGGACGTACGTAAGATCGTGGGCGGGGGAGACGCCGCCGGGGTCGGGGCCGGGGCCGGTGCTGGGACATTCAAGGTGACGAGCGCGATGGACTACCTGACCGACGACGTTCTGCCTCCGCCGAATCCCATCTCACCGGTCGGGGCTCAAGACGCAGCCGTAGATCCCGAGGCCAAGACCGGTGCGGCCGTGAACCAGTTCACGGTGGTCAAGGGAATCGCAGCCCCGCTGGCGATGGCCAACGTCGACACGGACATGATCATCCCCAAACAGTTCTTGAAGACCCTCAAGCGGACCGGGCTGGGCAACGCGCTGTTCCACACCCTCCGGGTCGACCCCAAGACGGGCGACAGGACGGACTTTGTGCTGAACAAGGCGCCGTGGGACAAGGCCAAGATCCTAGTCGTGACCGGTGAGAACTTTGGGTGCGGGAGCAGCCGAGAGCATGCCCCGTGGAGTCTGTGAGTGGATCGAGTCTGAAACAGACCGGGTTGGCTGATGAACGCGTGCAGCAAAGACTTTGGGATCCAGGCGGTGATCGCACCGAGCTTCGCAGAGATCTTCAAGGGCAACTCGATGCAAAACGGATTGCTGCCTGTGGTGTTGCCGGCCGAGTCGTGCGAGCTGCTGTACCAGGACGCGCTGGCTGAACTGGAGCTGGAGGTGGACTTGGAAAAGCTGGAGGTGCGACGACCAAACGGGCAGCCGCCTATTCCATTCGAGAGTGAGTAGGCGAATCAGCGAGCGTAGACGGATAGCTGACTTGGATTCAGTCGAACCGTTCCGGCGACACTGTCTGCTCAACGGGCTGGACGACATCGGGATCACACTACAAAAGGGGGCGGCGATCGAGGGGTTCGAGACGCGGCGGTCGGAGACGTGGCCGTGGCTGGACGGGTTCGGATACGCCAAGGGCGGTGGGCGAGTGGACGCGCCGGCGGTGCGGACTCGCGGCAAGAAGATGGAGTGGTAGATTCGATTCACAATGTAATTTCTTGTTTCGGCTACACACCGTCCCAGTCTATTGTCCGGAGAGTGACGTTAAGTATCAGGGTAAGATTGTGCAAAATCTAAGCACCGTCAGGGATATTCTTATTTCTTAGCGGAGCGTGAAGTTTCCACATTAAATGGGCTTACAGCGAGTGGTTTGTGGGGCGTCGGCGTAAACATAACAAGAGGGGTGGGCCAGTGACTCTGTTTACAACTGTGCAAGGTATCGCTGCCACTCTCCTGATGTTCAACTTCCATAGGGACATGATCACCCGAGATATTATTTGCATACGCCCAAGTGCACTGGGTTAAATACGTGTTTTATTCCACACGACGAGAGTGGTGGGTATGGTCCCGCTCTGGCAAAGGTTGACGGTATATATATTTACCTAACGGTTAAGAAGGGCTCCATGTGCCGAAGGGAGCGTCATCCATGAGTGGATTGTAATTCCTATGTCCCCAAGGCCATGTTGACTTTCTGACTGTGAACGTCGCAAATTCGATTCCGATGGCAGCCGCTGGTTCTGGTGTCAAGGTGAGCACTTTCTTTTTTGCGTCGTCGCATACTTGATTTGTCTAGATGCCTGGGCTGTATGAACAGTGCTAAGCATCAGCGCACGCCATTTCCTAGAGCTCTGGCTTCACTCCGAACACTCGAAGGAGTGAGAATGCCTTTCAGGGTCGAGGCATCGAACTTGAAATCTCACTTAAGCCGCGGCTCGACTTTCGCGATCTAGCTGAATCCTGGCTACCTTTCGCTCCCGGTTGTATGTGTAAAACGTTTCATTCGACTCGTGATAATTCGGGTACAAAATTCAACCGCATTAAGGAAAAGGCTACAAATCTACTCGGAAGAAGGAATCTATAAACATGCGCAAGGTAAATAAGATATATGCGTGTGGAACAATCTCAAAACTGTGTTATGCCCAAAGAGGAGAAAGTGCGAAAACATCAAATCGTGACACACGGTCCGTTAGGGTACAGACCAACGATTTTATGCAGCAGAGCGAGCCTCTACGTGCCTCTTCTCAGCCTCGACCTCGGCTTCCCTCTCCAATTCACGTTCGACAACCTCGGGAACAGGATTTCCACTCGACGTCGGAGGGCTGACCGAGAACTTTGAGCGGGCCCTGATAGCAGGTCCGTATCGGTAAAACAGGAACGGCATCGGAGTGCAAACGAGTGCTAGGAACGCGAACACCATGCACGCCCATTGGTCTCCGAGAGACGCATACATCTTGGGCGTGAACAGCGGAAAGACAGCCCCCATGACCGAACGCAGGACGGCGTTGGCAGCGAGGGCACTGGCAGCGTAGAGAGTGTAGGAGTCGATGAGGTAGGAAATGACCGAGGTGAACACGAGCAACATGCCAGCGCCGAAAGGAACGCCTGCAATGATGGGAACGATGTAGTGAATCGAGGGGTAGGTAGTCCAGGCAAACCACGTCATGGAGATCGGCAGCAGGACAGCACCCACGCAGCCCATCACGAACCAGGGGCAGGTGTATGCGCCGGCAGTACAAACCCGCGGCAAGAAGAGGTTAATCCAATTTCCAATGTGGTTACATCACCCCAAAGGGTCTTGTTCTTGTCTTTGACGACGCATGTCAAGCATCAGTACGCTCTGGCCGCCGTCTGTTTGCGTCTTCTTTGCTAACACGCTGCAGGGCCCCAGCCCAAGCGCCAGGACACGAGCCAGGTGCTCTCCTACTATTTCCGGCCCAGCGAGCACAGCAACGACGACGACGACGACGACGACACGCTCGCTCGTCGCCAGACACCAGCCACCGACGCACCCAACCGGAAGCTCGCCATCGTCGAGGTTGACGCTACCGACACCGACGTTGAGCGCCGTCCTCTAGCCTTGGTGTCGCCACCCGAGACTGCCCCATCACAGCTTACGGCTGGAAGCGTCTCGCCACGCGACGTCAGTGTTGCCGGCGACTCGTCTACTGCTCGCGTGGACCAGCTTCGCTTGCCCTCGCTCGCGCCACTCCCAGTCTTCCAGCCGTCGGAGAAACAAACGACCCCGATGCTCACGCCTGCCATCGGCGACTCGAAGCAGATTGACGCCAAAGTCGCTCCACCCATCATGACCCGGCTGACCGCCCAGGACGACTGGCTGTCGCCCAAGCCTGCCTCGCCGACAAAACCTGTTGCCCCCGTCGGTGGGCGCGGAGCGCCTCCACCACGACCACCCCGACTGCACTCGCCCCCTCCTCGCGCTAGCCCTATCTCGCTTGCCGCGGCCGCTTCATCCATGTCCCCTCCCCCATCCAATGGCGACCCTGTCAAGCTGGTCACTCCGGCCGCGCTGGTGCGCGGAAACTCGGATTATTCTATCACTGCCGCGACTGATGGCAGCGCTGGCACCAGCGGGTGAGTCCTGTCTATCGTTTTTCTTTTTGGGGCAACATGGCTCAGATTTTGCGGGGTATAGGCGTAATACACACCGAGAAGGAGTGTCAGAGTCTGCATCGCCTACCAAGCCGTCGGCAGACGGATCGGGCTCGTCTCACAGGCGCGAGGGCGCGTTTCCAGCTCACTCGGTCTTTGCGTCACAGGCGAATTCCCATCTCAGTGACGGTCTTCCAGACACGGCGTCTATCACTGACGAACGCGCGTTTTATCTGGCCGACCGAGCCCCTCTGCGTGTCGTCGGTGAGCCCGAGAGTGACAACGTGGAGGAAGATGATGATGAAGACTACACGGAACGCACCCCCAACGCCAGAAAGAACACCATTACTTCGCGATCTTCTCGTACACACACGACCACGTCCTCCGTTTCGCACTATACCCAGTCATCCGGTTCTCAGTATACATCTTCCAATGTCTCCCGTCAGAATACCCTGCACAAGCTCCAAGACGCCCACGCTGGGGCAGATGACATGGAGGATCTTATTGCAACTGTCGGCACTGCCCTCGCCGACCTTGGGATAGATCCTGCGGACGTCCCTCCCCCAACCGTTTTCCCACCTCCGGATGAATCCAAGCCATCACGGCCGGCGAGCACAGAAGGACATGGTTCACGCTCATCACCCATGACGAGCACCGTCAACCTCGTTCAATCTAGCAACTCACCCCGGACGAGTGGCGGCGACTTTGCGCGAGGCTCGCCCCGGACAGGTGCCAAAGACCTCTCACGCGGCTCCCCCCGAACGAGCGTATCCGACCTCGCGCGGGGTTCCCCTCGGCCTGGGAGCGTCGATTTCCCGAGAACCGAAGCACGGGGCTCGCCGCGTCCGAGCATGACAGAAATTTCAAGGGGTTCTCCTCGGCCGAGTTTGCGAGTGACACGCGCGCCCGACAAGTTACTTGGGCTCGAGGTCGGGATCGAGATCTGGATCGCCTGCGTCCAGGCCGAGAGATCTATCCCCTGATAAACAGAGGGCGGGGAATGGGAATAAGGCTAATGCGCCAGGGCGTGGACTTGTACGGTCACGCTCACCCGAAAAGCCGACTTTCCCCACGATTACCAGGAGCTCATACGAGCAGGCGTCCCCGAGTGCTGCGACGTCCACGTCTACGGGAAGCACGCGGACCTACCCCTCTCCCCAAACGCCCACTTCGTCTTCGCCCCAGTCCAATGTACACACTCTACCCCGTGCTCGAAGCTCGAATTCGCTCGCACGAGGCGCGAGGTCATCACCTCTCCGGAATGTAGTCGACCACCCTCGGTTTAGGGAACGCGGCGCGCCAATGCCAGAGAGTTTCATGTTTGACGATGTCTTGCGGATGAAGACCAGCGCAGAACGAGCGCAGGGATACGTACGCAAGATTAATCAGCTTGCAGCGGAAGACTCTGGGCTAGGATACTGGGTCGCATTTATGAAGGGTCGAGGTGAGTTGATTTGGCTTGGTCCATGCTGGTTCTAATTATAGCTCTAGCGCGTCCGCCTGGCCCGGATGGCAAGACTCCTCCTGTCGCACCCATTTCACCAAGCGCCTTGCTCACCACGTTTGGCCCACACGGTCCAGGCACCCGACGTCAACAACCACGACACGTCTCGGGTGGATCGACGGCTTCCGAAGTGACGTTTGCGGTCCGACCGGACGCATATGTCGCGACTAACATCAGTATTCGAGCCGAGTCTCCCCCACTCGGCCCGCCACCATCTCTACCCTATCCCTCCCTCGCGCGCGATATTGGAGTTCGAAGCGTCGCGTCTAGCTCGGTTTCTAGTGCCGGAGGAGGTGGGTTGAAAGCCAAGGCCGGAGCCGTTGGGTTCTTTTCGTCGATCGGTCGCAAGACGAGCACGAGGCACAGAGATCGAGCTGTGATGCAGCAGGCGAGGAAACCCCAACCTGCCAACACCGGAGGATATGCCGAACTACCTGCCACCACACGGCCCGTGCAGTTGAGCGCCGTGCCGACGATTCCCGGTGGACCTCGAGCGAGGGGTACCAAACCTGGAGCGAATGCTCCTAGATCAAACGCGGAGAGTATACGGCCGATGGAGACCGGAAGTTCTGGGGCAACGTTGAGCTCTCACCCGCGTTCAAGTGTCATCATGATTGGTGGACGGGATTCGTTCCAGACAATGTCGCCCGACGGAAACGGGCGTCCTGTTTCGATTCGCGTGCCGTCGTCGAATGGACATGGGGTGATCGTCCCCAACCTGCCCCCGACTAGTGCGAGTTCATCTCCATTGTTTGGGTCGAGCCCGACGGACACGAGCACGGTGCGCAGTGGGATGAGGAGTCCTGATGCGCGTTCTTCGTATCGGGGTGGGGAAGGAGGGAGCGTGTATAGCGGAAGGGACGGGCGGGAGAGCGTGCGAGAGCGTGAGAGCATCCGGGAGAGGGAAAGCGTGTATGGTGTGCGCGGGAGCAGTGTGCCCGGACATGGTGGAAACTTGGACCAGCTCGCGGATGTATTGCCGCACGTGGATCGGGCAGTATTGGCTGGGTATTTGGAGCGTGCGGGTGGCCATGAAATTGATGCGATTAGTGCGTATCTGGAGGATGAGAAGCGCGCCGCCACGGCTGCTGCAGGCGCAAGTAACGCCGGTGTCGGGAGGTACATTTAACCGGGATGATTGGACAATTTGGATGAACAAAGCCTTGTACTATATGTGTGTTCTGTTCTTGTGTGTGTTCTTTCGTTCTGTTTCACCTTTGGTCTATCACTCGTTGAAGTGGTCTTTCTTTCAGGACAAATATCATAATACACTCCTAGTTCTGGTTCTACTCTTCCTATGCATTGAATCCCGCACCTGCAGGTCTGAAAACCTGTCCGGCTTGGCGTGGTTTGTGAGGGGTGTGCTATGACTGGATGTATGCGCATTAGTGAGACTAGGTGCTCGCGTTACGGTTTAAGCTCCTGCATACCTCTAGGCGGATTTTTCCCTTTGACGAACCCTCCTCCTGCGGACTGGAACACACTCTGAGCGGCGCGCCTCTGGAAACGATCTTCCTCGGTATCAACCTCTGAGCCAGATATGGATACCGAAGGCTGTTGCTGGATGTTGAATGCGCGCGAGGCGGCCGTAGTGGTGGCCCGCCGCTGAAGATTGTTCATTCCAATGTTCACTCCCATCCTATTAGGCTGTTGGATGAACCCATTGGATGGTTGGACTGGGCGGAGAGGGGTACGTTGAACCTGTCAAGAAGTTGACCTTGGGCCGAGCTGTACCGTTATGAAGGACAAGGGCGTACCCGGTTGGCATCCATTCCACCTGCTATATCTGCCAGGCTTCCCATACGCTGCGCTTGCTGTGGTTCAACAGGAGAGGTGCGATTGTTGAGTTGGTGTGCGGCTTCGTTTGCTGCTGCCGTGGCGAGTGTGCTTGGCGCAAGGATGGTTTTGCGTTTGAGGTTATCATATTGCGTCTGGCCAAAGAACTCAAATAGATATAAAAAAAAGAAGCGGGAATGAAATGAGTGTCACCTTCAGTTTCTGGTACTCTTTGTCCTTTTCCCGGACGGATTCCATGAGGTCTCGTGCCTTGCGCCGTTCGATTTCAAGGTCACGCTCAACGCCTAGTTTTGAATGTGTAAAAGACGAGAGCGGATGGCTTAGAAATGGCCTACTTGTGAGCTTGTTGTTCAATAGGGTGAGTTCGCCGTTGGCTTTTCAGCGGCTTGATTCAGTGGTTTGGGACGTCAGGCCAGGGAATTTACCTTCGCGAACAACATTGTCCAACTGTTTTTGGAGATGGGCGTTTCGTTCGTTTACGTTTTTGAGAATAGCAGCTTGGAATAGACTGCCAAGAATAAATGCGTAGGAGAGTGACATACGTGCGTTTGCTCACCTTTCTTGATGAACTTGGTACTGCCAGAATGAAATCGCGCTGAACCATCCATAAGATCAACAGACGTGCAGAAGTCGTAATCAGATTGGAATCTCACCGTCCGCCAATTTCTAGAATGAGTGCTGGGCTAAGGCCCGAAAGGATGGACTTGAGCATTAACAGTAAGAATTAGCAATAGTGACCAAGTGCGCGAACTGACCGTTTTGTAATCGTTGGTTGGATGGAGTGTAGATATCTGCAGCCTATGATTTATAGCTAGTGCGTATTATTCATAGGTTTACTTACGACCACGTCGTCCCTACGAACCAATCGTTGCATGGTAATTTTAAAGCAAAGGTGAGACTCACGGTTCGGTCAAAGAGGATTCGCAAGCTGGGCATGTTTGAGAGGGCCCAAACAAACTCGTTGGCGCATTCGACTTGTCTAGATGTTAAGGCGGCATCGTGTAAACGAGTTTGGATGCGACGTACGACAAAAAACATCTGTTGTGAACTATAAGTACACCAAATGAAATGAAAGGGGAAAACATACGAGAGCATGTAGTAACTACAGCCTTTTCCGTAAGATTTGTTCGACATGTCAGTCTATTGCATTTCAGGTCGGTTTCCATCCTGGTGGTATCGGGTGGAGTTGGGTGGCTCTTGAATTTGCAAATTAGAATAGTCGGCGCTAAGGGTGTATCACATGCGAGGAAACTTTTTTTTTTTTTTTGCATTCAATTTTAACGAGCTACATGAACACATCGGTCAAACCGCTCGGGACACAGTCCGGGAAACAGGAAGGAGCAGCCCTAAGGGCGGGGGACATCAGCGAGGCAGGAGAAATAACAGGGGCGTGTACAGGGGGGAGCAAAAAGTAGGGCCCGAAGGCAAAGCGGACACGATGAACTAGATAGTAACCGAGTCGGTATAGTTAACTTTACGGAAAGCAGAAGTGAGTTTTAAGAAAATGGCCATAACCTGAAGGCCCGCGATGGTGCCGAACAGGTCAGATAGAAGCAGAGGCTTGGAGGCCTTGCGTAGAATGTGCCGGCGCGTGTCCCACAGCGTGCACTCCCTGAGCACGTGCGAGATCGTTTGCCTGGTCTGAACACATGCGAGGAACTTTCGTGTGTTCAATCAAACGTGGGCCTCAAACTCCCTTGAGCCAGATTAATTTTGATACATTGTTTTATTTAACGCTTACTACTAGCCAGGCATCCAGTCGGATCAGTCATGAGATGATGGAAAAAAGAAAGTGTTCACCTTGATACCAGAACCAGCGGCTACCATCGGAATTGAACTTGTGACGTTCACAGTCAGAAGTCAAGATGGCCTTGGGGACATAGGAATTGCAATCCACTTATGGATGAATCCCCCTTCGGTACATGGAGGCCTTCTTAACCTTTAGGTAAATATATACCGATCAACCTTTACCAGAGCGGCACCATAACCACCACTCTCCTTTCATCCAATAAATGTGTTGCAGCATACATGATAATGCTCTAGACGAGCAAAATACGTCTTTAAAAATGTAAAGGAATATATATATAACGTGTTGTGCATGTGAAATCGTTGTTGAAACGATGCAGACATCCAGGATTGCGACGGGGAAGAAACTGTAGGGACGGAGGTTTTCGGGTCACTCACCCAGGCAAGCTAAAGCTTAACGGTATTGATCTTTCTTGTACTGCTGCAATCTCCGAGTAAAATAAGTACCTGTGTATAACTATAAGTGTAGCCGTCCCTGAGATATGCACATATGGGGTTGCCGTTTTGGGACGTGCAACTGTTGTGTTGGCTTG
The DNA here is from genome assembly GCA_030998015.1 of Ceratorhiza oryzae-sativae. Lineage (NCBI taxonomy): Eukaryota > Fungi > Basidiomycota > Agaricomycetes > Cantharellales > Ceratobasidiaceae > Ceratorhiza > Ceratorhiza oryzae-sativae. The sequence goes on from JARWMV010000245.1 coordinate 475,875, forward strand.
CGTATCATAGGATCCAAATGTATTTTCGGTCCTCATGACTCGGCCGAGGTGTTTTGCCGACTATATGGCCGTAATGCGTTTCTGGGACTCCATACATGTCCCTGGTTGCTACTGTGTCCGCTGTGTGCGGACGCATATAGCTAATATGCCTATGTACAGCATGTGATGTGTGTCACGTTCAAGCCAGATAAGGATATGAGGGGGTCCCCCTGACATCGCTCCTGCGGTGACGTCGGAGACGAGGATCGTGGCGCCGAGACGCGAGCGGAATAGCTCGCGAGTCGGTGGACCTGATCCAGTTCAAAAGACGTGAAAAGGGGGGATGGGACGAAAAGACCGAGCCACAGGTGAGGCCAATAACGAATCGTCAAAGCTGAATAGACGATTCGAACGCCTCGATACTCACGTGTCCGGTCCTGAGGCTCGGATGCGCCTTGACACTTACATTTCGTACCAGACATGCCTGATTGCCACATGCCTCGCGTCCCACGTTTGGCGAGAGTGCTTATGTGGGCTTAGGCGCCGAGTTAGCGCGAAGGTTGTACTGGGCCGTATTTAACGATAGTAATGAGTAGTGGATTGTATGACACGGACGACAGCATCTTGGAGGCGTTTCCCGACATTGTTTCCTCTGTAGGAATTACCAACATCCGCGCGGACATAGTCTTCCCGAATATTTTTCTTAACATACTCAAGCGGACTACGTTACCCAACGTGTTTTATTCCACACGACGAGAGCCGAGGTTGGACGGAACGAGAGCGGTGGCTACGGTCCCGCTCTGGCAAAGTTTGATCGGTATATATTTACCTAACGGTTAAGAAGGGCTCCATGTGCCGAAGGGAGCGTCATCCATGAGTGGATTGTAATTCCTATGTCCCCAAGGCCATCTTGACTTCTGACTGTGAACGTCACAAGTTCAATTCCGATGGCAGCCGCTGGTTCTGGTATCAAGGTGAGCACTTTGTTTTTTCCATCGTCGCATACTTGATACGAATAGATGCCTGGCCAGTGGACACCCTCCTGTAACCTCTAAATCTAACGCCAAGCCAAGCTATCCACAGTGTGGCTGGAACTGGTGGATGCGCTATTTAAACCCATAGATCCCCATATGATACATGTGGACGCGTCTAAGTCATTGGTCTTTACTTCAGTCCTTTCGTTGGAATTCTTTGACTTCATCATTATTCCACTCGATGAAAGACCCGGAGAGCGATGAATTTGCTGCAACGGATAGCCCCGCAATTACATGCCCTGTATCCTCGGGCTTGACGAGCTTAGAATCCGCGTGCAACCTTGTGAATCGCTCGTGTTCCTCGGGCCGCATTGCGGAAAGACCTGTAACATATAATTTATAGGCGTAATAACATCCAGGTATGAAATTCGTACCCTGCTGTCTTATAATGGATTGCATCTAGGAGCGAATTGTTAGGTTTCTCTGAGTGTATGCGTTGCGACAAAATTAATACCTCTGTGTCGACCACCCCAGGTCTAACTGCAACCGAAACAATATCTTTCTCTTCGTTTGCCAGCGTTCTATGATGAGGATAAGCTGACATTCTCATTAGGAATGTTCGTCAGGACTCACCGGGCTAACGAATTGAGAGCGGCTTTGGAAGCACTATAAGGACCCCACCCAACCACTCCGCCGTTAGCGGCACCGGAACTAGATCATAGTTAATCAGTGCATATTTTTGAGCATAAGAATCAGTCGACCTGCCTTACAAATATCACGCGTCCACGAGCTTCACGTAAAGAAGGAAGACCAGCCTTGATGAGATGGATGGTCGAAAATAAATTGACGTCGAACAAGTTTTTCCATCCGTCTACGGTCGATTCTGGGGAGCTTATGCGTCCGAGTGGGTCAAGAGTCCCAGCATTGAGGACGAGTCCGTCCAAGCGGCCAAATTTGGACTTGGCAAGCTGAACGGCTGAAATCGCAGACTGTTCCTGAGTGCTGCCGAAGCCGTAAACTGAGGATGTCCTGTTGAACAAATCAAAAATTCATGACCACGTACACATCTCCTTCCAAGAGAGCGAGGTTATCTGGATGTTTAGAGGCTAACGCGCTGATCTCGGGTGTACGAGTACGAGATAAGGTCACAACACGAGCTTTGTATGACTCGAGAAGTGCTCCGACTACTGCGAGTCCGATGCCGCTACAGACCAGCGACCACGTTTCAAAGCTACCAATCGGTGATTAGGAAAACGAACTAACCGAGAAGCTCCTGTAACAATGATAACTGGTGCATTTGACATATTATTTGATGTATTTTGAGTTTCAAGGGATGTTTGTGCTAATGGCGATGGGAATCAAAACCACGAAATGACGATTAGGGTTATCTAAGCTGACCAACATAATAATCAGGGAGCCCGGCTAATTGATATCCATAAGCAAGCGAAGCGCCTCACCGCAACCACGACCTTGTTATGATTAGTTACGTCCTCTTGGTCTCCCGTCAAGGTTTGTGTTGTGTGTACTAAGGCAATCAATACAACGCTAAGGAATATGGTCATTTTAGGGAAAGTCAGACTTGCAAAATGGTATTCCACACTGTCGCCCAAGGTCAAGGCCAAGATCGTAAAGGACGTGACACAGCTCGTTCTCGCTCGACGGACCCGGATGTGTAACTTTTTGGAGTACAAAGGTGTGCCCCATGATTCCTGTAGCTTATGCGATATCACCGATTGACGATGCCGACCTGTCGCACCCGCGTAGACACCAAAGTCGTGTACCGACGCTACGCTTCGCTCTTCTTCGTTTGCGGTATCAGCTCGGGAGACAATGAGCTTGTGACGCTTGAAATCATTCATCGTTACGTCGAAGTTCTTGACAGGTACTTTGGGAATGTGAGTATTGGATATTCGTACGTGGTTTGTGGTCTAAAACGCGTTTTTCACCGGCGTGGATTAGGTTTGCGAGCTTGATCTGTGAGTACACGCATCTTGGGCGGCATGGCCCGACTAAACTTAGCCCCTTTTTAAGGATCTTCAACTTCCAAAAAGCCTACGCGGTAGGTTGCCTTTATCTAACCCCCGACCCACCCGTATTTACTCCGTTGGTACAATAGATCCTTGACGAGCTCATCATTGCGGGTGAACTTCAAGAATCATCAAAGAAATCTGTCCTCCGAGTCGTATGTCTCTTTCTCCCTACCATGAATCTAATACTATTCCAACCCTGCTCCCGCTGGCTAGGTGGCCCAATCAGACTCCATAGAAGAGACCGAAAACAGTGAGGACAGCCTCGCCCGCCTGGGCTCTCGAAGTGCATAATCATAGATTTATTCAATCGCTCTTTCCCCTATGTTCTTTGTTATACCTGGAAATTTAATTGGTGCTTCCTCTATCACAAGTGGGCGATGCACTCAAAGAAGCTGGCTTGTAGAGCTGGGATGTCTACGTGTTGTACGCTACTCTATCTTATTTTACCTGTAGCACTAATTGACAAGCCCTCACGCAGATTTTACGTATTGAAATAAATCACGTTCATTATCGTGAAACATTAATGGATTATGCGTCGGGATAGGTCGTTACATTAGAAATATCAGCATCACAGCAAGTTCATAATCAGATACAGAAAGTAACCAAAGGAGAAAATGTCTAATCACTCTTCTCATCTTCGTCGTCGTGCTCGTCATCTCCATCGCATTCATCATCAGACCTATCATCGTCGACTTTGTCAAGGTCTGGTGCGAATAACGCCCTATCGGTGGGTCAGCGGGACAGCAAGGAAAGGAGTGAAGCATACTAGCCTGATAAGGATCCTCCAGATGAGGAAGTACCAGAACAGGTTGACGAGTTGCAGGAGGAAAATCGGGAAGAACACTACCGGTCGGGCCCTAGTTTGTGTCGAAACTCAGTACATCGCATACACTGGTACTTGTGAGAATACCCACCACCAAGGCATGTATGCATGATCGGCGGGATCCAATTTCGTAAATTGCTCTCTGTAAAAAGGAAACGGATAAGTGGGAAACCAAATAGTTCGGGGGATGTGGCGTACGGGATAAGTTCAAACTCGAACCAGACTGAATACAAAAACTTCAGATTCAGATAATGACGGCAGTAACTAAATGGTGCACCATTTTGTTAGTTGCAGATTCATTCGATAACATGCCAAATACATACCTCCATACAACAGTCGACCATGCGAATGCAATAAACTTGCTCTTGTTCATCTTTAGATAATTGAAGATTTTAGACAGCTGGGAAGGCACCAAATTTAGCTCTGTGCGAATCGGTGGAAAACGTAACTCACGGCCAAAAAAATATCAGATACATCCATGGTAATGAAAACAGCATTTCCGATCCAAGTCAGATTGACAATATAGCTTGAACTGACGAGGAAAATTGTAACGAGGTGGTGGATAACGAGCTCTGCGAAGTCTTTTCGGGGCTTTTCCAAGCCAAGGACCATAACGAGAAGCTGTTGGGTCCAGTAGGCCCCTTGCAGGAGGTAGTATACCTTCATGAGCGCGCTCATCCGCCAATGGGGGTATTCTGTGGAAGCAAAAGTGAGCAAGCATTCGACAAATATAAACCGCATACACTCGCCAAGCCAGAAATGCTCCGTATTGAACCACCATGTCGGCATTCCACTCATAATATACAAGCCGAGTGACCCAAAGCACCCGAAGTAAAGGACAGCATATCCTTGCTCAGCAAATCTAGGAAAGAAAAGGCTATATATGATCGTCGGGGGGCACGTTTGAACTGACATACCGATCGAGTTTCGACTCTCTCTTGATACCAAGAGCTCGCGCCAATGGTATGAGAATGTAGATTGTGACCGATTGTCGGACAAAGGAAAAGAAAATGACGTAGTAGGCCAAGAAGATGAGATCCTGATATTCCGTATTTAGCACGCGAGTCTAAATTCCTGATCGGATCGAGGGCTTACCAACCAGCCCTTGTCGAATCGCGGGTCCGATGCGTCAGAGTCGGGTAGATAGTACGAAATGAGCAGTAACGGCGCAAATGGGTTTTTGTACGGGTGCTTGAGTATGTGTCGGGTGACCAGCTCAAAGTTGGCGTAGAGAACTACGGGAATCATCAAAAGCTTAAAGGAGGAAGCTGAAGGAAGATCTCGGTTAGGCGAGTTCCGACGTGAAAGAAACCGGGGATTATTTACCGGGCTCTCTCATCCATCGCATAGTTTTCACATCATGCCATAAGCCAGATGGCTGAGTCCGGTCAGCGCCCACACCCGGCAGGTCGAAACCTCGCCGTTTCTCATTCGCATAACGAAGTTTGGCGTTGGAGAGTGAGTTGATATTTGGGCTCGATGAGGGAGTAGAGCCCGGGCTACTGTCGAGCATAGCTCCAGCAATGTGGTGGTCAGGATCATGTCTGAGAACGATTGTCTTCAGAATGTGCTATCAACAACATGGGATATGCTCACTCGATGTTGTCCAGTGCCTCTTTGAAAGAGCCCGCCCTCGCTCTGCTTTTGTGGCTGGTAACCCGGAGGCGAGCGGTTGAGGAGTCACTTTCAGACATAGTGTCGGCGACGGGCGCGGGCGATAGTCGTTGAGACAGCGGGCTCGACCCGGAGGGCAGTGGTGGGGGGGAGGAGAGAGAGCAGACCCTTGGAACACACGGCCGCCGTCATGTTTAAGCCCGGCATCCTTAGCTCTCACGAATCCGAGACGCCAAGGCCGTCATCATTTCCAATTCTCAACCATTACTTGATTGCCATTCGACCACCTCAGTTGACACGCCCATCCAATTCCAGCCCGAAGAATGGCCCTGCCGCCAGCCCTTTTGCATGGAACAACACCACATGAGCTCGAATTCATCGCAGCTGAGGAGATTGTCACTGTTGTCCCGACATTCTCCATGGAGAGGATACGGCTCATGTCGGTGCGTGGCTTCGGCAATTTGCAATGTCCCGAATGTAATTGCAGATTATATGTGGGTAGTAGGGGGTATATGGCCCATTCCGGCCTCCAGCACGCTCGCAGGTGCCTCTTTGGTTTGCTTCAGATCTCAAGTTGAAGCGAAAATGTTATATTGTCCCACCCGTTGGATGAGTGTCGGTAAGTGGCATACTCACGCACTCTATCTGTGCTCAATTTTGTCCGTCGCAGAATGGCTACAGGAGAAGCTACGTGAAGAAACAACCGCAGATGCCTTCAGCAAAATGCCCTTCCGATATATTGAAATATCTAAGCTTCTGCTGGATGTGTACGTCCTACATCATCCGTCTTTTATCTCAATATTCACGAGGACATTAGAGCACCCGACGACATACCTTCTTCAGAACGAGTGCGAACCTTGCTCAAGGATATCCAAGAAGCTAGACAAGCCAAGCTTCGCGCGAGTCTCAAGGATCTGGACCATCTGCAACTTTCGGTTCGCCTGGATCTTGTTGTCTCCAATCATCTGACTGATTGTCGGTACAGTTCCCGAATATCTGTGCGATGGAGATCAATGAATTGCGACCGTTCTTTATTAAGGCAATGGAAGCCAAGGGTCGACTCTTTGCCGCACCACTGGGTGATAATGATACGACCGTGGGCGGCACAGTAGGCGGGACGTTCGGGGCCACACAGTCTCAAAACGAGAGTGGATGGGGCAACAGCTATGATATGGACACGACCTAAATGTGATTAGATTCAATAAATATGCATGTACAGTAAAAATACAACAGCTACAAAAGTACCCACACTAACAAAAAAAAAATCAATAGGACAGCATAGGCAAACTAGTGAAAGCGGCTAAGAGGTAGGAGGAAGGCCAGCTTTGCGTCGTTGTTCTTGCACCCAAAATTTCACAAGATTTAGAGTTGCGACAGCGTCCTCTAAACTAGAGTGCCCTTGAGTTTCGGCCCCATCGACATTGCCATTCTGTATCAATAATCCCAGGTGTTCTCGGGCCCTGTACCCAACACGCTATGAGCAAGGTGTGGTAAAAGCCAGCACCGGAGACTCACAAATCTCGCAAAGCCCGCCGGTACGGGAATCCAGATGCATGGGGGAACAGCACCGTAGTATCTACTACGTTCAAATGAACCATACGCAGCGCGCGCATATCGTTTTCCAGCCTATGCAAACCGGGGATCAGATTTACACTGAGGATTTCAATCGAGTTGAACATACGCGTGTCCGATGAGTATTGTCTCAGGCCCGATTAACTTCCTTAACTCTCTTCGCACGCCGTCTAGATCCAGCTCAGCGCCCTCCAACGACTTGACTCCAGAGAAACGGGTATTATAATCGCTAGGCCTAGGCTCAGTCCCCATTTATGATCCCAGCTTCGCCATTCTACTTACAGAACCTCCACTCCAGGATCCATCTTCACCAGCTTGTCATACACAGGCTTGCCAGCGCCATCGATTACCGAAACTCGCGCGAGACTCATCCCTGCGGTGGTATATATCATCTCACAGTCTAATGCAGCGACATCAAGTTGGCCGGCTAGTGGGCTTCCAGATGGGGCCGATGTAGTCCCTTCGAAAGCTGAGGATAACGAATAAGGGTGCCGAGCATGAAGAAGATCAAAGTCGTCTGGGTCTTTGAACACATGAGCACCAATCACGCAACCAGGGGAGCCACTAGGAGCACCACAGCATTTATGCATCATTTCCCGTACACCTGTAAATATATCGCGTTTTATGCGTATTCAGTTGGAACGAAGCCAAAGCTACTCACCTGCAACTCTGCTAACATACGTCCGCCCCCAGTGAAAGGTACACTTCTCCGACAATTCTTTCGCTTCCCTATCGCTCTTGGGACCCCTTACAATAAAGAGCGTCTGGCACCGCTCACATATTGCTTCTTGCCCCTCATCGCTGACCCTTGTCCCGCCCGGCCCTTCTGGTACCTCGACCAAATATCCCCACTGGACCAGCTGCTCCTGTGAAAGGATGGCATTCTCAATCTGTGCGCGTTTCAGAGCCGAGTTCTTCTGTGCTCGTCGCGCATCAACGGTCCCTTGTGTGCCCACCGATGGATGCGATATGTGGTTCGGTTTGGGGCGTTTTTTAATCATGGTGATCGTGTGTGCACCGTTCTGTGGCAAGGGGGATGGGGTAAAATGGTGTGTTACAGGAACAAATAACATGATTGACGTACATTTTTGTATGTCGTTCTTTGTGACCTGGCGTAGATCTCTGCTTCTTGGGCTATCGCATGTTGGCCAGGCAGAGTCGCCGAACGTGAGTCTTTTGGAAGGTCGCCGTAGAGTGTTTGAAAAGTCTACAGGGTAGTAAGTATCATGGTACCCACACGCGAGGAGATCCCGTTAACCACCTGGTATATCACAGTCACCATTCTTTGCCGCTCTTTGAGTGGTACGTTGGTGTTCGCAGCGTTAATATTCAATATCGGCGCCCCAGTGGGAGATAAGGATGTCTGGAACAACCCCGTGGTTCGAAGTCAGTCGAGAGCGCAGTTCAGGAGTAACCCCACCAAGGACGTACCACAGAGGGAGGGACCGTTTTACGAACTGGTCCTGGGGCAAACTTGGGGACTTTTGCAGGTGGGGGCGGGGAAGATGCGAGCGATGGCGTTTCAACAGGTCGCTTAGCGACCTCCACGCGAGGTGCAGATGTCAGACGGCTGGGTCTAGGGGCTACAATTGGCGTTCGGTTCGCACTAGCAGGTGTGGGATTGGACGGAGGAATTGGAGGTTTAGAGCTCGATGGTCCGGCTATGGTGTCATTATTATGACTGCCTGGTGGTGCGTTGACTGTAGCTTCCAACGGGATGGTCCCGGTTTCCTTGACAAAGGCAATATGCCGTCGGTATCAACATGGCTAGTTTGTATCGCAGTTGGATTCTTTGACGGCGGAGCCGGACCATGTAACAACGGGCAAGGAGAGCGAGCACAATGTTGATCGGGACATGCTGTTGCAAGTCAGAAACCCGGATAGTAGCCAGTTTGACACGGCTTACCGCTCGATTTAAACAAGCCGGCTGGTCTGAACATAACAGCTGCGGCCGTGATGCTAGGCGGATTGGATGCCTAGCCGTAGTTGACTGCAAGTTGTGTGAGTGTTGTAGCCACGTGAGGCAGTTTGGAAATTGCACACGCGCAGGGTACTCCGAAATAGCATTCAACTGTTGTATTTATTGATTTACAAGTTATTCAGAATACCAGACACCCCTAGTAACTGTGATAGAGTACCATTTTATTGGTCGGCATGTGGAGGGGGCCAAGCTACACAGGTGCGGGCACGACGCGATTGAATAACACCTTGACCTTCCCTTGCTTGGCGGCGTACTTCCCATCCGCGCCCTGCTTGAATCCACTCAAGATCCTGTCACCTTCTATATTGACGATATGTTAAGCGCTATCAATAGCCAAGGCCATGTTGGTGAGGGTCTAGAATCATATAACACTCAATCATTGAGCTATGCATGAAATATGCAAAAACTCACGGGGTTAGTGGTGAATGGAGTGTCAATTACACCATTTCCCTAAAGAAATATGAGCAGCGTCCGATAAGCGATAAAGTAAAGCTCCCAGCCACGTAAATACTTTTGCTATTGAGGAGAGTTGTTGCAATCAGTTTTCACAGTTCCACTTCAAGCGATAATCGCACGACTTACAAACCATGAACCTACCGATATTGAGAAGTTAGAAAAGACCCAAACGCAAAACTTGAGTTCTTACCTGTCCATGGAAGTTGGTGCACAAGTCCTCGTTGGTGCCGTGTAGCAAGTAGGCATCAGTGTGCACCCTTGTCAAGAGCCAGCGCTTAGACATACCCCAAACGAGCATTACCCTAACAATCAAACAGAAATCGGCGTATTACTCGAAAGGTAAACCAAGGAAACTTACACCAAGATGAAGTGCGGGCCAGGTGCCATAAATTGAGGCTCGAAGCCGGGCAAGTATCTTCTAACCCGCTGTGCGACCTAAGCTAAAGGTTTAGCAGGCTTTGAACATCAGGTGGATTGGCACACGCTATAAATTTCTGTAAACCAATCAGTCAATCGTCTTTGAGCGGCTGTAAGACGTACTCAGCCATCATCAAATGACTCTCACGCACAGACGCGGCGTTAGGCCTGGAGTGGAATGTGGGCTAGAGACGAGAACGAATCCTATGATGAACTGGTACCCAAACTGTCACCTGGGGACCAGCGTACTCATTTTCGAACATGATATAGCTGCCTCTGGCTGAGTACGGCCGAGCAATCGGAAGTCGCATACAAGTCTTGAATCAATGGTTGCAGCAACAGCGCCATGAGAGAACGCTATACGTAGAGCGATATGCAGGAGGTACTAGTACGAAGGAAGAAGAACATACCATCACGATGAATCTAACATAATCCATGACTCAAGCAGAATAAACAGGAACAGTACACCATGCTTACTTGAGTATGCCACGGGCGTTTCTCTGTAATGGGGAGGTGATCGGAGGCTCGGGGTCGAATCGAGGCTATATGCGTTTGGTTAGTAAATACGTATAGTTGTGAGACTCCTATGCATGAATGGCAATGGGTCATCTGGATCATGCTCCTTAAGTGCCTCCTCCCACCAGCGCAGGTCCCATGGATTTTCCTTCACCAACTTGACCCAGGTCTTCTTGAGCATAACCTGGCAGAAGGCCATCCTATAAGTTGGTATCAGACACCGCTATTCTGGCAGAATCGATGTTATACAAAACTCGCAGTTGCTCGGTGATATACTGGCCTTATTTGATCTTGTTAAATTATGAGTCTTCAACAAATATTTTCACTTACTAACGTGAGGAGCATGGGCGGCTTGTCAATATGCTTGATTTTATCCCCGACGAAGTTGTTCAAGCTGGAGTAATAGAGAATCCCGGACCGAAATGACAATTTAAATGCACACTCAAAGCGATCTGATGTACTGACTGAGGAGTTGCTACTGCGCCAGCAGCTGTAACAGAGTATTTCACCTCTAATAAAACAAACCATCAGAACGGAGCCGAATGTGGTAATGGATAAATGCCTTGCTCATATAGAAGTTGATTGGCTGATTCTCATCCTCAGTATGGTCTCAATCGCTCATCATGTCTTGAACTAGAAGAGCCCATAATCTTTCAGTTTGTGCTGCAGCCAGTCGTTTCAGAAAAAATCACCGACCTTCAACAGCTGTGACCCTTCCTTCCTGGCTCAGGGCATAGCGAGTTGCTCATGGTTGGTGAGGGGCCTAAATTTCTTTTGGTTAGCAGTGAATTTTCTTTGAATTTAAGGCCAATCCTCTCTCGCTCTCATTTGAAAACATGTTGCTGCGCGATAGGATCGTCAAATGCCTGAAAGAGGAGCTGGATTGGATTAAGGCTGGGCGAAAAGATGTGCCTACGAGCCGATTCAGCACTCATCCACCCTGTAACCCCCAAAGGATCAGACCACAAAATCGCGTAGCGAAGGGGCACAATACTAACCAAAGGACCGCGGCGAGTATATCAAGCGGCGAGTTGCCAAAGGCAGTGGTTTGCACTCCTGATCTTCTTCGGGTGGCTCATCAGGAACATTGACCTTCTGTTGAGGGATAGAACTTGGGGGACAATTGGGTTGCCTCGCCCATCCACGCACATAAATGCGTGTCATGTATGTACTCAATCGTGCTCGACCTCGCCGCCAGGGTGCGCAACTTGGATGCATGCAAGTATGGAATTCAGAGGTACAAGAATGCCCAATTTCAAAGGTCGTGGTGCCCACAGAATTGGTTCAGTTAGACTGCGGCCTTTGGCTAAATAGGAGGGCCAGCATATGGAAAAAATCCATACCAACAAATAAATCATTTGCGTTAGGAGTGGGATTGAGCCAAAGGAACTTTGATCGACAGAGATATCTAACCTAAGTATAGTCAGATTAGAAGGCCGCATACACCCGCCAAACTCCTTCGTCGAAGATCCTGGAAACTAACAGGAACATAATCCTGCACCTCGCTCTAAGTGTATAATGATATCACGATCCCTTAGTACAACAAAGATGCCGAATAGAATCAGAAAGCTTGTCATATTATGTAGTCGTTACACCAAAGAATAAGCCTGTCCATGAAGCCCATTAAGCCAACAAATGTGCTCCCTCTACAGCTCGACTCACAAGAGTCTAAAGCAGCACCGACCAAGAAATTATTGCTTCTCACTTGAGCCCCTCAACCATCTCATGACACCCTCTAATCCTTCGCTCCCAGCAATCAGCGCGCTCCCATGGCGCCCTTCGGGATCAAACGTAACGCCTTTGCGTACTCCATGGAACGAAGGTAACGACGTACGCGCTGCATGTGCAAAAAAAAACTTAGTAAATGAGGAGGCTAGACAGGCTGAAGAAAATCTTACCTCCCCATCAATGATCGAGTCCTTCCCCCCGATAAAGAAAGCTGACCGACTGTGATCGCGCGCTGCAGGAATTTCCTCAAACCAAAGCGAATTTGCAGACCACTAATGTAAATCCCGGAACGATCAGCGTTGAGATACACCTTGGCCGAGGATCGGGTTGTCCTGGAATTGGTAACTTAAACTTACATCGAACTGGCGCTGAATGTGGTTCGCAACGCCGAGCTCCGTGCCGACAAAATATCTCATAAGAATATCCATGCCCTGAACACAAGTTAGTGACGTCAAGATACTCAGCGATCAAGAACTCACGGTTGTCGGCCGTTTATAGACGAAGTTGTAGCAGACATCGCCCTCCCAGAGACAAAAGGTGACTGGATCAACGAAGCAATTGCGACGGAGCAGTTCAGGATACGCCTTGAGCATCCAGGCATGAGGTACGCTCCCACTAGAACGATGGAAGGATGAATAATCAGCACGAGAACGAGCCAAACCGAGTAGAAGACGACTGCATACTTGGAATGGCTCATGAACGTAATGTTGTACTCGCTCGTTTTTTCGCCATCGGCTTGCGCCCAACCAAGATCTTGGAGCAGGTCTCGCAGCGAAGATACCAATTCGTGCTTGCTGAGTGACTCAAGATGACCTGGGTGTATTATCGATTGCGAGATGTGCGGTTGCAAGGGAATAAGCACTGGTCGATTCGGAAACTCCCGAAGAATGCAGTTGATAAACATGGCATACTGCGCAGGACCGATACCAAGCCCATGCATGAAAACAATGGGTTCTTGGGCCCATCCGACGATACTGCCGGCATGCGCAAGAAGTATCTAAACATGCGGATGAGAATTCATGTGATGACAGTGGAAGTTCTATTCACTTACTCGAGTTTTTCAAACTTCCCATGAACAACCCCAAATTTCGTTTTAGATGGGCTCGGAATGACAGGTTGGCTAGTGCAGTTACGGCGTAACAAATAGCCGGACGTCCGATAATGTCAATGGGATCCAAGGTCAGGCGAGGGGCTGCGCCGGTTTGAATTGGTTGGAGCGAGCAAGGTCGCCCTCTGAATGCAGCTTCGTCCCTGACCTCTTCTCTAGCATTTCCAAAGCCTCGCGGAGCACAAGCTCATTTGCAGGTCGCTTGATCGCATCGTCGTACGACGAATTGAAGCAAGACCAAGCCAACCAAGACAGCATGGCCTCTCTCGAGATGGACGACCATTCTACTTGTGGAACCTACAACACGGCATTTATCAGCTCGACGTAAGCAAATTCCTAGTCATCACCAACATACCAAGTACGAAGTCTCTGCCTAAAATCGACTGCACGCGGGTCGTCCCATTCCAATCGGTCAATGGCTTGCTGGGCTCCAGGTCGATCGCCAGCGGCTTCATCCTCGATATCCCGTCATCATCAGGTACGCGGGGGCCAATCCAGTCTGCAGTATACGAGTAAATAGGTTGCGCAGATGGTGTATGTCGTATTGCGGTAACGCAGAGGGCTTGGCCCGGAGTCTTTGGGCTACAATTAGGTGATATATACAAAATATAGTCTGGTAGCGTTCAGCCTGGGTATAGCTCCTAACAAATCATGGCACTTACTTCGATGTACAATATGTGAACAAAGCTAGCTCCCAATAGCTCATGGACAGTACATGCCGAGTCGCAGCGAGCCAGCCGACAGTAAAAATACTCAGAGGGGTGACTGCCCAAACAGGACCAACAATACAGAGCAAGGCAGCATAAAAAGACAGTTGGCGTTTCGGAAAGACTGTGGGCGAATTAGATATACATGGTTGTTCGACCATTCTTGAAGTATCCAGCCAGCGCAAAGCCCGGTAGAGGACAGGAAGAGCGGGTCGCCGAACGAGTTCAACACAAAAAGGACGAATTGCAAATTGAAACCATGTGAATGTCCCTGAGCAGTCACCTGAGATGAGATCATCCCCATCGCTACTCTTCATAGTGAGCATCTCGGTTGGAATCCTACGAAACGTCGGCGATCCGGAGTCCGCTTCCCAGCCTGGGCTAACTGAACCATTTTCCTACCTTTCGTGACTCAAAATTTATTGATATTGGTCGAAAGCGGCGCATCTGCAGATGAAGTATACTCAAACCGCAACCGTCCCACGCTGCCCTGGTAGATCCATAGCCATTGCCCTCAATACTATCTCATGGATTTTAACCACAGACTACGCAAGAATGATTATAACAGAAATTGCCGCTTGGCCGTACCATTGACTGCTCCTTCTACAGCCATTGATTATGTCAGTTCCGAGCGCTTGGTTTAGATATGTAAATTCCGTACACACTAATTTAGATCATAAAGAGCGAGCTAAAATGCTTCGTCGGTTGCAAATGAGCAAGCCAACGAATGGTTGGACCACGACCACAAGTGTCTGATGTATGCATAGGCACCCCACACAAAACGCCATTTCTAACTTCAACCATCGCTCCACCATTACACTCTGCATGGGCTGATTTACCTTTGCTGGCCGAAGCATGAATTATAGGCCACTATTTCTCTCGCTAACATAAAAAAATCTTATAAATATAAACTTAAGTGAACAGTAGTGTCCAACTTCGTGTCTCTTCGAGCTGAACGATCAATTAAGAGCATTTATTTTTAAAAGTAGTGGTCGGCTTATACTTCGGGTCTCGGTTTGCAACCCGGCGCCAAGCCTGACAGCTGTTTGCGATGTTCAATGGTGCTTGTTGGAGTTCAGGATGGCACTATTCATTTCAACGGTCTCAACGGTCTCAATGTGCTCATGAGCGCTCAATGGGTGTTGAATTGTTTTCGGGATGTGCTCTTTGGGATATCGAGGTTGCTGTTACTTTTACCTAAATTATCTTGAAGCACCCTGGTGGTCTTCAGCAAAGGCGCTAGGCTCTACGCTCATGATTATCTGCTTTATGTTGCTTTAATATGAAAATCCATCAAAATGTCAATCTCGGATTTCGAGTGGGTTGCAAGCGTGCGTGGTTAACTAGAAGCCTACTCCTGTGCCTTGTTCAGTTGGGGTAAAGGGTCAATTCGATTATAGATATTCTCTTATTGTCTCTTCCGCAACGCTAAAGCCGATTACTAGAGGGCAGGGCCCAGCAGAAACCTACATTGAGGGTGATTCCAGATTCGACTCACCAGTCATGTGACTCGGCCACAAGATAAGATAACGATCGTTCCGAAAGTGCCCGGATAGGCAATAAGCCATTCCGAACTCTCACAGAAAACTTCCCCGACCTCCTTCAACAATTCTCGATCCATCTATGTTCCGTTCTGCGCTTTCTGTTGCGGCCAAGTCCCCCGTCCTCCGACCTTCGTCGCAGGTGAGTCGATTCCAACACCTATGTGCCTGATTACTTAATCTCGAGCAAATCATAGACGATCCAGACACTACGACCTGCAACTACCCTTGCAGCTTACTACCCCAAGGTCTCGCGCCGTGTGAGTATATAAAAGTGTTAAAATGCGCTAATTGCGTTTCTGAACGACAACCATAGTTGCCGACCAAATATGGCGGAGTATACACGGTATGGATAACTATCCACACACCCGCTAATATGCTCACCAGTGACCCATACTTCAGGTCACATTAATCCCTGGTGATGGCATTGGCGCCGAAATAACCGACTCGGTCAAGGAGATCTTCGAGCATGTCAATGCCCCTATCGAGTGGGAACAGTACGATGTATCCGGACTCTCCTCCGCAGGCGAGAGCCTCTTCAAAGAAGCCATGGAGAGTCTGAAACGCAACAAAGTTGGTCTCAAGGGTACGTTGTGCCATTTCCCTCCTCATGCATCTCCTTTATCCCACCCCACGCCCAGGTATCCTCTACACGCCTATCGACCGCTCAGGACACAACTCTTGGAACGTCGCAATGCGCCAACAACTAGACATCTACGCATCCGTCGTTCTCTGCAAGTCCATTCGTGGATTCCCGACTCGTCACACAGGCGTCGACTTTGCGATCATCCGTGAGAATACTGAGGGTGAGTATGCTGGCCTCGAGCACCAGAGCTATCCAGGTGTGGTAGAAAGTCTCAAGGTCACGACCCGGGCCAAGTCGGAGCGTATCATCCGCTTTGCTTTTGATTTTGCCCTCAAGAACAACCGCAAGGTAGGTTCCGATCAGATCTCATTGTGGAGATCGCTGATCGGAATGTGGACACGCAGAAAGTTACTTGCGTACACAAGGCGAACATCATGAAACTCGGTGACGGTCTCTTTTTGAACACCTTCCGCCAGGTCGCGGAAGAGTACAAATCTTCTGGGATCCAGTTCAATGACATGATTGTTGATAACACGTACGCATGATCTCCTATCCTTGCTATCGTTCATGATTGAGGCCTTGCGTTCAGATCTATGCAACTGGTTGCCAAGCCTGGTCAATTCGACGTGATGGTTATGCCCAACTTGTACGGCGCGATTGTTTCAAACATTGGTGCCGCGCTCGTTGGTGGCCCAGGTATCGTCCCTGGATGCAACGTTGGTCGAGTGAGTCGGCCAAATTATGTATGCCCTTCGGACATACTTACATCCTGACCGTAGGAGTATGCTCTTTTCGAGCCCGGTTGCCGTCACGTCGCAAAGGATCTCATGGGTACCAACAAAGCCAACCCGGCTGCCATGATTCTTTCCGCGACCATGATGCTTAGGCACCTTGGGTATGCACGACGATTCCTATATGCACATGCTTCTGCTAATACGCTTAATTTTCCAAAGGCTTGAGTCTCTAGCTAATTCGATTGCCCAATCCACGTTCGACGTCATCAATGAGGGCAAGGTTCGCACGGTCGATATGGGTGGTAAGTCTCCGTTGGCGCTTTTTATATGCTTGGCCAGCTGAGTTAATTCGCCTCAGGATCCGCTACCACTAGCGACTTCACTGCCGCAGTTATCAAGGGGCTATAGATGTGGACTTTGCATGTATTATAGCTGTCTATTCTAGGATGTTCATTGCTAGATTAAAATTCAATCTGGGTAGTCCAGAATAACAAACAACATCCAAGCCGAAAACAGGACATGCTACTCTACAACATATCTACCAAAACGACCATACGTTTCTATCTACGCTTGTTCGTCTTGCGTTTCTTTGCGCCAGTCTTTTCGACGCCAGAAGCGGCCGCAGCATCAGACGCCTCGGCTTCGGATGTATCCACACTTTGGTCCGCACCATTCTGCTGCGCCGGTTCGTCTGATTGCTTTTTGCCAGTAATCTTTGCAAGGACCGACTTGGCGAGCAGAGGAGCCCAAGTTGTACCGATCGAGGGTGTGGGCAGAATTCCTTCATCAAAGAGTTGCTCACCCTCTTCGTCAATCTGCCAAGTTGTTCAGGTCAGCGACTTTCGCGATGCTAGCAGAACCGTACCCACATGCCAAACGCTACCATCCCCATCGACTACGAACTCAATGGTCCTAACACGCTGCTGGTCCACGCCCATACCCATATTGTCCGCTGCGGCAGGAGTCGCTGGAATCCTAACCTTCCTCGAGCCCTCAACGGGAACCAGGCGTGGGCCCCATGCAGCAAGCTTTGCGCGGCTGACAAGGTCCCGGACACGCTCCAAGTCGCGCGAGTAATTCATTCGTTTGACTAGGAATTCGAGTCCGCATGAAAGAATGGTAAGGAAAACAAGGACTGTGCCAAGACCGGGGCGGAATCGGGAGTAGTAGTAGCCCGTGCCACGCCATTTGGGTACGCCATTTTTGTAGAAAAAGTTGTAGCTTTGGGTCAAAATGAGTGATGGGTCCGGTGACGGAGTGGTGGGACGTACCGTTCACGGCCTTCTGTGCTTTTGAGAATGGCGTTGACCTTGCCGAGGCGAGCATAACGTTCATGTGCGCCTTTTACACCTGGGTTCTACGAGATAATACGTTAGGTGAAAGTCTCGAGACGACGCCTCGCAGCCGCACCTTGTCAGGATGAAGTTTGATACTGAGTTTCCTATACGCCTTGCTTATCGCCTCTTTTGGTGCCGTGTGCGGTATGTCTAGCCAAGAGTAAAAGGTCGTCCCAGGTCCTGCCGTTGCATCCATCGTTCAGCACCACATGCAACCAATAGACACAACCAGCACACCCACCCTCGCTTGCCTCTATTTCGCTCACCAGGTCGAATATCTCATGGTCCTCTTTTGTCCATGCGAAGGCAGCCGTGATAATCACAAAGAGAGTGCTCAGGTACAAGAGAGCTCGCATGACGGCGGTCGGCTGGGAGAGTAAATTATATTGGAAATCCCGCGTGCCAGCAGATACATAGCGGAAGTCACGTGAGTAACAGATGGTCGTGTCGCATGAATGCAGACGTGTGAACTTTAGGTTTGGCCATCAACTCCCTCAGGCCATCCGGTGCGACCGACTCGCCTTCATCGAAAATGATAAGAATCTGATTTAATTTCAGCAGCTATGAGCCCCCTATCTCGTCATGCCTTCGTGGAAAATCAAAGAGCCCGCTACAATATGAGCGATGTGCTTCGCCTTTGACTGCAGTCGCGGTTGGTTCCCACAGGCCAAATTCAATTACTGGTTCGGGCATCAAAGTTAGTACGTTTGTTTTTTTTCTTGCTGTATATTAACAACACTTTACTCATACACGTATATACCTTAGTGTCTTCATGATGCAAATTCACTCTCAAGCCAAGAGTAAATGAAACACGGATCCTGACGTGCCGATGAACAATTACCATGCAAATGGACACATCTAGATTTTGTTCATGTGGCACGTTTTACAGATTGACATCGGCAGCCGCAAGATTGTCGACTGGCTACAGCCAACTTCTCTGGCACACCACGGCCAGTGTCATCCATTCACTTAAAGGCGATAGCATACAATGTGAATACGACCTGTACGAGTTGTCCAAACGCGACGCATGCTCGCATTGTATGAAGTAATGCTCTCTAGTGTATGCGCAGTGTCCCGCGCTATTCAAAGCCGCTATCACCCTCACAATCCAAGACCCCCGCTGAATCAGTGAACACCTACTACAAGCCGGACTCGCCAGACCCACTGTGGGGAGCATGGCTACGTCTCACAATCAAAGGATCACGCCAGCAACCAAATATGCTATATTTTTTTGTCACGCTTTGTAGGTGCTGTGTTCGTCCAACCAAGCCTACTACAGTGTCGCACTATAGGTTACTAATGTGTATATATATCTACCGACAGATCAAGAGCAGAATACCAAGGCTTACAAGACCACCACCGAGACTCACAAAATGCCCTTCAAACCTTGGGTGCCCACAAGTCGTACAACTCCTTGTCTTTTGGGTCAAAACATGTGAATAACGCAGGATCCGAACGAATAGTGATCTTTTGCCGGTTGGTAAGTGGTTGTTGGACAGGAAGAGCAGACGCAGGAACAATGTCGGGCGTCGCAAGTGTCGAAGCGACGCTAGCCGCAGTCGGGCTCGCGTCAAACTACGCGTATAGGTAGACGGTCACTTCACATGCGACATGTCGGAATGAACAAAAAGTGCTCACCTGACCAACCATGCCTCCTTGCCCAGCCCTTCGAGACCTCAACGAAGGCGCCAACGCACGCTCTACATCAAAAAAATAACGTTAGTTTACGCCATACATGGTCGCATGGAGCGCGAAAACACGCGAAAACAGACACCGAGACCTGGCTCACTCTGATCTTCAGAAATGACGCGAACCTCACCCGACACGAGACTGAGGCTTCCAAAACGGCTGTCTGGCCTTGGTGCGGGAGTGGGCGTCTCAAACGCGAAGGAAGGCTCCTCGGTTCGCTCGTCACTGTGAAGTGTGGATGCTCGGGAAGTGGGGCGTGACATGAGGTTGTAGTTGGAACAAGAGTGGAACTTGGTCACGTGGAACTTTGCCATCCAGCTCGACCGGCAACCATTGCACGCACCTCGCAGTGGATCCGTCATGAGCGACCTCGCAACTGTGCCCATTCCTAGGGTTCTGTTGAATGGAATAGCTAACGATTATGCATCATTAATTAATGGGGATGCCAACTTGGAAAGTCACTTCTGCTGACTGGAACAGCAGATATTCCAGTCCAATGACGGGGGTTGCGAAATCCCCATGAATTTACCGTTGTCAAAATATACTCTGTGTGAATCTTTGGGTCTGTTCTGGAAGGCCCAACGAAGGGGTACTTCTATCCAATTATTATGGCCTTCGACCAACGTTGTGAAGCCCGCTCGCCTGGTCTGAATCTCGGCTCCAGCGAGGTGTTGGGGTGTCTGGTTGAGGACTGGCCTGTATTCGGGGCTTTCGATTCGACTGCAATGAACCATAAATCACTACTATACCCAAAATCAAGTGCGTGCCCCCAAAAGGGGTTGTTCTAGGAGTGGATTTCACGAGACTCAATTGGCCGAATTGCCTCGCGAGTTTAGATGGAGCTACGTGGAGAAGTTATCTCAGTTGAGAGATCCACAAACTGAGTGTTCAATCAAGGAGATGGATACGAGGCTGTAAGATTGTGCGAGTCTTTTTGGCTAGCGAGGGTCATTGTGCACTAAAATGGTTCAGCAAAATGAGCCGTTACGAGCTGTAAGAACCGCAAACCTTCAATATATCGCAGGATGACTTCCCGAACAAATCCATATCACAAGATTCTAGCGACACTCACGTGGTAGAAGCCACCCCAAGCCACCCAGTTTCTCGCGTTCAAGCCTTGGGCTAGAGACACAACCCTTGCAGAAGCCTCTCGAGTTTGGTCTGCTGACAAGGCTACGGTGAGAGTATGCGGTGTCCCACAGGCTATTCGAGGCTGTTCTCGTTCGCACCGCAGGCTATGAAGTGGCATTCCACTATGGACAGTTACCTTGATGGGCCAAGACGGTTTGGGATACGTCGATTCACTTGCTTTACTCGGACTCCGCTGAACCCCTGTTTGTCTACCGGAGCGCCCCGCCAGCCTCCGCAACAATATTCATTCCCCGCTGGGACAAGCGTCTGATCCCCCGCAATAGTGTCCTTGCGCACTGCCTTCTCCTCGAGGTTGGGGGTGCTCAAGATCCGTCGGTGACAGTGCCATCGATCATCCCCACGTTTGACCGACTTCTATCAGCTCTTCGTGAAACGCCCCCGAAAGAGGATGAATTTGTTCAATTTAGTCTATGATCACATGAAGCACTAGCAGGCGGCAGCCTCAAACATCAGCCTCCCGGGCGCCCGAATGACTTCCGCCCAATGCAATGTGGATAGCCTAGTTGCCGTAAATTCCCCCACGCAAACCACTTGACGTACTGAGTTCCCCCGCAGTTTGTTTTACCCCACACTCGACCCGTGCCTTGTTAGGACACGTAAATTAGAGTGTTGGCCCGCAAATCGTTGACGCCTTTTCACAAGATCCGTTGGGGGACGGCTGAGTGGGAATTGTGCAACGGGTGTTTTACGGCAAAAATACGGACGAGCGATGCTTGAAACGCTATTGGTCCATAACCGGTAAAATACGGAGCGAACCATTTCACATTGTAAAAATTGACATTCCTGATGCGAGTGGGATGTCGATACCCCTTTTTCTCTTTGGCAGTTCTTTCTCCATTCAGAAAGGCAGCGTTCTACCAAAGACTGAGTTGGCGAGGCCTTCTATTCGCTGTGTGATGGCCGCGCCACGTTTCTGTCGTCGCCTGGGCAGGTGCGACCATCTGATCTAATCTAAATTTTATCTGGGGCCAACTGCAGCATACACAGTGTACTCGGGGGGCCTCTGTTGGCACTGGCGTATGATTCTGTGTATCTCAGAGCACCAGCGAGTGCTACCTACCAGTCACATGCGTCGGATCACCAACAAGTATCAAACTACAATTTATCTAATCGACATCTTCACAAAGGATCGAGGCGTCAGGCACCAAAGACCGCTCGCTCGCGCTGTTCGCGAGGCCTTATCGTCCAGTGCGAGCTCAACCGAGCATGCCCGAAAAGAAGCGGACTGGATGTGGTATGGATCAGCGACGCATATATCCTGCCGACCGCGAATGGAAGCAAGGGTTGCGGCGCGAGGGCGAGTTCGGACGATGCGTGCGTTTTCTGGACGCAAAGCCGGCGATTTTCCTGGAGCTGCGAGCGAGACAAGGCCCCAACCGGGCGTGGGCTGTCGGCCGATGCGGCAGCGAGCGGGCGAGTGGAGATCGCGGCAGTGGAGATGCGGTGCCAGGCGTCCGATGCTGCTTATCGTTCTGGCCGCACCCTAGCCGCCGACAGGGTCCGCGCCGCCTCTCCCCACCCATAAAGCCCCCCGCGATCGTACCCTCGGCCGCCATCTTCTCCTCCCCCCTCCATCGCATCCAGACACACCATGGCCGGCCTCTACAAGCCCGACTTGCTCGCCCCCTACCTCAAGCTCGACCAGGGCTCGAGCATCCAGGCCGAGTGTGAGCTGCTTCAGCTGCGATCCTCTCGCGTCGACTAACCTGTCTCTTCAGACATCTGGGTGGACGGCGATGGCGGCCTCCGCTCCAAGACCATGGTGCGTGTCTGCCTGCTCATTCCCGTGCCGTTCAGCGCGTTGACTGCTCGTACAGACCGTGACGAAGGAGATCAAGGGCATCGAGGACCTCCGCATCTGGGACTTTGACGGCTCGTCCACGAACCAGGCCCCAGGCCACGATTCCGACGTCCACCTCCGCCCCGCGGCCATCTTCAAAGATCCGTTCCGCGGCGGCAAGAACATCCTCGTTCTCGCCGAGACCTACAACAATGACGGCACGCCCAACCGCACCAACTTCAGGCATCACGCCAAGAAGATCATGGACCTCGCCAAGGACTTTGAGCCGTGGTTCGGTCTCGAGCAGGAGTACACGCTCTTTGATGCCGATGGCACTCCCTACGGCTGGCCCAAGGGCGGTTTCCCCGGTCCCCAGGGCCCATACTACTGCGGTGTTGGTGCGTATTGTCATTTAGAGTTGAGACAAGCTTTTTTCATATTGATCGACTTGATTAGGAACTGGCAAGGTCTTTGCCCGTGACTTGATCGAGGCGCACTACCGCGCCTGCTTGTACGCCGGCATCAAGATCTCTGGTATCAACGCCGAGGTCATGCCCTCCCAGTGGGAGTTCCAGGTCGGCCCGTGCGAGGGTATCGAGATGGGCGACCATCTCTGGATGGCCCGTTTCCTCCTCATCCGCATCGCTGAAGAGTGGGGCATCAAGGTCTCGTTCCACCCCAAGCCTCTCAAGGGCGACTGGAACGGCGCTGGCTGCCACTCGAACTACTCGACCAAGGAGATGCGCGAAAAGGGCGGCATCAAGGCCATCGAGGCTGCGATCGAGAAGCTCTCCAAGCGCCACGAGGACCATATCGCCGTCTATGGCGAGGACAACGACCTGAGGTTGACTGGCCGTCACGAGACGGGCCACATTTCGTCGTTTAGCTCGGGTGTCGCCAACCGTGGTGCCTCGATTCGTATCCCGAGGCACGTCGCTGCCCAGGGCTTTGGATATCTCGAGGATCGCCGCCCAGCTTCCAACATTGGTGAGTACCCAGATACCGTTTGATCAAAGATATTGTCGTTGATTGAGATCTGTGCAGACCCGTATCGCGTCACCGGCATCATTGTCGAGACCACCTGCCTCCAGTAGATAATTAATTGAAGTACATTGATATATTTTGGTTACTTGGATAGACTGGACAGGTTGTCAATATACATTTTTTTAGTAGTATACTTGCGCGATGAAAGCATGCGGTCAAGAGTGGACATGGGCAATAACAATACATGAAGACCAGACAAAGATTCCGAAAACACCAGCGATGAAGCATACAAGAACGAATGGGGAAACACAAGATCTATAAACCAACCATCAAGGCTTCAAACCGGTGAGCAACGTCCTCCATCGTTGGGCGTTGCTCTGGCATAGGCATACACATATCTCTCAACAAAAAGAGCAACTGTTCGGGTACTCTTGTTTTGATCCCAATCGCCTCGTCCGATCCGGGAAAATA
Organism: Ceratorhiza oryzae-sativae; assembly: GCA_030998015.1. NCBI lineage: Eukaryota > Fungi > Basidiomycota > Agaricomycetes > Cantharellales > Ceratobasidiaceae > Ceratorhiza > Ceratorhiza oryzae-sativae. Next base: position 500,054 of record JARWMV010000245.1, read on the forward strand.
GACGGTAGCAGATCCATCCGAATACGGCTCCATGTCGAGGCGGTCGTTGTTCGGCGAAACGTTCAAGGGCGCAGAGAAGATGTATGAATCGAGTTCTGCAGCCGTGCATTCTCGTCCAAGCACGGCCTCGAACTGGTCCTTTCCGACCGTCGTGGACTCTTCCTCGTCCGACATCGAGTTTGACCTTTTCGCCGTCCGACAAACTTGTTCACTCTCGCTGTCGAGCCTCTCCCTCTCTTCGTACATCCAGTACGCGCCCTTGGACACCCATGGCCTACACGCTCGTGCAGATCCCAGCCTCGCATAAGGCTCTCGCCCGAACAGAGTTGCGCCCAACGTGACGCCCGCACTAAACACGTCGGCCGGGAACCCAAACTCGCTCGGCGGGGGGCGGAAGAACTCGGGGGCAGAGTACGAGAGTGTGCCAAGGCCGCGGCGTCGGTTGGCGGGCCGGACGGGAGCGAGGGCAGGTGCAGGGCCGAGCCAAAGTCGGCGAGGCGCACCGAGAGCGGGGCGCTGGAGAGCAGGACGTTGGCGGTCTTGACGTCGGTGTGGAGGATGCCTTTGGAGTGGCAGTAGGCGAGGGCTTGGGTGAGTTCGGTGGCCAGGCAGGTGTATGTCGTACGGGTGAGGAGGTGGGAGTGTGTAGTCAAGAGTGATGACAGCGTGAGCGGGTAGTGTTCGAGCACGAGGAGCGTGCGTGGGGGGTGCGGAGCCAGATGACGCTGGCGATGCGAGCCTTGGAGCGCGTCACGCCGCATGTCGGCCGCCGAGTCTGAGACGGCGCGCGAGTGGCCGTACGTCGGTGAGATCCTCTGCGGGGCGGCGCGTTTAGTCGCAACGTCGATCGACAGATGAATAGCGTCCCGATTGGGAAGTCCCCCGGGATCGCGCTTACCTCTTTCTCCTCGAGCTCGAGGCCGAGTAACCGGGTGATGTAGTGCTGGCCGACATGGGTGTCCGAGCGCGAGGCGCGTAGTTGGCGGAGGAACCAGGCTTCGCGGATGCCCAGCGCCTGGGACTCGTCGTCTGGCTCGAGACGTTTGACGACGCATACACGCCACCCGTCTTCTGACCCGCGCGAGCGATACGCCGATAGGTATACGACGGAGAACCGACCCTGGCCGAGCCTGAGTTCCGGCCGAGGCGCGAACCGGAGCTGGATGGGCGGGAGGGGTGTGGACGTGGGCGAGGACGCGGGCAAGGATGCGGCGAGGGACGGGTTGGTGGATGAGCTGCTGAGCGAGGCGGTGGATATGCTCCGGGTCGAGTAGGGCGACGGCGGCGGGAAGAGGCCAGTGTTGGGCGAGGTGTCGAAGAACTGGGACGTGCGCGCCGAGGAGGATAGGGGCACAGGGGCGGCCTCCAGCTGGGTCTCCACACGGAGCGTCGGGGCGGCTGGCGGAGGGGGCCCGTCGCCGAGGTTGATCCTTGTGTCTGGTTCGGGGAAGATGCTGTCGACGCGCGGTGGGGACTTGCGTGGTCGACGCCAGGCGGGGCCGGTTGTGCGCCGCCGGACGAGGTCCGATGGTGGGATGGGGGGCGCGGGGAGGAGCGACTCGGACGAGTGCCATGACGTCGAGAATATGTCGTTGCGGCTCGCCGCTCGCACGGGCTCCATGGGCAGTCGAGGGTGAGAGCCAGCAGGAGATGAGGCTGGGATATAAGGGTGGAGGTGTGACCAACGTGTGTGAACGAGAGATGGAGGCTGCCCGAGAGATAAAGTTGCGCTCCCGATCGAGCCATGCGCCCTAATTCCTCTCTCTCGCGCGGCGCTGCCGGTCCGCAGCTCAGAAGCGACGCACACAAATCGTGCGTGTCGCCCCTGCTGTGACGTACGCACTTGTTTTAGCCGTCGACGACATGTGGCGGTGCGGCCCCATTTTGACTCCTGCTCAACCACCATGACGCCGCTGCTCAGATCGGCGGCAGCTCGCTCCTGCGCTCGACTCCCCCGCCGCCGCTCACTCTTCTCATTCCCCAATCTGCCCTCGGCCGGACCTTCCAAAACGACATTTCACACTCGGAAAATTCTACCGTATGTCCCAGTCTGGCTTGGCTTGGCGAAATCTCACGTCGAATAGCACATCTCTGACAGGTACACCCAGCACCAGCTCTACAACCTAGTCGCCGATGTTGATTCGTACCATCGATTTCTGCCGTTTTGCACCGGCTCCAAGGTCTTGACTCCTGCCCCCAAAGGCGGGTTCGATGTTGGGAAACCGTACAAGGTCGAGGCCGAGCTCTCGGTCGGGTTTATGAGCGTGAGCGAGTCGTATACGAGCATTGTGACCTTTAGGCCGTACGAGTTGGTTCAGGTATGCATCGTCTCAGTTTACCATTTACACGCACCTTTGCATAAACGGGGCCTGATGGATGAACTCCGGAGATGGGGATTTCGAAGCCACACACGTTGACCAAAGGTTAATGCGAGTCTCTGATCCTTCGGGTCTTGGGTGCAGCGAAGTTCCAAGCTAGAGACCCTTTCCACCCGATATTCTATGGATTAGGTGGTGTCAATCATTCAGTACATTCTGGGCATGTGGCGCGCCAGCAATAAAGGCCGCTCTTGAACCACTATCCCCTATCTCTAATCTTCATATCAACTCGCCAATCTGACTCCACCCCTCGCTTCAGGCCGTCGCATCCTCCTCAACCCCGCTCTTCAAATCTCTCGAAACCGTCTGGCGGTTCCAATCTGCCTCGGAATCTTCTCCCCACCCTTCCGCCTCCCCTCTCCCACGTGCATCTGACCAAGCGCAGGAGATTGATGCCGGGCCGACTCTGTTGAGCATCGACCTCGAGTATGAGTTCGTGAACCCGCTCCATGCAGCGATTGCTTCTGGTTCGTTCGGACGGGTGTCGGATATGATGGTGCAGGCGTTTGAGAGACGGTGTGTAGAGGTGTATGGAAAGGGCGAGGCCTAGATGTGGTATGTGGAGCGAAAAGTTGGAGTGGGACGTTTCTTCTAAAGATTTTGACGAATCGGTGCATGTTCCTTTTTGAGTAGTGTTGTTGAGCATATGAAGCTGACGGTGCGTGGGGATAGCCGGGTTAGTGAGAGCAGGGCACGCGTGTGCTGGGCTTGTTACGTTGGACTTGGTTGCAATATACGCTAGATTTCGTGAGCCTATGGTGCCAGATTTGATGAGCGTTGAATGGAATCCAGCGTACAACTTCTTGCCGAACCGCATATACGAAGTGCAGAAACGGTGAAACCAGGGGGTGTGGTTCCAACGCTGTTCTTTTCAATCCGCGAGACAAAAGGCCCCTGGCTAAAGCATTCGAGTAGGGGACCAGGCCGAGGGTAAAGGAGCCGCCGCTTCCATTAACCTCGACGCTATCTAACGGAGGCTTGACTGGGAGAGCTCAAAATGACAGAGATCGGGCGAAAAAGGAGCTTTCTCAATATAGATGGCGGTTCTTCTTGCGTCGAACACGGTTTCAATCTACAGAACTCAATCCAAGAGTGACGGAGAGTACGACTGTAGCGGCATGTGCGCCGGCACGGTGTGGTGGAGCTCAGTTATCGGCAGGCATCCTGGGGCTGCTCGACTATAAGCGAATGCAATGCAAGGTCTATAAATGATAACTGCATTGGGTATCCTGGCCGGTAGGATACAAGTATTGGTTTGGCAAATTGGACAGATTCCGCATGTTCAAGATGCAGCGGCGATAGCCCATGGCTAAATACGGTGAGGCGCTGGGTGGCAGCGATCATCAATCGAACACTTGTACTGGTTGCCGATCCTGGCAGTCTTCCTAATTTTCGCTATGAGAGCGACTTGCCACGAGCGCCTCGGGGACTCGCGAACGGTTTGGTGTCGTTGTTGTTTGTGCATACGATATGACGATGAGCAATGTAATGCGCTTCGCGATTCCATGCCTTTGTATTGTACTACGCATTGCAGTCTACTATTATATTACACACGATGAACGACTAGCGTCTATTAACTGTATAAAGAGCGTAGCCCTTTCCTATGTAATGTATCCATCTGCGAACCCCATCTACATTAATCTAACCGCGCATACATTCATCAGTCGGCATTTGCGGGTATAAAGAAAGCGACCGCCAAGCACTGTATCCAGCGCCACTCAAACATCCATCCATCCACACATACCAAACATTTCTATCACGCATTTCTCTATTCTCACCGCCCTATCCGCTGTCATCCTGCTTGCTTCCAACGCCGAGGCCTCACATGTCCTCGCGCTCAAGAACAACTGCGGACGGCGAGTACTCTCTGCAGCAAAGACGACTTGTGAAATGATCATGTTGCTTTGATCGTTCTTTGAGCCTCAAGTTGAGCAACTGGAGTGGCACGCAGTACAATGGAGCAGCAAGCAGGCAACCGTTCCCGGTGGTTGGAACGGTCGTATTTGCGATGCGGCAGGTGGATGCGGCAACGGAAACTGCTTTGGAGTGGGTGGATGAAGTCCAAACCCCCTCCTTGCTCTAAAGCTTCACACTGTCCAGAAATGCTCGATGGCCGAGTTCAAGATGAGCGCTGGGGAGTTGAAATACCATGATATTTCGAATATACAAGCTTTCACTGTCGTACGTCTCGGTTTATGCGTGGTTCAATTGAGGCCTTCTGACACAGACCACAATAGTTCTATAGGGTCAAAAGATTACATCAAGCTGCGACAATTTGTCTTGTGGAGGGGCAAACTGTCCATGCGATCGAGCAAGTCGATCTACAGTGTATGCGCATACAAAAATCTCTGACACAAATGCCGTTAGGCGTACGGTATAGGTAACATGGAGGGGGCTTGTTCAGGATCTAGCAGACCTGATCGCAGGTTGGTTCGAATTCGAATTAGCCTTGCAGAGCACTAACGACACCACAACACAGCCGTTCGGCTTGCGGTCAACCCAACTATACTATTACCTACTGGCCAGCGCTTGAGTTGACTAAATGCTACCGAGCAACTCCAAAAGTGACTTGAATATGCCCATAAATATCCCAACTTGACGCTACCCTGATCATTTATCCCGTCAAACAAATCCTCAATTATTTTGGGCCTCAATCCGACGAGGCAAATTGTTCTGAAACATAGAGCTTTTGACCTTCGTAGAGACTTCAAGCCACCTGGTACTGTAAAGGAAAAAAAAAAAAACAAAAAAACAAATCACTCACTTTGCTAGGTGAAACAGCAACTTTGATGAAATCCAAGCAGGGAATGGGAATCGAAACAGCGTACGGGGCCGTTAGCGCTCCGTCACAGGCGACTCTTTAGAGTCACACACACACCATACTCCCCTGGGCGCCTCCCACTCTCGCACTCTGGCGTCCGTCCCTTCCGCTATATACACCCCATCCTTCCCCTCTCCCATATAAAGAGCATGTGTCCGGACTCATCCTGCTCCGGACCATGTTCATGTCTCTCAGACTCTAACCAAACAACGGAGACCAACTGGCGCTCGTCGGGGATTGCCCCCCACGTCCATCCGACGGCGAAATAGGGCTTCTAAATTCTTTTGAGTAGGACATGTTCCTGTGAGTTCTCAACCATTTGACCCGCACATACACTTGATCGACTGCCCGGACCTCGAGCTCTCAGACAATACATACCATGCGTGTATATCCATTGGCTGCTGGACCTTCTTGGCTTGTTTAACCAAAACCCAGTTCAATTGGACTGGTTTCGCAAGTAGCCATATAGATAGGCTAGGAAGGTTTGAGGCGGGACAAGCAGATATTACTGCGTTTGTGAATTACCTACTAACTTTGCTTCCTTGTCCGCACAGGAACCCAAACGTTAGCCTTTGATTGAAGTGAACTTCTAATCGGCAGTCGGCCCACCGTTCTGAGTCATAATTAAAACTCCGCCTTTGTAAGTGTGAAATATCAAAGCAATGCGTACATACATAACCCGAGTGCATAATTCACATAATCAAGTCGTAAAAACACACACGGCGATTGAAAAGGCAAACTAAATGCGCAGATAGCTACCTAAGCACCGACTTGCTCGGCACATACTTTGGCCGAGATCGCGTGCCACCGGCCACGACCACCTGCTCCGAACCATCACCAAAGCCATTTTTATGCAAGGCCGCTTCACGTAGTTGGCGAGTAGCTAGAATTTTGTCAACCCAATCCTCTTGACCGACCGTGTTCCTAGCGACTTCTGCGCCAGCTTTGTACAGCGCAAACTCAGTCTGGGGATTGGGGACGGGTCCCACTTGGGTGCGGATACCTCGGCGGTAGCTGAGAATAAAAGCAGCGGCCTCTGGATAGAGAACATCCGAGACGTACTATGACAGCAATGTAAACCCGGATTCTGAGGCGGAGTGTGGTACTTACACCCATACGTTCTCCTGGCGCAAGCCTTTCGTAGTCGGAATTACCAATAGGGCGAGGAGGTTGCTGGTCGAGGAGCTCACGAAAAGATGGATTGTCCGGTGATAGTTCGACTTCAACCGGAGTCACGTTGTCTTCAACATCTTCAGCCACTGTGCTAGGTGTAGAGCATCCCTCCGGTTGAGCGCCGCTGCGTTCAATTCCCTGGTCGGTGGGCTCAGTGCGAGCAGCGTCTTCAACCCCCATCGCCATACCGCTAGACGGCATGCCTTCAGCGACTTCGGCCTCAGCAAGGGTGCCTTGATCCGCTGGAGAGTCGATCGCCATTTTGACGTCCTGGTCGCCAACGCCTTCGATAATGAGTGGATCCTTGACGACTCCGGTAGACATTCGTACGTCTTCTATCTTCGGTTCGTCCGAGGTGCCCGTAATGGCTGGTGCACCAACAACGATTGCTGGGACAACACCTGACACCCCACGCGACTCTTTGTTAGTCCAGCCTGCCCATCGCTCGCCTCTCAGAGCCCATCTTGAAACTTCGTACATCAACGCCTCGCAATCATCTTCATTCAGGTCGCCGGTGTATACTGAGTATGCGAGATTCTTTCTCGCTCGGCCACCCTGCATATATACTGCGTGTCGATCCAGCAGTTGATCTGCTCCTTCTGCTCCCTGACCAGGAATATATGTCCTCGAAATAATCCCTTGCAGAAAGGGCAGTACCGGCTTTAGTTGGTCACGCATGCGTTCCAGTGCGCAGTACTCTGTTGTGTTGACCTTGGGCTCTGGTGCCGCTGGTTCTGGCGACGACGCCCGGGGTTCCGGTGTAGGCGGACGGCCTAGCCATGATTGCCGTGGGTAGTTTGATGCCTTTTCTGTGTAACGTCCAAGCTACATTGAAAGTGAGTCAGACGAGCAGAAGACAAGCGAGAGAAAACAAGCTTACTGGACATTTTGCGAATCCTGGATCCAGCTGAGTATGTATCTCATGCCTCGCCGCAATACGTGTACTATCATCGGCAAATCGACACATATATTTCCCTCGCGGGCCGCGTTCTCCGCGAGGATAGTATTTGCAGACTTTCGCGGGGTAATAGCCTGTCTATAAAGTGTTCAGATCAGTTTCACAATACGGTTGAACGGCTAGACCCACTCGATACCGGCATAACACCACTGTATCTACTTCGAGACTGCACCCGTGGTTAGCTGTGTCCTATTCTCATAAAGAACGAGAGCTTGTGCGCACACGTCGGCTTCATCAGTCTTGTAGCCTTCATCTTCAACTTCTGTTGGGTCCGCCGTACCCCCTTGAATGTATTCGTCTCGCTCGCTCCTGGATTTCTGCGAAAACAGGAGGAATATGTCCTCTAGCCCATCATTCCTCTCCGCATCAATCTCAAATGCACGCGTGCATGCAGTCTTCCAAGCTGCTTCAAGCCTCTCGCCCGGTAATTCTCCCAGGCCAGAATAGGTCGACGGTGGCCGAGGGTTGTACGCGGCTTTCAGCGTGGAGAACCGGACAGAGGACGCAGAGCGGAATGTGAGGACGTTGAATTCCGAAAGGGAAGAGGGCAAGAGTTCAAGTGATACCACAGAGGTGGTTGAAATGGTCGGGGGCGTGCCGCAGAGTATGAGTTTTAGGCAGTTGGGGGTTCTGTCTGTGACCTGCGAGCACCGTTATAGGGCAATAATGTTGAACCCATGGTTCGTGATCAATGACATACCTGCCCAGGCCACCAGCATAGCATTCCCTCTGTCTGATCATCATAAGCCACCTTCACTTTCTCATCACTCGTTCCTCCCAGGTCCAACTTTACCCATATTAGCCCGTCCAAATCGGAGTAGCTCCATACCTTTGCCCGCTGCTTGCCACTGGCAATCTTAGTCCCAGGAATTGGGACAATGGATTTCGTCAAGAACGATGGTGGCCGAGTCTCGAGCTTCATACTAGCGAGTGGCGGAAGCGCAGGTCGCGATGAGGCGGGCTCGGGTTGAGCGAGAAAAGTAGCAGGGAGCCTAGACGCAGACACACGCGACCGATGCGCAACTTTCCCTCGGTTGGGTGCAGTAGAAGAGTCAGGCTTCGGAATGGTGGTGGCAGGATTACAGCTCGGGGTAGCAGTGGCGGGGCCAGGACTAACTTTTGGCTGAGCTCGACGTTTGCGCGGTTTCCGGAGTTCTTTTTCATCTTCAGTTGAGACAGACGTCTCCTCGCTCGAAGCCGTATTGGCTGGCCTTCGAAATTGGACAGGGTGTTTCCGTTGTTGGTATGTGCGTTTCTTTGGCGGTGCTGGTGCGTTACCAGATGGTGCGGTGGTTGAAAGGAGAGATGTTGCAGCCTTGGGTGTGCTAGATGAAGCGTCTGCTCTGGTCGCCTTGGTTGGTCTGGACGCCGCCTCAGGTAGCACTGGTGTCAGCGATGCATCAAGGGTTGGAGCAGGTTTACGGTGTTTAGATTTGCCAAACGGAGGTGGAGCTGCGGCTAAGTTTACCGTAGGGAATGGGGACGATGGTCGAGACGTAGTTGGGGAAGGAGGTGCCGACGAAAGACTTGAAGAATCAGATTCTCCCCCAAGGCCGCTAGGAATGTAAGTATTATGAGCAGAAACCCGCCATATCACTTGCTATTGAGCTTACTGGCCCATCGTTATATCTTGCTCGTGATTCTCGTCAGGATGGTGGAGCGGGACTGTCCAGAGGTGGGAAGTGGTAGAGCGACGTGGTAGGAGAGATCCACAGACGGGAGTGACCAAACTCACGTGATAGTCCACGTTCATGTCAGGCTGTAGCGTCGGAGCAGCAACAAGACAAGACGTCGCAAGATGGAATGACCAATCGTCTTGTGCCATCTTGTTCTGGTAACTTAAGCGCCATGAGTACTTATGAGCATTCATTCAACCTCTGGAGCCCTCATATAAGTCTTGTTCATGACTGCTCAGGAGTGCTTATGAGCCCCAACGGTGCTTCGGAGCACTGTTTAATCGTACGGATCAGATCGCGCGCTCCTGAGCACCGAAGTGTTCTGCTAACGGTGAGGTCAGAAATGAAATGAACCTGGCGTAGAAGCGGGGTATGCTGAGGAGTAACAGGGATGGAGAGGGGTGGTATTTGGTCCTTCGATTATCTGAATACATACCAATATTCCTGGGACCGATTTACACACGCGAGGCGGCAACAGCGCGCAGCAGGTATAGATTTACCGTTGCGAGAGCCGAACTGTCCACTGCCTCAGAGCTTTGTCTGGTGGAACCTTAACTGTACGAGAAGAATTACAATTCAATTAACAAGATTACAAGACAAGATTACAAGTTTAGAAGGGCCACCAGTTCGATTCTCATGGTGAGTGGCATTTCATTTCATTTTGCTGCCAGTGGTGGATGGTTTAAAAGCAACCCCACCCAGGATGGGCATACATCATAACGTGTGCTAGCAGTGATTGATTCTTTCTGAATTATGGACCGTACCCTAACCATCGCACCTCTGGATTTATATTCCGGCTACTGCTCGTTGGAAGCTACTATCGACGCACCATCCATATCAAGCAATGCGTTCATATAAAGCTCTGCGTTGCCTTGTCGAGTGAAGACTGAACTATTGCGTTGATCTCAGCTTGCGCTCGGTGCGAGGTACCGCTCGTAGGTTTTCGAAAGGATTTTTCAAGGTCCCATGGCTCAATCACAGCTTTCGCATTTAATTACTTAATTCCTGTATTATGAGCGGCATCTAGTATGGTTTGAATAATTTTTGGTTGCATTGCTATTGCGAGCCAGAGCTCCTCCACTGACTGGCGAGTTTCGCTCGCAATGCGTAAATTGCCATTATCACCGCAAGGTATCGAGAGCCAGCATAACTACTTGGTTTGAATGGTGGATGATGTTAAGCCGGTGACTGTTGGTTCATCGCTTGCCACCCACGTCACAAGTTCTACAAAAGCAACTCGAATGCGGCCCACTGCTACCATAATCTTCGCCTTGCGTTGGGTTATCGCCAACCCAAATAATGCGAATGGGAGTACTAAGCATCCTTTGTTACACCACTAAGCGTAACGACCAGGATACTAACAGCCTCCCTAAATGAGTGAGCAAGTGCGGATGAGGAAACAAGGCTTAAACACGTCCTAATAATGCACTGTGTGCCGTGTCTAAACCCGGCTGGGGCTACGTGAGGCGAGATGGAAGCAAAACGAATGTAATGCACCATTAGCAGAAATTCACGAAGAGTTGCGACAGTGTTGCAATAGCGAGACCAATTCTTGTTCCGCTGTTAATATGTGAGTGTCGTCAACACAGTAGCTTTACAAGTAGTCGGAACATGTCATTTTAACTGGCCAACATTGCTTTAGGAATCCACAATAGCTTTGTAAATAGTCACAGGTTCTCGAGGTCTGGACAGTTAAGCATAATCGGGTGAATATCTGGGATGCTCAAGAGTTTTGATAAGATTTACCTATCTTGTGCGTCAGTCGCGACAGCGCCTATTCTCTGCAATACTCGCATTCCGTTGCCTACGCGCCCGAAGATCGTGTGCTTGCCATCCAAATAGGGTGTTGGAGCAAGTGTAAGAAAGAACTGAGAGCCTGCGGCGAAACCATGTTAGTTATGTGGGAAAGGGTAAATGTGAATAGGTTTACCATTTGTGTTTGGCCCTGAGTTTGCTGTTGGAGGATGAGGAGTTAGAGTGGAGGGCGTGCACAAGGCGTGGTGTGAAACATACCCATCGCGAGGATTCCGGCTCCGACAAACCTCAACTCGGGGTTGATCTCGTCCTCGAATTTTTGGCCATAGATGCTGGTGCCGCCCCGTCCTGTACCCGTTGGGTCGCCGCTCTGAGCCATAAAGTCCTGTGAACGAGTTCAGTCGGGATTGATCAGGCATCAAATGAACGTAATGTTCACCGCAATAACTCGGTGAAATGTCACGCCGTTATAGTATCCTCGCTAGAAGCACTTTGATTCAGGCTGAAAACGGCTAGTTAAAAAAGTGCGTACCTTTGCCAACTCAAAGAAATTCTTGCATGTCTTGCTTGAGAGTAGTCAGGATCTATTCTAAGACGGGTAGAATAAAATAACCTTGGGAGCATGATCCCAGTACAGCTCAATGATAATATCACCCATACTCGTCTGGAGTTTGACCTGGGACATTGTGGTTGTCGCGTGTGGTGGCGGGCGAGTCACGTGACAGCTAGCCAGAAGCTGATCTGGAATACTTGTCCAAGTCCAGGGCTGAGTTGTACATAATAGCCATGCCTGCGTCGTCCTCGTCGACACCGGCAGCGATGCAACACCTCCACAGGCCGTCTGACTCGGCCTCGACGCTCCTTCCCCAGCAAAAGACGATGTCCAGTCTTGCGCTCGTCGCGACTCCGAATTCCCATAATGCCATTATCAATGCGCTCGTCAACCGGCTCAAGGTCAAGGTGTGTACCACGTTGTGTTGGGATAGCAGACGCTGACTTGAACAGCTTCCATGCAACTCGGGACTGAACCTGCATGCTGTCGAGTCCGACTCGGCGCTGCAGCAGGCGGTTGAGCTTCTCATCCAGCTTTCCCGCACACAACTTCATACGATCGTCCACGCCTAAGCCAAGTGCTCGAAAAAATCACAAAGGTCCATCTCCTCCTCATTTTGACGTAGCATAGTTAATCTGTTTGTTTGCAGAACGCCCAACCAAGCACAGACGGATACCTTTCCCTCGATTCTCCATTCGCAATTCTACATTCTCAAAATTATCTCGGCCGCCCTTTCTTTTCGGTGGCAACTTTATCTAGACTCTCAGCGCGATCCTCAGTCTCCGAATGTGTCCAACACTGATGCGACTCAGCCCCGTCGTCAGGCGTCGCGGAGCTCAATGATGACGGCGTTCGGCGAGCTGGCGCCGCTAACCGAAGAAGTTGCTCAATATACGCTCAGTGTCATGGTTCTCATCCTTCGTCAAACAAGTTCGGTCGCAGATCGACCGCGTACGATCGGACTTATGTACAACGAGCACGTTCCCGACTTCCACACGATCGACTCCGTAGGCCTTACCAACGTCTCACCAAGCGCAACCGTTGCTGGCAGTAGCACTGGAACAACTCGTCCTGGTGCCGCACCCGAAAGCTCCGTTGGACGAGCGAGCTCGCTTCGAAGCGCGCAAGACGTCGAGGGCTCCTCTCCCTCCTGGGCTTCTCCCGGCAATTCGTCGATCCCGTCTCTTCCCACCTCAGCTTATCCCTATGCTTCGGGAATGCATGGCCCTTCCAAGCCACCTCGGTCGGCTGGAGGCGGTTCTTCGAGCACAACGCCAGCACTTACAGCTCTCGTCGCGCCTGTCGCGGCCTCATACTCAGACACGCCAGAGAGTGTGACCTGGCTCGTCTACCGATATGCTGCGCGGGTGGTGTATGGTGTTAGCCGCTCGAACTGGGATGTTGTGTTTGCCAAAGTTCGTGGGTGGATTCGTGCGGCGCATGCGAGCAGTGCGGGTGGAGCTGTAGACGACCTGATGGATGTGATGGATATGAAGCTCATTACTTGTAGTGCACTCGACACGAACCGACTGAGCCAGGTTCTCTCAGGCAGGTTTTCCAGCTTCTTTCGAATTTCATTTTATTAACTATTTCAAAAGAAATATCATCACTCCTGCTCGGAATGAAAGACAAGCCCAAGTTTGCGATTGCTCAAGCGCTTCGGCAAGCTATTTGGAACTGGATCGAAATCCTACCAAAAGAGTACACTGATCTTCTTGCCGGTCGTCGAAAACTCGACGGTGCACCCGAGCGTCTTTGACACACTGTATACCCAATCCGAGCGTGATGGCAAACAGCGGACATATTGGCCCGCGCTCACCATTCTGTTGGCTGTCTCTCCTGAGCGACTCAAGGGTCTCGAGACGCGCGCAAGAAGGGATCGAAAGGCACTGGCGTTTATGGATGCGCTTGCAAAAGGGTTGCATAGCGGTAGTCGGCCTCCAAGGGAAACTGCCATAGCGTGCTTGGTGGATTTGGCCAGAGCGGCATCCTATGCGAGTGGTGGGGCTTATTCAGATGGAATGGCGATCAAGAGTCTCGCCCCTGACCTTGTGGACGATGTTCGGGTGGGTTATCATCGATTTGACAGGTTATTGCTTCGGGCTAACTTCCGCTGTTTTCAGAACCGACTATGAACCCGCCCGCGCCGCACAAGTCATTTACAGAGCAAGCTGACGCGATAGATGTGTCGCTGCACGTCGACAGTCTGGTTGCAATTTTCCGGTGTGTCTATGTTGATGTACATCTATTCATATTTCATTCCCTGACGTCCTGTCGCTAGGTTCTTTCCACAGGTGGCCATTCAGTCTGTCTTCCCCGCAGTTCTGGCCCCAGAGTGTTCAGATGCCGTCAAGTTGATTGGAGTGAGGGCGTGTTTGCTGTTGGCTAGCGAGGTACGCGTTAGTGTAGTGTGGTTCTTGTCGAGGCGGGGCGGTTGATTTCTTTCTTCAGATTACACGTGTTCCATCCCAGCCTCCACTCGATGACCTGATCAATACAACTACTGTTCGCATGAGAAAGATTATGCAGGTGAGCCCATCATGCCCGCATGCCTGTGGGACAAATTATCATGAGGTTCATTTTACAGGCCGCAACGGAGCAGGTCGGCGAGCAAATGCCGGATGGGAGTACTGTAGTTCCTCGAGGGTATCCTGTCGCTTTGCGTTCAACATCCGATCTTGCCGACAAGGACCAATTAATTCTCGCCTTGCTTGCGCTATTCCGGACTGACGTTCGATTCTTCTTTACACTTCGACCTAACATCCCATCTGATATCCCTCAATGCGTGCGCGATTCACTGTTCCTTCTGCGCCAACCGTTTGACCCATGTATACGCACGGCTGCTGCACGCACTTTTGGAATGCTCGCTGCGGCTGCAAGAAGCATGGTCCCCGGACATCCGTTGAGCGTCAGTGCAAGGGAATTGGCGGCGCATACAGGGTGAGTTTGAGGCTGAATATTTATTCAAGTCAAAATCTGATCGGCTCATAGGCCGAACGCTTTGCGTGCTGGAGCACTTCTCATATACTCTTCTACAAATCCCAAAGACCTTCGACTCGCATTCAACTCGCTTATTTCAATTGTTCTAGCGCGATATGCGAACCCGGTCGAGGTACGTGTAAACATGGTAGTACATTGTACCCAGTAATCTAACAGGCACAAGCTCTCCTCTACGATTCAGATGCTAAACACCAAGGCCGCTCTTTCTCTCTTTCCTATCCCTGCCTCAAAGTTCCTCATCATGGTCGAAGTTGCATGTTTGATCGCCCTCACATCCGTACACCAGGACATTGTTATACATGCTAGTCGCAACCTTAGTCACCTGGTGACGATTGAGCGGATGGAGCTCGCCCCTGAACCGTCAGGATGTAGCGCTGATTTACTGTTGAAGCGCGCGTCGGTATATGAAGCATTGGGTGACCCGAACATAGTGATTGTTGGGCGGGTTGCGCATCAAAGGCGGATACGCAAACTTCTGCGGACTGCCGCTGCCCCGAGCACGATAAATCTAGCGACGTGGTCCGAGTGTTTTACACGTTGGGACGACCGGACGTCCAGGTTGGAACATTTAACTGATGTAAGTAACTATAATTGTGTTGGACCCGATATGTTGCTGAAGGTACGGCCGTCAGGCCTCCCAGGATGGGCTCATGGAGTGGCAGAATCTGACGATGTTCTTGGCTACTTGGGGTGGCTGCTGTGTCTGCAATGAAAGTCGGTATCCGGCCTTCAGGGATCTTATTCAGTTGGATGACATCCCGAAGCGAATGCTCTGGCCTCCCTCGGCGAACAAGCGGGTTGAAGAGTTTATCGTGCGCATGGTGGATATGCTTGGAAGCACGCACTTATTCTGTCGCGAGACCGTCAAGGATGCGCTGGGGCAAGAACTTCATCCTAGGCTGTATTCGATGCTGTTGAATCGGTTTTTGGAGTGAGTTTCTCGTTGACGTTTGACATAGGCTAGGCTAACGAGAAATCTAGTTTAGTTAAGGCGAGACTGCATGACGATGTCATATGGGATGAGGGCATTTGCAAGTTTATCGAGCAGGTGGGCTGCCTGCGTTTCTTTTTGGCGCTGAGCTTCATACTGATATTTGATTCTAGGTTGTGACGGTCCTCAAACTGATCTTCGGGCGCATCGAGTCTGAGACCGACACGTCCCATATCAAAGTCAACGTCAGCACGCTGATCCGGGGTCTACTCCAGCTCTTCACGCCGCGCCAAAGGACCACTCTTGGGCAATGCGCATTCGTGTCAAGTTCTGCACAATGGTGCATCATTTATTCGAAAAGCGAGATTTCTTGGCCCTTGAAAAGGAGTTGCAGTTGAGGGGTGAACTATTGGAAGCATTCGCCGAGTGGGCGATGATTGAATTGCCGGTACGTCGAACGTCTAAGAGATATATGCGCGATTTAACAAGTAAGCAACAGCCAAACACTCCAGATGCACAACACCGAACACAGAGCGAGGTCAATGCCGCGTGTTGAAGAGCGTCGTGCTGCTTTTGGACAGGTTTCAGCTTAGCGCTTTGGAAAATAGTTCAGAGGATGAAGCTTTCAATGTTCGGTCTCGACTGTTTTATCGGTACTTCCAGTTCTTCGTTCGGGTTGTTAAGCAGTGCTCGGAGAGGGTGAGTCGTACTAAGAGGTATAGCCTCGGGTGCTGAATTGTGAGCAGGCTCCTGCAAGCGACGATCGGGCGCAGGTCCGTTGCATTAGCGACATGCTTGAATTGATGAGCTAACGCATTATTCAACAGAGGGAGCGAGTAGCGTTCGGCCTTGCGAAAGATGTGCCACTGTATCGGCAGCACAGTACAAGGTCTTTCCCTCTTGCTGGACGCAAATATGGACGTGGGCCTTAAACACTGTCTCTCGATGGCTTACCATGACGACCCACATGTCCGGACAGTCTTCATTCATGTATTTTCTCAGGTGCTTGGCGGATCCTCGAGAGGACGAAGGTGTCAAATCAAACGAGGCCGAGACAGCCACGGTTGACACTGAGACAAAGAGTCGAGCTGGTACTGATTTCAGCCACGAGCAGGAGGAGAAGGAAGGCGACCGCGAGAAGGTGCAGGAGAATAAGCGGAAACGGTTCCAGATTGCAGATCGAAAGTCCGAGGGCCAGGTTCAGCCTAGTAGGCTATGTGAGGTGAGTATGCGCTTTGGAGATACATTGGCTTGCGCTAAGCTTTGGATATTGGAGATGGTACGCGGTCCGAATGTAAGCGACCTTGATTCTTTGGTTTTGGTTAAAAATCGTCGCTGACGAGTTCTCAGATCATGATTGCAATGGCAATGTGCAACGTCTGTCCCGCACACGAAATCGATAACTTGATTCACGTTGTCTAACGTATTTGACACCCGTAAAAGCTTGCTCCGACTTCTGAAGGCACTAATTGAACGGGAGGTCGCGCAAACCTGTCAGTCTAAGTTTTTACTGTGCGATCACTCGCTAACAACTCAATTGCAGCGAGCGAATCAATATATTTAGATCAAACGCTACGTGTATGCGTGTGTTATCGGCATTCGCGCGTATGCATGGGTACAAGTGAGCAATCCATTGCGTAGTTGCACAGTTTACTCAAGTTCCCTTCCCAAGCTACTTGCGTCAGATTCTTTCGCCGCTTATTTCGCAGATGGTGGCCATGCCAGCGGATCGGTCGTACGAACTGGACCCAAAGCGGCCGGACGGACGAGGTAACATAGAGGAAAACGCCAAAAACCTCTCGATAATCGCTCAGGCTTTCCTGAATGTTATTTGTGAATCCGCTCCTATCCTTCCTCCGTAAGTGCTTGCGGCAATTATCATCAACCTTAGCCTAATGACCCGGATCAGGATCATTCGAGAAGTGTGCAATTTCATCGCCGACGCAGTGTGAGTATCTCAAAATTAATTTATTTGCATCATCTTATGTCCTCGCTAGCAATGAGGTTTGGCCCGAAAGTAGCTTTCCAGCGGTCGGGAGTTTCATGTTTCTTCGGTATGACTATTCGGATGTATCGCATCCACGATGCCTAAAGCCCCTCTAGATTTATTTGCCCGACGATCGTATCCCCTGAGACCGTCGACATCGAGCTTCCCCGAGACAATGCCCGCATTCGCGGGTTTGATGTTGATCACGAAAATCATCCAAAATCTGGCAAACAATGTTCTCTTTGGCAAAGAGCCATATTTGATCCCGCTCAACAAGCTTCTCGAAGAGAACATTGTTCCACTCGCCCGGTTCCTCAACGAAGTCATCGTAGTTCTATATTCGTTTTGGGGATCTGCTGTTGAGGTTCTCTAGCATTACACGCCACCACCGGACGAGGAGCCCGTAGAAGAATGGCTGGGGAACCACGTACGACGAAGTTGACCAGATGGCGCTTCATCGATATTTTCAGACCATGTGGATAAAATCGGCAAAGATCTACTTACTGCAGGCAAGCCAACGTCGCACACGAACGATACGGTAGCTGGAAAGCGTCAATGGGACCAACTTGTGAATGTGCTCGTCGAGCTCGGTCAACCAGTTGAAGTGCCAGTGCTATCCCGAAGCAGTTCTGAGGACCATCCGCTATATAAGCCTTTTATGCGATCACAATCCCACAGAACCCCGGATGCGTCGATTCGCGACATGTTTATAGAAGCCCCTGGCCAAAAGTAGGTCCGATCGCAATAAGACGTGGACCAGTGCTAAAGTTGGTTTTCCAGAGTGGATCAAGTATTTCGAACGACCATCGGACGTCATTGGGAGCTGAAGAATCAAATGTCTACATATCCGCATCTCTCAGTTGAATATAGAAACCGTAGAATTCCAACTACTTTTATACAGAGTTTTCAGCGTAAGCCTGTTCTATTGGAGTTGATTGGCGTTCGCTGACTCCTTCCCGGTTTAGCTCTTGGGTTCCAATACAGCTTCCTTCGACTTGATTCTAGATTGCACCGTGTGTCTGATCGTCACAAATCCTTATCCTATGTCGCTGACTCAAATGCTTAGGCTTTTCCCCCAACTTCCGAGATTCCAACTCAATGGATCAATGAGTTTGTTGAAGTTACCCCTTTTGATTTCGTTGAACGTCTTCGAACAATTTACATCGTTAATCCGAACAACACGGCTCAAAAGTTCCTTCGCAAACTGTATCATCGTTTCTCGGGTGAGCGAATAACATATGTTAGTTGTGGGTTGGATGGCTGACCCTCATTCATTCCAGGCCTGGGTATCGGAAAGACTGTTGTAGCGGTTTCGGCCACATCTGATCTGCTTGAGAAGATTCATCCCGATAGCCTTGCTCCTCTAACAGCAGCAAGTATGTGAGAATAGCATACCTAAATCACCCTCTGCTTACAACACCATGCACACAGGTAGCCTAGAACGCGAGGTGCTGCAAACTTTTTCCAACGTCTACCAGTACTCTCCTCAGCGAATGCGCACACCTGTGACCGTTAGTGTCGCAACATCTCATATCCGTATCACGAGTGTGAGTATGTATTACATACCAAGTGTTACCGACTAACCACCGACGTAGGGACGTCCAATGCCCATCTACCCTGGGCTTAACTGCAAACTCACCGATATCATTTTCTTGCGAGATATTGACGATGTTTATAATGTTGCAGTTGGTCGTGAAGCAGGGGAGTTCGTCATACGACGCCATGATGGTGGGAGAACGCTGTTATTCGCCTCAAGGGATCGAGAAGAGATTGTAAAAGTGAGGTTGGGTGCATAAAATCCCTAAGATCGATAGCTAATGTATGGACCAACCTTTAGGCGATTCGTACGTCCAAGAACAACCTCAATACGGAGGGTAAATTCGGAGGACGAGATCATTTCGCTCACTTGGGAGACATATCTGCTACCTCCTGAATGTTGCACTACTGAACCTTGGGGCTGAGAACGAACAACTTCGTACCAGCGCATACGAGTTACTCTGCTCGTGTGTCTCCATCTCGACTACAAGGACATTAGGCTAGTTACATCTAGAGGTAGGCGGTTTTCTGGTGTACCCTCCGGGCATGCGCTGAACTTCACTGGAGGATTCTTCGTTCCAACAAACAATTCAGCATTTGCCGCATATTTCAGCGACAAACTGGCTTCCCATTCGGCCCATCTTACCCTAGATTTTCTCAATGAGTTTGTCGTAGGATTCAACAAGGCGACCCCGTCACAACAAGTCACCTCTCTAAACTACTTGCATCCCTGGATATCCAATTTGGCGTCGTTCTTGGATCCAAACTCTGAGCATTTTAAACCATCGTCGGACAAAGTCAGGCTGTGCATACGCACTCTGATCGACATGACGGTAAAGAACGGAGAGGTGCGCCATTCACACCATTTGTCGGAGTAATGATTTGAACTTCCGCATTAGTTTCATCCGCTCGTGAACAAAATCGTATGGGAGAGCCTAGGTAGATCCAACACGGGGACAGTCAACGTTACGCTCGACGAGTTGACCCAGTCGGCTATCGACGGCGGATTAGGCTCCCCTCGCTGTGAGCTGATCGCTGAAGCACTCGTAAATATGTCTTCAGTGGAGGTCAAAGGCAAGCTCATTGCAAGACTGAGAAGGGTGTGTATAATCGACTTCGGTTTATCCGTGTACTGAGAATATCCTACAGTCCATCACCAAGATCAAGAGTCCACCCCCTACCTCGCCAACCGACGATGTCGCCTGGAACGAGGTTGCGGCCATTACTCGATTGGTCTATATGGTTCTTCAGAACAACCGCCCGCCCGTGCAGATCCTCATATACGTTCCCGAAATATTTTATCTCGTCTCTGTGCTATCCACGGCGGGTCCGATTCTCTTGAGGAAAACGGTCTATGGAATTCTCGTAAATGTCGTCCAGGCGTTCTTGACCAACAAGAACACGAACGATGAAACTAAAGAAAATCTGCGGAGGCTCCTGAACCAGACTCTTGACCCAGAATTCCAAACTGTTCTCGGCATCACTCGGCCTGATTCAAAAAGCGAGTTTATACTTGTAGACAATCCATCAGATACCGTCGCCATGGTCAAACTGGAAGAATTAACCGGGTTTCTCTTGGATATAATTTCTTCTGGGGCGTCCTCGGTCGGTACGTATTTGTGATCCAAATACCTTTCTTATTCTAAACGCTTGCTTCTCAGGCTTAGCAAACACATGGCGTGGGCGTTGGATGAGCCTTCTCACGTCCACCGCATTCCAGCTGTCTTCATACGTGCAATCTCGAGCATTCGTTGTGCTTGGGAGATTGCTTGAAATACCCACTACAGACGTCGATGACGATTTATTCTATCAGATGCTAGTAGCCTTCCAAACCGCTCTCGCTACAGCAAATGAAGAGGATCCAACAGCTCTGCTTAGTATGATACGATCCTTGTCGAAGGCCGTTGTCCGACTTCCGTCAGAATCTCGTTATCTCTCACAAGTATCCTGGATTGCTATCGCAATTATCCAGTCCGGCTATGCAGCCTTGTTCTCCGAAGCTGCTAGTTTGCTACAAGCTACTCTCGTTTCGTTAGAGAGGTATGGCGCGTTTACCAACCAAACTCTCACATCAAGCTTGAAGCGTTTCCGTTCTGAACTTCTCGACGAAATTTATATTCAACTCGATGAACTGCATTCGTTGTCATACGCGTCCGAATCGACCTTTTCGTTTTCTCTCGCATCTATCATTGCTCGTGGCCTGCGACTTTCGCCCACTTGCTCCGCTGCAGGGAATCTACTGCGGACACTGTTGCGTATAAGCCGTGACGCACAAGGTCCACCCCCTCCAGGCCCGAGAGGGACGCTTGACATTGACCGGGTTGGGTATTTCATGGCCCTGTTACCCCAATCGACTTCATCGTCAGACTATGCGCAGCTGCTGGAGCTCGCTGGCCTCGATCCAGACTGGCTACCCCGCTGATGTCGATGACCTTGAGAGGAGTGGGGCGCCACCCGAGGTGGATCTTCGCTTATTTGGAGAAATGTCTAACGAAACAGTGCTACTGGTCTCATCTTTTGCCGTCACGATGATCAACTGCTCGCAAAGTGAACTTGAGCGACAGATTCTCTTTGGTTTAGTTGCGGAAGCGGTTATGATGTATCCTGATATTGTCGCCATCGCGTAAGTAATATTTCTGTGCTTTAGCCTTGATGCGCCCGCTAATCGCTCCTCCACGTCTTTAGATGTGAGAGCATGCTCGACAGGATCAATGACGCATTCTGCAACTCTCCAAATCATTTATACTAAACTCGGTTTCTACTATTTTCCGGTTGACGCTGCACGATCGGATGTGGATGAACGAGCCCCCACAGCCCAACGTAATTTCCACGCATTCCGCATCATCCTCTACGCTTGGTACCAATGGAGACGCATCAGCTGCGCCTAATGGGAGCCAAACTCATGACTATGCCTTAGGAGAACTCAAGATGCGAGGTATGCGAGACTATCTGGGGAATTCCCTTGTAGACGATTTACATTATATCTTGTTTCAGGTATCATGACTACCAACTTCCTAGTCTCGAATCGCGGCCTTTCTACTAAGCTTCTCAACTTTTGCGCTCAGCTTGTCGGAAAAATAATCAGTTGAACGACATTTTGGCCGTTTTACTGGATCTTTCCCATCGTGATGTACGACATTCGTTCGCTTTCCTGAAATTCTTATTCTGCAATTCATGTACCATCGCTATATTTTTATTCAATAGAACGGTTCAGTCCATCACATTAGGAGGGCACTGGCCCCACGCGAGGTCCAGAGCTCGGACTGACCATTAGAACAGCATACCCGTTGGCCCTCACAGGGCACTTCGTTCCCCATTGTCGCTCGTCCCAGGAAGTATCGCCATCTCTTACTCTCAATTTTGGAGTTGCCTAGTATTCTGCTCTGACTGCATGTCGGGTAGTCCCGAGCCCTCACTTCGAGTGTCCCGAATCCACATGGCCACTACATGGCCAAAGTCTTTTACCACTTGTCGCCCATTCTTGTCATTTTTTCATCACATTCCACAACCAGCAATCATGGCACATTATGGCTGAACGGTCACGTGATGCCACAAAATAAATAGAATTCCGTGGTCACGTGTTACCGTTTGTGTCGTGTTACAGCGTTTAGCGCGTTGATCACCTGCCTCTCAAAACAACAATCAATTATCTAGGTCTCATAAACCAACAGTTGCTGAATGGGGAATTTCTGGTTGATGAAGGCGGAACCCGATAGCCGCATAGTGAAAGGGAAAGATGTGAAGGTGAATCCTCCGCCCAACTGAATCCGCAGCTGGGCTCTGACCCTCTGCTAGTTTTCAGTGGACGATTTCGAAGATTGTCGGCAAGTTTGCACCTGTACTTCTGAGACTTAATTTGACTTGAAGGTTTTCCCATCCACAGGACAACAGCATGGGAGGGCGTGAGGAACCATGAGGCCAAAAATATTATGCGAAAACAGATGAAGGTCGGCGATCAGGTGCTCCAAAGTACCAATAAATTCATTCCCTGTTACTAATGATATCTTCTACGTAGGTTCTATTCTATCACTCCAACTGTAAAAATCCAGGTAAGATATGGTTTCCTAGTGATAGCCTCTACTCACCTGCAAATTTGTAGGAATCGCCGCAATTGCAGAAGCAAGTGCATTGTCCAAACACTGTCTCAACCTTGACTAATAAATAGCTTCTTATACAGGTGTCAAAGGAAGCATACCCCGATTGTATGTACACTAGACTACACATCTTCACCCACCTACTCTATTCCTGACGCATAAAACCCAATGGGTAGATACGGCAGACGATCCAAAACACCCATACTACGATCAGAAATCTGCATCTCGTGCTGCAGACTCCGAGCCGACTTGGTGGATGGTCGAACTGCGCTTTCTTGCCCGATTGAAGCACTTCGTCCCTCTTTCGCTTTTGCGGCTACTCTCTAGTTGCAACCACATCGACGAACTTAAGCAACTTGACGTGGGTCCGAGAATAATCACAGCATCTAATTTACATGACAGCTGAGGATCTCGCAGCGTTGAAAAAAATGCCCCTTCTAAACCGGGGGCGCCTTAGTGTTCAGCCAGTTAATCCTGAAGCCTGGGCTACTGTCATCAAATTGGCTGAACAGGGTGGATGGAGCGACACTACGACCACAAAACGCAACACTAACTCCAAGGCGAGCAAGTCGTCCGGACAGACCAAATCGACAAGGTTGGGAAAGCGGAGAGCGTCAGATAGCCGGACCAGCGAAACCCAATACCCTCAAAGCGGCGCGATTGATAACGACGCAATTTGAACCTCAGACCGAGAAGTCAAAAAGAATTAAGGCTTAGCTTATTATTTATTTTTTCAGCGTGCTTGTTGCACGGTCCAGAGTTCTTCATCTGATGCTCGATCTACTTTCTCCAACTTAGGTATTTCCTTCGCGTATATTTTCTTTCAGTGTCGGAGACCGTGAAGGTTGCATATTGAGACGATTTTATGAAAGTCTATTAATCAGGGCACGGCCGAATTTGCGTAACAAGTCAGCACGACATATGAATAAGAATCCCTATTGCTTAATTGAGAAAACCGAAAAACATATTTATGGTTTGAATATCTCCAGTCTCAAGCAGAGGTAGTCCATCCGTTAGCCTTAGCAGTGGACAGGATATTATCCGCAGCCTTCTCGCTGATAGTGTAAATCGGAGTGGTGATAAACATCCCAGGAATATCCGGGAATACGCTAGCGTCAACGACACGCAGGTTCTTAACACCGCGGACTTGGAACTGGCCGTTGAGGACGGCCATCTTGTCGTCGTCAGCTCCCATCTTGGCCGAGCAGCAGAGATGATGACCAAAGACGTTGGCGCGAAGGAATTCCCAAAGTTGTTCATCGGTTTGGTATTGCGAGCTAGATAAACGATACATGCTATGAACATGACGTTAACGAACTATTGATGAGCTCTTACCCAGGCCAGGTCTCTTCAACGATCCACTGGTTGATCTGAGGAGTATCGGCTACAAACTTGCGAGACTTCTTAATAGCGTCCCGAAGAATCTCAAAGTCGTTGACGCTCTCGGAAGTGGCAAGGTAGTTCTACAAGAATTGGGTAAACTTGGGTTTATGAAACCACTACAAATACGGACCTTGTTGACTTCAAGCTTATCCTGTGGATCCGGGCCAGTCAAACGAACCCATCCTTTCGCACGAGTATGTGCCTTGAGTATAACGTTATTGAAGCTATGCGGTGCCTCAGCACCGAGGACGGATGGGTAGCCACGGTAATAGGTGGTGAAAGCGCCCGGGCCCCACATTGACCACACTGAAATCCGCACACATAATTCAATATCTAACAAACGCTGTTCCAAGAGGCGTTTCACTTACCATCAAGGTAGGGGAGATTTGGGGTAGACTTGTAAGCATTTGCCCACATAGCAGGTCCGGCCGAATAGATATTAGTGTGATTGGTCGAAAGCCACTCAGCAAGGCACGGATCCTTGGATGGGTCGTCACCGAACAAGCAACCGGCCTGGAAGAGCTTGTGAGTATTCTTGAGCTTCCACACAATTGTGGCCTCAGTGCGATCCTGGACATTCTCGCCGACCTTTAGAGGTAATTAGCTTGTAGTTCGCCTACTTTTACCAACGAAGCTTACACCAGGGAGATCTACGAGGGTACTGATATTAAACTTAGAGAGTTGAGCGGAAGGACCAATGCCCGACAACTAAAGCAAACGGCGCCACGGTTAGCCCAAGGTTTCTAAGACTTGAGGTATACATAAGCTTACCATAAGCAATTGAGGAGTCTGGAAAGTACCGGCGCTAACGATAACCTCGTACTTGGCTGTGTAGGTGCTAGTTTGGAGCTTGGTCTTGCCGGTGAATTGACGAGCAACAGGGAGGAGGTGTGGGCCGGTGGCAGCCTGAACGCCGTAAGCCGTGAGAGAACCCTTCGAATCCTTGCAAGTGAGAATCTTGGTAACGAGGGTCTGCGTCTTAATCGTCAATTGCTTGGGGAACTTGGTGCGAACGTCAATGAGATGGTCTCGAACCGAAGAACGATTGTGGAATTCGTCCTAAGATATGCTTTTAAATTTGTGAACGCTCGAGGGATTATTCAGTGGGCGTACCTTGGTATACATGACTGCACCGGCGCCTTCCAAACCGTCATTCGCGTCATTATTCCAGTCTGCGCCAGAGACAGGGGTGACAGCGCCAACAACAGCGGACATCAAGCTAATAAGCTGGCGTCGATATATTTAGGGTCCCAAATAAGGTTCATTGGAGCACTTGAGCGGATTCAGGTCAGGCAGGGCTTGCTTCCATCTCAATTCACGACTCACAAATCAGTCTTCAGCCATCCGTCGTAACCGTAGCCAAGGGCCCGGCCAACAGCTGAAGGAACGTATCGGTTCTTCTCGAGACGCGTAAAGTATTGCCTCATCGAAGCCGCTTCCAAGAGGCATCTCCGGTCTTATCAGCCATATTGTCGAAATCCCAGTTATGAGAGCGCAGATGAATGAGCGCGTTGTGAATAGTAGAACCACCTGCTCAAAAAATTAGAATAATATAACTCTCAATTGAGCGACCTCACCTATTCCTTGAGCACGGGGATACCAAGCAGAAACGTTGTTGGGGCTCGCATAATGGTCCGTGTAGTAATCAAGGACGACATTGGGATCTTCGTTGGAACGTCCAAAGTAAAGCGGAATAGTGACGTTGTTCTCGTAGGTGTCATATCCGGCATCCAGAGCGAGAACTGAAACCTAAAATTAAGTACGTATTCACTACTACGCTTGGTTATCCCAACCTTTGTAGCCATTGAGAGCCAGGCGTGCCGCAAGGGGTCCTCCACCAGCACCAGTACCGACAACGATGTAGTCTATTCCAACACATCATATCGTTGGTTTAGTATTATGGCAAGTATTAGATTGATCATGATATACCATATTGACTCTTAGAGGTGTCTGGGCATGCGGCAGGAATAGTTGCAGGCTCAGCACGGGCGTCGATGACAAAAGCAGAAACCCCAGTAGCCATTAGGCCAAGAGCGGCCGGGATTAAAGAAATCATCTAACTGAAACTAGAGGGATAAAGCTGGTAGACAAGCCGAGACAAGTGGATTGCTGTCAATGTCATGCCACTCTGCCAAAGCTTAAATACTTTGCTCGAGAAACACCCACCGGGGGGTGCATGATTGACGATCAATGTCGAGTGAATTAACAAATGCCGAATTAGCATGATCGAGTAATGCGTAAGATGACAGTGGTGAGAGGATCGACATAGGCACGCAAGGTACAGCTGTGGTTCCAGGGCCTAGACAGCAATGGACAACTCAGTTGGCTCATGAGTGGGTGATAACCAGGCAGTCGTCGACACTCGTGGGTACCAACCGCCAACTATGCTCCCTGATACGTCACATTCTGCGCCAGGATCATACAAGATCAACCCGGTTACCCTAAACAGTATAAATTACTTACTCAGTGTGTGCGAACCCAAAAATGCCTCCATCCTCACACGCAAAAAGTCGCATCATATACTAAATATTCTCATGCCTGTCGAAGACAGTATGTAGTATGATTGATCTGTTTTGAGTGCGGACGAAATTGAGCCAGTAGCGGAGTTGATTTGCTGGTGGATCGTGCTGAGGACGCCGGAGTCGGTCGCTTGGCCATGCACAAACACAATCATATTTCTGACTATACATATTTTGGAGATATCAGCAGCTTAAAGGTTTAAGTTGCATATTCCGCATTCTCGGGGCACTCGCGGGCAATCTAGACGTCTCATTAGAGGTAAGCAGCGTGATATTATTTGGATACATACGTGTCCCTCCTGATGACACTTGTAGCATGTCTTCTTCGGCTTAGTGTCGAGGACCGTAGTCCCCGGAGGAGCTTGGCAATCGCTAAATCAGGTTGAGATGAGTGTGAATGGCCAACCAATCTCCCCGAGGACCTACCGGGCATAATGATTCAGGCCCTGGCAGCGGAAACACTTGACTGGCCCGTTCGCGGCGCGAGTGACACCTGAACGGAATCCAGTGCCTCCAGCAAATCCTCCACTAGTTCCCGGGCATACTCGAGCGATATGACCCTATGATCAGTAGTGAGCGACACTTATACAAGTTTGTAGAAAGGGGACTGGCACACAGGACGTCCACAATTCTGGTATTAATAGGTGAGCCAACTACTCCAAGAATAAGTGGGATGCACACTCACATAGCACTTTTGACCAGCACCCGCTCCGCCAGCCACACGAATGCTAGGACAATCGGCTTGAATGTGTCCAATACCGCCACAAGAGTAGCATTGTTTAGCCTGCGTGCTTCTCGGGCTGGGGCAATTGATAGATTCGTGCCCCGGCTGGCGGCAGTTGTAGCAAAGACGTGTCTCAGAAGCGCACGCCTCCGCGATGTGGCCCACTGTGACAAAAGCTCAACATCAATAACCGTGCGCTAGACCACCGTCGATAGGATCTCCGCGTACAACTACCACACTTGAAACATCCTTTGCGAGGACCACCAAACGACATCTCTCTTTAAATCTACACACAGACAGGCCAGTTTAGACGACACATAAAATTCGAAAATATATGAAACGCACCTCACTCACACCACAACCTATACCCTTCTACTTTTCAGCTGCTACTGCTCTTCTTCGGCTCTGCACTCCACTGCCTCGTCCCTGCTCCCTCACTGGCGACGGATGCAACAGAACAGAGATCGTTGTTTGATCTGCGAGTTGCTACTAGCGATGAACCAACCTGTTTCCTAACCCGCCCTAAACTATTACGTTACCGGCTAGGCCATTTAACGCTTGTATCCCCCGAGCGCAGCAGTGTGCGTGTATATGGTATGCGACGCTACCATTGCTGCTCAACCGTGTGCTATATGTGATCTAATAGCTAACCAAATATTCTCTCGCTCAAAGAGATGACAGGAGCCCGAGGGGCAAACAAAACCGCCAAGCTCCGAGGAATTGGTGCCTGCGAAGGAGAGGATGTATCATTCAGACCATTAGGTCTGTTTAACTGTTTCTCATGTAAGACGACTGTAGCACCCTAGTCTTCGCGCTATTAGCCACCTCATCGTCGCCAAACTGGGAAAACCGAAGTGTAATGAAATAGAGGTAGTGTAATTGCGGTAACAGCATGTAATGGCGCCCCATTACTCCATTACACCGGCGTCATTCGACACAACGGCACCATTACGCTATCCCCCTTGTCATTGCACTTGATTCAACCACTTGAACCGTGGATTGGGTGTCGGCGTTATGTCTCAATTGCCCACCCCAAGCTGATACCGGCGCATACACGGGCCTGCTCACGCTCCAGATACGCATCGCAGTCTTCAATGGCCTATGGGCTCAATGTCACCTAATGTAAAAACGCCTTGATACTATTCGAACAACTATGCAGAAACCAAGTCCAGCATTATTGATTGCTATACTACTTGCGATAGTACTGAAATCCCAAGGTTAGCCTCGAAGTTACACCAGAGAAATGGTAATCTTACATTTCGCCTGAAGTTGAACCACAAGGAGAGACATCCTCTGTCAAAACTACTTCGGAAACCCCTAAAGTAAACCACAATGGTGAAAATATGGAACGCCAGGAGGGAATCCATATGTACCTTTTGTGGGAGTACTCCCATTCGCGGTTCACGACTCGGAAAGCAATATCTTCATAAGGCGGGCCAGCAGTAAAATATAAAAGCACCGTCTCCTCATTCCCGGGCTCCTTTACAATCTTGTAGGTTGGTGCCTTAGATTTGTCGATCAAATCAGGGTAGAAAATGTTGAACTTGTAACCCTGAACGACTTTAGGCGGTGGGTTATCCGTGCTGCGTCGCGTATGTTAGTTTATTCCATGGTTTAATGGGAGAGTAGCACGCACTCGTAGTGTGTCTGATTATATTTGTTCCACTCGTAGCCTGTATGGATGCGGTTGAAGTACCGTGGTTTGCGTGGTCGATACTTGTCTTCCCAAGTGTAGGTGGTAGGATTGACAATGAGCTCCTCCAAGTTATACAGCTCTTCTTCCTCGTCCATGTTCTTTTCTGCCTCGGCACGATAAAGGGCCTCGGATTCAAGATCTGCAGCAGAAGCCGTTCCTGTGTCGACAGGTGCGCCCTCGGGTACAACAATTTCGGGCTTGGATGCTTTTGGTACGAACAAAGTGGACGTGATAGAATGTCGTTTCGCGAACTATAAGATATTGGTTATTTCGAATTTCACATAGAGGCCAACCAACGCACCAGCTGCACAAGATCGTCCACAACATCGACCATCTCCACTTGCCTTTCTTCATATGGCAGCTTAGCAAAGTCAAACAGCGCTGGACTCATTCCGCGTTCGTATGGCTCCATTTCATCCTCATCCTTGGCTTCGGGCTTGGCTGGATCATCACTAGTGCTAGCTGCAGCATGCATATCGCCACCAAATTTGGTTGTACGTGACGCAGCCGCAGCAAGAAGCTCCGACTGTGCTTGGAACGCTTCGTCACGTTGCCGCTTGCGCAATTGCTCGAGTCGGTTTCGAACGACGGTTTCATGCAGGGATTTGAGCTTAGCCTACGAAAGTTTTGAGTGGACGTGTGCGTCAGGGTCAATGTAACCGACCTTAGCTTTCCACACTAATAGGCTCTTAAGTAGGCCTTCCCAGTAATCCACATCAACCGGTTCCCCACTAGATAGCTTGGCCTGAATCTGACGCTGAAGTTGACTCAGCTGATCGTAGGACTTGCCAGACAAAAGAGCAGTAATATCGTCTTCGACAGCACTCGTATTCGCGCTGGCAGAATGTAGGTGGTCGAGCCGATCTTTACACACAACCATCATATTCTAGTGGCGAGCGTTAGGGCTCCGCTACATTACTCAACTGAAAGTACGTACTGTCCAGAAATCAATGTTTGTCGAGAGCTTCTCCAAGGAAAGGTACTTTTGAATGTCGTCATGGAGTTCCTCCGTTTGTTCAAGGGAAAGATTCTACAAAAGGTTCTTAATATTTGCACATAAACCGGGCCATAACCACATGCCTCAAATATAACATAAGGTTCATCGAAGTCGATCTCAAGTCCAACGTCGTCGAGGCCCAACCATCATCCACATCTCCGGCGTCGTCTGTTGCGTATTTGAGATTAAGTGCCAGGAAGTCGATTGCTTTGCCACGCTTTTCCTTCAACCGAATGCCTGCACGACGTCGTTCTTGCTCAAGCTGGAAATCGCCCTCCTTGGCAATCCATTCAGCCATCTGTGCAGATTCAGCGAGCCTTTGCATTCGAGCGTCTCCTCCTCCCGTAGCTGTTGCTCGATTTCGCGCTCGGCACGACGTTTATTGAGTCTTTCGAGTTCTTCCTAAAAACCATGCATGGTTAACCCATTTAAAGACACGCTATGATTCAATCATACCTTGGCTTCCTGACGTCTTATAGCCTCTCGATGTTGAGACTCCTGCTGGCTAATTCCGGCCTTTTTCTCTTTCTCAGCCTTTTTGTGCCATTTGAACTGCTGGTTCAAATTCGCATCGTGGAAAGGGTTATCAAGAGCATCATAAGAGCTCAACTCTGCGGCAACAGTCGGCAATGACGCCCCAAGCTCTTCCTTTGCCCTACGCTTCTCTGCCTTGCGAGCCGCTCGTTCAGCAGACTTATCGCGCTTTCTAGCATCCATTAGTCGGTGCTGCATAACGCATAACTCAGGCACAGAACTTACTTGTCCTTGTCCTTGCGCTCCCTGCTACTACTCCTGGCCTTTCTGGACTTGTGGCGCCCTCCATCATCTCTGTCCTGGCTCCGGCTCCTGTGTCGTTTCCGTCGAGAATCACTGTCGTATCGATCGTCGTAGCGGTCGTGATGAGATTTACGAGATTGGCGGTCTGGTCGTTAGAGCGTTCGCGTTGTGAGGTAGAGTGTCTGATTGGGGAGCGCGAGCGAGAACGACCCATGGTGGCACGTTGCAAGCAAGCAAGTGTCGAATCACGTGGTATTCCGCGCTTGCAACCCGCATTTTACTGATCTTATTCTTATGGAAATGCCGGTGCTCGGGCATTGCACCTTGCTGAAGGACTCATGGTTAACTAAAAATTGTTGTAACTGGCTATTTTTGTGGCAAAATAGTGATTTGATATTAAACAAAAAAAAATATTAAAGACTTGTATTTCTTACCACGTCTTGTGTCATAAGTAGTTGCAGTTTTGATGGCGCTTAGATAAGCCCTGCGGCATCTGCCTGGCCCCACCTTAGTAAATTGTAGGCCAAGCAAACAAACTCCAGTATTACCCGAGCTACCAAAGCCCGAGCTCACCCCTAACAATGATAAGATAGTAAATTGACCATACTGAGTATGATCAACTAGAGTAAATAGCTGCAAACCGTTTCGACGTGGCTGCCTTGGTTGTCGATTGTTGTCGATTGTTGCAAAAGTTGCATCGTCGCCTCTGGAACTGGATCTTTTGCCCTCATCGGTACTTACGGGAACTAGACTAAATGACATTCACCGTCACCATGAAGCCTGAGTGAACAGCCGAATCCAGCTGGCCCGACCTGCACATGGGGAAGCGCCAAATCAAGATGCGTTCTGACCGAGTCCTCCGTGTGCTTTGCCGGCCATTGTGTAAGTCTCAGAAAGCTGCCAAATAACCGCCGCAAAAGTAGCCTACAATTCGACGGACTGAATTTTGCTGACCCGTTGAGCTCAAAGATATACATTGATCACATATATACGACCACGTCCAAAGCCAAACCTCTACTCATACAAGTACAAGCGCGCAAAGCCCAGATATTTGACATAGAAAAGAGGAGAGAAAGATCCCACACGTGCCCCAAATCAAAAACCCTCACGACCACGTTTCTCTCACACACTCGCGATTCCCCTGACACGACGCGTCCACAAGCACCCACAGAGAAGAGACGTGTCGCGCGTTTTTAGAGTATCGTGGCGCGTCAGATCAGGAACAGGAACGAGGGGATATACATATAAAGCAGGAGAATAGAACAGAGTACACGAACGGGTTGGAGGGCATGATAGTGTTCTATAGATACCTATTATCGACACTGATTCCACATAGCGGGCATAGGCAAGGGTGAATGAGTAAGGAACAGGGGGATAATGCCGCACAGACATACACGGAAGAATATGAGGGATAAAAAGAAACGCACAAAAGAATAAGGCAAAAAAATGAAAAGAACAAGTCGAACCGGACAAGGATATTCAACTGCGCTATACAATTTAAAAACCCAGGCAATACATATACGCAAAGTTATGAGCACCGAGATACCAGCAATGTCCAAGCCAAGTAACACAGTTCGTGTGGCCGCGACACGGTTGATACCACGCAGCTCGTACTTTTGGGAGCGTTCTCATCCAGAGCCATTGGATGCGGCAGATTGTGGCCGTTGCTGAGCACTGGAGGTGGGAGGCGGTGCGTAAACTGATTGGCAGGAGGTGCGGGCGCATCATTGCGTGGTCGCGGCCAACTGGGCGGAGGCTGCGCGTTGGCGGGCTGATGAGGCCAGCTCCCTGCACCAGGGTTGCCCCGCGGGGCCTGGCCAGACGGCGCCTGCTGCTGATACCCTGGTCTACCGGACCGCATTGATTGGTGAACAGTGCCGGGTTGGCCGAAGGCGGGTATGGTTCTCCTGGAGGGCCAGGGGGGTATGGCATCCCATATCCGGTTGCTGCTGCTGAGCCCAACGTGGATCTCCGTCAGACCAATTGGGAGGGTATCCGTTTGTTCCAGGCGGCGGCGGTGGAGGAAGTCCGGGCGAGCCGTTTGTCCCCGGAAGCTGGGGTGGCGGCGATGGTGTTGTTCCACCACCAGGGGACGCAGTATCGGTCACGGACGGGCCCTGACTCGTATTATCCTGGCTGTTTTCAGCCTCGGCCTTGGCTTTTTTGGATCGACGTTTGCGAACGCGGCGTGTGCCTTCAGGTCCGTTGAGATTCACGTCCAATAGGACCCCTTGCCCGGCTCTGTAATTGGACGCGGAACCTTTTCGAAGCATCTGTTGAGGGATAGGTTGTGTCTTACCGAGTTCTAGAAAAACAATCAGTGGCATGAACGACAGCGGGGACAGACTGCATGTACCTTCCAGCCATTTCCTGCTGTTTTGAACCAAGGGAACCTGGAGCAATACAACGCAAAAATTAACGTGGCGCCCGATTGAAAATCAGTGTCACACGTACCTGGCTTCCATAGTCTCGTAAAGCTCCGACAATGTCAAGCGTTGGCGGGGGCTGCCTTGGATCGCATACCGGATGATCGTCGAGTAGGGGTATGGTGGCTTTTGGCCGGGGTGAGCGTCGGCCAGTGCACTCAGATCATTGGGCAGATCAGCGGGATCGAGACCCTGTCCATTGAGATTTCCGTAGGTGGACGCGCTGTACAAACTACCGGGGGGAGGATGGTATCCTGCCGGAGCTGGAACCTCGTGATAGCCAGGGTGGGGTGGTGGAGGCGGCGGCGGGCCTGGATGGACCGGATGGGTCTGGGGCGTGTGCGGCGACGCACCCGCAGAGGGCGGGTACTCTTGCGGAGGCGGAGGTGGGACGTGCGGCGCACGACCAGGCAGAGGTGTGGCCGAGTAACCAGGACTCCCGCCGCTGCGATCACGGTTAAGCAGGGGTGAGGTCATACAGCAAACGGAACCTACTTGTATTGGTCGTACGTCCCGGGCGGCGGGGCGCGCTCGTCGTAGCGGGGATAGGCGGGATCGTGCGGGGCGTCGGGTGGATCGTTGCGCCCGCCGGGAGAGTCGCGGTAGGGGTGGTGTCGTTGTGTTTGGGCAGCGTGGCGGACGACGTGCGGCGGTTGGGCGTTTGTCGGCCGATAGGGAGCCGGGGCAGGCGGGAGCGAGGGAGGATATGACATGGTTAGGCGAGTATGCAGCAGCTGCGGTGCTTATGGCCCAAATCCAGGGAGCAGCCCGGTGGCGGGGAGCAAGGAACGCGGTTCGTCGTACGGGCACCGACAAAGGACAGCTGTTCAACGGCGGCAACAGCGGCGAGTGCGAGATGACGACGAGAAGGAGCGCGTGCGGAGCGATTAGGCAAGGCTCCTGCTAGTATTGTGATGTGAGGCGATGTGTGATCTGTGTTGTCTGAAGGTGGTCGTCGCCTGTTGGAAAACGACAAAGCGGGCGAAAGTTGACCAAATCGCCCACAGCAAACCAAGCGCTATGAGAAATCAGTCAATTTTCGGCGTGATGACGGCTGGACACCTCTCGGCGGAGGAGCTTAGGCCCGAGTCCAAACGAGCCAACACAGAGGGCGGGAACAACAACCGATGTACCCACCTAGGGGGAGGTTCTTGTTGCAGGGAGACGTCTGGGGGATTGCAGGCGACAGCAGTGGGATCCAGCACGGACGTGGGAGCCGTCGTGGTCAGGAGCCAGGTGGTGTCCTCCGGCGAAAAATAAACCCCGTCACATGTTGACCCTGCCCAAACTCATATAAACACGCCCCGAGCCGGAGTTTGCATCCGTCAAATCTATCTTCTCGTTGCTTTCCACGACCGCACCGTTCCGACTCCCGGAGTAGCCCATGTGCACGGGCATGCCCAGAGCATAGGGCAGAGGGCGCGCAGCTCCGAACCTCGGCCTTTGTGTCACCGTATCGGCCACTGTCCTGTGATATTTACGCCTGTTGCTTTGTTTCGCACGCGGGAGCAAAATAGAATGCGCTGCTTCTGGCAACTCTCTTGTACAGCAGTGCGGGCAGCGCATACACGCCCCGCAATGTTCATTTCAGTCATTTCGTCATTCAAACTCTACCGGTGGCCGCCAGCTCCGGGCTTTGGCCCAGACGCTATCCTTTTCGTAGAAATCCATAGGGTAGTCACCTTCGCCCTCCTTGATACCATCCCATCCCTTCAGAGCTCCCAGCGCCACAGCCGCCTCGTATGGACTCAGCAAGGGTCGTGCAAAAGCATATCCCCAATCAATTGAGAGTCTCGGGCACGAAGTCTGCACAAACACGGACAGGTGCGGTCCGAAACACGCCAGCTTGGCCGGCGAGAGCTCCGAAAGCAAGATGGGTACATACGGAACGGGCCGACGCAACGTTTTGAGCTGGTGTTGCATCGACTGGTGGAAGAAAAGGTAACCATCACGATTGTAGCCCTGCGCATGAAAACAAAGACGGGTGGGACACCTACTTGGTGCTGCCTCAAACTCCCTTGTCTGCCCAACGTACCAAGGATCACCCCCCACCTTGGTATCTCTTCATCCCGTCGTTCGATCGTTGCACTCGCTTGGCGAACGGCTTGCGACCTCACAGCACGCATCTCCGCATGGTCATACACCTCGCGAGTGATCTTCTTGGAATACGGGTCGTACCGAAATGCGGGCACCGCCGGGTTGGCGATCATGATAGCCTCGAGGTGGAACCGCCCGTCACCGACGTAGCTGCACCAAGCAAATGAGCGTGATTGCGAGGAGGATGGGCAGAACGTACATAAGCGCATCCACGTCTCCCAATCTTGGAGCCGTACATCCCAGGATCTCGCCGGGACTCAACGGCTTTGAGCGCGGTATATTGGCCTCGTACCTGCCATTCCACAGCCTAGGCACAGTCTGTTCTCCTATCTCACTTGGGTTTGCGATCAGCCCACCAGGCGATGCTCCTGTCCCAGTTCCAGACCGCCCATGCGCATGTTCTTCGGGAATGGCCATGGACAGATCATCCTTGAGCTTCTGGACGGCGGCCACGAACTGGATCGTGGACACGAGCGCAAGTCGAGTGGGCGCATCGCCCTGTTCGTCCTTGGCTTTGCCTTTTTCGTCCTCCCCAGTCGCACCTTGGATGGTCAGAGTGGGTCGTCCCGTGTCTATCCTGTCCCCCGTCCGCGCGGTCTCGGCCCCGGCCAAGAGTCGTTCTCGAAAGACGTTTCGCGAGCTGGGAAAGTTGGTTCGGACGGTGTTGGTCAGGTGGTCTCCATCTATAGCGATCTCGACGAAAATGTAGAGCGTCTTGATGGTTGTAGTATCGATCGGAACTAATTCATTTCGATGAAATAAGCGCACGCGGATGAGTGCATACACGACTCACCCAGGCAACTATGCCCATAATGCACCAACATATCGCATCCCAACGCCACAGCCGTATAATCATCGATACAACATGCGCCGTAGGTGACATCTCCCATGATCACCGTCAAAGCACCCGTAAACCTATATACCCGCCCTCGGTCCCTATCAAAAAAAAACTCAACACAAATAAAAAAAGACAGGGCTAACCGCTCAATAATATCCGCAATAGTACAAGCATACATCTGAAGCCCCTCGGGCATCTGCAACGCAACCATTTTGGCCCCGTGCTTCCTCACATGATGGATCGTCTTGTGGATCTCAAACGAATAGTTTCGCGGGAGCGCATCAGCCGCGGCCTGGAGCGCCTTGTCATGCAAAATAGACTCGGGGATCTGGTTCGCGACCACGACAGGCACACTCGTCGGCTTCGAAGACGTCTTTCCGACAAATCGCTTGCGAGGCTTTTTCGAAGACGAGGCTGGCGCTTGGGACGCCGACATGGTCGCACTTGAAGCATTTACACTCGCAATTTGATTTCCGGCGTTCTGCCCCTCCCAACCCTGAACTAACCGCCAGGCGCTACTCGCAAGGGCGTGATTCGTCCCTGAAATCCCAAAAAATCTAATTCCTTTTTTTTTTTGATCATTTTCGCTTCCAGCAAGAAGTCCACATGACGCACGCGGGGTCGAGCCACGCGCCCTAGGTCGAATCAGGACAGGTGGAGCTAGAGTAGGAAGAAAATACGGGGTGCCCGCCACGGATCGAGCTGAGCTCGCGGCGCTGTGGAGTGAGGTTGTATTCAATGTCTGCTTTCTATGGGGGGGGGGCTGGGTCGGAAGTGTCCGCTGGCTGTTCGACGAACTAGGCTCGCAATTAGAAGAAGCGCGGAGTTTGAATTATCAATGAAGTCGAGATCAAGCGTTTTGCTTGGGCGTGATCATCACGATTTTTTTGGGTTGGCTGCCCCGCTGAAAGCTGTCTGGGTGACATTCTAGGCGTCGATGGGTCTTTTGGGGGGGCCTGGGCTGACAGCCGATGCGCGTATCAGTTTCGCTCCCGTTCTGGCACCAGGTGGCCATCACATGTGCCTTTTGGCATGCCGACAGCCGCCACGTATCCCGACGCAGGTCAATGCGTTGTATCGGGGGCTAGGCGAGGGTCGAGGTCCCCTCGTTGTGTGTACCCTCGTTTCACAGGTTACGCGCCCAGAAGAGGCGGTCCTTCGATCAGAGAGCGCCAGCAGCCTAGGCCGGTTGAAATGTCGCTGAAATGTCTCTGTGCACAGATCGGGGTTCGTTGCGCAGTCGAGATAAGACGGATGGGCTTGTTCGGGATTAGAGAATTGAATGCGGGATATGACGTATTGTGCACACATGGGTGAAAGGGACAACTATTCCATACAAATGCAGTACACGACACGCGTTTTCTATGTATTACGTTCCGGATCACGTAGGGGTTATCTTTTATTGCTGGGCGCCTTCTTCTGGGCCGGCAGGCATGACCACTAGTGGGCAATGACGATGAGTGCGATAGAACATGGCTTGGGGATGTGCTAGACCGAAAGCACTTACGTAGGATGATGAGCGCGGGGACGATGTACATCCAATATTTTTGGATAAAGGATTTTTCGGCCACTGGCGTGATTGGCTGGCCGTCTGGAGTCATCGGCGGCGGAGTCTTGAGGCGAGGCCTACTCGGATCCAGACGGGATGACAGGGCCATGCGATGGCGTCAGGCGCGTGGCTCGGAGAGGAGATGCGTCAATTGGAACTCGCCTGAATGGAGGGCTCGGTGACTTGAGCACGACGTTTGTGCTGGCAACAAAGAGCGGAGCCGACCTGGACGGGCATGCGCCGTCGGATGGGACTGAGCCGAGGTGGTAATCGAGGGCAAACACGTCGCCAGAGAGCGTGCGGTGCAGAGTGAGGAGCTCGTCTTTTGCGGCGGTTACGTAGCACTGCGGGTGGGAATTAGAGCCCGAAGAAAAACGCGCTGTGCATCACTCACAAGCTTGGTGGACGCGCGGGGCCAGTCATTGGGGCTTCCCTCTGTTTGCAGTGCAACTTCGTATACGGCATGCGGGTTTCCGGATGACGGGGCCCAGGCGTTTAGCTCGTCGCGAAAGGTGGCCGCAGGGGCGTACGAGGGGCCGGTGGGGGCGAGGAGGACGGTGCCCTTGGGCGTGAATGGGGCGTCGTCGCCAAGGGTACGGACGCGATGGTAGACATGGACCGGCACAGGCTCGGAGACGTTGTTGGCGGCGGCTGCCACAAGGAGCAAGCAGAGCGACAGCAGAGCGGTAAGCATGGTCGGGTGGGAGCGGTAGGCGCCGGATCAGGAGGCGTGCCGGGAAGGGATCGGAAACGGGGTCGAGGCAGGCCCAGACTTGCGAGCGATCCTGATTCGGCTCCACCGGCGTCCTGCGCTGCTCGCCGTCCTTATAGCGGCCGCTCGCATGGCCGGGTCCTCCATCTGCCGTGGCGCTCCTCTGTGCATCGCTCTGCCATGACCATCGTCCTCGCCCACCCCAGCCAGTCCACCCTCCTCACCCGCCGCGCCGGCCCCGCCGCCGCCAAACGCCCGTCGCCGCCGTGCTGGCTCGCCTGGCAGCGCGACCCCCAGTACGAGCTCGACGACCTGCGCTCGTTCTACCACCGCGAGTGCACCCGAGCCGAATCCATCCGCCACACCGTTGCCGCCCGTCGCAAGCTGCTGATGCGCACCCACTCTGCCTCGTCCAGCTCCCCATCCTCATCCTCGTCTCCCCATCGCCGAGCAAACCCCACACCGC
The DNA here is from genome assembly GCA_030998015.1 of Ceratorhiza oryzae-sativae. Taxonomy (NCBI): domain Eukaryota; kingdom Fungi; phylum Basidiomycota; class Agaricomycetes; order Cantharellales; family Ceratobasidiaceae; genus Ceratorhiza; species Ceratorhiza oryzae-sativae. The sequence goes on from JARWMV010000245.1 coordinate 539,100, forward strand.
CCACAGACGAGAATGTTTCAACAGAGGTGTCCGAGAAACCGGCACCTGTGCAGTCGAGCGAGCCGCCAGCCCTCGTCTCTGCTCCAACCCCAGCCCCCGCCCCCGCCTCCGCCCCCGCACCACTCACACCCACCCAGGAAAGGGCCCAGGCGCTGCTTGGCATGTACTCGTCGCTGCTCGAGTCCCGGCTGCAGAGCGTCGAGCGCGTCTCCAAGATGCTCTCCAGCTGGCGCGAGCACAAGCCGCTGCCAAACCCATGACCCCCAGCCCCCATGCCAAACTCTTGTTCCCCCACCCTCACAGGCCCTTTGTATCGATGCAGTACCAGTCACATCACATACCCTATTTATGATCACATCTTTGTTCTTTCATCTCATTCCCCTTTTTCTATCTGTCTGGATCGATCATCATGGCCATCGTTGTTGTCACGAATACGTTTAGAACGTGTAATGAAATACTTGAAGTTGTACCGAGATCAATTGCGAGCCAACTCGCTCTCGCTTCACGTATCATGGTCCGAAGCTCCGCTCGTGCAAAACACCAAGCACACACTCAAACGCCCCATATCTAGAACACACGACCATAAAATTCGACAGCGTTCTAGATTACTCGCTTCACCTCGAAGAAAGACTGCGATACCATTTATCAGTACACGACCCTGGCAAGCCCACAGTCTGGACACACCTGCAGATAGTACACCTGGAACCCACACACTGCAACGAGTACCACCGCCTGCGCAATGCTCCACCACTTGACCCGGTCGTTGGTCGACTCGGCCGTGTTTCGGTGCACACGTTCTCGAATCACGATGTACTCCTGCTCATCTTTGACTGCCTGCAGCCCAATCGCCAGCTCGCGAATTTCCCGCTCGATTGGAGCCACGGTCCCTACGCGTCAAAATCAGCAACGGGTCCCAGGGGATGTGTGAAAAGTGGAGCCGCACCATCGTCCTGCACATAGATAACACCGTGTACATTGAAGCTATACTCGATCCCGTGAGAATCCAGAATGACGAAATGCGTTCATGATAGGAGGCGTACCTGACTTCCTTGTCTGTCACGGTGCTCATCTCGTTGGAGAAGCAGTACGTATACCGCCCGTCTTTTTCTGCTGTCAGAGACGCCGTGCCTTCAGACTCTTTTAGCCGCTTGTGAATCGCGAGATTGATGGGGTCTGATAGCTATGGCCGAGTAAGTAGATGCTGTGAAACATGCGTCGTGTGGGCTTGCCCAAAAGTCAATATCCAAGTGTCCACCCCCTCCTACTTGGTATGTTACGGTCATCTATGCCATGTTTAAATGCGTTTAGTAAATATTCAAACTTCAGTTGACATATCTAGACTCACCTTGTCGTGAACATGCAAATCTTCGAAAAAGCACTCCTTTTTGCCCGCAGGCACCTCGATCATGTGCGCGCCCGCGAGCCAAGACCAAGCCAACAAGCCAAGAACAGTCGTTATTTTCCACGAAAGCATGATTAAAACCAGTTCTATCTCCCCAGTAGCAAGGTCGTTACAAGTCAACCCGTAGGCGCAAGTGTGCAGAAGACACGTCTCGGCGCTTAGCCTCCTCTGCATCCGATCCGACGACAAATAGGAATTGCGCGCCACACGAGGCCGGGTTAGAAATCTTGGGATTGCCCTTGTTCGCTGTTGCTCCCTTTTCCACTTTGTCCCCACCACTGCGGCTATTTTCCCGAGAATTTAGATAGAAGATATGGCTGAGCAGCAAGAGCACATTGTAAGTCGCGTTTGCGGTTGTCACCAAGTACTTGGATCGGTGGATTGTATTGGGCACAGGGGACCCGTTACGCGTCCAACGCAAGCTGACAATCCTTCCAGGAAGAAAGCACGGCCCACTTTGAGCCCGTTTTGAAGCTGACGGAACAGGTCGTGACCAAGACCCACGAGGAGGATGAGGATGTCTTGACCAAGCAGTAAGGATCTGTTGTGTGTTTTGATCTAATGATACGCGTCGCTCAATTTGGATCTGGGTTCGCAGCCGCGCCAAGCTGTTCAGATTCGAGACGTCCAGTGCGGAATGGAAGGAACGTGGGACTGGAGATGTTCGTCTGTTGCAGCACAAGGAGACCAAAAAGGTCCGTGTGCTTATGCGTCGCGACAAGACGTTGAAGATTTGTGCGAACCACTATAGTGAGTATTGCGTCATAGATCCAGGCGTCCTATTAACCCTCTGACAGTCACGAGCGATATGAAGCTCCAGCCCAACGTTGGATCTGACCGCTCCTGGGTGTGGAAGGTCGCCGCCGACTTTTCGGACGGCGAGCCAGTGGCAGAGACACTTGCCATTCGTTTTGCCAACAAAGAAAGTGCGTGCCAATCTTGCCAATCTATGCTCTGACCTGACTGTATGCGCATCTACATCAGTCGCGGACGAGTGGAAGGTCGCGTTTGAGAATGCGCAATCCGGTAACGCCCAGGTTGCTGCTCAATCCAAGACGGATGCTGCCCCGAATGAGAGTGCGACCGAGGAGCCTCCTGCCGCACCACCTGTGGTCGCTGCCGCCGAGGCCGAGCCGGTGGTACCGGCTGCTGCACCAGAAGCAGAGGCGGCTGAACCCGTTGGATCTGCAGAAGGTCCCAAGCCAGACGACGCAGCTGAAACCAAGGAAGAGACGCCTGCGGCAACCGAGGTTCCTGCTGAGGAGAAGAAGGACTGAGTTTGAGCGCAGGCCGGCTTGTTGGGTTTAGTACATAATTTTTTGTGGAATTCTAAATGTTGCATTACTTTCAATACCAATCAATGTAGACGCGTACAGATTGTGACCAAGGTGGTGTGGCCAGGAATGAGCTCGAAGGCCGTAGAACGTAGGCAGATTTACAAAGCGCGCCAAAGCGAGAACATCATATTATGTCATGGGAGCGCATCGGGATCCCTGTGCTCGACCGCGACCTGTCTCATCTCGCCGATACATCTCCTGTTCTACCGCCAACACTGAATATCAAAGAAATGTCGGCCATCGAGATAGACGAAGCGCAGATCGACGAGGGTCTGTACTCTCGTCAGCTGTAAGTTGCCACACCGGATGTCTGGGGCCACGAGCTGATATTTCCCCATTTCGACGCGCGATGTTAGGTATGTACTAGGCCACGAAGGTGAGTTACACCCGCGACGCCCCGTTGTTATGCGCTAATTGAGCCTGGATCGACACAATAGCCATGAAACGGATGGCCGCGTCCAACGTCCTGATTGTTGGGGTCAAGGGCTTGGGTGTCGAGATCGGTAAGCGAGTCGACCGCTCAAGTTCCCCGACACACAATCTTATTATTCATATTACGTCTGTTTGTCCAGCCAAGAATATCGTCCTGGCCGGAGTCAAGTCTGTGACGTTGTACGACCCCGAGCCGGTGCAGGTTCAGGATTTGGGTACTCAGGTGAGTTGGTTGATTTTCGGCGCCAATACAAGGGGGGTCAGGACAAATGCATGAATGAACGGGAAATTCGTCTAGTTCTTTTTGCGCGAGTCGGATGTGGGCAAACCTCGGGCTGCGGCTACTCTTCCCCGGCTTGCTGAGCTAAACGCGTATGTGCCGGTCAAGGATTTGGGAGGCACTGCTGGGCAGGATATTACTATCGATTTGATCAAGGGGTTCCAGGTGGGCGATCAAGGGATGAAGTGTATGCTGTTTAATGACAGGTTGGGATCAGGTGGTTGTTTTGACGGACGTACCACTCAGCAAGCAGCTCGAAATAAACGATTGGACACACGCGAATGGTGTGCACTTTATTTCTGCCGAGACTCGGGGCTTGTTTGGGTGAGTTTTACTTGCATCGAGTCGTAAACGATAGATTGATGAGTTCCATAGTGCTGCGTTTAATGATTTTGGCCCCAAGTTTACATGTATTGACCCGACTGGCGAACAACCTCTGACCGGAATGATCGTGGAAGTCGACAAGGTTGGTTCCTCCGAGCACCAGAAAGGGATTTGGCTCAGCTTGTGAAATAGGACAAGGACGGGCTTGTTACTTGCCTAGACGAAACCCGGCACGGTTTAGAGGATGGTGACTTTGTGACATTCTCCGAGGTCAAGGGTCTCGAGGAGCTCAACGGCTGCGAGCCTCGAAAGGTCACTGTCAAAGGGCCCTATACTTTCTCAATTGGCGATACTTCTGATCTCAAGGGCAACTACGTCTCTGGCGGTATCTTTACCCAGGTCAAGATGCCAAAGATCATCGAGTTTGTGAGTTGTATACGATGTATTCTAGTGCCTAGACTTATGCATTCCAGAAATCGCTTCGAGAGTCGCTCAAATCTCCTGAATACTTCATGACCGATTTCGCCAAATTCGACCGCCCAGCAACTCTCCATGCGGGCTTCCAGGCGCTTTCGGCTTTCCGCGAAAAGAATGGTCACCTGCCTAAACCTCGTAACCCTCAGGATGCAGAGACCGTAGTCGCACTTGCCAAGGAGATCGCTGGTTCTGATGCTGAAGATCTGAACACCAAGGTTATCCAGGAACTCGCGTTCCAAGCTACTGGCGATATTTCCCCGCTCAACGCTGTGATTGGAGGGTTTATCGCGCAAGAGGCCCTCAAGGCTGTCTCCGCCAAGTTCCATCCTATGGTCCAGCACCTGTACTTTGATTCTCTGGAGTCCATGCCTGCCGAGGTCCCGACCGAACAGGACGCTGCCCCTCAGCAATCCCGCTATGATGGCCAGATCGCAGTCTTTGGTTCGACATTCCAGCGCAAGATTGCAGATCACCGACAGTTCCTGGTCGGAAGTGGTGCGATTGGGTGCGAGATGCTCAAAAATTGGTCACTCATGGGTCTCGCCTCTGGTCCCAAGGGCGTGATCCATGTCACGGACCTGGACACAATCGAAAAGAGTAACCTGAATCGCCAGTTCCTGTTCCGTGCGAAGGACCTCGGGAAATTCAAGAGCGAGCAGGCGGCCGCGGCCGTAGCTGATATGAACCCAGACCTGCAAGGCAAGATCATCAGCCACCAAGATGCAGTTGGGCCAGACACCGAGAGTAAGTAATTTGATGGGCGAGTCTAGACTTATTACTAAGGTTACGTGTACCTAGACATTTATGGTGATGAGTTCTTTGAGAGTCTTGATGGAGTTACAAATGCATTGGATAATATCAAAGCTCGTATGTTTATGCGATGTCGATTAGGTTTATACGTACTCACGATGGTCGTCGCCAAGGTTTGTACATGGATCAGCGCTGTGTGTTCTTCGAAAAGCCCCTCCTGGAGTCTGGAACGCTGGGTACCAAGGGTAACACCCAGGTGGTAGTGCCCCATTTGACCGAGTCGTACGCGTCATCCCAGGACCCTCCGGAGAAAGAAACACCCTCTTGCACGGTCAAAAATTTCCCGAACCAGATCCAGCATACTATCGAAGTAAGCACGTTCTAGACTCTATCATGTTCCTGTAGCTCATGCCAGTCTGAAATTTCAGTGGGCGAGGCAGCAATTTGATTCATTGTTCGTAAAGCCTGCGCAGAGCGTCAACTCGTACCTCTCAGAGCCTGGCTTTATTGAGAGCACACTCAAGTACGGCGGCCAATCTACCGAACAGATCAGGCAGATCCATGACTACCTTGTTGCGAAAAAGCCTTTGACCTTTGATGAATGCATTGTCTGGGCAAGGCTGCAGTTCGAGGAGAACTATGTGAATGCAATCAAGCAACTGCTATTCAGTCTTCCCAAGGACGCGGTACGCATTTCCGGACCTTGAACCCTGGTCAGACACTCACGGCATTTGATATCGTTAGACGACCAGCACCGGCCAGCCATTCTGGTCTGGACCCAAGCGAGCCCCAGACCCATTGGTTTTCAACTCCGAGGATGTACGTTGGGTGCTCTTTACCATATCTCTGTTCGACGACTCATATTTGCTACTTCCAGCCCACCCACCTTGACTATGTTATTGCCGCTGCGAATTTGCACGCATACAACTATGGGCTAAAGGGAAGCACGGACCCGGCATTGTTCAAGCGAGTGGCCAATGCAGTGGATGTCCCCAAGTTTACTCCTCGTCAAGGTGTCAAGATTCAGATCAACGAAACCGACGCACCGCAAGAAGGTGGTGCTGGTGAGCTATGTGGCATCCTAGGAATCAAAACGGTCGCTGAAATGTCCCTGCAGAGGTTGACGCAGACAGCTTGGTCAACCAACTCCCAACGCCATCGTCCCTTGCTGGATATCGGCTGAACCCTGTTGAATTTGAGAAGGATGATGATACCAACCACCATATCGACTTCATCACTGCGGCATCGAACCTGCGAGCACTGAACTATTCTATCCAACCCGCAAGCCGCCACCAGACGAAGCAGATTGCTGGGAAAATTATTCCAGCAATTGCCACAACTACGTCTCTCGTGACTGGCCTGGTGTGCTTAGAGCTTTACAAGGCAAGGCTGAGTCGAACTTTCAAACAAATCTGTATACTGACTTCATCGTTCAGATCATCGACGGCAAGAACAAGCTTGAAGACTACAAGAATGGATTCGTCAACTTGGCTTTGCCATTCTTTGGGTTCTCGGAGCCAATCGCCGCAGCAAAGAACAAGGTACGCATGGTGTCGTGTATGGTTGTTCGCGACGTTGACAGCTTGACATAGTATGGAGAAACTACCTGGACACTCTGGGACCGCTTCGAGTTCAAGAACAACCCGACCTTGCAGGAGGTCTTGGACTGGTTCCAAAAAAACCATAAACTGGACATTTCGATGGTCTCGCAGGGTGTTTCCATGCTATGGTCTTCGTTTACACCGCCCAAGAAGGTGAGCATTGTTCCTATATAAGCTCCGAGCACGTTTTTTATGCTGCCACCACAGAGCCAAGAGCGTCTGCCGATGAAGATGAGCCAGCTTGTAGAGAGTGTTAGCAAAAAGGCGATTCCTCCGTGGACAAAGAACCTTATTCTCGAAGTCATTGCAGCTGACGAGGAAGGCGAAGACGTCGAGGTGAGCCTAATCTTTGAAGAACAGCTTCATTCACTAATCGAATCTTCCCCTCGCTTTAGATCCCTTTCATCGTGGTTAGGATTTAGAGCAAGTTAAGAGCCATTGAAAATGCATGTATTCCCGGATCGGTATTACACCTGTATCAATTCCCATTGAAATTTAAATTCTCGTATCACTCTTGAATACGTTAAAAGCCAGTAGAATGACAATGAGTCGACCAGCTTCCATCATGCGCCATGCGTTGTCGTGATTGGTATGCATTTTACTCTTGTTTGTGAGTTGAAGGCACGATATGCACACTAGTGGCCGAACTGCCACCATCCTCCTCTATATCGCGGGGTTCCTTCTGGAGAGAAGGGTTGTAGAAATACATGAAAGGAAGTGCGACGAGGAGTGCCTGCGGGGGCAAAGAATCAACCCTGGGACTGTGATGGTGCTTCATATAGATAAGCGTACCCCTACAACGTTACCCAGGAATGAAGCGATCAAACTCTTTCTGATGTAATCAGCCACCGTCATCTACAATAAACAACCGTCAGTTGGGCCCTTAACCGTGAGCCTATGCATACCTTTGCACCCATCATAATGCCCAAAGGAATAAAGAACCTATGATAATGTTATGAGAATGGGCGTAAAAATATTCTTTCACAAACTGACATGTTAGCTAAAGAACTCAGTTAGCTCCCGAAAATCCGTCAATTTGTAGCGACATACCGACAACTAAATCCACGGCGAAGTTACAAGTGAAACGGGTGAGCGCCAGTCGCGAGTGGTCGCGAGGATATGGACATACCGTGATCAAACCCAGCGGCGACGAAAACGAAAATTGGAATAAATATGGCGAGAATCTACGTTTCAGTTGTTAGACAGGTTTCAATATAACTTGCGTAACTATGGGTCCATACTTTGGAAACAACTTCGCTGGCAGCCATCGCCTGCCAGACAGCAATGCACACGAGCCAATTGCACCCTGCAGCAAAGTATGGTTAACCCGGTACTGCACAAACGACAATCCTTCCGAACCAATGCCACGTAAGAAGATCTGATGCCAGTGAGGATCCATTGCTTTATGACTGTCCGTGTGAGGGTTAAGTCTACGCAAAACACATGTTTAGAAGTAACGTACATCACAAAATTTCTTATGTAGGTAGGATAAGGCTCGGCGGCCAATATGCCGGAAGCTACGAGTATCAATGAGTTCATAGGTCTGAGCTTACGAAATTGGTCCCCTACCCTTGGTAAGGACGCCGGCGAAGAAGAGGCTTCCGGTAAGGTTCCCGAAGAGCACTGGTTTGGCTTGAGTGCATAGTGTTTAAGGGCGTTCTATGGCTTACCTATCGTCCAGTTGAGTGGGATCGAGTACCATGGTGCTGCTCTCTTAACCATGAGCATAGGGACTGTCTACATTAAGGGGGTATATGCGCTTTTCAGACATCTGCTCGGCCTATTGGGGATGGAATGCGGTGCGCTTACCATCATATTACTCGTTAGTAGCTCCTGCCCTTGTAGCACGATCCTAATATATGCGTGTTCAGCCAAAATCCATACAATAACTTCAGCAACTTACATCACGAGGCCCACCGGGAACACTAAACCACCCAGGATCTTGACTAGTCCTGGGTTTGCACTGGTCAAGCCAGCGGAGCCACCAGATACGATGACATGCAACAACCCTCCAAAAGATAGGAAGACGCCTGCAATGAACTACATTGAGATTCAGATAAGCTCGTATGGCAACACAGAACATAAGCAACTCGCCACTTACAGCTTTGAAGAACACGAGGTCAAGTCTCTGCCTGTTCTTGGCCAGAGCCGTTTCAAACATCTTCTGGGCTGTCAGCGCAGGCGTGAGCGTAGTTTCGGTCATGGTTCTCGTGTTAGATTGGCTATCCTGAGGATGGTGGGGTCCCCGCAACGCTAGAGTGATCGAGGCCTGGCGTACAACGAACTGGCAGGAGCGGGGACGTTAAAGGTAGCCCGCTAAGCGGGGAGGGGGATCGGCGCGGAGGGGAGAGATGCGACCAGTAGTTCCAGCTGAGGAAGTTGATATATGTCCGGCCTTCAACTTACACAACTGCCCTCACGCAGCAAGGCACTCTCGGGGAATAGAAGCCTAGAAAGAATGTATTTTTAGTGCAGTGAGCCGCTGCCGAGCCGATGAACGGCTACGGTGCTATAATCCCGAGAAGAGAAGAATGTCTCAGCATGGCTGGGTGCGGCTTCCGTGACTTCGTCATCTTTGACACGAGTAGTAGGCATCCTACTGAATCAAGCGTTCACAGAGCCACAAGGGACTTACATGAAATCGGTTGCCTTCAACGTTATGGCCACAATACACGCGCATACACCTAAGCCAAATCTTTATCGTCTCGAGGAATATCGTCAGCCGTGGCAATCGCAATGCAAATTGTTATTTTAGGAATTAAGCCAGTGATTGACAAATAGCTACCCAAGGAGATAGCCCCAGAAGCCAGTATAGGGGTGCTTTGTCTTAGCGGTGTGTCCGCCTTGGAGATCCGATGACGTGATGCTGGCGAGGAACATGGGTCAAGAGCCGACTAGGCCACGTGCTCAGCGGCTCGAGAATCTCAGCCTTGACATGTCCAAGTACGCGAACCAAAGTAAAAGCCTGTATATTCTTAAGCCCACATCATAGAACACACAACCTATGTAGATGATCAAGCAAAGTCCATGTACAGTAAGCCAACACACCAATTATACATTGTCGAATTAGAAACTTCATTTTGAGGCGCCTTGGCCTCGCATGCGTTTGATTTGGCGAACCACGCCCTAACCTCTTTTGTTGAAATATTTGCCACACACCTTTAGGTTTAGGATGTTGTACATCACAAGAACCTTTCGAATAACTCTTCCGAGTCAAATTCTCCACTGAGCATTTCCACGCTGGATGGCAAAACACCAGTTTCGAACACCTGGGCGACCAGCGTGTCCCATAGATTGTTGCTCATCTCTGCTGGCCCAAGTGAATCTGCGACGAGTGTTGGACTCTGAGCGAGTGTCCGATGCGCGCGATCCAGCTCCGCTGACAGAAGTGGGTCAAATAGATGGTGTGGGTGCTGGGGAGAGTAATGCTGAGGGGGTACGTTGATCGAAACCGGTGCAGGGCTGAAGCCATTACCTTCAACAGGTGGCAAACCTCGTGCGGCGAGCGACCGGTTACGAATGATATGGAGTGCCTTGACGCTCTCAGATGCGACATGATGGAAGGACGACATGGATCGTAGAAGGGTCTGACCGACACTGACCCAGTAATCGATATCTTCAGCTAGGGGATGATTAGGTTGAAGAATCAGAGCTGATGCCAGCGTAACTGGATGCGGGCGGTTTTGAGTGGGTGGTATAGTTGTTTGTCAGGGTAAGCCAGGGCTATGCTAAATTAACAGTACTCACGCGCAGCGTCGAACGCAGAATTGACACACAAAAACCAGCGTAGTTGATGTCTTGGACTCTGCGAATGCATGATTTGCTGGAAGGCAAGTAACCGTTTACTGCATGCCGATGTTCGGTTCAAACATATACTCAATAGGAAGGAACTAAACTGGGAACTCACCAGACTTGAATACATACATCACACGCGTATTGATCGAATGCTTCTTGGTGTTGCTGGCTCTCAGGTTGGTACGGGGGTACATCGCGTTTAAATATGAACGGCCGCTATGTCAATCAAGGTAGCGCCAGTGAGCTTCTCTCGTTTCAACGAATAAGGATAATTAAAGGACTCACCAAGAAGAGTAGCCTGATGTGATGTACTTGCAACATTAACGTTTGATTCTGGAATAAAATGTATGGCCTTGCACCAGTTTCCCCTGAACCTGGTCGAAAAGCTGATGGCAACGAAAGTTCAAACACGCGGATTTGATGCTCCATGTGGAGGATCGTGCGATACGTTGGCATGAGCACACCAAAACAGTGGTCAAATATGTCGCCAACAACTCTAGCCCAGTTTATTTGTAGCAGCTGGAACGCTAAAAATGAATCAGTTCATGATGTGGAGGCAGTAAATGGGAGGGGTTTAATCACTGTGCTCCGTGGGTTGGTTCATAGGGTGGGATATGAGTTCTCGCTCCTCGATGAGTTCAGCCTGTGTTGCACAAATCAGATCAACAAGAAAGTAATTTGCTCGAAAAGCTTGACACACCTGGTCAGCGTTAAGGGGCAATCGACAGTCGCAATGTGAGTTATGGATGATATATGGCCGACAAAGAACGAAATTTTGAAGCCTGTTCATGTGTAAGCAGGAATAAATGAATCGCAAGGCCAAGCCAAGAAATACAAACCGGTCATATGCATAGAGAATCCACCAAAGTCTTCGCCGTTGCTCCGCTTCTACTGGGTTCATATGCCACTTGGTTTCCCCATCTCGGTGCATGCCCACTATTACACCGTAAGACTCGCCAAGACATCCATGTCCGGACACTTACTCGATTGTGCAGTCCGGATTGCCGAACCTAGGAAAACGAGTTCATAAGGCATGTCTAATATAGCTATATCGAGACGAACCTATTGTCGCATAATACTCGATCATGTTTCCTTCGTTTTCGAGGTATATGGTTATTAAAATCATTGCTGAAATACGCTCGAGAGTGGGGCCTTGGGTACGCTCGCTATGAGCTAACATAGTTCGTGCGAAATTGAACATTTTTTGCCGTAACGTATCTCGGTCTAAAGCGCTTTCAGCCAATATAGCCTAATTCGGGTTTATCTGTATCCGTTCAAAGAAGGAATCGTACAGTCAATAACTTACTTGTGCATCCGCGTCTCCACAAAACTGTAGTGTTAGCGCGCACATGGCGGCAAGAAGTACGCAAAAGTCGAGGTCAGGAACTGTCTGTGGGCGTGCAGAGAAGAACTCAAGATAGGCGTCATAAAAAACAGGTTTGTGTACCGCGACACAGTACCAGTGAATTGATGATGCCTCGAAAAAGTAACGTGCGAGCTGGCCGGTGACATGGGGTGAGGCGGGGAAACTCGCTACTGGGTCGGCAGGATTGGGTTCATCCACGGCCTGGGGTTTAGGCGCGCCAAACTAAGTGAAAAGTTAGTCGTTTTAGGAAGGATACCTTAAACAGTGTCAAAACGCACTTGAGAGAGTAGAGCTGCGAGAGGGTTCTCTCCCGTACCCTGGGATAATTGCCCGAGCGCAGCAGCAGCATCCTGTACAGCTCGTTCTGGAACAGGTTGGGGTTGCGAAGCAATGGCATGAACCGCTGGGTTTGTAGAAAGTAACGCAGCCATGTCCGCTTCCGACATGTTGGCATGGCTGTAAGAGGCGCGGACGAGGGCCTCAAGCTGCTCGATGCGTTGGGCTAGGCGTTGGGATTCCGATGTGTCGATCACGGAGGGTCTGAACCACCAGTTGAATGTTCCGAGAGGCGGAAAAACGGCAGTACTCACTTGCGAACCTGGGTAGGAGGGCTCTCCATGATACATTGGTCCGCCATGCCGCGCTTGACGCTGTAAACAAGAATGAGAAAGGATGCGGTGTTACAGGCGGGCAACCTGCCATCTCGAACATGGGTTTCCACGATCACACTGGGAATCTGTGTCAATTCGGCCCAGGAGCATGTTCAGGAGTACCTACTTGTTGCTTCCGTCGGTGGCACTCTAAAGTATACAAACAACAAAGGTGAATAGATCTGACCAAGGGAGTCCAGATTAAATTTACCTGTGCAACTCCTGTAATTCCGATGAGATTCGTTCCACTTCAGCCTCTCATCCGCATCGACTTACAAGGTAACGCGGTTCCTTTTTAGCTTTTTCTTTGGCGGACTTAAGACGGGCGTATCCGCTGTCGGCGGTGTGGGAGAAGAATGTTCCGGGACCGAGCTTGCAGTTGCTGTCGTCGTCATTGCACAGAGGGACGGCGCACCAAACTCACCATCTTCAAGTTCCCCCTCGACATGTGTTTGGGCCGCTTTGTCCCCATGCACGTGCAGCCACAAACACGCCCAACAGGTAAAACAATGCTTCTGTCGCAAACACACTACAGCGCATGCGCTCATCCCACGCTATCATATACACGTAATATATGTCTCACACTCGCACTTGTAAATACAAAAGTCTATTCGCCATACAGATACTACAGCAGCGGTTAGCTGTTTATGGTTAGCTTTGAGCCGCTCGCTTACCTCGACTTCGTCAACGCCCTCACCCTCTGAAAACTGACCAGTTCTGGGCACTGGTCCAGTGGGAAGCTCGACATCCTCCTCCAAAGCTGTCCCGTCGTCCAGTCCAAACGGCAGTACCGGTCGGAGCCCAGAGCCCGAACTCGAACGTCTACCGACGGGTGACTTGGGCATCGCCGAAAGGGTTTTTGGACTCATGTGCTGTAAATCAACTATGAGCTCGGCCCTGGCCGTCTAAAATCAAGCGCACCGCCCAGTTATTATGATTCTCATCAACGGAGCTATTGTCCGATGTGTCGCTCCTCGATTCGTCTCCCAGAATGTTGATCGACCCGATACTCTCAGAATCACTGATTCCGTCAGCTAACTCGGACGATATCTTGGACAACTGCCTCCACGCTGATTCTCCAGCCTCCCCTACACCAACATCCTCTCTCGCAGGTCCTCCAGCAGAAACAGGTTGGAAAAGCGCATCAGCAGCGTCGGCTTGGTAGTCATCCCGCTCGCCCAAGTCAGACAGATATTCTTCATATTCGGCTTCGAAAGCTGCGTCCTCAGGTATGAACGGTAAAAAGTGGGACGGGTCCGCAACACGCGACTTGAGAGGAGGAAAGACGTCCGCTTCGGCCGGAGTACTCGGTGTACCATGTGGGCGAGGGATCTCGCCACCCCCACCTACGCCTAGCGCATCGAGGGTAGGGACTGACTGGCTCGAGTTGCGACGATGTTGCTGTGAAGGGAGGGTTGCAGCCGCCGTCCCATAGCGCTTAGTATTATCTAGGAAATCTCAAATCAACCCTGCAGAGGAAAGAATGAGACTGCACATACAAAACTTGACCAAGGTCCTGAGCGCTTGCTCTTGAACCTGAACGGAACGTTGACGACCTAGGCGCGTAAGGCAAGCTCTCCACTCACCATGGCGTCAACCACGTCATCCACTTCGGCCCCTGATAACCACTCGTCCCTTAAATCTGGCCTACAGTGCAAGTAGATCAATGTGATGACCTTCATGTTCGCTATATTGAATTGTCGTAAATTATAATGCTAGGGGTGAGGGACTTCGGTATACGCACATTGTCTCCACTTTCGGCCGCAGTACGGCACCTGGCTCTTCAGGAGCTTCAAAACGTGCAGTTGCAATATCGGGTGTGATACTTTCAGTATTCGCTTTAAAATAGCCTAAATCACAAGGTACACTTAAGTATTTAGTCGCATTTCCGGGATTTTTAAGCTTACCGAGCTCTTGTATTGAACCAGTAACCAAATTCGGTGGCTCCGTCCCTTGCTCAACTTTTGCACAATCTTCACAAAGTTGATGTTTGCGAAAAAGTTGCGCCATGAGAAATCGGTAATCAGCTCTACATCGTCTTCGATCCTAGGGGGTTGAGAGAGCATATTGTCTTCAGGTCGCTCAGCAGTCGCATTGCGTGAGAAGTTGAGGTTGCAGAAACGGAAGAAGCTGAAGGAGGGTTAGGTTTGTATAACCGAGCAGTGTTGTGCGTACTTGAATTCCGCAATCTCGTTCTTAGCAACGATAACACTCGAGACCTCCTGCATTCCAAACATCTTCAATACCAGCAGGATGCAGTTACTGTCTAATAGAAGTTGCCCAAGGTGGTGGAACTTCATTATATCTGAAATATGAGCTTAGTTAATAACCAAGTGTGGAACTTAACCAAATCCTTACGGGACGCTTTGAACCACTTGAGCGTAAGCATGAGAATCGCCGAAACAGCTTTGCTTGTGATCTCTCGGTGACGCATAACATCAATTTCTTCGGGAGACGGAGGTGGCTGCGGGGGCATTTCTAAAAAGATATCCGGTCGAACGAGTTCGAATCACCATCATTCAGTCAGGCAAATTCTGTTTAAGCACCCGGACGAGCAGGTACGAGATTGTCTACTTGCCTCCAACACCAAACCCGGATTGTGAACTATTCGGGGGTGGGCCACCCGTTGCGGTAACCGTCGCAAGCAGTAGTTTCAGCAAGACAATCACACAAGGCTGCAGAAGTGGGAGGATAGAAGCCTGTTTGAAGTTCATATCAGAACGAGCTTATGAAGCAAGGATTAAGCTTACATATATGCTTTCGACCCTTCTGAGCCGTATTAAGTCTTGCTTCCGTTCTCTCAACTTGCGTCGCTCTTTCCCGCCAGTATCAGGCCCATTGTTTAAAGCCTCCTCTGCTTCCTGGATAAGCCCTTCAAGTTTCTTGATATCACTTGGCCCAGCTACGCCCTCAACCACATCGTCTGCTCTCCCGAACGTGCTCGGCACGCCAACGCCAACCCCGCTACCTACCCCAACGCTGATACCGCTTCCCTTCTCTCCTCCCATCCCTGTTGATACTACGCTTTTGCCGGCCGGGTTCCCGAAGGTAGCGCTGCCATCTACTCCACTCTCCTCTTTCCAACATGCCTCGCGGACCTCCCACATCTGCCAAAGCGCTAAGCTTATATGCATATGCTTTTTGTATAGTCTCTCCGCTTCCTCTACCGCAAGTGGCACTGTTCCTGTCGCACGGCTAAACGGGAACACAAATGGGCGCGTCTGGTCCGTCTGGAATTGGAGTTTCTTTTGCTTCGGGTTAGGCATGCCCATGTTTGGGTTCTGCATATGTGGAGGGGGAGAAGGAGCGGGAGTACCAATCCCCATGCCAGTTCCCATGTTCATTTGCATCGGGTCATGCATTGGGTGGCCGCCTTGGTTAGGTTGATTCTGGTCGGATGGAGTCTGGTGATACGGCGGTCGTACAGGTATCGGAGAGAGTGCAGTGGAAAGTCGATCGATCGTAATGTCTTTGTCAGAACTCGGAATCTTGGGAACGAATGTGGGATATTTAACGGCCGACTCATGCCTAAATGTGCTGAAGTCGATAGGAGTCGATTTGATAGCTTGTTCTGTACACTAATCAACTTGTATTCCGGGCTCGGGCTGGACGGACATACCTTGCCCCACCTCCGTCAAACCTGCAAGCTCCCGGCCTAGCCTTTTCACCCTATCAAGTTCTTTGATCCCACCTAAGCAGGTTAGGAGGCTCTTCCAAAGCACTAGAAGGAGCTGGGAGTCGCTTTTCAATAAACACGTCATAGTGAGCGTCGTGCACAAACCTTTTTTACTGGGTAACCCCTCAGGCTTTTCTCCTTCAACGAGGCCACGAGACCAAATAGATATGTGGGTAATGGGGGATCAAGGCTCACTTCATTACATCGTTAGCAGCGCTCTAGAAAGTACTCACGCTACCTACTAAGTTCGTCACCAAAATCTTCGTCTCCTTTCATTACTTCGACCATAAAGTAAAGAATAGCATAATACATAGACAATTCGGTGTTGACCTCCTCTATGAAATCCTGCTTTTCTGCTTGGGAGATCCCGAGATGACGAGTGTCGGACTCAGAGATATTGCTAATTTCAATGAGCGAGTCAAGGGTAAAATAAACTCGCCACGAGAACTAAAGCCACTCCCGTACCTTAATACGTCGTGCTTGGAACTACTTATTTTGATCGCATCCACGATACGACTGAGTCCATCAGCACTGCGGACCAGCTTGGCGTTATCAATTATCCAATGCAACTGATGTTCAGGTGAGGTAGTTTCCGCGAACGTTCCTAATCAAATGAATTTCGTTAGAGGCATTCCATACTGGGTTAACATGAAGCACACCTTGTAATATATATAGAAGCCGCCTCGCGTTTACAAACCTCTTTTCCGCATCTCGGTGTTCCAAACTCTCGAGCAATAACTCAACGTATGCTTTCCTGTCGGCGAGGGAGCTCTTTGTCCATTCTGTACGGCGTCAAGTGAGTGTTAGTCCAACTTCGGTTGGGAAGCATTCACCCCCGTCAAATGATCCTTGCCAAGCACGCATGTTTTCGGCATATTGTGGCACCTCAACATACGAGAAGAACTCGTCTATCTCATTGAATACAGTGTCTTCGTCGTCGTACCTAAAATCAAATCGTTGTTGCTTTTGAACGAATGTTAATAGCGCTGTAAGGCCTTTGCGGGTCAGACATACGCGCTGTTTGGGCTGTGGCCCAACCATGGACTTCAGTTGACCCAAAGTGATGGAGTCCATAGATGAAGATTCGTCGTCCAACATTTGCTGGTTCTGGGGCGAAGGCCTCATGAAAGAGAGGGTCGAGAAGTCCATTGCAGGACGTTAAGGAGAACCAACGGATGCACCTAGGCATCACGTGCATCCTTAGTTGAACATGTTTATGCAAGTTATGTCAGCAGGGTACAACAAATCCCGCCTCCAAGTGCCCTCCTCATTCGACCTTCGCGAAAACAAAGATAGAGTAGAGTAAATCTGTAAAATATTATAATTTATTTCAAACCTTATATGCAGATGATTTAGCTTACACGCAAATTGTGGACGATACGTTATTCACCCTTACGCACAGTAGGTGATTGTAAAGTTAGACTGGGCACATGCGCAAATAGCTATAGAACGGTCGATCCAGCTGATTTTTAATATATTCTCATTTGTGCTCACCCTGTTCGACGAGGCCATTTCCACCCACATTCCGGAGGTGTCGCCGGGGCGGTATGCATGAAGTCTTTTTGGTCAGGTGAGCCGCGCATATATGATCTCTTAGCCCACCTGTTTGCATGGGCAGTCAGAGGACGTGCATGTGATACTACCACAGCTCGATTCGGTCTTCTGGTGCTGATAAACGTGGTTGAATAATACGATGAAGTCGTCCCGTTCAAACGGATTAGGGGTGGAGTTAAATCGCTTAGCAAGCAAAGGCACATGTGTACTCGAGGTCTGCAGCGGGTTATCAGTACGACGGCGCTGTCCGATTGGTGAAGGATTGGGATCAACAACGCCTCACTTCCAAATCTCCATTAGTACGTGTGCTCGTTGAAAATAGACCGAGGGCTGTTCTAGGACCACCTCGTATAGAAGATTGACAAATATGTGCCCAGTGCTTCGCCAGGCTTGGTGTTCAATAATGTTTGGTAACGTCCAAAAATTCGATTATTTTTTTCAAGCGTTGTATTTTACAGACACATCAAGGTAAAATACATAGTATTCAATGACTTAATTACGGGCAGTAGGTGATGGTGAAGTCGGCGCCTCCGCATGCACGAACGGCTGTGAGAATAGATGGTAAGCGGGGTTGTAAATTTCATTAGCGTTATAATTACCTTGATCAACGGGGCCAGTGCCACCACAGGTTCCGGAGGTGTCGCCGGGGCGGTAAGCCTGATAGTTTTGTTAATCAGTTTAGTCATTGGTTGTGTATAATGCACCCTACAACTTACTTGGTTGCAAGGGCAGCCGGCGGACGTGCAAGTCACGCTACCACAGCTCGAAGAGATTGACTGAGCCTATGAATGCGGGTTTGGATCAAACCGTGCTGTACCAAAAACGCTATCGTACTTACCACGGAGTATGCTTGGATGTTAGAGATATCGTAGTAGTTTAATCCCCCAGCATTCATGTTGAATTCCACCATCGAACATGACTGAAAAAGTCTATCAGTATTCGAATCAGGCGAGCCTGAAAGCATACATACGCCATAGCAGCTGTTTGCGCACACCCCAGAGGCGGTCTTGTCGCAAATGCGGCCGTCCCAGCCGTCAGGGACAGTGATGACATTGGTTCCCCCTGCAGGAATGTCTTGGTTGGGGTTACCAGTGTAAGGGTTGCCGCTCCAAGTGTGCACATAAGTGCCGACACCACTATTATGCACGGTTAGAACTGTCAAATATATGGTGTGGCTACTAGCCAGCGCTAGACTTACAAACCACATTGGTTGTGGAGCCTAATGGTATGTGCAGCCTGGACACTGGATACGAAGAGAGCAGCTGCCGAGAATATAGTCGCTGCGGAGAAGTACATCTTGTGTGAGTTGGATTCGAGGGAGCTGAATAAAGGCTTAAACCGACGACTGGCTAATGCTCACGAATGCCCAGCCTTTATAGCCAGAGAATCTTATCATTTTTAGGAGCTCCTTGATGTGTTGGGCTGCATGTTCGTCGGCTAACTGATTCTCTGGAATCATGGTACCAACCGCAGACTGGGAATGACACGGACGGGCGACTCGGCGGAGCATTTGCTTGGAGCTGCTATTTTCGACCTGTCGGTTGACAATGTTAGTCGAGTAATTATGGGACGCAAAGCCATGGATTCTGCGTGCCGAGAGTTTCATGGCCCATCAGAAGTTCTTGCGTGCGCGTAACACTGAGTCCAGCAGTATCATGCACTACGCATATATTTAGCCGGGGTCGCTTGGTGTTTAGCGGCTCGGCCATTTCGGCGGGCTTGGTGTCATTCCATTAGATACTTGTTTAGGTAAACGCATCGAACGACCACGGCACTGACGCCGACGGACCATGGATGAAACTTGTTTGCGCCCGCGCGGCACCGGAGTGTAAGCCAATACATTGTTCCGCATTGAAGAAATACAATGTAAAGAAATCAGCTTAGATACCAATAAAACTGAATGAGATATACGAGAGCAACCAAAAATATCAAACCTCGACGACGCTATTCCCTTACTCGGGGATGCGCTTCAACTGGCTTGTCACCACTCCCGCGCGCCAAACCAATGCACACATAGCAAGTGCCGTCGCGGCGTAAGTTGCTGACGGACCAACAGTCCAGTATGCGAAGCATGCTACAAAACGGTCAATTCACTTCACTAGGAGTATAAAAACAAGCAATCAACTTACCCAACAACGGCCCGATGGCACGTCCAAGTTGGCCGGAGGACCGGAATTCTCCCAGCGCGCGGCCGGTTTGAATGCGTTGTTGATCACTTTGGATAACTGTGATGTTGTCACTTGCAGAGGTAGTTTTCAGCTCGATATCGTCTGGGGTTGCCTCTTTGATAGGTGCGGTTGATCTGCCTTTAGCGCGAGGAGGTAAAGGACGCGTCTGTCCCGGTCCGCTCCGTCCAGTTTGGACAGAGGAGCTCGAGCCAACCGCTGGCTTCTCGGGTGACTGAGTTACGGAGCTTGTGGAAGAAGCAACCTTATTTGGTTCTTCGTCGCACTGTAAAGACGCGAGTGCAGTCAGAGAGGTCACGACCGTAGCACTGGTGAACGACAATAGAGCTGCTGCTGCGTGAAGCATCGCCACCGCACCACGGACGTCTCCCGGTGTGACTGATTTGCCACCAGAACCGTGAAGCACTTGGGGGATCCATGAGAGTACGATTAGAGCTGCTGTGCAACTGATCATTCCTCGACGAACGAACGCTGGCTCGCCTATCACAGCTGTTGCACGACGGACGTATCCACCTTGTAGAATGGCAGAAAAAATGCCGATTAATCCGAGGAGACGGCCGTTTTGGGTATTATTCCAGTCAAGTACTGCAATATGGTGGTAAGTATAAGTGTGGGTGTTGATAAAGAAGAGTTCTCACAATCGAAGCTTAGGAAAGTGAGGGTGAACTCAACTCCCGAAAAAAGGCTCAAAAAGGAGAAGTGGAGCCTCCCGAGATCATTGAGTAGGAGCTTCCGTTCACCAAAACTGAGCCTCTGATACTTTCCGTGAGCGGTTTCGCCATCCTCGGGGGCCAACGCAGCTCCTCGAGTCTCAGGAAGAAACACCGCAAGGAAAGCGGTCTCGATGAGGAGAAGCACGAGAGTAAGTATCGCAGGCGTGGCGTAAATGTTCAGGTCGCGCGCAAACGAGAGAGGTGCGGGATGCATCGAGAAGTAGGCTCCGATTGGAGGACCGATGGTGAAACAAATGGAAAATGCGATGCCTACAAACATGAGCGCAGCTGAGCGTCGAGAAGGAGGAGTAATGTCTGAAAGTATGGCTCTGTGGTAATTTGAGTACAACGGTTGCATGCGGTTAAGCGGGCTCACATTGACAGTTGGACATTTCCTTCACTGATGCCCCCAATAGCTCGAGAGAGCATAAATGAGGCGAAAGAGGTGGATTGAATCCAGCTACAACAGAGTTATTAAAGTCACGGTGGTTTGGATTTTTGGACGCACACAATCGCCGATAATATGTTTCCCAACATACTGACCAGCAGGATCCTCTTTCTTCCATATTTGTCTGATAGGCTGCCGATATACGGGGATATAAAGAATTGCAGGGAGCTCGAGACCAGATGTAAGCGAAACTTTTCTCTCGCGGAATTGCGTCAAGTACCTAAATAGAGATCCCATAAGCCCCTGCATAGTTTATGTCAATGATATGGCGCTAGGCATGAGTGGGCAACGAACACACCCCAAGCAGAACCACGTCCCACTTGCGTTGCGCAGCATGAGGCGCAACCCGACCTCGTAGTTGCGAGATTCTTTTCAAGGTAGTCGCAAGCAAAGAGCCATCTGATTCGCGAAGAGTATACCAATCAATCAAACGCGGGAAGAGCGGAAGGGGTATGGTAAATGCTAGAAATCGTCGTATCGGATGTGAGTAGGCGTTACGGAGACAAGAGAATGATAAGATTTTGTTACCAAACAAATCGATTATGAGGGCGAGAACAACCACCCTCTGTACCCACTTCTGCTCCGTCAGTAGCATAGTGTGTCGTGGTTTCGTGTAGGCTGACAGCACTGCGACGTGAAACAAACGTGATCTATTTACAGCGCTTTGCAAAAGTATTTGCCGGTCGGGATTTCAAGCGCTCGAGTCGGAAGCAAACCGAGGGCGTTCGATGCACAGGCGCCGCCAATGCCTCACTCCAAGCGCTCACCAGCCCGTGCAGTCGGTTCCGACTGACTCTCAGCCATTGAATTATTTAGAGAAAGCTTCGAAGTAGTGATCAATACTTCACTAACATGCTAGTATACATAATACGTCACGGCGAGACAAACGAAAACAGGATGGGAATTATACAAGGTCAAATGGATACACAACTGAACGAAGCCGGTGAGTGCCTGTGTCTATGACCTAAACCAGTAAACCTCTCAATTATAAGTAGGAAGATATCAAGCAAGAATAACAGGAGAGGCTTTGAAGAATGTAAACTTTATCGCAGCATATTCGAGTGATTCATCCCGGGCAGCTGATGTATGTACCTCTCTTGAAATGGTGATCTACCTCGCTTGAGGCTTGAATAGACGGCACGGGCAATTGTAGCACATCACCTTGACTGCGAGCTTGTGCTAGATTCACGACTGAGGGAACGGGTGAGCTGCCATTCCATCCATTCCGTATTCCACGCTGACTCCTTCTGTAGTACATGGGAAGTTTGTCTGGGACAAAGGCTCCCGCTCGACGCCCTCTCTCTTCCGATGTTGAATCTTCTAGTTCGATTGGGAGGCGCTTGAGGGATTTCTGGGACAATACTCTCGTTCCCCTCTGCGTCAATACGCCCACTTCGACATCAGCGACAGTAAACAAGGACATGTCAGCGCTCGCCAGCTCGTTGCCACCCGTTGAGCCTGCTGTGCTTATTGTCTCTCACGGTGCAACAATCAGCAAACTCATTCGCGACACACTTCTAATCGAGCATGGCTACACGGTTTCTTGCGATATAGCTCGTCGTGGGATCTACAACACAAGCATATCTATTTTGCAGCTGAACATGGCACACGATCACCGTCCGAACAGCACCGTAGATGTGTCCAAGACTATCGTAGTCTCAGGAAAGCTTGTCAAGTTCGCTTCGGTTTCACATCTAGTTCGGCAGGAGAATATGGTAAAGGAAAATGCTGATATACTTGGTTCACCAGGTTAGTTCTTTCTGATTTACTGATTCACTCTTTGCAACCCCCTTCGTTAGAATTTGCTCATCGACAACACGTTTCAGAGTCTTTGGTCCACAAGCAGTAGCGTGTCATGTAACCCTCCACTGGACCTATACACCTAGTACTTTCTCTTCCGACAACAATATATGAACATATAAGCGCTGACCGAGCGTTCGAGACGCCCGTTATCTTAGACTTCAAATTTCCAATTCAAGTTCACTGGTACTCCTACAAACCGTGAGCTGCTGAGACCCCCCTCTGGCCATAGGCGAGCTACAACATGCTTGTCTACATAATACGTCATGGAGAGACGAATGAAAACCGATTGAATATTATACAAGGCCATATGGACACGCAGCTGAATCAAACGGGTGAGCAGGGCTCTTAACTAGCTTAATCCAAACTTGGAATTCTCTCAGGAAGGGAGCAAGCAGAAGCGACGGGTATTGCTCTGAAGGATGTAAGATTCGTCATGGCATATTCAAGCGACTTGTCTCGTGCAGCGGATGTAAGAAACCATCTCAACCAGATCGCATCCTCGCTCTACATCTACAATTCAATCAGACAGCTCGAATTATTTTGGCGCATCACCAGAGCTGCGAGCTTCGCATAGACCGCCGCTTGAGAGAAATAGTATCTCGCTCAAATACATTCTGTCGCGCCAAACACTAACGATATCTGATTTCGTAGGATATGGGAAGCTTTACGGGCGTACAAGGTCCCACCGGGCTTCCTGATCCACCCGACGCCGAGACTTACTACGAAATGGGCAACCGCCTTAGCGATTTCTGGGACAAATGTGTTGTCCCATTTTCAATTTCACCGGATATTGGCAACACCACAGAAACAACCGATTATGTTCAACCAGCTACAGGCCTGGGACCCTCCATTGAACCAGCCATCCTTGTAGTTTCACATGGTGCAGCGATCACTAAACTCATACGAGATGTGCTTCTGATCGAACATGGCTATTCTACCAACTACAATACATCTGACTACCGGATCCACAACAATGGCATCTCTATCGTGCATCTGACTACTGGCCCAGCAGTTCAACAAGAGAGCCGTGCCACCAACCGATCAAATGATGCTTTAGAACCCCATTCACCCACTGTGTCCGGCAAGTTAATCGTATTGTCGTCGATATCACATTTAGTCGGTCAGACAGATATCGCGAAAGATACTGTTCTTGTGATCGGGTCATAGAGTTAGTTTGAAGCCTTTTGTGCACTCTCTAGTCCATCGCTGAATTTGACTTATGCTATTCGATATAGGAATTAAGGTTCCAGGCACGCAGGATGTCTGACCAGCGACCATGTCCCACCAAGCTAACGTTGGTGCTTATGCGTCTGTTCCTCCAAAATTTTGACTAGCTATGTTCGTACAAAGGGCAAATTTATTTGATCGAATACAGAAATGGTCTGAATTTGGAATAATATGCCATGTGTTTAGCTCAAATATCTGCGCGACGAGGGGCTCTGTTGAGGGTTTGGGAATAATGCTCATTCACCTGTTGATCCGTATTGGCGACTGCATGGTATTTGCAATTACGCGTGACATCATCCAGATTTTGACCATTTGACACTACGTTCCACCTATTGACCTTGATGGTTTCGTGATGTTCTTTCAAAGTCGAAATCTATTTCACTTGCGGGTAAACAAGTATACTGTCATTCCTCTCTACCTTTACTTGGATGAAGCCCATGAGGACTGGATGAGTCGGCGTATTCTGAACGAAATCATTAGAGACCTGAAACCACTGTGAATTGATTCTCTTGCAAAGTTAAATGGTTTGGGTTCCTGACTCTATTCACGTAACTTTCCAGAATTGGCCCGAAGCTAATTAGAGAGAGCCACATCGGTGCGTCCGGGCTGAGCGCGAGCGCGATGAAAAAAGTTGGACAGTCTGTCGTTGAAGTTCACCGTGGAGGTAAATATCTATTTATTATCAGGCGGACCTCAAGTGAATTCCGATTCCCCAGAGACCTACCAGTTTGCTTACTTCTTGAAGGCTGCAGAATCTTATGACATGCTCACTAAGGTGTGCGTAGAGTCTCGTGGCGTCTGAAGGTACTTAGCAATGTGTCCAGGCTCGTGAATTCGTCACAGCAACCACGAATCTCGATCCCCCCACACCTACCGAACGTACCCCCACCCCAGATCTACCCAAAGCAAAACGCGGTAAGGCGGTGAAAAAGCGTGCACCAAAAGCCAAGTCGCGGCTTCGCGTACCGTCCGCGGCCAAGAAACGAAAAAGAACTGTTATGGAAGAGGACGAAGAGGACGCAACGGTGTCGGAAACGTGGTCTGATTTAGACAGGGAGATTGAGGCTACTGGAAGTGATGAGGAAAGCCACAATACCCGGGCCCCTTCGGGCGCCGCCCCGACGAGACGGTCTGCGCGGCAAAGGAATCCCTCTTCGGCCCCGAATGCAGGCAAAGATGTGGAAGTTGATTTAACCAGCGATTTCACACCTCAGAACTTGCCGCCTACGATCGTCAAGCCCGAGCCTGAGGATAACTTGGCGCTGGGGAACCTCATCCCTATTTCTGCGGAAGACGAAACTCCTGCCCCTGCTTCACCCAGCCCCAAGCCTCCTTCAGAACACTTGATCATAGAGGAAGAGGAGGAAAAGCCCAAACAGGAGCTTCAACTCACCTACGCTGGATATATGATCCCAAGTCGCTGCCTGTGTGTCATAGCAGAGCCATGGCCCGCTCTTCCGACAACTGCTCAACTCGTTTCTCAGACGACTAGACAGTTTCGTCGTAAATCCGCATCTCCCAAACTTGCATCCAAGTCACGACCATTATTTCGAGCCGATTCAGATGATGAGGAGAGAGAAGATCAGCTACCACATTATTCTCGAACGCCTGAGCCTGAATTTGACTCTGATGACGAAGAAGGCCGACTCAGAATGTTTAGTCAAATGATCAACAAAGCTGGAGAAAGGCGTTCCGGTGTAGCCGCTCGTGGCGGGATGGAGGAGTTCGAGGACGATGCTTTATATGGGGATGCAGATGAAGAAGGTAGAGGTATGTAAATGCGAAGATAGATTTACTGGGTGTATTTTTTGCGCATCACCCGTGCCACATTTGGGCCGCTTCATTTTGTACTGCATTGATTAACGCATATACCTACTGTCCAAATCTACGTCGTTGGTGCCTCCTAGGTGCTCGCCTTGGTTCAAACTGAGTATGTATATGCGTATTGACTCAGTCCGAGTCATCATCACTGGGCGCAAACCGCCTTTGCAAGCTACTCAGACGCCTCTCCTTTTTACTCTCCTTGCCTGGTAGCTGACCTCTCCCTCCTTTCCTAAATGCGTGCCAATTCGCCTCTATCCGCCTGACAGCGCCCCATGTATCATTGTGCTGTCCCTCGATAGTATCGTTCTCTGAATAGCACCACTCCGTTTCAATCTGCCACCCTCGCTCCCGTGCGATCAGACACAATATGTCCCATGTGCGCTGGGTTGTGTGCGATATAAGCGGGAAGTCAGACTCGACTAGTAATCGAGTTGGTTCGCAGGCTTGGATAAGTTGTATATGCATGGTTGAATTGGGACGAACGTTGATTGCCGTTGAGAGTGACAGGTATACGTTTCGATGCGATTTCTTTCAATATCCGAGTGAGTAAGGCATCCTAAATCCTCGCAGATCGAACTCACCTCGATGTTCTTCCATACGTCGCTACTGAGCGTACAGCTGTGAAGATCTACATTGATCTTTTCCCAAGCTACACCATGCTGGCTCCTCATTTTCTTTAGCAAATCAACCGTCGCCCCGCTCGCTTTGACGCTATGCAAACTAACATTCCTCCGCAGTTCAACCGCAACGCCAATCTGAGCTTCGAGAATTGCGAGCTGATGTTCCAGCGGAACCGTGAAAGGCGATAACTTCATGCCGTCCTCTTCTACTTGGGGATACCGTACCCTAAACGCACGATCTATCCCGACTTCGCCTAGCATGGCTGTTGCCGAAGATTGAAGATTTTCCCGTAATTCTTCGATTATGGACGATAGCGCACGAGGGGCAGGAAGAGATGGAAGAATTCGATGAAAGGCGTCTTCTTGAGTTTGTTTCGGAGCGAAGAGTGCACGGTAGTGATCTTCGGTTGGCGGCGGCGTGTCGGACAAGGAAATTTGATGCGACCACCATGGATGATATCCTATAAATTTAGATTAGTCTAGTTTCTTGCGCGTTAATCTCGGGCGTACCGAAACACATAATCACTTTGTCACCCATCCTCTTGCCCAGGTCCTTGACCTTTTCTTGATCATGCGTATGCGTAGACATGGCACAAATTTGCCCAAGCTGTACTCCATTTATGTCATAATCGGCGATAGGTGAGCTATCCGTAGGGTGACAGTGGGCATCAACAAGGTGAATCAAGACCGAAGCCGAGGGCAGCGGGTTGCTAGCAGGTGTTTGAGTCACTTCGCCCCCCGAGCTAAAGCACATATCAAGGTCTAATATAAGAGCAGGTTGGATGAAGAACGTAGCCAAGTGTTTAGCCGAGATGACGGTGGAAGTCGAAATTGAGCTCGTGATTTCACAAACACAAACGCCATCCACAATCCAAAACATACAATTCCATTTGGCTAAAAAGAGGAAAAACTACTTGGGATGCGGTATAATACTATAAGTGCCAATCGATACAAGTGACAAACACAACCACAAACAACAACGCAGTCGAACCGTCCGCGATGTAAGGTAAATTGAATGCAGGTGTCCGTGACTAAGAGGATAAAAACGTCCACAAGCGTCCTGGGGGTTGTACATATCCTTCTTGGTCGAATGACAGATATACTATATGCAGCAGAAATTCGGAGAGATGGTGGAGAGCGCAGCCTCCGAGAGTGATTAGAGCGAAAAGGAAGAAGAGAGATGACAATGTTTCATGTTGCAGATTGCCGCAAACTGTTTCTTTACCATAGTCAGTTAATCCACAGAGAGCAGGTAGTATTTAAAAGTTGTTTCCGCCCATTGCAGCATTCGCCCCCGGATACGGGCTTGGTGGCCCGGGCGAACGCGTACTCTGCAGACCTTGCTGAGCTTGCATCTGCTGTTGATACTGGGTTTGCATCTGCAGCATCTGCATTTGGAGCTGCTGCTGCTGAAGTGCGAGCTGTTGCTGTCCAGGTGGAAGGGTTGATGGGTTGGGCATTGCGTACGGGTGCTGAACAGGTTGGGGTGATGGGGCAGTACTCATTTTTTGCATGGACTGCAACTGGGGAACGGGGATAAAGGTCAGTTTAGGGAAAGGCAAAGATAAGGATATGAAAAACGCATGCGGGCTCACCTCGTAGAACGCAAAGTCCTGAAGCAGGGATGTCCGAGCCGGGTGGGTGAAGAAAATCCGGAGCATTTCATGCCCGGCTTCAGGCAAGAGTTCTTGCGTATCGCGCGAATTGGTTACCGGCTTGCGTTCCTGCGTGTTACTGAAAATAGCCAAACCAAGACAGACGGGATAAGCGCGATCAGCACCCCCACATCTGATAAACAATATCCCGTAAAAGGCCTTACTTGAGGCGAATGTGACGAAGATTTGCGTTTGGAATATCTCGCACGAAGATCCATCGAACTTTGAACACCCCTTTCCACTTGTCCTGAGCCCAAACGGTGGACGACCGGGTATAGTCCACAGGGGTAAGCATTTCAGCCATGCCGCAGAAGTGGCCACTGGCAATGCATAGCCACCGGTTAGACCGAGCCCGATACAAATTCATCAAAATGGGAGAACCTACCTTGCGTTGACGCTAAAGAATAGGTAGATAGGACCTCGGCCGGCGCACTCTTTGAACGCCTTATCAAGACGTTTGTTACCGGGGTCTGTCGAACTCCAGATCTCATACTTGAGGGATTTGTGCACATCATCTTCAGTGTATGATTTGATAACGAAATAGCGAGCCTATAGAGTCGGAAAAAACCGAATGAATACCATCGTTCTCCAAGATTAAAAAGTGCCACTCACGAATTGGGGACGAATATCAAACGTGGCAGGATTGTAACCCTTGGCCATGATAAGTGCGGGCATATCGACGGGGCTAAGGTATCCGCTCGGACTCGTGCCACCGTTTCCAGTACCCGCCGCTCCAGCTCCAGATGCACCGCCCTGGGTCGGACTTCCGACAGCGGTATTGACTTGCAGGCGGGTCTGACCAAGTGCGGGACTCATACCTCCCATCCCACCGGGGTTCATCATACCCATATTCATTCCCATGCGTGCAAATGAAGCAGCGTCAAGACCGCCCCCCACATTCATGCCTCCAAAATTTATTCCGGGCTGCATCATCCCAGCGTACGCCGGAGGGAGTGACGGCACAGGCGGAGCGCCAGACGCGTCGAACCCTCCGTTTCCTCCAGGACGGCCGACGATCCGATCTTTCTGATCCCAAACCACTCCGCTGGCCGTAAACGGCTTATCGTCTTGACGCTGGCCATTGTTCGGAGTACCATTCTCACGGTACCCAGCGCCTTGCTCGCCAAGCCGGCCGTTCCAGCGACGAAGTTGCGGAATGCCATGGCCGATTGGGGGAACGTAAGCCGCAGCACTCTGAGGTTGTTTGGGCGGAACAGCGGGAGGGGATAAATCGGTGATGAGTTGCAGCTTTCCCATTCCACGTCCACTACCATTGAATCCAGCTTGAGCGGCGATCTGCTGCTGCTGGTTTGGTTGGGCGCCACCAGGCTGAGGTGAGTTAGCCCGGAAACGGGGCGGGTGGTTTGGTCCGGGCGACAGGCGATGTGGAGTCGGTGGGCCAGAAACGTCGAGATTCTGTGAAGGCGGTGCCAGCTCCATGTTGCCGAGCGAGCGCTGAATTTCGTCGATCGAGGCATCTTGACGCCATTCTTGATTTGCAGCAGATGGGACAGGAGGGGTAGCTGGTCCCCAAGGGACACGACCGATTGGACTCATGGGTGAGTGGCCATGATCGTTGTCTGCATAGGCCGGCGAAGGAGGAGAGGGAGACTGGGCGGCACGTTCGGCAGCGCGTTGTGCGGCGAGGCGGCGGCGACCGGCAGCGCCGGCAGCAGCGGTTGCGGTGAGGCTTGTGTGCCGACGGACGTTGGATGCAGGCGGAGGGGAAACCGAAGGGCGAGGGCCATACGGGTTAGGCGACAAGGCGCCGTTATTGGATGACTGCGATTGTGATCGACTATGGCTAGGCTGGAAGTACGGATTGTTGCCCGAGAGCGGACTGAGCGAGGCTTCACCATCAGGGCCATGCTGTAAGGGATATTCGAGAATCGTTGTTAGTATCGAATACGCAAATAGCATAGCAGCAGCAAACGCGGAGAGTTGATCGGGCGCTGGGAGTATATAGGGCACTGGGATGCAGTGCATACTAACCTCGTCTTCTCTCAAACCACGCATTTCCGACTCCCATTCTTCTTCACCCTCGCCGGCATGGTCTGCGGCGATGACTGAGAGGCTGTTGATGTTTCGGCCACTCGGCGAGAGTGTACCTGACTGCGTGCCCGTTCGGCTCGACTTGAAAGCTACAATGACAAGAATGCGCAGCATCAGTATGCGAGCGGAAGGATATAAGCGGGCGATGCAGCGCAAGGTCGTGACTGACCTCGGTGGCGATTCGTGGGGAGCGATGCATGCCGGTGGAGCAGGGCACCCTTGGCGTCTCCGACCGCGCCAGGAGCGGTGTTCCAGGGCTCGTCAGCGCGATCGTCTTCGGCAAAGAACTCCTGGTCCTCTTCGGAGATGGGCGCACGATGGGCGGGACGAACTGTGCGAGACGATGAGGAGATCGTGTGGACCCGGCGGACAGAGGCGGCGCCGAGCGGCGAGACTGTGTCGTTTGGCGATGTAGGAGTATCCTCCATTTTTATCGAGCGTTTTTCTTGGGGCAAGTGGTTGTTGAATAGAAAAGGAAACCCAAGAACCTAGTTGGCTTGAGCCGATTGGGGCCGAGAGCGACCGAGGCCGGAGACGCAGGTTGCGAGGGGAGACCAATTGAATTGGGCTGGCAAAGACTTTTATCAGCTATTTTCGAGGCGTGGATTCGGCCGTGCACTGGGTCGATGCAATGCGATGCGCTGCTGGGCCCTCGTTGCGGTCCGTGTCCAGAGATGAGAATTAAGCGTCGGGCGGATTGAATCTCGCCCCGGACAGCCACCATGACATGATCAGCAGCACGTGACATATCTATTGGCATCATACTCTAGTCGGCCTCTCCACACAACCCTAACCCGCATTAGTCCAGGATCCAGAATGGCGACTATCACCGGATATGAGACATTTGGTAGCTGTCGAGCAGAGTCTGCTGAGCGCTGCTAATTCATCGGCCGCAGACGTGCGATTCCCGACGAACCTGACTGGGGATGGAACCGACGCCATGTACGCCCTCCTTTTGTGTCCCAAGCCTGAGCCTCATTGGCCGCTTGCAGGAACCTCGAGGTCGACTACTCCGCAGCCTATCTCAAGCTCCATACGGATGGCCCGCTCGTAGGCTATGGGATGACTTTCACGATCGGTAGGCTTCTGTCTGATGCTTGTCTTTGGCTGTGACTTACCCTTGGCCACCCAGGCCGAGGGAACGATATTGTCGGTATTTCATCTCCGTCTTCGACCCCAAATTGCGCACATCACATTCGTAGGTGTGCCACGCCATCCAAGAAGTCGCCAAACGTGTCGTCGGCAAGGACCTCGAAAGCCTATTCGCAGACATGGGCCGCACCTGGAACCTTCTCACATCAGATCCTCAACTACGATGGTGAGTGCAGCTCCAACAAGTGGCCACTAATACGTATGCCCATCGGCTTGGCCTCCAGGATTGGTCCGTAAGTCACCCGGTCTCGATCTCCACGAACAGAAACTCACACAGACGCTCGTTGCAGAGAGAAAGGAGTAATTCACCTCGCCACTGCTGCCGTTGACAACGCTATCTGGGATTTGTATGCCAAGTCGCGAAAGAAACCACTCTGGAAGCTGGTTGTCGATATGTCGCCCGTAAGCTGCTGGGCGTCAATTCCCGTTCTAGCTATCTATTCATACGAGTCTAAAGGAGGAGCTTGTCAAATCCACGACGTTCAAGTCAGTTGTTGCACTGCCCATAAGATAGAATCACAGCGTTCACACACTCCGCTGCCCAGATACATCTCGGACGTGCTTACGCCCCAAGAGGCGCTGGAGATGCTACAAGCGAAAGCATCAGGCAAATCGGCGCGCGAGCAGACAGTGCGCGGGTCGGGGTAAGCCCTCACCTCCAGCATCACATCCGGGTGGCCAAACTCTGAATTCAGGTACCCCGCATACGTCACCTCTGCCGGTTGGCTGCGCTACGACGACGAAAAAGTCGCCCGGTTGATTCGAGAGGTACGCTCTTCGGGCGAGCTGCGGGCGCGATTGCGCACTTCAATGACTGGGTAATCATTGCTTTCTGATCGGAGTGTAGGCTATCAAAGCGGGGTTCACCCATTTCAAGGTGCGGCGGCCAACCGCTCGGCCATCAACAACAACTTACCGCTCGCTTTTTCCGGCTTCAGATGAAAGTAGGCTCCTCGTTGGCCGACGACGTTAGGCGAGCGAAGCTCATTCGCGCGATTATTGACGACCCTGCGTCATTTCCTCCCGGCTACACCCATCCAGACCCTGCGAGCCTAGTAGGCAAGAATGCTGGACCGACCGGATGTGTCTTGATGATGGACGCGAATCAGGTCGGTCAAGCCGAAAAACTGCCCCTGCGCTCTTGCCTCAACTGACCATAACACCGGCTGATCTCTGGCTTTTCATTTCGCTTTCACCGCTTTCCGGCGCGCTCCTGTGCTTCACGGGCGCTGCTCCCGCGTTTCTCGGCTCTGCTCTTGTGCTTCCGGATCTTAGGTTTGGGATGTTCCCGAAGCCATCGAATACGTTTCTCATCTCGCAGAGGCGAAGCCATGGTAAGCACCTCTGTTTTACCCTCTCGCCGGATCCCCGATTTCGAGTCGTCTTGGTCTATATCCAGCCTCGATATTCCGATGATCATACGCGCGCCTGGGCCTGGTCCCTATTCTGACCGACCTCTACAGGTTCATCGAAGAGCCTACCGCGCCCGACGACTTTCTCGGTCACGCCGCTATCCGAGCCGGGCTCGAACCGTACGGGATCGGGGTCGCGACGGGCGAACACGCGCACAATCGGGTGGCGTTTAAGCAACTGCTCCAAGCCAACGCGGTCGACGTTGTGCAGCCCGACGCGTGTCGGCTGGGCGGGGTGAGCGAGGTGCTGGCTGTGCTTCTGCTCGCTGCGAAATTCGGCGTGCTCGCGTGCTTTCACGCTGGCGGAGTGGGGCTGTGTGAACATACAATCCACCTGAGGTAGGTTCCAGTCGTCCGTAGACAGGCGTTTGTTTCGAGGGTGGTGTCCAAAACTGGCATACGGCAAGAGAGAGAGTGGGGTAATGTCGGGTACGTTGTAGTGGAGGGCAGCCGGCAGCCGGTCGGCTCAGAAAGCGGCCACGCTGTCCACGATGCGGGCATTCCTCGCACAGCCCTTGACAACGTAAAGCATTCACACTCTGATCGTAATTATTTTGGGCCTATCGGCATGATGGAATACGCATGTCGCTAATGAAAAGAACCCGCTCATTCCTCTCCATGTCTGTAGCTTGATCGACTATATCGCTATCACTGGCTCGATGGAGCGAAACGTCCTGGAGTATGCCGAGCACTTGCACGAACATTTTAAGAATCCATGCTCGCTCAATGGCCGGGGGCGATACCATGTTCCATCAAATGAGGATGAAGGGTACAGGTGCGGCATTTCTTTTCCTCCACAAACGGCCCCGTTCCCACCCTGTTCCCAACATTCAACACCCGACCGACTGATGGATGATGGGACCGCTATACAAATCACCTATCTAAAAAAAATTCCCACATCGTCATCTCTCTCTAGTCAATGTCGCTCTGCCAATTTAGAGACTGACTCTCTGCCCTGATCTTCGATCGCTCTAGCACCGAGATGTACGACAGCAGCATTGCGGAGTTTGGATTTCCACATGGGTCGTACTGGCGCTCGGCGGTGATGAACGAATAGAGGGTGAAAAAAGCCTTGACCCACCGGAAAAAAAAGTGTGTGCGTTCGAATATGGAAGGTGTGGGGGTGGAACGTTCGGTTAGGTTGATACCCCTGGACGAGATCATCCATCAACCAATGGATCAAATGTCAGATTGGTTGTTGAATAAAAATGAAGAAAGAATAACCCCGAGAATTCGTCGCTTACGTTTAGACTCCTCTGTGGCGGGTCTCGGCCTTGGCATGCGCATGTGTGTGTAGATCAATCATGAAGGGACAAGATTATTCATTAGAGCAAGTTCAGTCAAGTACTCATTAGACTCGGACAAATACACTCCTAGGGTGAAAGAAAACGACCGACTGGGTTGGGCCATACATAGTCGAATGTGGCAAAGCGTCCTGATCGGGCAAACGGACAGAATGGGGATACAAACGTCTCGGGGATGTTCAAAGAGGTGGGGAGGAAGGGGGAGGGGGGGAATGACGCGCAAGGGTAGAAAGGGCTGGGCGTATGCGGGGAAACCGCCTTGCGGTTGAGCAGGGCCCAAGCATAGTCACCTGCCTGGCATCAGGCCATATGCGAGCAACCAGCGTTAAATGGAGGGGGCTCACCAAAAACGAAACAAGGTATGCTCTTCCAGTGGCAAAAGGAGAGCAATAGCAAGAATCAGACGCGCTCGAGCATGGCGGCAAGCTCATCCGCATCGACCAGTCCCTGCCCGGTCTGCACCTTGCCCTCGGTTCGCGTGTACTCTCTGCCTTCTGCCTCTCGGTCCGCGGCGGCCGACGCTGGAGCGAAGATCTCGCCCTCTTCGTCTTCTTCCTCGACGGCGTCGGCGCGTTGCGGTGGTCGTTGCTGTCGTGCCTGTGCCTGCCCACCCCCGGCGATCCAAAGGCGCCACCAACGACCCAAGAACCGTTTGATCTCGTCCCGCAAGCCGAGATACTCGACGTTGCGCACGCATCCTTCCCACGTGACGGCTCCGGTGCGCAGGGCCTGCTCGATGGTGCGGATGTCGCCAAAGTAGAGATAGTGCACGAGCAGTGCAAACGACGCGTGGTCCGGCACGGGCAAGAGCACGGTCGGGTTGTGGGCCGGCCCGGTCATGCGCGGGTGTCGGAGGGAAGAAAAGGTAAAGAGCGGGCGGGAGCCGGACTGGGCGGGGTCGAGGTGGGTGATGGCCGAGTGGGAAAAGAGGTTGCGGAAGAGGGCGGACTGGGCGGTGAGGTAGTCTTGGTGCAGCTGGACATGACGGTTGGGTGAGTGGTTCATTTCGCACCGATCGCGACTGGACGTACCCTCACGCGGATCGGCTGTCGCGAGCCGGCGGTGGGTGCGCTGCTCCTGCGCGTGTCCCGGATGCTGGGTGGGCCGTTGGCGGATGTGCCGGCGACGGACGTGTGGCCGTTGGCGACGCGAGAGAACATTCTGAGCGACTCGGTCGGGACGACTGTCAACGATCAGACCATGTGCGTGTGTGTCTCGGCGGGGCACTCACTAATCGTGCAGTTGGTCGTCTCTGGGCGG
Source organism: Ceratorhiza oryzae-sativae (assembly GCA_030998015.1). NCBI lineage: Eukaryota > Fungi > Basidiomycota > Agaricomycetes > Cantharellales > Ceratobasidiaceae > Ceratorhiza > Ceratorhiza oryzae-sativae. Next base: position 574,400 of record JARWMV010000245.1, read on the forward strand.
TGCCAGTAGTAGGGGGCCATTGCGCGCAGGCGGTCGATGATGTAGTCGAGGGGGATGTGGGAGAGGGCATCGGGGAGGCCGGTCTGGGGCGAGATGGGGCCGACGGGTGCGGGCGTCGGCGTCGGCGCAGGACCTGGGTCGCGCGCGGGGAGGGGGTCGGCCATCATGGCAGGCAACAAGGGAAGACGAGACAGCCAACTCCGCCGCTAAGTACGCCAGTCTGCCTGGTCTTAGCTATTGTTCTGTCTGGCCACATCCGATGAGCGCCTGATGCAACCGTCGGCGATAACATCGGCCCTTCCGCCCCAAATACCGCCCGCCTTTGTCAAGAGAACAATAGCCACCATCAAGACACGACCCTCTGCCCATCAATCCATATATCTCATTTCACATTCGGTCTATTAAATGCACGTATATGCGCCATCCACACGCAGCTCCACCCCGGTCGTAAACGCAGACGCATCGCTCGCAAGATACACCACCGCGCCCTTCAAGTCCTCTGGCTCACCCATCCGGCCTGGACACATGTCAGCGGCGGTTGCCGGGGCGGGCTGGCCACTTACCCATTGGTGTCAGATTGACCCACGTGTTCTGTCGATCGCTGTCAGATCGCTCGCTTCTCGCCTCGGCCGCAACTCACCTTGAGCTCTTCGTTCTTGTCCAGGATTGTGCGGGTCAGCGAGGTGAGCATGTACCCCGGGCTGCTCTCCGTCAGACTCGCCGCGGCCACTCGCACCCAACTCACCTGAGCGCATTCACCCGGATCCCGCTCTTGGCCCACTCCACCGCCAGGCTCGCCGCCATATGCTTCACCGCTACACGCATGACCGCCCAAAATCTCAGCGCCAGCCAGGGACCCTCTCCCCCCGAAATAGACACGCACCCGCTTTGGACGAATTGTACGGTGTTTGCGGCTGTGGAGATCGGTGCCTCGGTCAATCCTCCACACAGACGTCATCGGAGCGCGGCTCACTCACCTGCGGCACGTTTACGATCTGGGATGCCAAGTGTTAGGACCGTGCGCGACGAAACCACTCGACGTAAACTTACGTTGGCGCTCATGCTACTGACGAGAACAATGCTCCCCTTGGTGCCCTTGTCGATCATGTGGCGCGCTGCCTCGCGTGCGCAGAAAAACACCCCATGGACGTTGATGTCGTACAGCAGTCGCATCCGTGAGGTCGGATAACTAGCTCCAATTCAGCCAAGCCCCCCACTAGCCACTTCGATGCGACCTACTCGAACGCGGAATAGTTTTCGACGATTCCTAGTGTCATCCGTGTGAAGCCGACACTTGCTCAGGGCCAATATAAAATGCACACACCAGCACTAGCAACCAACACGTCGACCTTGCCAAAACGCTCCACGATCTCTTTGAAGCCCGCCTGGACCGACTCTTCTTTTGCAACGTCGCAACCCATCCCGATCGCGGTCACCGTCCCGGGTTCGATGTCTCCATGCTTCACTGAGGGGTATGGGAACGAATTTAATCACACGAGTGGGACTTGCTGGATGAGGCAGGTGGAGCCGGATAAAACTTACCAAACCAGTCAACGAGGTCGTCTGCAGCTTTCTGCGCCTCTTCCTGCTTCAAGTCCATCAAAACGATGCTCGTGCATCCGCTGAAATAGTCCATGAGTAATCACATAGCTGCCAAAAAGACACCAGCTCACGATTCCACAAATGTCCGCGCGAATAGATTACCCAGCCCGCGCGCCGCACCCGTCACAACGCACACCTGAATCCAGACTTAATCAGATCTCCGGATTCGAAATGAATACGCACCCCCCCCCAAACTCACCTTGCCTTCCATACTGAAACTGGCAAGTGTACGCGCTTGATGCCGTCCATGACCAGCACCAATCGTTGCGTGCCCTACATCCTTGGATTTCGACTTCTGTGTACATCCATTCACATAATTAGCCACCCCCTAATCTTAAATCCCTTGATCCAACCCTGTCGGGCTGGTTTGTCCACTCGCCTCGTCCCACGAATGCGAGATGCTCTCGTCAGTCGCGGCGATCCCGGGAGGCTCAACGCCCTCCTTGTCTTGGTAGTGCTGCCCATAGGCTCGCATCTTGTCCTGCTCTTTTTGTTCGTCGATTTTGCGCTGCTCGTCCACTCGCTTTTCCCCATCCCGCGCGATCCGCGTATGGCCAAACGCCCTCAATTGGACGCTCGCCAGTTGCTGGCGTGTCGCACGTGTACGAGGTAAAGCGCGAGCAGCCGTTTGGAGTCGCAGTGCTGCATACATCGTAACAGTGGTGATGGACAAGATGGAGACGGATGTCGTCTCTGACGGCAACGACCCCGGGCCTATATACTCGATGGAGCTGTGGTGCTACCCCGCGCCGCGCTGCTGCTAGCTAGCACCACAGACGATGTCATCTATGATAGACCCGCCGCGCTCGACAGGAATAACACCGGCAGGCTTCGATAGGGTCAACTTTCCACTTCGGCCCGATATACCGAACAGTGTTTTTCTGACACCCAAGTTTGTCTTTATCCGGACTTGCTGACGCCGTTCGTGTCATGGTCATTCTGGCCGATAGACGCACCGACCTGATTGGTTCAAACGCCCTTTTGGAAATACGAGAGACTTTTTCGTACGCGCCAACGGCTTGTATCACTCTTGTCATAATGGACAGCTATATTTCGTTATGAACCGACAATAACGTTGCCATCTATTTCCTTGGCTGCGACTCAGACAAGCAACCCCGTTGATGCGCTCCATGATTCACGTTCTAGGGTGTCGTCGTCGGGCCAGAGTTCTCAACGTAAATCCCACTGGAAACCCGGTTTTTTATCAATACTAGAATGACCGGGGCAACAACGGCCGACTTGCCTGTAGTAAATGTTCTCCTCGGTGATGGTATTGGTGTTCCCGTTGGGCAGACGCAAAATACCTAGAATTAAAAAAAAAAAAAACGTCGATCAAACTCAATCCACCCAGAGTTGTATCGCCAACGAATGACTTGCCGACATGCCAATCCGTCCCGCCGTTTCCGTTCAAAGAGCCAGAGTACACCTTGGTCAGCTGGGAGCTACCGGTCGAGACCCAGAGACCGCCGGGCGAGCCGGTCTCGAGGATAAAGTTGTACTAGGCCAAACGATAACGATCAACCTACGAGCTCGATACCATCCTTCACGATCACGCTTACCCATGTGCCCTTGGTCGGTGTAACGGACCAGATGGTCTTGCCGCCCGTGATGACGCGCAGGACGTCTGCGACACCGTTTTGGCCAGAGAGTTGGCCGTATTTGATATCAGCATAGTGGCCTAGTGCGCATATAGCAGATTGCGTTGAGATTGCCATCTTGACGATTCGGACCCGACTTACCTTCCCAGAACACGATCTGATGCTCATAGTTGGGATCTGGTGCGTTCACGGTCGGAATTTGAAGTGAGACGTGGTAGTATCTATGCGCGTGTGAGCTGTTGCGTAACAACAACTCGTCCGACCTAACTCACAGATGACCGCTGAGGCTGGACGTGGTCTGAGGAATAAGTTCGCTCCTATGGGCAACATGAGTATGGCTCATGGCTCGACTTGGAAAAGCCCGAACCTCAGCATGGTTCCACCGTTCCAGACAGAGTTGCCAGTGATCTTGACCTTGACACCTTGTTTAGCCGTGGTGGCTTTTACGAATTGGTACTTTAGTGCTGGAAATTGCTGACTGAATAGCATGGCTTACTAGGGGTTTTGTACTGCGATCCAAGGGTGTACCAAGAAGAAGCTTTTTCGCCCTGGTAGATTTAGTTAGTCTTAGGACATCTTTATAGATGAACCGCGTACATGTTGGTTTCCGTAAATGTACGTCTGGTACTGTCCCACTTGGTTGCTCCAGGACCATTTGTCAAAATCTGTAGCCGAACTGTAACACAATTGGTTGGCGAGGCAATGAAAGATGGCCCATTGAAACCTGCCTATAGTTATTGAACCTTCCGTCCCAGACGATCGCGCCGAGTGCGCTGGGCGCGAGCAATGCGACGGTAGAAGCGAGCGAAAGTAGCATCTTGGCAGATATCAATTCCTCAAATAAATCGAACCTACCTTATATACACCACTCGCGGCAATGTGTCGGTTCTCCTGCTTGCGTATACGAATAGCCAGATGTCGCAAGCTGCTCCGCATGATACTACTTCTAGCGAGTAAATGCCCCGACAGAACACCGAGCGGCGGGAGAATCAAATGTACCTGCCAGCTCCAACCGTCATGGACTCGTGACTTAGATTCGAGGCGGCATTTCCGAACAATAGAACAGAGATCGATTGGGACAAAGAGGTCGTCACGCAACAAGTAGCTGCGGGTATAGGTCACAGGAAAAAGGCAACAGGGAATACGGAAGAAACTATGTAAAGGAAAGAGGCTAGCTGCGCCAGGACATAGGGCAATATACGTGAGAGGACAGACGATACAAAAAATAAAGCAAAGAGTGAGTGCATATGGAGCTGGGCCGGAAGAATAGACATCTGGATATACCACTGCGCATTCTCGGCGTCGTTCCGATCTACCAATTACCCAATAAGACCTTAGATACAAGCAAACTTGGACTTGCGCTTCTGCAACTCCTCCATCCGGCTTTCCAGTTGTTGCCGAGCTCGGTCCTTTTGCCTACGCTCGTCGTCTAGTCTCTGTTCTAGCGAATGTTTCTCCTCAACGACGGTGCGTCGGACTTGGGCAATCTCTTGCTGTGCCTCCTCTAGCTGAGCACGTAGGCCTTGGACTTGAGTAACCAACGAGTCACGCTCTTTGACCAGCTCCATGCTTTGATTTCGCGACTTGCGCACTACGAGGTATATTAGATATTTGTCACATATACAAATGGATAAACTTACGATTACGCTCGGAATCGCTCAGCGAAGTCTCCAGCGTGGCGACCAGATCCATATGCGCTTGGAGGTCACCCTCGCAGTGAGTCAACTGCTTGTTCAAGGTCTTGATCATTGCCTGGGCTTCGTTGAGCTGCTGGCTTTGCTTCTCGAGCTGCGCGGCCGCAGTTGGGTCCAGGCTGGTCGCAACGCTGGACTCGAGTGTCGAATCAGCATGAGATGAAGCCGAGGTTCCAGCGCGACTGTTGGTATCTTGAACCGAAGGCACGGGTGGTATAGTCGACGGGAGAGGTGGCGGGGGTATAGATGGCGGCGGGGTGAGAGGAGGAAGCTTCGCAGGTGGCAGACCGTTGTGCCGCCCATACGACAAACCGCGGCCTTCAGGACGGGGACCGTAGTTCTGTGTCGTTTCGGGCTCGGGTGGCCCCGCCTTTGCGGCTGCTAGTTGAGCTTGCAGCTCCTTCACAAGGGACTCTTGGCGAGCCTTTTCGGCCTCAAAAGCTTCGCGTTCCTCCGCAGCCTTTCGCAACTCGGCTTGCAATCCCGCTACGGCACCACGTTGTTGCTCGAGCTCGTTGGCTGTCGCCTGATGTTTTGACGATGCCTCAGCCAAGCTAGCATTTTCGGAACGAGTCTTCTCCAGCGTCGCACGCAACGCCTCGATCTCAGCAGTCAGGGCTGCTCTGCTTTCGGTAACCTCACCCAACTCGCGTCCAAGCTCGGCCAACGCAACTGCCTGGGCTTCCTTTCCAGACTCCAAATCAGCAGACAAGGTTGATTGGGCCAGTGTAGATTCCTCCAACCGAGCTTTGTGGGCGGCGAGGTCCTTCAGAACAAGTTCGTGCGCAGCCTGAAGCTCAGCTTTCTCTCGAGCGTGCAACTCCTGGATCTCGGCGAGCTGTTGTGCATTCTCCTCCTTCAACTGTTGGGCCAGTTCGTCTCGCTCCGCAAACGCCGCCTCCAACGCATCCTTGTGCTCCACTTGATTGGACACCAGCGTCAGTTGAGTGGCAGCAAGCTCGGCCTGGTGAGACGCCTTGAGCTGGGAGAATGAGTGTTGATATGAGAGCTCCTTTTCATTCATCGCGCCTGCATGTTCTTGGGCCTTGCGTTTGAGGGCCTCGTCGTGCGATGCTCGAAGTTGCTCCAGGGCGGCCGCGTGCGCTGCCGCAGCATCCTGAAGAGAGCTCGAGATCTGGTCCATCTCCGCCGCGTGCGCCTTGCGTAGCTCCTCCATTGCAGCTTCTTGCTTGACCGCGGCCTGTTTCAGAGCGGTCTCATGATCCTCGTCGCGCCGACGAAGCAGACGCGCATGTTCGGCCTTGAAGTTCTCCATGTCCTCCTTGAGCGCTGCCTCTTTACGCGCGATCGCTGCCGAATGTTCCTCTCGGAGCTGCTGAATCGCCAGGGCCTGGCTTGACTGAGAGTCCGACAGGGTTCCTTCGCGAGCGATTTCCGCCTGTTTTATGGCAGCTGCGTGTTCGTCCTTGAGCCTCTGCAACGCCACGGATCCCTCGTTTTCCATACGGGCAAGTGTTTCAGCGTGGTCTACCTTGAGCTTGGCCAGGCCCGCGTCATACTCCTCTTGGGCGCGAGTCGCGGCGGCCGAGGCCTCTTGGGACTGTTTGGTGAGGACAGCAACGTGTGCGGCCTTAAGTTCCTCGAGTTTGGTTTGATGCTCGCTCTTCAGCGCACTGATCGCAGCCTCGTGCTCTTGTCCTAGCTTGCGAATATCGTCGTCATGCTCGGACTGCATCACACCCAAGCTCTCTGCGTATTCGTGTCGGGTTGTCGCGAGAAGAGCCGCCGCTTGGCCAGGCCGTTTCGTGTGCGCTCTGGAGCTCTGTGATCTGCGTCTGGTGTTGGTCGTGAGCATCGCTTCGTTGCGTTGAAGCTCGGCCGCGTGCTCCGCTTTGAGAACTCAATGTCTGCAACATGTTTTTCGTCGGCGATACGGAGCTGTTCGAGCAGGTCTTGTTCGCGAGCCTTAATCTGTTCGAGCTCTGCTACGACAGCAGCGTTGGCCTCGTTTGATTCGTCGAGTCGGGACTTGAGAGCATTCATTTCGGTGGACATATTCAAAGTCTGCGCAAATGCTTAGCCCCCGTTCTGCCGCAAAAGCCAACGCTACGAACCTGATCTCTGGACAGAGTATTTAACTCTTCGTGCTGCTTCCTCAGCTTATCAAGCTCATCATTGAGGCCATCCACAAGTTCGCGGTGCTGAGACTCTTTTTGGGCCATGACCTGTCCGGGGTTAGTCATGAATATCTCATCTAGCGAGACCACCAGCAAAATTTACGCACCTCATCAACTCGTCAACCGGTTCAGCGAAAGATCTAAACCCTCATGATTCCTCGCGGAACGAGCTCTAGACTCTTGCGCAGATCTGCAAAGTCCTTGATCGTGTCGGGAGAGAGTTGGCTCTCCCTGTTCCTGGGATTGTATACGATGCTATCTCTGTTCTTGCCGGCCCTCGGAAAGAGCTCGGAACGAGGCCTCGCGCTCAGACTCCTTGATCGTATTCTCCAGCGCGACAATCTCGGCTTCGCGCGTCTTCAGAATCTACACATCCATTCAATCAGCTTACCCCAACAGAATAGAAAGGCAATTAGTTTACCGCCTGGAGGCTCCTGATCTCCTTTTCCAAATCATCAGCGCTACGTTCACTAGGAAGCTGCAGCGAAAGCTGTGGCCGGTGACCAGCTGCCCTCCCGATGCTTCCATCACTATAGCTCTCGCTCCCGGGACCTGTACCATTCACGCCCCACAAACTCTTGGGCGATCGCGCCGAGGATAGCTCCTGCGAGAGTGAAAGTGATTGCAAGTGCGACCTCGCGTGGAGCGACTCCGACGAGGCCGCGTGTCGGAAAAAAAGGCGACGCGATCCTCCAGGGCTCTCAGCCGTGCGCGACCCGGCTCGTCTACGGAACGTTGGGGTGGCTGTAGGCGTGGGAGGTCCCCGGTTAATGCTATTGGTCTCGACTTCGACACCAGCAGGTTCCTTATCGTCCATGGATCCGCTTTGCTGAAGCTTCGCCTCGTTGATCTGAGCGTACAGATCTGAGATGTCACGTAGCGCGTCCTGATAGCGTGAGTTGACAGCGTTGAGCTCCTCAAGCGTCGCAGCATGTTGCTTCCGCAGCCCTTCAAGCTCGGACACGTCCCCACGGAAACCAAGCCCGTTGGTAGGCATTTCAGTCGCGGGCGTCATAAAGGGCGTGTCGATCCCGGTACCGCTCACCCCATTCACGCCCTCGGCTTCCAGACTCTTACGTGCTTTTTCGACACCACCGACGACCCCATTCAATCGCTCTCGCTCCGCGGCCAACCAAACGCGTTCGCGCTCGACCTCGGCCATGCGGGTCTCGAGATCTTCGACCTTGCGTTCCCGGGCTTCGAGGGTCTTGACCCATTCCTCGCGATCCTTGCGTTCGGCCTCGCGTTCGGCCCGAAGTGTTTCGACGAGCGAGTCCATCGTTTTGCAACGTTCGCGGGATTCGGCCAGTTCACGCTCAAGCTTCGACATATCCTTACGGAGCGACTCGATGTCTTCATCGTACCGAGCCAAACGAGCTTCCATCTCCGCAATATAGTGCGCCGAACTTGCCTCGGTCTCCTTGTATTTCGCAGCTCTTTTTGGAGCTCCGAGAGCGTGCTGTCCGAAGATGATGCGCTTTCCGTAAACGTTTTGATTTGCTGTTCCAGGTCTCGGACGTATGACTAACGCTAGGTCAGCGACCGTTCGGGCAAAGATTGGAAACGCGTACCTCGCGAGAACGTTCCTGGTCGGCCGCCTTGGACAGCCTAACCGGAGTTCTTCGATGTACATGTCAGCCTGGTTGGCTCGTTTCTGTACTTCTTCAAGCTCCTGTTCTTTGTCCGCTAATTCGTTCTCCGTATGGCGCTGCAGGAAATGAAATAAGGCTTTAAATACTCCCGATTTCATCGGATAGCTCACCACTGCAGTCCTCTGTAGCGCAATCTGCGTCTCGGCATGCGAAAGCTGCTTCTCGTACTCCTCAATCACAGGTGCAACGATATCCTCATAACGACCCGCTCCGCCAGTCGCCCCGCCGCGATCCTCCAGTGTGAGCTTGAGTCGAGCAAGCTCCTCTGACGCACTTGTCAACCGTTGCGCATGTCATCATACTCGGTCTGAAGAATCTGGAGCTCCTGCTCCTTGGCGGCGCGAGCTTCCTCGGCTTCGGTACTCGAGCCACCCGGACCAGCGACAGCACCACCGTCCTTCAGTGCCTTGACCTCGCGCCGAAGCTTGTTGACCTGACCCTGGAGCCATTCCAAGTCTTCCCAGCCTTCCTCCTTTTCCTTGATCTCTGCCCGATTCTTGATATTCCGTGCGCGGTTCGCGTACTTGAGCGTGTTGATCGTTTCGGCAGCATTATACTCCGCCGGACTGACACAAGCTATCATGAGAGTGTGCGCGTTACCGCCAAGCGAGTCTTGGAGCAACCGGGTGAGCTTAGAGTCACGATAGGCACATGAACGTGTCCGCCCAGCGTCTTGCTCTTGCTAGGATCGCCCAGAGCTGAGATAACATTTCCTAATGCGAGCAGACCACCGTTGATGGAAATGCCTTCCTTGACACGATCACCTTGGGCGGCTGTGCGTTTGAGCTACGTATGACCGCACCAAGTTAGAAAGCTTCGACCCGATTGACGAGCCACTTACACGTTCGCTTCCTGCCAGATCTACGAAATGGAACTTGGATACGACGGTTGACCATTCCCCGGGGTTGCCAGCAGGCTTTTCATCATCGTCAGGAGTACCGGGGCGATTGGCAGATCGCATGCCGAGTGCGCTTGCCGGGCGAATGCCACTTCCACGACCCATTGCCGCAGCAAAAGAAGGAGTAGCAGGGCGACCAAAGGTGGGAGATCCAACACGACCGGAGCCATTGGCACTGCCAGCAAACATCGAACCAGGGCGTGCAAGTCGTGAGGGTGAAGGGAGTGGCGATGTTCGGCCCGATACACCCGCAGAGGGGGCTTGGAGAGAAGATCGGGGCAAAGGAGCTGTGCCAGTATACTTTTTCTGTACGAGCGTGAGGGAAAAAATGGCATGAGAGCGAGATGACTGGGCGTTCATGTCCGTCTCGTTTGTACGGCGGAGTGATGTTCCTTGGCGGATAAGCCTATGTGCCGGTCAGCATGATTCAACTTGAAAAACGAGAGTACATACCCAAGTACGTCCGATGCGCTCTTGACGGGCACCTCGCGTAGGCCGCCCCAGATGATGTTACCCTCCTTGTCCTCGCGGATCTGGACTTCACGACGGGCGCCCGACGAGTCCTCAACACCCAACAAGTCAATCAAGTCTTCGTTGTAGAGTTCGATAAAGCTGCCCTTGAGGGTATACTGCCATCCTGCTCCGCGCTCCTCCTTGAGCTCGCGCGCCTTGGCAAATATCGTCGACACCGCGCGGGGGATGATCCCCATCCCGTTGTTGGGATCGTTCGGGTCAGCATCAAGGTCGACACCAGACATCGTATACGTCTTGCCAGAAGATGTTTGCCCATAGGCCAAAATCGTGCAGTTGAACCCCTGGATGAAACGCTCGACGAGGGGCGCCGCCGTCGTAGTGAACATCTGATGTTGGGTCGTTTGCTGCCCATGCGCCTGGTCAAACGTAAACACCTGTTTTTTCGGTGGCTGGGCCGTCGCAGCGACGCTCGCAGTTGGATTTCCCGACGCGGCGGCGGCGCTGACACCATCGACGGCGACAGAGGTGGGGGTGAGCGCGTGGACAACGGTGCGCTGAAAACGCGCAGGGATATGCGTCAAGTCGTGTTCGGTACTTGGTCGGATGCGGACCGCGACCTGCACAGAGACCGCGCCGCCGCTGGAGCTGGCACTGGGGGCCATCGTCGTACAACAAGAAATGGAGAAAAGAAACAAAACACAATTTCCCCCCGGCTCAACCGGCCACACATCACCACGCGCCGTTGCAAATTTGATTAGTCATATCACAGCGCTTCCCAATTCAGTACACTGTATGCATGCCACTTTAGGCGGTTGCTTTCCCGTTCGAGTGCATATCCACCACCTTGACTATCGCACGCGCATCGACGCATCGCCCATCGCCCTCTCTCAACGCCGCCGCATATTGCCTCACAATGTCTCTATCGAGTTCAGCCCACTTTTGCAACCGCTTCATCGACTTGGGGTCCAGATCAATCGCCGTTAACAACGGCATCGACACGTCTCGCTCTGGATTTTCGAAGGTCCCCGCGCCTTCCATCTGCCCAGGCGGAAACCGGAGCATGATGGAGCAATCCTTGAAGGTCGCGCTCATAAGGTAGCTCGTCAACCAGTACTGGAGGTTCTCTTCCTGAGGGTGGGCCGAGTCATATTGCCCCTCTGTCCCAACATAGGGCCCGTGCTTGATATATTCTTCGACAAACTTGACCCAGTCGGCTAGCGAGGGCTCGTCTTCGCCCTCTGCGATCGGTGGTACTAGTCCAAACGCCGGGACATGCTTGGCCTCCCTCCAGAGCTTCTCTACGCCTTCGATATCCAATGCGTCAAGCGAACGCATAAGAGTTGACAGTGTGCCCAGCAAAGTCGAACCATGCAACATGGGAGCAATTGCGTCGACAAATGCTTGCCTCGTTCCATCTTTGCCTTCTGCTGGTGTCAAAAACATCGACAATTGATCAAAGTGAGGGTCCTAGCCTATATTCAACACCAATACAACATGGCTGGCTTGATTCACTAGGCTTACCGACTTGGGCTTCAGAGTCTTGCCATGCACAAAGACCTTCAGGTTATTGATCGTGCCGTCGCTCTTGACCCACGTATCCCACAAAGCTCCAATCGCCTTTCGAATCCTGTCCTCCTGTCCCGAAAATAAGTCGAGCGGGCAGTAACCTGCGCTTTCCTTCCCAGATCGAGATCCGTGATAACCATGCATACAAAACCGACATCTCGAGAGCTTGTAAGGGGCAGTTTCGGGACTGAGGTGGGTCGGGTTGGGAAGGAACCCCCACTTGGGCTACGCAAAAACGCCCCTATCAATACCAGCCCTCGACACTAAGAAAAAAAGAACCTTGATTTCCACAGCCCAACCCTCCCATCCAACCAAGTCGTCGGCCAGAACAGCCTTTCGCCGCTCCAAATCAATCCCGTCTACCCTCCTCCGGGCGGCAGGCCTCGCTTTCTCCCCGATCCTCGCGAGTTCCTCGACCCATCTCCTACCCACGCGCGCACTCTCTAATCGCGGCAAAAAACACAACGGGACCAATCGGGAGGTCACCCGCGTCTGGAACGCAATGGTCGGATCGTCGGGTTGTTCATTTTCAGTCGGAAAATCAGGATTCAGATCCTCCCAATCACTGTCCGAGTCTTCGTCCAAACGGACATTCGAGCCAGACCGACCGAGGAGTAAAGAGCGAGTCGAATGCGCACTCCTGACACTCCTCAGACTCTCGTTCGACCCACGCCCTTTGATTTTTTGCTCTTGATCCTCTGCGATCTCCAGAGGCTTAGAGATGGCGCCTTTTTCATCACCACATCCGAATTGCCAACCCCGATCTCTTTGTGCTCTTCAGGCCCCGGGGCCGCGCGGACTGACTTGCGTAGCCTCAACACCGAATTCGAATACACCCGATGTGGTGGCCCGCGATACGAAAACACGATGGTGGCTCCACCCTCGGAGATGTACTTCCAGTGCCTAGGGTGAGTGGAGGAAAGGTTGGGCAAACGACCGCTATCTCCCCACGGTTCATAATGGCCTTGAACAGGTGACCATGGGGCAGAGTCAGGATCCATGGCTGATGTCGGCGGGGCAGAAGGTTGTCCTACGAAGATAGACGAAGCAACCGAGGGAGGGTCGGCGATGCCGGCGCTATCGCCAGTCAGATGACGCTCATCATGATCCATGTGTTGGCCGTTCATCCTAGCTCAAATCTCAGAAACCTCGAGGCGACAGACTCTTGCTCGATTTGTATAGACTTCTCGTTTTTGACCTGTGTAGTGGGTGGGTCCTAATCAAAGAGAACCTTGCATACGTACACGTACCCGTCCAATCGGCGGCCTAACTGGCTTTCTCCTTCAAGTCCTCGGAGCAGCGCAGAACGCGTGCAATCAATTCTCAACGAGGTCTAGTCGACCGCCACAAGGGTTACGGGGTTCGCTGTCCTGTTCTCGTCGTGGTCGAGGTGAGAGATTGGGGTGGTGCTCTGCTCTTTATCGCGAGCTCGCCAGCTAGACTAGACCAAACTGGCCGAGGGGGGAGGGGAGCGTGATACGGGCGCCTATCGCCCACGCCAAGTCCTGTGTCTATTTTTTACAGCAGCTCGTGGTGCACGAGCACAGCTTTCGACATGTTTACGCATTTTACTTCATTCGCTAACACTAGACAGTATTCATTTCATTGTTCTTTTTCTCACAACTGTCGTTCTGCCTTTTTGTTTCGATCAGTGATTTGTACCAGGGAAGTGGCCCTCGACGGGGCTCTTGATAAGATCGATACCGATGCCTTTCATGCCTTCGTGCTTTGCGCGGTGCATCACGCGCTCGATCGCATCCAAACCTGTTGAGACGTCGGCGGCCCGTTAATGTCAAATAGCCCCGAGCGAAACTCAGAGAAGAGAACCCTCACCCTTGTCGAGATCCTCGAGTGGAGGTCCAAACGAAATACGTACGAAATGATGGCACGGAGACGAAAACAAGTCCCGGCGGTGCGCCGGGTTGATTTCGAAAAAGATGCCTATGGGCGCATATATTAAACTCTATATGTTAAAACACTAGAACACGCAATTACTCACCTGGAACGACAATCGTCTTCTCCTTCAACAATTCTTCGAAGAACGTCTATCCAAATAAACTTCAAATCCAATCCGAACTCGCGAGATAATCACATGACTCACGAGTCCATCATTGAGTGGTGCAGGCAACGCACGCAAATCAAGCCATATGTAGAACGTCGCTTGCGGTGGAATCGCAACCGGAAGCCCGATCTTCTCGAGTCGGGCCAATACATGATCTCGCTTCATCCGGAAATGCTTTTGCAACGCCAGCTGCGAGACATTCCTTCAATTCCAAAACAACTCGCCATTAAACTCTCCACGACTGACCTTTTCCTTTTCCACGTGCGCTGGGTCAAGGAAGGGGATCGCCGCGAGTTGCAGGCTGGAAAGATAAGATGCAGATCAGAAATTCGATCGGGTCGGAGTGGCTGGATGGCCCGAATCCACTCACGGGTGATTCGCACCACCGTCGAGGAAGGATCCTGGAGAACGCCTCAGTCAGTCCACTTGTCCGCCGGCGCGATAGAGTTGAAAAAAATATATGCCCATACCAGACTGGGATAGGGCTGAAATGAGGTTCTTGGGGCCAACAACCCAGCAGACTCGCCACCCTGGCAGTCGCCAGTTTTTGGTAAGCCCATCAATGAGCACTACTGCGTCCTGGAAGAAGTGTATGATAAAGTGTCCGACACAGTCAAGAGGAAACGCCTAACGTCGTCTACATCTGTATACGAATATGACGTTTCAATGATGGGCTGGATAATATTAGCTAACCGGTACTTGCCGTTAACATAAGCAGCCCCCGAGATCGACTTGCCATCCTGTTCGCCGCCTTCGTTGTAAATGTACCATGAGTAAAACTACAATCACATTCAACGCCGATCAATCCCACGCCAAAACCTGAAACACACCTCGTCCAAAACGACTGTGCAATGGTGTTTGGACAAATTCACCAGCTCCTTGAGTTCGTCACCCGCAATGACCTGACCCGTCGGATTACGTGGATTCGAAGCAACAATGACCTGGAGACCTTGCGAGCTGATATCGTGCTGAGATACACCACCCGTCAGAGAGAGAGAGAAGAAAAACCACGGCTACGGAGAGCGACAGATAGACTTGTTTCAGACCTTGGCTTGGTTGATATCAATCTTGTACCGGGACTGTGATAGATGAGCGTCGGGCGTTGCCTTCAATGGATTTCATTGACGCTTACCTCCGGAGTAAGCCTTGAGAATGATTCCGCGTTAATCGTGGATCAAGCACGAAATGAAAAAAAAAGACGCTTACGCCGTGGGGATCGGGACTAGCCGCTTGAAAACGCTCAGGACCTCGCTGTAAGTCGTATACTCAGGCACTTGGTATCCACAATACCTATAATGAAGCATCAAAAAAATCCCGACAGAACTCTAACCAACGGGGAATCGATCCGTACACATCACCAACGACCGCAGCAACCCGCGAGAGACCGGCACGACCACCAGGCACAATACACCTATCCGAGAAACAGGACTCAGAACAAAGGGAGAAAATTCATACATCCTGTTCGGAACACACGCACACATTCTCGTGGGTGTATTGGCTCGCTTTGCCCTGCCGGTACGTCTGATTGTAGAGATTCGCCACTGCCTTGCGAAGTTCCTTGACACCTACACAATCGTAACATTTTTTTTTTCTCAGGCCATGTCGAAAAAAAATAAAAATAGAAGAAAGCGGAAGCTAGTACGCACCGGTCGTAGGCGCGTATTCGAGAGAATCATGGGGGAGCGATACACTCTGTGGGCGAACCGGCGCATCGGGGATATCGCCGACCTAGCACCCGAAAAAAAAATACAAACAGACGATCAGATCGACGAGATCGACAGGATTCGCACTATCTCCACACTCACCTCAGGTGCTCCCTGGCCTGCCCGGGCGATCCGAGTCTAAAGGTAAGCTATCAACTTCGTCTTCCACGCCGTAATGACAACTCGCCCAGGTTCGCCCACTCAGGGTTGCCGTATACGAAGCCGTTGGCCATTGCGCTATGAAAAATTACCGAGTTCGAATGGCATCTCGAGTGTGCGTTGATGAACTTACCGATCGGTACAATAGATAACACCCGTGCTTCCTGGATGCTGAATACCTGGTACAGTCTCTTCGTCTGGGTTGACCGTCTGGGGCATGCCCTTGGGCGCATGACCCGGGTAAGACCTGAAGATCTACGACAGAACAAGCTCGGTAAGGTGAACAAATGGGAATGTCCAAGAAACACACACACACCTGGTGGGCTTCGCTATTCTTCTCATTCCTCCGCTTGACAATCAAATCGTGGACAAAATCTATTTACCAAAGCAAAGGAAGCAATTCCACCCCCCCGCCGAAGAATGAGAAATATTAACCAAAGATGGAAAGCGCCAAACCTTGAGATGCAGAGGCGTTGGGGAGTGACGACCCGGACTCGGGCGGCCAGACTCGGGAGCTTCGAGCGTTGATGGCATCTCGCGAGCGGGAGCTGTTTCGGCTGGACTGGGTGTTTGGTCTTGGGCGTTTCGTGTGGCGCGTTGTCTTGCCGTTCCCTCGAACGCGATGAGCCGCGGGGGTGAAGGAGCTTCTGCAGCAGCGACGGCAGTTTGGAACGACGGGAAACCAACCCACTCTGCTGAGCATCGGTGGGCGCAGCGCGCGTCACCTTATATGCGATGCGCGTCACATTGGGCAGAGGGCTACCATCGATATCGGCCAGGCCACTCCTCTTCTTGCCATGGCCAGAGGTGCCTAATTATACACTCTGCACGTGGCCAAGTGTTCAATTGGTGCTAGATACATAGCATTTCCCTGGCGGCGTTCCTATCTTTTGCTAGAGTTCACTCGAAAATAGTTTAGCATACGCATATAACCGGCTCGGCGCAATATAATACTGCTGCACGAGGCCAGCACAGAGCCACAAGAACGCAAGGGACGGGCGTATGCGTCCGGCATTGTCGCCCACGATGCTCTGTGGGCGGTAATCATCGATTACCCTGATAGGCTGGTGTCATATAGCGAGATATAGGAACTGGCCAGTAGGACTCGTCCATACAGATGATGATATTGATTGATGCCACATAATCCTGACGGAAAACTACATCCCAGAAGTTGGGTGGATGGGTGGACGACTACAAGAATATGCCGGGGTTATAAGAGACATACACGAAACAGAGGTGAAAGAGATGGGGACGTGCATGACGAAAAAGAATAAAGAGAACGAAGCAACAACAAAAGCTGGGAGGGGCGAAAACAGAGAGATAAGATAAGGAAGTGTCCATAAAAGGCCAAAGCCTGAGTACATGTTAGTCCGTTTTCAGTCAGCAAGAAAGAGGTGAGCACGAATGAAGATGGCAGCGCCAGAAGAAGAAATGTCGAACGACGAGAGAGGAAGAGAGTAAACATTAGGAATCTTCTATTGCGCCAGAGCGTTTCGCTGGTCGCTGAATGCCATAATCACAGGTTGATCGTCGGCATGTGTTTCCGTCCAGTCGCGCAGCGGAGCCTCGCCGTCGAACTCGAGGAGCGTGGGCAGCATTGATGTGGGTTTGCTGTCCTGATGGGCAAACTGAAACGTGCCTTGTTGGGTCGCGGGATCATTTGATGTCCAAGCGTGCTCAAACCGCTCGGGGGTGATGGGTGTCGACGAGGACGAGACATCGCTCAGGCTGTAGTGGATAGTTTGAATTTCCTGAAGCGGATAATCAACCGGCGGGGAGTGAGACTCGTCGTTGTTACCGATGCCGGAGTGAGAAGGCGTATGACTAGGGTGCTGGTCAGTGTATGGCTAGCGTAGAATAGGCTTCGTGTACATACTCGGCCATGTGCGAAGCATCTAGCGTGGGGTTCCAGACACTTGCGGGTTGTGCTTCGTGCAAGAAGGCGTCTTGGGCATACCGGTTCCCGATCTGGGGCATCGATTGAGCATAGCGAAGAGCGGATTCGGAAGAGGTAGCACGCTGGTGGCTAGCCCTCGAGGAGGTAGCATAGTGCAGGTTCAGGTTGCCGTTGCTGAGAGTCGGAAGGGCAATTCCGGTGCGGGTAGTGGCAACGTTGCGTTCCCGATATGTTGGCGGAGAAGGAGGAAGAACAGACGCCTGGCTCGCAGGGGAATCACTGTCAGACCTCCTTGCTCGGCTCGCCTGGTGGGAAGTGCCAGGTTGGGCGAGCTTGCTTTGTTCGCTGGATGGTGGGTCTTGGGCGATTTCGGACGAGGAGCGGCGACTGGACGAGCTGGCTGGCGAATCGGCACGGTTATGTGTGGCGTTTTCAGACGGGTTGCCAGCCAGATAGTCGACCGAGTCGTCCATGTCGGCCTGTGATGTGCGACGGCCGGTCTTGTTGGGGCCTCGCATGCGGCGCTCCTTGGCATACTCGCAGATGTGACCTCGGGCCTGGCAACGCTGGCAAGTAGGCCGAGCACCGTTGCACTATCGCAAACATGTTTAGCACGCAGGTACGGGGGTGCTAGGGTGCTAGATCATATTTACCTTGGCCTTGCGCTCCCTGCATTTCTCGCAGGCCTGGTTAGTGCGCTGACGCTTGGTGGGGGTCGGGCTGCGTAGGAAGAATGCGGCCGCACCGGACGCGTCCTGGTTGAACGGCTGCCAGGAGACGAGGTTCCACGGGTTCTCCTCCTTGGGCTCGACGTGCGAGTAGGCGACGCTGTGCGGGCGGCCGAGCGCGGCGGGCGTATATGCGCGCGCACCGGATGGGGCGTGGTGGGACGAGTGCATCGACGGAAGCGCGAGCGAGCCCATCGAGCCACGCGAGCCACGGTTGAACTTGGCGATGTCGAGCTCGGGGTGGGCGAGGACGTCCTGGGTGGGGAACGACGCGGTGCTCCAGGGTGAGCTGGCGCCCGAGGCGGAGACCGGCGATCCGCCACGGGCGTCGGTGGCGACGGGTGGGGCAAGGCGTGCTGGTGGGGGTGATGGTGATGATGGTGGTGCTGGGCCTGCTCGGGCTCGAACGCGGGCGGGCGCGACATGGGGTGCTCGGGGAGCGCCACGAGCGGGGCGGGGGGCCAGTCGAAGAGCTGGCTGTAGGGCTGGTCGATGTGCTCGTATGCTTGCGCGTTCATGGCGAGCGGAGGAGGGCGGGAGGCTGGCGAAATGAAGCAGCGGCCGACAGATTATGAAGGATTCTGTGCTCAATCCAAAGACCGAGCTGCTCGATCTCTACCCGAGTCCCGGGTCGGTGCAAACAGCTCTCGGGATCCAGCAATTGATTTGATTCGAAATCTTATTTCCCCGTAACGTCAGTCGTGGGGTCAACAATTTACCCGTGTCCACGGTTGCGGGCGTTGTTTGCCCTGATCGCCCGTCCGCGCTCTGTCTCAGCCACCGCCGACAGACGCCTCGCAACCGTCCCCGCGCGCTTCCTCTCCACCGAGCCACGTGAGCCATGCCGCATCGCAGTGCCACCAGCGACGTCGCCAGCCGCCGCTCCACCACAGGCGGCGACCGGCGCTGGCCCAGTCTCAGTGGCGTCGCGCACGTGACTACATGCGTCGGATGATGTGATCTGCACGGGACACGCCGGCCCGCACACCGATCCCCCGTTCTGGTGTGTTCGTCGCTGGCCCACGCAAGTGGCCGCCATTGAGTCGGTCAACACACAGAGTCGTCACCAATACATTCATTGTATGCTGGACCACGTTTAATTCAAGAAGATCGCCAGTTGATCGACACGCAGGCTCCAGATTCTTTGTTAATGAATTCTCAGGCGAATCAATACCTTAACCGCTTCCGTCAACCTGCGCCTAGATCCTGGGTCTTGTCCCCATGGTGACCACACGCTCTCCTCGCCGCCATCAGCGTCTCCTCATCGTCAGCAGAGCACACTCTCCACTAGGCACCGTGGCATGCTCGTCCAAGTCACAAGCCACACTCGAATTTCGCCCGAAACGCGAGCCCCGCGCGAGCCAACGCTATCGAGCGTTTCGGCCGGAAGCTTTCTGTGCTTCAGACTTCTCCATTCTGCCTATTTCGAGCACCAGGCCTCTCGACGACAGATTGCTGCTGATAGACACACCCTCGTGGTCTGCAGCACAGCACCCGTATCCACTCCAGAGCTCGACAACGGCCGCCACCCGCCGCGGCGCATCTCACTCGGTCCGGCTCTAGATCTGAGCCGGCGCACCGGCGGAAAGCCTGATCGGGGATCGAAAGTAGCGGTGTTTGTTTTGGTCCCATACGCGTGATCGCCCTACTCCGCAAACAGCAGTCATTAACGCCTCGGGCTGTCGTAATCCAACCTGCGATGGTCAAATACCCACCCACCGTATGCTCGCTTACAACTATTTTTCTTGCTCTGTGCTAATTCCGAATGACATATGAATTCGTTCGAATCTGAGTTCGAAGCGACAGCCGTTTCAGACTGCTTTGCCCGGGTAGACGCTGTTCCTCTCCTCGCTCAGTTCACACGTCTTGCTCCCCCGAAATTCACACCGATTTGTCGAGCGCCACGACGCACCACAAATGCTCTGAAGTGGTCTAGTCCAGGATGAACAAGGTTTCAACGCTCTCGAACTGCCGAACAACGGGTAACACTTAGTCCGAGCGGTAGCGTCGTATGGACTGTATCAGACACGTGTATAGAGTCCCCTGCCAGTCCGACAGTTTAATGCAATTAAACCAGAACCTTGTGCCATGTTCGGTAAGAGCGCGATGTCCGTGACGTGCCCGGCCCGCCGGCACACATGGACGAGGACTATATGCATCGGATGCACAGATAGGTCTTCCCTCCCCCTCCCAAGAACATACAGGACAAAGCCCTCAAAACCTTACTTGCACGCCCCTAGTGGCCAGCTGGGCAAGTCCTGCCCCAGGCACTCACAGTCTAAGCCAGCTTTGGGGGAGGAATGATTCCTCAAGGCCTGCGCCAACCTTGGACTCGCATCAGCAACTGATCACGATTTTCGTGGATAGTTTTTGTTCTCTGCAGTACGCCCAATAACCTCTCCCCCCGAGGTCCTTGCTTCGAACGGCGTTGTACCCAATCGTCCGATTTCCTGGGACAAGCGGTCTTACTACATCAATCATGCAGAACCTTGGTCTGATTCTGACGGGGTCCCGAAAAAATGCAGGAAAATAGACGGATTCCAGCCCTTCTCCTTACCTCGTGTACAAACTCTGTTCCAACAGACAAGTCGATAGCATCTCGGCTCTTTCGAGTCAAGCCTCGATTCGTGTGATCTTCAAATACGATTTCAGACTATCAGTGAGCATTCGTCAGATGAATTTCAGCCGAGTGTCGACAACCGAGCCAGTGCATGGTTTCAATCGCTCATTTTGGGCAGCCTTTGACATGATGCTGACCACTTGCATGATTACGCCACTCTTGGGTATTGTCTTCTTCGCCTAGAATCCGTCCAGTAAGAAAGCAAGTAAGGAGCCTTGGGCGCAAATTGACGTTCACCCGTCAACTGTAGTACACATGTGGCGCCCTCCGCTGCGTCCTTGCTCCGAGCCTAAAATATACATAAAAGGCGGGAGAGGGTCTGGTCGACGCCACAGGTTGACTGTCTTCCTCTGCCCATAACATAGACCAGCGTGGGGACGGGACTAGACGTACATCGCGATCAATGATGGCCCGCGCCACGCTTTGACAGCCGTGTTTATCGTAACTTTATGTCGAGGGCCCAAGGAACTTTTTGGCGTTTTCCCAAGGGAGCCTGGGTAGTTCGACTACTCGTGTATGTACAAATTGTATGGTACCAAACGGACAAGTGGTCTGTAGAGGGGAACTAATTACGCAGTTCTACATTGAATTCGCGTCCAATTAGCATCCTCCTAATCTCCTGCGTCCCGGCTCCAACGCAATAAAGCCGTGCATCCCGGAGAATACGTCCGGTTGGGTAATCTTCAAACGTCCGAGGAGGAAAAGAAAAAAGGAAGAAAGATCTCAGCCCATAATAACGCCACTGTAAATCGTGCACAACGAACCGTTGATGTACCCATTTCCACCCAAGCATTGCATCGCTTCGACCGCGACTTCGACCGCCCGATCAGACGAGTACAAAATTGCTCCTGCACAATCCTACAAATGAACGAAGCATTTCGTGAGTCGGGAATTGATTAAGTTTAAATTTGAGGACATACTCGACGACTAATTTGACCTCGGTCGCACGCTCGAGCTACCGCATACACGTAGCTGCGGCTCGCGTTGAGCTTGGTGTACATATCTAGTTAAACCTTGAACACATATTCAAATGATGAGCCGTGGATCTGTGTCTCACCTGCAATCTTGCCTGGTAGGGGGGAGGTGGACTGTCAGCATAATCGCCAAATTGGCGCCTCGGGGGACGGGTGACCTGCCTTGCATGAGCTGAAAGGTACCCACGGGTTGGCCAAACTGCTTCCGTTCGTGCACATAGTCGACCGCCACGTCAAAGGCAGCCTGCATTAGCCTAGCGTCCATGCGTCAAGGTGAGCTGCCGTGTCACTCCGCGTTCGTGTACTTGCCCCAAGGGTCCACCGCTGAGCACAAGTCGTTCCAAGTCCAGCCCGCTCATTAGAACACCCGCCCCCTTGTTTAATTTACCAAGGATATTTTCTGGACAACCCTTCTCAATCCCTGTTGTACGTACGCACGGCATCGCACTTACCGCTCGGCACGAAGCAATCCTCAAAAACGAGTTCACACGTATCACTTCCGCGCATCTGCATTTCGTTGAGCAACTCTCTCCGCTAGCCTCGATCATCCCTCACGACGCACCCCGAACTTGTCCAGCTTCTGGTGAGTCGAGAATCCTGGCATACCCTTTTCGATGATGAACGCGGTGATTCCCTTGGATCCCTCCCCCGTTTTCGCATACACCACGAGCGTATCAGCTACCGGCCCGTTGGTGATCCTGTAACCCTTGCTCAACCCCCAGGGCTAGTGGAGCGCGAGCTCTCGGGGTACACTCACCAAAACTTGTTCCCATTGAGCAGGTATCCGTCCTCTTTTGGTGTAGCCTTGAGCTGCATTGCAACGACATCGCTGCCCGCGCCCGGTTCGCTCATGGCCAGGGCCCCGACTTTGGTGCCAGCAATTAGCGGAGGTAGATACTTTTTCTTTTGCTCCTCGGTCCCGTGTCTGTGAATCTGGTTCACGCACAGGTTTGAGTGAGCACCATATGACAGCGCGACAGAACCCGACGCGGCCGACAGGGCTTCCATCGCTAGAGTGTGTTGGAGGTACCCTGAGCCAAGCCCGCCATATGCCTCTGAGACCGTGACACCGAGGAGACCCATGGAGCCAAGTTTCTCCCAGAGGTCCTAGTCGGTTCAAAGTGTAATATCAGACACATATCCTGAAACAGGGATATTATGACCCAATATACCATCGGTGACTGGTTCGTCTTGTCAATCTCAGCAGCTCGAGGGGCTACTTCACGCTGAGCAAACTCGTGCACGGCGTTTCGAAACTAGCGAGTTTGCGGACATTTCAATTATGGCTTCGGATTTCACCAGGCTAATTATCTACCTCTGCCTCTTCATCAGTCAATCCGGCTACCGCAGTATTATAAAACGTCGATGCGCGGCGGACAGGGGCCTTTGACAAACGCGTCGACCTGAGAGCCGAGGACAGAAGGCGAGAGCGAATAGACAGCATCATGAGCTAGGCAGAGCTGAACAGAGTGGGACGGAGGAAAGAAAAATCTGTCGGCAAGAAGCCAAGACGCGAGACGAAAAGGCCAATGCGGCCGTCTCGTGCGTCGGCGGCACGGAGCTTGCTGGCTCCACGTGATCAACGGCGATCGCCCCTGTCGTCATCGGGCGCTCTTTCGGGCTCATTGTGCAAATCGATTAGCAGCTGAATGACTTGCGTACGTACAACCGGTCTAGTTCGTGACTGGACGATTGTACTGTGTAGCTGCGTGCGGAGCGGGCGCTTGTTTTTTTCATAGGCGAACGCGAACAGCCAGCAAACCATCTGACCAAGTCCGACCGGATCCGACGATTGCGTAGCACGCTAAAAGAGACGCATCCCGCCCCCCCTCTCCGCCGTCTTCCTCTTCCAACCTCACATACATAGATCCCGTCATTTGGCTCCAAGTCTATTCTCAATATGTCGCTCGCCGAGACTGCTGCACCCAAGGACGTCAAGGGCTTTCTGTCTGATCCCAAGACCGTTGCTGTGAGACCTCGTTTCAGCTTGACCGAGGCTTCCTGCGCCTAATTCTTAATTGACCTTATTACACTTTGCAGATCGTCGGATGCCCGTTTAGGTACGTCTATGCTGTGCGAGATATCATAGGAACGCCTCATCATAAAGCGTATCCATCATCCTCTATACAGTGGTGGTCAGGTGAGCCTTCTCGCTCCGAATTTCAGAAAAATTCAACTTTGCACAAAATCAGCCTAGAGCCGGAGTAGATCGAGGACCAATCCATCTCGTCGATGCAGGGCTCCAACAGCAGTTGATTGAACTCGGTTGGAGCGTCAAGTTTGACGGACACCACCAATTCGAGGAGATCGACGCCGAGAATGACACGCCAATTGGGATTCTCAAGCGCCCTAGGTTAGTCTCAAAGGTGACCGAGGCTGTGGCCGAGGCGGTTGGTGCGCACGCGAGGCGAGGCGAACTTCCTCTGACCCTTGGGGGCGATCATAGTTTGGTGAATGGATGAGAAACTTTGCCTTTGCGGGGACGGATGGATTTATTACGTTTTGTTCTTCTAGGCTATGGGAACGATTTCAGGTGTGCTCAGCGCTCATCCGAACGCGTGTGTAGTCTGGGTCGATGCCCACGCAGACATCAACACCCCAACAACGAGCACCTCTGGCAACATCCACGGAATGCCCGTCTCGTTCCTTCTCGGAATCGCCGGTCAGCTGCCCGACCACGACCCCCCGACCAACCCAGAACCGTTTAGCTGGATCAAGCCCATGCTCCGGCCCGATAGTATTGTCTACATCGGCCTGCGCGACGTGGACCCGGGCGAGAGGCAGATTCTGCGCCAGCACGGCATTCGCGCGTACAGCATGCACGACGTCGACAAGTACGGGATCGGCCGAGTCGTCGAGATGGCTCTGAAGCACGTGAACCCCGACGGAACGCGACCGATTCATTTGAGTTTCGATGTCGACGCGCTCGACCCGTCGGTCGCGCCCAGTACCGGCACCCCGGTCCGTGGTGGACTTACGTTCCGTGAGGGGCATTACATTTGTGAGGCGATTGCCGAGACGGGGCTGTTAGTTGGTTTGGATATCATGGTGAGTTTGCGCTTCTGAATCCCAAGGGTTGAGCGGGGAGTGTTTGGGGCGAGCGTGAGGTTGACTAATTGCGCTAATCTGTAGGAAGTTAACCCTTCGCTTGGATCAAGCGACGCAGATGTAAACGCCACGGTCGCCGTGGGATGTTCGCTCGCTAGGAGCGCACTTGGAGAGACTCTGTTGTAGATGTAGATTGTGCCTGCTTGATATCCATTCGGAGAAATAGCGCACCGTAAAGTAGATTGAGTAATCGAGATTGGAAAGAGTCTAGATTGGGTGAGAAATATTCCGTTGAATCCCCAAGGCGAGGTAAGGAACAGTGTGATATTCCTATCAGACGTTGGGCACACTCGAAATGTTCCAGGCGAATCAAGCCGTGATTGTCTATCACGTTGATGCTCTTCACGGAGCTAGTGGGAAACCTTGTCCGGGTGGCGAGGTGGCAAACGTGAAAGTGGGTCCACCGCTCTAACGCGTGAGGGGTCGACCCGGACTGATTACTTGGAGCATCCACATGCACGCACGGAATGGGAGTTGTCTATCACGTACGAGTGCGTGATCGATTACGCGGGTTTGTCACTCTGCAGTGACCATATGGTGTTTTCACATCCTTCGGAGCGATTTGAAGTGCTTCCGCAGGGCTACTTGATGAGGGGCGTACAGGTACGCTCAGGTACCACGCCGAGCGGCGATCAGTGGGCCGAGGGGGGCAGTTCGGCACGCGCTGCCAGCAACTCCAAACTGGAATCGCACAAACATCGCAGCGGGTGAATTCTTGATACCTTTGA